>JADLZK010006681.1:0-600000 GCA_015847255.1 Hyparrhenia diplandra
CCTCATTACCCAACCTATATTGTCAAATATCTTACTCAAAATTCATCAATCATAAATGTGTGCACAAATGGCATCACCACGCCCCAAAACAATTTACGTGGAGGATCACATAGCAACCACGCTAACCGGACCATGGGGCCACTCTCCCCATGTCTTCTCCTGATAGGTCATTTGCCTACACCGGCCATCTTGGTTCAAAATTATACCTCAACCCAATGGGGTGTGGAATCAAGCCCATATCGACGTGTGGCATGGAATATCGCACTAGGTAGAAGGTCTATGAACCAGTCCTTAAGGAGGCGAGTATCTCTCCGCAGGAATCCCTCACGGCGATTCTCGATGTGGTATTTAGGCTCTACCAGACTACCACCACTCACCTTTTGGTTGGGTTCATCTTATCATTATTATTCATCTTATTGGACAATCATGGCTATTATCATATATTAACAACATCTCATCAAATAACTGGGCACCTAGCCCCTTAATAATCTTGAGCACACAGCTCCTCAAATAACTAGGCACCTAGCCCATCATCATCTCATAGTCGCATACGATAATAGCCCATGATCTCGTTTCTTATTTAAACATCATTATCAATATTACTTAAGTAAAGGTCATGATTAGGGGGGGTAAGGACTTTCTTGGGAGGTTCTTACAAATCGGCACGACGTCGAACATCTCCTAGCATACTTCGGACGGATACTCCTAATCGGGTTGTCGGAAACTACCTCGGGTACATCGATAGACCTAGCTCGAACTATGGCATACAAAGCAAGCATAGAACATTATGGTGGCAATAGGTTAGATGCATAGAGCTAGATTTTAGATGAATTATGGAAGTCGTTTCACGCGAAACGGAGTTAAATTGCATGAGTTATGGATTTTATAATATTAATCCCTAATTAAATCATTAGGGTAATATTATAATAAAATTTTATCATGTAATAAAATATAAATAATTACATGATAAAATTCTATAAATCAAATAATGAATTTACAAATTTTCTAGGAATTTTTTCGACACGGGAAAGTATACTTTTAATACTCGGTACATACATCGGGTGCACCTAGCAATTAAATTAGTGTACACAGGAATGCCTCTATACACATGGGTGCCACGTGGGTCCAGGTGGACGCCACAGCGGACGCCACGTAAGCGCCACATGGGTGACGGGATGCTCTGACTATAGCGGCCGGTAGAGCGGCGTGGCGGTGTCGGGTTGGTCCCCTTCTTGGCGTTGTTATGCGTGCGTGATGGTGGCGTCGGACGTTTCCCGTCTGCCCCTTCCCAACGGCGGCGTTCCGCCGGAGTTTTGTCGGAATGCCCCGCCCTTGCTCGGAAGCTCACCGCGAGGGGCTTGTGAGACTCCCCACCTCACCCCGGAGCTACTGGTAGGTAATGGAGCGGCGGGGAGGGAGGCATCCACCTCGGCGGCGGCGTGGGCGGCGGACCGGTGGTGGCGGCGCTTGGGCCGGTGGGCTGAGAGCACGGCGAGGGCAGAGAATACTTGCAAGCAAACGATAGAGGAGAAGTTGGGAAACATACCCGCTCGCCAATTTCGACTGAGGGCGACCCACGACGGCGAGGAACCCGCACCTAGCTGCGGCGGCGGCCGATTTGGGAAGAACTCGGGCATCTCGGCGTGGAGGGGAAAGAAGGAGAAGGCGTGAGCACCTCACATTCCGGGTCATAGCGGAGCTCGTGGAGGGGCTGGTGGGGTCGATCGAGTGCCCGGTGGGGGTATTTATAGGCTCGCCGCGCGTCTCCCGCCGGTGAGATATTTTCTCGCGCCTCAGATTTTCTCCGGCAAGCAGTGTTGTGTCCGTGGACCTCCGGCTAGTGGCGAGTGCACGTCGGGTCCCATTCCAGCAGGGCGGCTCGCCGTGGTGTCACGTTTTCACCAGATCGTCCCCGCCCGTGGTCATGGCGATTGGCACCCCAGTGGGTCCGCGTGGATCCCGCGGCTCGTGGACTCGAGGACCGGTGCGCACGGGTTCCACCCGGACTTTGGTTGTGTCGGGCTTGCCGAGACGCGTTTTCTTGCCAGGCGCTCGTCCTCGTCTTCACCCCGGCGCATGGTTGGCACGCGGACGGTCATGGCGGGCACCGCACAGCGGGCGGCCGCCGACCCAGGCGCTCCGATGTCATGATGGTGAGCCGGCTCGACATGATGCGATGGTTCGGGGCGGGCGGTCAGCAAGGCCACTATGGTCTCATCGTCATTAATGGTGGAACGGTACGACGGGAGGGGCAGCGTGGCCGAGCAGCCTCAGCAGGCGTGGTCGCCGTCTCAAAGAGGAAGACGACGCTTGTCGCGGGTCCCCGGTTGTCGGCGAGGGAAGAGAAGTGGGAAAGGAGGGCCGCGTGTTGGGCTGGCCTTTGGCGCGTTGGGCCGACCCATGCGTGCGTGGCGCGGGAAGGAGGGAAGGGCGACTGGGCCGAGAGAAAATGAGCCCGTGAGCTCCTTCTACACATCGCCTTTTTCTTTCTCTATTTTCCCTTTTCTTTTCTTCTCCTTTCTTTATTTCTTTCCCTCATTATTTCATGTGTGTAGGTGCATATATTGTAAATATTTACACAAGCACTTATATATATTTCCATGATTTTCACTCATGAAAATATTTATTCCATTGTACTTGTGTAAATAAATGTATATATACACACATGTTTCCCGAACTCTATTATCTCATGTGTATTATATATATATATATATATATATATATACATATATATATATATATTGTAAATATTTATAGAAGCACACATATATTCTCATGACTTTTATTGTCAAGAATATTTATTTATTATGCTCATAAAAATATTCATATATATTTAGTACACACGCAAGGCGTCGCTATATTATTCCAAGAGAGAATTAAGTAAATCATTTCTTATGCAATTACTTCCATAAATAAAATCTAGGACTTACCTTGCATCCACGGTCACCATAAGGTTCAACAAGCAACAAGCAAGGGTTCCTATTTTCTAGATGGTGAGAGTTTGAATGTAGGTTTTCGAAAACAGGGTTTCGGTTTATCGGAAAGTAAATCAAGTTTTAGTTGTAATTCGAAAAGTTTAAATTTTTAGTGATTTTTAAAATAATGCAAAAACACAGGTGTTACAAGTGTCTTTGAAGATTTTTTATTAGGCTATTCACCCCCACCCCCTCTAGCCATCTAGGACCTTACAAGTGGTATTAGAGTCGTGGTCACCATTTTTTTGCAAGGCTTAACATCCTTTAGTGCAAAATATGGCTCATCTTTGTGTTCAACCATGTTGGGGAAAACCTCAGTTCTTTGATGGAGTCAAGAATTTTGATTATTGGAAGAGAACCATGAGGATGTACTTGGGATCAATCAATGACCAAGTATGGGATGTGAATGAGAACGACTTTGTCATCCTTGACCCTACCAATCTCACTCCCACCGATAAGTCCAACAAACAATGCAACACAATGGCATTGAACATTCTCTACAATGGGATGGATGTCAAGGTGTTTGAAGGCATCAGGGACCTTGAGAGAGCAAGTGAAGTGTGGGAGAAGCTTTGTGAGACCTACGAGGGCACAAAGGTTGTGAAGAGTGCCAAGCTCTATATGCTCAAGAGTGAGTTTGAGAACTTCAAGATGAAGAAAGATGAGAGCATTTCAGACATGTTCCATAGGCTTCAAGTGATAGTGAATGATCTCAAGCATTGGGTGTAAAGACTTTGGATCATGACTTTGGGCACATATTCTTGATGTGCCTGCCCAAGAAGTTTAGTGTGTTGAGAAAGATCTTGTTTAGAGGAGCATTGGACAACATAACACCTAGTGAAGTGCTTGGTGAGGTCTTGACCGATGAGCAATGTGAGGCAAGTGATGATGAGAAAGAAGATGAAAAGAACAAGAAGGTTGTGGCCTTGCCACAACCTCATCAAACAAAGGGCAAGGCTAAGGCACAACAAGAAGAAGTTGAGGAAGATATTGACTTGGGATGAAATTGATCAAGAGTTTGCTATATTTGTGAGGAAATTTAGCAAGGTCTTAAAGAACAAGAGGATGGGACAAGGCTCAAGAAGAAGAAATGACTCATCCAAGGGAAATGATGAGCCAACAACGTGCTTTGAGTGTGATAGCCCTTATCGTGTGATAGTCGATTGCCCAATTAAGAAAGAGAAAGAGAAGATGAGGGGATACAAGGGTGGCAAGACAAACAAGAAGAGCAACAACATGACATTCAAGAAGACCAATGATGGTGCTTTTGTTGCTCTTGGGATAGTGATGGCTCCCCCATTGTTTTAACTAACTAAAAATGTTATAACTCACAAACCAAAAAACTAAATTAAATTCCGATTATACTATTGAATTCCTTTTTAATAAATCATTCAAAACAAAATCTCATATGGATATATTTCGATAAAATTGCAGGTGAGCCCCACTAATGGTAGTTGTTATAGAGTAAAGTAAAAAAAAAAAAAAAAAAAAAAAAGGGAAAAAGAAAGAAAAAGAATAGGAGGGTGATAGCAATATTCTAACTCCTAGATTTCTCCTTCATACCGCGACAATGCGGGGGAATCCACCTAGTTATACAATTCATGAGTTATGGGGAGTACATGAAAAAAATAGATCAACCTAGGAGGACCAATACAGTTTCTCAACAATCAATACAAAAAGGTATCTAGATTCAATTTGAAGAGCATTTGAAACCCAAGTTACCGGGTCAATGACCATGACTCTCTCCAACTAGTTGAGTTAGTTTTCATCCATCTATGGAACTATTGTGTTTTAAACTATTTAAGCATTTATCTTTTTGGTGTGAACGTAAAATGCTTAAGCATTTATATTTTTGTGGAACAAAGTTCTCTATTTGTACAAATAGAATTTTCAATAAGTGCAGATATTATTTTAGGAGTGATTAGCTCCTATCCCGCTTGATGCATGTGCGGCAAACCTCTCAAACATTTCTCCCATCCATATGTCACAAAGAATTGAAGTTCATTGTTTAAAAGGAGCAGTCAAAGTCATCTTAGCGATATGTATGTTTTAGATATATAAGAGAGAATTTTCGACGACAACATATCATGTGCAACCCAACTTCGTATGCAACCTATGCAACTCCAATTAAGGCCACAGGATCCGGACAACAACTACCACCACGGGAAACACGAACTCAATCCATCCACTGTCTTCCATCGAAACTACAACAACCACCACATCCATGAACTAAAAGGCGAGAACCCCCGACGCTCTCTACCGAGATGACGAGAGACCACCACCAAGACTCCCGCAGAAAGAAAGAACCAACCAAATCTGAAGCTCCAATAAGGTCTCTAGATCCGTGGAACCGGCCAGCCTCACAGGCTCGGTGGCGACACCGGAAGAAGTAACGGTGAGGTGGGAAAGAGCCAATAGTACCTTATTCCACCATGGTGACATCATCTCCACCTCACAACTATCACCGAGAAACCTAACCCTATAGTGGGGACCTAATCTCCACCATTTGGTGGGAGCACGAGCATTTGAAAGGTCCTAAATGGCTAGGGGGGTGAATAGCCTAATAAAATTTCTACAAAATCACTAGAGCAACTTGTTAGTAAATAACAAAGCGTAAATGCGTTTTGCTCTAGCTCTACTTGTCGGCAAGCCTCCTATTGACAATTCTAGTTGCTATAGTCTCTAATTCACACACAAAGGCTATATCTCTACTTTACCACTAGGTGAACAAGCTAAATTACTCTAGCAACTAAGCAAATCTACACAAGCTACACAAGCACAATATATATATCAAAGTAAATGCAAGGTAGGGAGGAGGTTTTATACCAATGTGTCGAGGTAAGTCAACCAATCACCGTAGGATGAATATCAATATGAGCAATGAAGCCAATCACCAATGGATGACAAGAGACACAAAGATTTAACCCGAAGTTCACTTGAGCACCCTCAAGCTAATCTCCGTTGTGCCGACCTTCTCACGTGTGGGGCAAGGTGGAGCTCACTCCTAGCCAAGTGCCTTTAGGCTACTTGCACCCAATGCAAATGAGAGGTACCCAAGACACGAGCAATGTATTACTTGCACTTTGTCTTCCCGACGAGGAGTGCGTGATCCTCTCACAAATCACCGGAGGTGGCCAAGAACATTCGCCTTCTCTTGCCAACGCCTCCACCAATCACCAAGCCGGCTAGGAATGGTGCTCTCCAAGAGCAACAAGAAAACCACCGGCTCACAACGATCCCCAAGTGCCACTAGATGCAAAGATCAAAGCAAAGTGCACTTGAATCACCTCAACTCACTAGAATGATGCTCACAAGCAAGAGGAGTGAGGAGGAGAGTGTGTACTCAGCTCTAGAGGTGTTAGGAATGATTTCAAATGTCCAAGAGAGCTCCCAAAGCCGGCCAAACGTGTATATATAGCACCCATCACGAAATGTGGCCGTTGGGGGGCAAAACACGCTCAAATCAGCCTGACCGGACGCGCCGACCGGACTCACCAGTGAGTCCGGTCGATGGGTCCGGTCACAACCGACAAGCCGAGCTGGTGAGCCTCTGAGTGCGTCCGGTCACCACGCGATGCGTCCGGTCGTGCGTCCGTTCGGTGCGTCCGGTCGGACTTCAGCCGAAACCCTGGAAAACATGCTCTCTGCCGGACCCGCTCACCGGTGCGTCCGGTCACTTTTTGCCTGCTTCCGGTCGCCATCTGAGCTAGAAAAATCCGTTGTTGTGTTGCCGTTCCTTTGCCTTTGCTCCAAACCGACTTCCGTCACTTGATTCTTGTTGCCGACACGTTGTTGACACCTATTATAGGATAAAATATATAGGCTATTAAAACTGAAGTAAGGGCTTAAAATGAATATCAACATAGTATAGGGGCTTTACTGACATAATTCTATGAGTTTTGGTGATTTATATATTTTTTAGGGATTAAACAGAATATGCCCAAGAGTTTGCAAGCCATACGACATAAAGACTTAGCCGTGAAGCAATCCAACTTGGAACCTATGCAAGAACATTCTAGAAGACACCAGAAGAGACGAGGCACTGGCTAGGGCCCACCGGTGAGGGGGCCGGGCGGCCGCGCCAGAGAGAAGAGGGCGGCGCGGCCATGGGGCCCATTGTCGGCCTCGGCCGACGTCGGTTCCTAACCGCCATTGAGGAGCAATCCTGTCCATCTATCAAGGTCGGTTGGATCCAAGGGCTATGGTGCATCCAATGGAAGACTCTAGAAGGCCCAGACATGAATTCGGCCCATCTAAGCCTATGTGCATTAGCATAATACATGGTGGAAGGGTTAGTACCACATTGCCTACGGAACTAGGAGGGAGGCCTGGAGACCCCTATATAACAAGACCACCTGCCCCCAGGGTGAAACCCTAATGAATTCTAATTGATTCCATTCATTATCTCTTGACCTGTTGGTCTTGGAGGTGTCCCAATGTGAGGACAACCTCTCCACTAGAGAATTAGGGCTAGACTCTCTAATGTAGTAGATTAGCAACTAGAGAGTTAGGGAGAGCGGAGCTGTGCTCCGGTTCTGGAGATTCTACAGAGTTTGGTATGTCTTGTATCCTTTCTTTGTAAGACTTATGATTCATATATTTATCTTCTCTATTTACTTCCATGTCTTTCATATATTTGGTTAAGTATAGTTGTTATGCTATTGCATGGGATCTTCGCTCGTATTGAGGGCTCTAGTACGTTATTCATGGTAGCTAGAGTAGTAATCGATAGTGTAGACTTGGTGTCTAGGCTATAGGTTACCTGAGGTTGTGCCCAAACCTACGGATAGTTGTGGTAGCCCTAGGGGTGACAGCCCTGTCAGGCTGATGTAGTCCACCACATATGGGTTGGTGTTTCGTAGAGCTTTTGACAGCCTTCTCCCAACTACCTTCTTCCCAGTCTTTCTCGAGAGTTGGAAAGGATCTGTTGCTCCAAAGTGCATTAGTATGATTGCTATCATAGAACCTAAGTAGTAGAGACGTACATAGGAACCTAGATCTCTCCCGCTGTCCTCTTAATGTGCTACTACACATTTATCATTAGGAATTCTCTTGTGTGATTGATATTATTCATAACTCCTATCATTTATCATTTACCCCCTCACTTGAGTTGGTGGTTTGCTTAGTTAGTAGATGCATGATTGTGACTTATTAGATTCTTTAGCCAACGCTTCCCTGTGGATACGATACTCTAGAATACTCATCCTAGGGAAAAGCTACAATGATAGGTGTTATGTGCGCTTGCGAAATCCTTCATATTCTTTTAGCACTTAATAAATACCAACACACGTCAAAGAACACCCCGACACCATGTGTTAGCATTTTGAAAACATTTTCCATCAAGTACGGAGTTAGCTCTCTAGGTTAGAATGCATGCAAATGATTTTGAACCTAGAGGCACATGAGGACCGATATGTACGATAGTTTTCCCCTCTTTATAGTACGGCTTATCGATCCTATAATCACTCACACCCTCTATGGTGTCTTGAGTGTAAAATCAAAATGGCCCTATGATATACCTTTGCCTTGAGCCCATTTTGATCCTCGAAACACGCCAAGTCACGCACTTGATCATCAATTGGATCACCTCGACCCATCCACCATGACCACCATGCACCAACCTTGGCTTGACCAATCTCCAACTAAAACAAACACTTAGCATAGAGAGATTAGTCCTAAAGATGTCACTAATTAGCCAAAACCAATCTAGAGATCTTGACTGCCCTCCTTTCGCCCCTCTCAATCAGAAGGGAGAGAGGTTTTGAGAGAGGTTTCGAGAGAAAGAAGGAACCGACGGAACCCCGCCTATTTTTTTTCACCGGTGATTTTCCTAGCCTTCTCTGTATGCTCGATGATGATGGCGGTACTGCATCACGGCGCCTGGAGATAAGTTTTGAGGAATGGGCGTGTTTGATTTCAGCTCTGGAGGCCTAGGCGAGCCCGTGGGCTGCAACTGGCCTTCTTTGATATGCTAAACCCACCACGGGGCTAGCCTCGCAGGCTGCAAATCAGTCTCTCATGAAACGGGGTTTGGGTTCGCGTCTTACGGCCCGACCGGGTCGTGTGAGCTGCAATCACCTCGAGCCCGTGTCTCCCACACCGGTCCCTTTCTTCCACGAGAGGCGGCCGTAGGCGGGGCGGGCGTGGTGCCATTTACGCGGCTCCGAGAACGCATGTTCACCGCGTCCTTCATGACGGGGTAAAGCAGGCAGCTCCTCCTAGACATTCTTGCGGTCGCCATAGATGAGGGAAGGCCGTGTGGAGCACTTCGTCCATGCTTTCCTCTTGCATCAAGTAATGATTCCGATAATCTATGTAAACGGATTTTGAGACAAATCCGACTAAATCCGTTTTCAAATTGTAGTTCGTTTGACTTTTTCAACCCCAACTTTAACCATTCGTCTTATTCAAAATTTTGTGTAAAATATCACTTCTTTTGTTGTGGATTGCTTTATTAACAAATGGTCTTTAAGAATGACTTAAATTTGACTAGTTTTTTTTTTTTTTTTTGCAATTGTTTTTGAATAAGACGAGTGATCAAACTTAAGGTCAAAAAAGTCAAACGAACTATAATTTGAAACGACTTTTTTATGAACATGTATCTCAATGCACACTTGTTTCCTAGATTTCTTAGATTGATTCAAGTTCATAACTTTTTTTTTTTTTTGAATGTTTGCAGCCGCTAGCTGATGGAGGGAAATCCAACGGAAAGCGTGAAGACAAGCCCATTGGCTAGAGGCAAAGGACTAAAAGCAATCAATCAAGAAAGTTTTTCTCATCTCAGCTATCAATTCTTTTAAAAAATCTTTAAGCGTTGTGCATATCTTAGCTCCATTTAAGTCATGCACATTGCAGGTGAGAGAATAGTCCAAAAGTGTAGTCCTTTCCCATAGGATTAGACCAGCTGGCAAAGACAAATGCATCTTTGCATTTTGACCATGTATCATATCACGATTAGACCACAATAGATTTACGGCTTGATAATATTTACCGGTTCATATGTTTATTGCAAGCTCCAACATTGTCATTCCACCACTATATATGATTTTTATTTGCGCATCGTTGGACACCGGAAATAATCGCTTCGCTCATCTGCCTAGCTAATCGCCCGCGGGCCGCGACAGAAGGCCGGACTTGGACATCGTGTGGAACTGACCCATGCGCCCCACCCACGGAGCACGCTTGCACAACTGTTCAATAGAGTGGAAGTACGTGAAGTTCCACACCTAAGGTTTCCCGACCTAGGGTTTCCCGACTCCTAGGCGATCAACGCCGGGAGGAATCTGTAGCCATCGAGCTGTCGTTCCTACCCGCCAGACTGCTCGGGCTGACTTAGGGGCTGCCTTTTGCGTGGCTTCCCGGCCTTGGCGGGCGTGGGGGACCGGTCACCGGTGGCTGATCGGATCGAGAAGATGGCGGCGGAGTCGTCGCGAGGAGAAGGAAAGAACGGCGGGGATGATGTTGATGTCTTTGCTCAAATTTGAGTCGAGTGAGGCGGAGACAGACGGCATGGTCTGGCGGCAGAAAAAGCGAATCTACCGGAGGTCAAGTGAATGGCGGCGGCAAGATTGCGACAACTAAGAAATTTAGTGAGTCATCCTTGATCTCAATGATGAAGGCGAGCTTGGAATACTGGCGAAGGAGGTGTCGTTTCGTTCCATCGACACGAACACGCCCGAGTGCTTGGCGTCTTGTTTAGGGATTGGAAGCGCATCATGGAGGAGGGCCCTTGGATCTTCCGAGGTCATGCGCTAATCTTTGGAAGAATTCGATGGTGCAACTCCAACCCCAACAAAGCTACCATGTACCGTCCAAGCATGGGTTCGAGATCCATAAAATACCGCCTCGTATAGAACTCGTGAAATTATACGGAGGCTTGCCGAGAAGATTGGACATGTGGTGTTGATTGAGGAAGGTGGTGGCTAGTGGAAGAGGAGATTTCTTCAGGGCACAGGTCAACTTAGATGCAACCAAATCTTTGGTTCGCTTTGTTACCTTATCGCTCGAGGGGAGTGCTCCTATGCATCTTCAAGTCAAGTATGAAAAGATGCCACGCTTCTGTGCTCATTGTGGTATGATGGGCCATACTCACCTTGAGTGTGGTTCGAGGCGAGTTCAAGGAGGAAGAGTTGCAATATGGAGAGTGGATGCTTGCGAGAGAGGTGAGACATGGCGTCTTTGGTACCCCTCGACTTTCGGTCGGGCGGAGGAGAGCGAGACCCCAGCCAGTCTTTTGAAGCAAGTAGGGAGCGGGTGATCACGGGGAGGGCGAGGGGACGAGGTGGGCGTTTTGGTTCATCATGTGATGGCCTTTGGAGGAAAAAAAAGAAGAAGCGGGAGACCGAGCAAAAGGAGGATAGCTCGGGTTCGAGGAAGAGGAATTCGATGGAGGCAGGCTTGCCAGAGGATGTTGCGAACTCGGCTACTAGTCCTATGAAGCCGGTGTCTCAAGTGGATGTTGATGGCGGTGATGCTAGGCGGGGGCTGTTCCAGTCATCAAGTAACATCCTAAAGGAAACACTGCCACCACCACCTCAATATGTCTCTCCCAGGGACAAGAAGAAGGCAAAGAAGATAGATTTGAGCATTCGATGAATGAAAAGGCGGCGCCCGGTGCGGGTGACCGCCCGGCCAAATGAGTTGTCTAAGCTAGAAGCGCCGTGGATTGGGCAACGCCACGACGATCAAAAAGAGCCGCGAGTTGGCGAAGAAGTTTGCCCGACCGTCTTTGTGTGTTCTTGAAACTCAGGTTCATAGGGCTCGGGTAGAAGGTCTCAAAAATACTCTAGGCTATGATAATGCATTTGATGTAAGTAGTTCAGGGTCGCATTGGAATAATAACACTAGATTGGATATTTTACCGTACTCTCAGTATCACATTGATACTATCATTACTTGAGAGTGGGGAGATCCCTGGCGTTTGACGTGTGTTTATGGTGAAGCACGGGTTTCAAATCGTCACAAGGCGTGGGATTTACTCAAGTTCATCCGGGCATCCTCTCCTTTGCCACAGGTGTGCATTGGGGATTTCAATGAAGTGCTATGGCGCTCGGAACATGAAGGAGCTTGAGGAGAGAATTTGGATTTCGGGATGCTCTTGATGTATGTGGGTCGGGCCGATCTTGGCTTTGAAGGGCGCCCATGGACATTTGAAAACGGGTTGCGGGAGGCTCGTTACGTCGAGTTCGACTCGATAGAGCAAATGGCATGTCCGCCTGGTGCGGGTCATTTTCCGCTTGCTTGGTACACCACCTCACCTCGACCTCGATCATGAGCCTATCTTTGCCGGTGGAGGGAAGAGGCGAGGCGAGGGGAGAAGGAAGCGAAGAAACAGTTTAAATACGGTTATGTGGGAATCACATGAAAGTTTTAAAGGCACATTATCTCAAATGTGGAATAGCCAGCCAAGAGCCTTGAGTGTGGATGGGGCCGTTGAACAAACTAACAACCGTCGCCAATCATTTGGGCGGTTGGGAGGCATCGACAACCGACAGCGTCACAAGTGAGTCAAGGGCTTGAACAAAGAGTTAGAACGTCTTCGGGCGGATCCTCACAGGCTAGTCCCATCTTACGAGGAGATAAAGGTTGTGGGAAGGATCATGGAGTTAAATCATTGAGAGGAGGTAATGTGGAGGCAGCGGTCACGTATTTCGTGGCTGGCGAAGGGAGACAAAAATACACACTTCTTCCACCTCAGAGCTTCACAACGGAGGAAAAGAAACAAGATCTCCAAATTGAGGAGAGAAGATGGTACTGTCACCGAGGATGTAGAGGTGATACTTCTATTACGACAGAGTTCTATAAAAGGCTATATATGGCGTAAGGCCTTTGCGGACTCGATCAACCGCGCAGCGGTGCCAATTAAGGTAAGCGGTGATATGAATGATTTGCTATCGAAACCGATTGGCACAGAAGAGGTGAAGGTGGCATTGTTTCAAATGTTCCCTACAAAGGCTCCGGGTCCAGATGGTTTCCCAGCTCATTTTTTTCAGAGACACTAGGACCTATGTGGCGAGGAGGTTACGACAGTGGTACTTAGAGTTTTGGGTGGAGAGGAGGATCTATCAAAACTCAACAATACGAATATTGTCCTAATACCTAAAGTGGAAAACCCAGAGGAGATTGGACAGTTTCGGCCAATTAGTTTGTGCAACGTGGTGTACAAAATAGCATCCAAGATGGTGGCTAACGGGCTCCGATTAATTCTTCCGGAAATCATATCGGAAGAGTAGTCGGCCTTCGTTTCGGGAGATTGATAACGAGATAACATTGTCACGGCTTATGAATGCTTGCATTATATGAAGAAGAAGAGAGCCAGGGACGACCATTATTGCGCCCTAAAACTTGACATGCGCAAGGCATATGATAGGTTGGAGTGAGACTATCTACGGAGAATTATGACCAAGCTGGGCTTTAACCGGCTATGGGTGGATATGATAATGAGATTGGTAAGTTCAGTTACCTTTTCGGTTGTTCTGAATGGAAATAGGTTGGAAGCTTTCAAACCTTCTCGAGGCATTCGGCAAGGGGATCCTATTTCTCCCTACTATTCTTGTTGGCAGCAGAGGGCCTTTCGTGCCTCTTAAATTCTTGTTCTCAGTCATCAGATCTCATGGGCATCAAAGTGGCTCTGTTAGCGCTGGCTGTGAGTCACCTTCTCTTTGCAGATGACAGCCTGCTATTTTTCAAGGCTAATAGGGGGATGCAGATACTGTTAAGAATGCTTTGGAGTTGTATTGTCACGCTTCTGGACAACAAATTAATTTGGAGAAGTCCTCAATCCATTTTGCCAAGGGTTGTACCAACGCTACCAGGGAGGAGATCAAGGTAATTCTTCAAGTTAGTAATGAAGCCCTAAGTGAGAGATATCTAGGTCTACCGACAGACGTCGAGCAATCGACCATTGGTGCATTTTCTTACATCAAGGACAGGGTGTGGAAGAAAGTCCAAGGATGGATTGAGCGCCGCATGTCGGCGGGGAGGCAAAAAGTTCGATCAAGTCGGTTGCCCAAGCAATTCCGACGTACTTTCGAGGGCATGTTTTCGTCTACCTCGTGGCCTCTGCAAGCATATAAATGGTCTCATCCGTGACTTACGGTGGGGCGCAAGGAGGGTAAACGGAAGGTGTGTTGGGTTGCATGGGATGAGATGATACTCCGCAAGAGTTCGGGGGGGCTTGGTTTTAGAGACATTGAGCTCTTCAACCTGGCTTTGTTGGTGCGACAGGCGTGGCGGCTTTTGAAGGATCCATGCTCTCTTAGTGCCCGGATACTCAAAGCCGTATATTACCCTAATACGATGTACTTGAGGCGGAACTTGGACAATCCCCGTCTCGAGTGTGGAGGGCCATCACAGATGGCATTGATGTACTGCGTCAAGGCCTCATACGCGGGGATCGGGGACTGGGGCAATGACGGAGATATGGGGGTCACCCCGGCTCCCAAGGGACGGGATGCCATTTCCTATGCGGCCCGGTGAAGGAGAATAATCTTGTGCTGATTTCAGAACTAATTGATCAAACAACGCTTAAGCTGGAATTCTCGAGATCATACGAGAGTTCTTCTCTCCGATTGATTGGGGAAATCATCGAGGGCATTCCATTAGGCACAAGGATGATAGATGACTTACGGGCTTGGCATTACTGAGAAAGCGGGAACTTTTACGTTTGGGTCGACATATCGTATGCTAGTTCGCAAGAAGGAAACCCTATCTGCTTGGCTGGAGAACAAAACGGGGAATTCATATGTCAAAGCCAAGGAGGAAGAATGGAGTGAGTTGTGGAGGGTTAAAGTACCTTCCAAGATCGGGGGTGTTTTACGTGGCGTTTAGCAAGACACTTTCGATCCCGACCGAGGACATCGGACATCACGGGAACATGGCACGAACGGGAGATGTGCGATTTGTGGCGGGATGGACTCGTGGAGACATGCCCTCCTCAAGTGCAATCTTGCTAGGTGTGTTTGGGCTCGCAAGATGAGGAGACGGTGGAATATTTGTTTCATCTAGAAACCCGAATGCCGGAGAATGGCAAGCCGAGATCGTGAAAGGACTCAAGCATGAGGTTTTGACAAGGGTGGTGGTCAGCCTTTGGGCAATCTGGTTTGCTCGTCGGCAAAGCATGCGCGGGAGAACAAATTTCAAAGCCCGTTGTCCACGCATATGTTTATTGAGCGCTTCATCTCGGAGCCGGCCGACGGCTCGAAACCGAAGACAAAAATGACGGGAGGAACGCCCGGCTCAAGGTGGATTAAACCCCGGTGGTTGCGGCAAAATTAACGTTGACGCGGCTATATCAAAGAATTCGGCGAGAGCTTCTATTGCTGCGGTGGCGGGGATGAAAACAGGCTCTTTCTTAGGGGCTTGAGTCTTTGGTGCTCGAGGGATGCGGGGACGCCGAGACAGCCGAGGTAGCGGCGTGCCGTGAAGGACTAGCCTTGGCCATTGATCTGAACATCCGAGTTTTTGTTTGGCGAGTGATTGTGTCAATGCAATCAAGGCCATCCACGGAGAGGGGCTTGGGATACATGGCTCGATTGTCCAGGACATCAAGGCGACAGTTCGAGAGTTCACAAGAGCTGAATTCATCCATGAAGGAAGGCAATCCAACTATGATGCCCATAGTTTAGCTAAAAGCCATGTAAATTCTATGATTGGTAGACATGTCTAGTTTGTGTTGCCTCCGGAAGGAGTTTATAATTCCTATGAACTAATATAATGGAGGCCTGTTTTGCTAAAAAAAACAGTTCAATAGAGTCCACAACCTGCAAGGCTTCAATTCCAAGACGTGACACTCGTCATGAAACAAAGTAAAACAGGGTTTATCAATACACAGAGTTTTTGCTGCACGGTTTCATAGAAATATTTTATCCATTCATGGGTCCCACTATTTCTTCCCCAAATTACTTTCACAGCCGCTTCTCACCTATCGCCGTAGAATTGCAACCTGTTGTCACTACTCCACTAGACCATCTGATCCATCTGCACGTAAAAGCTAGCAGCAGTAGCACACCATCATTTTTGCTCGCCGATTTAGAACTGCTAGGCAGGGACAGGGGAGAGTGCCAGCGTGCTAGCGGCCGAGCGCTATATGTGCGTGGTGAAGTCGCCAGTGGAAGACCATGAAAGATCCTAATGGCTAGAGGAGGGAGGAGGGTGAATAGCGTATTAAAAATTCTACAACAACACTTGAGCAAACCGGTTAGTAATTAAAACAACGGTCGGTGGATGACAAAGGCTGGCGGGCGGAGCGGATGGAAAGGCGGACTCTGTCGAAGAGGCGCAACAAGGGCATAGGAAGGTGGCGAATCTGGTGGTGGTGGCGATTTGGCATGAGGAGGCCCAAATGGGTGGAGCGGCGGTGGTGGTCGAGCTTGAGCTCGCGGCAGCTATGGCGGGGAGACGAGCGACAACGGTGGGTCCGGGAGCAGGCGGATCCAATGGCCCGGCGTGAGTTTCGCGCGGTTTGTCGCTCGACAGAAGGGAGGGAGATGGGAACAGAATAACATAAGGGTAGCTTAGACATTTCTCCTCTACCGGCTACTATCCAAACTAACAGAATACCCCCAACGGACTAGACAAAGGTCGTTGAGCCACCCAAAACTCTATAACATGTCAAAGAGCTCATTGAGGTGCACAATATCAAGTTTTGGATCACCTAATTTAGAGTCTAGACTAGAAAGTTACGCCTTTCAGAAGATCGAAAAAATGTGCATGGAATCAATAAAACTGAATCTGGACCTCTAACACTCTATATAAGTAGGAGTATGTCAATAAAAAAAAAAAAAAAAAAAAAAATCAATTAGCTGCAGATGATATATGTCGAAACTCGAGAATGGTTTGTAGGACCCAAAGTGTATATAGCGAAATGTTATAAGCATACAACAAAAGGTTCCTTTTTTCGGTACGAACAGCAAAACTGTTGGCTTTGTTTGGCTGTAAAAGCACCCCCATCAGTTATGCGCGCCGTCGCAAAATAAGAGACGGCTCAAAACGAACAGAAGTTGCTAATAAAGGATGATTATACATCACCATAATGCTTGAATGTTGTTTTTACTGACAAGCACTATGCATGCTTGGATCACCACACCAGGAATACATCTCGAATCTGAAGCGTGCAACACGCAGTAAATAATTCCTTTGTCCGTTTTCATCAGAAGATGGATAGAAAGCATTCAGTTGAAACTCATCCATTCACTCACTCGAGAATCCCAACAGAACACTCGATGCAAATGAAGGGACGAATATAAATAGAGCTGCGTCGTAGACGTCCTGTCTTCTATGGGACCCTTATTACACGAACTGCAACACTACTGTTCTTTGCCAGCAATCGGTTAAGTCTTGCCGTGATGGATCATCTGCCCAAGTTTGTGGCCGATTTGATATGTTTCTTCCGTAGGTATGTACTGTATGCTGCAACCTGCATCGATCAGATTTTTCTTCTTCCCCAAAATTCCATGATCAATCATTTTGTCACAAAGTTGGCACTCTTTCTTATGATCTCTTGTTTTGACTTGGGCAAGAATCTATTTCGGCATGTTTTGAAGATGGGAATTTACTCATGAATCTTATGTGTGATGAGTAATAGACCGTAATTGTTGGCAAATCCCAAGTCAAAACTAGACTCAGATCATCCGTGGCACAGCATTACAATTGTGAATTAGGTTGTCTTTGTTCAGGCTTTGTTGGAGTTTCTTCATTAGCTTAATTAAAAGCGTTGCCAAACATGTAAGACACGAAATAGTTTGTAATGTCAAAACCAAATGTAAAAACATTGATGAAACCAAAGTCATTTTTGCCTAGAAGTCGAAATCATAATATATGTGGCTTCTTTTGGTTTCACCTTTTCTGGACATGGACAACTGGCCAAATGAAATTTGCTAATCCTTCTATAATTCATATAGGTTTTATTATGTATACCTAGACATAACATATATAAGATTAGTAAATCTCTTTTTTAAAAACTTTGTGCATAAATAAGATTATAAAAAACCCCCAATTATCCTGTTGATATAAATTTCTAGCTTCACCTAAATAGATTAAAATATTTTTGAAGACCTTATATTATATAATTATTAGTAATAATATATAGAAAAACGCCTAAGCTTCCAAAGGGTAAATCTGGACCGTTGGTTCTTCTGTTCATCCACGACGGACGGCTCGATTGGTCGCCTCTCCGAAGTCAAAAGGCAAGAGGGAGGGAAAAACCAAGAAATTTCCCACTCGCAAAACCCTCGTCCGCTATCCCCTCCCCGATCTCTCCTCGGCGGCTCGGCTAGCTAACCCGGATTGGCGGCGTCTCAGGCTCGTGATCCGGGCGGTCGCGGCGATGGACGGCGGCGGCGCGGGCGCGGGCGGCGCGGAGGGGGGAGCTCACGGCGCAGGAGACGGCGCTCTACGACCGCCAGATCCGCGTCTGGGGCGTCGATGCCCAGAAGAGGTGCGCAGCCGCCAAAGGCCCTACCTCGCCTTTGCCCTTTCTTGTTTGTTTCTTTTGTGTCCGTTTTATTTATTTTACTAGTTCTTGCTCTGTTTTTCTTCATCTTTATTTATTTGGAGCAAGCAAGCATGGCGTCGGTTATTGTGGCTAAAAGTTACCATCTTTTTGTGGGTAGTTTATTTATTTATTATTATATTTTACTGGAGTATCTCGGATGTGTAGTGTACCATTTTTTGTTTTTGATTTTAATACATTATAGATTCTATAGATCCAAAGCTTGCATTTTGGTGTGAATAAAAACCCGGATTGCTGCTGCTGTTTCACAAGTTTGCTGGACTGGTCATCCCGCAATTTATTTCCCAAGTCGTTTTCGTCATCATGCATCGCATCTTTCTGAGCTAATTACTGTTACATCTCTGTTTCCTGGAACAGACTAAGTAAGGCGCACGTGCTTTTGTGCGGCATGAACGGAACCACCATCGAGGTACCTTTCTGCTACTCTAGGGTGTAGCAATTAGTGTTTATTTTTTTTCTGCTACTCTGGTGAGTAGCCATTACTGTAGTAATAATTTTTTGTACTATGTATAGTGTAACCCAAGTTTAGGTATTGCTTTGAACTAGGTAGCTACTGTATAATTTCTTCCCGGGGAGTTTATTATTGCTAATATTATGTAGCAATGTTTGCCCAATTTGCCAGAATTACATTTTCCATCCCAATTCTGATCTTTTCTGGAAAAATGATACTGATGATTGTTCCATCTATTTGGCACTACCAGTTGGCTTTTATTTGTCTTACCTGTTGCTTTTATTCTCTTTGTTTATTATACCAGCTTGTGTATAATTTCAGTTACAAAATCTCTGCTCTCCCCATACTATATTTTTTGAGTTCGAATTTAAACTTTATTGCCTCCTTGTTATATTTCTTTTAGAATTGGTATCTTAAGTTGTTAAATACTTATTGAAAACTAAGTTCTGGAATCTATTTAGGGTCTGTTTGGATCAGCTAGAGATTGTTTGCCTATGGATACTACTTTTATCAATCTCTATCTCAGATTGCCACAGTCCCACAAGCAGCCTCCCCCTAGCTTTTAGCAGCTTGTGCATGCTGAAAAACACAGCACTGCCCTCCCACCACGAACTCCTTTCAGTGCTGCTGTAGCTGACCATGACATGCTGAGCGAGCCTAGTGTTGACATTCTTTCACCTGACCTCCATAATGACAGTCCTCAGTGGCGCGGCGCTCGCCCCCTTGCGCTAGCTCTGCTGCGAGCCCTCTCCGCCTCAATACCATCACTTTCCACTGCGGAAGATAAGAAGCAGCCACGTGTCCAGGCTAACCCCGTCAAGAAGGTTTCCTGCTTCCCCAGTTGCGGCGACCAGCACCACAACCCCAAGAAGCCTGGCACCCCAGTCTTTTCCACTGCAAGATTATTCTTGGGTCTTCCTCCTCACCGGGGCTGGGTGATGCAGTGGCAATCAGGATGGGAACAGGAGATGTTGGAGTCATCTTCCATGGTGTTTGTGCTTGCATGGGTGGAGAGTTGTGAGGAAAGGAGGAAAAGGTCAGAGTGAGAGAGACATAGGGGTGTGATGGGGGAGGTGTTAAAGACTATTGACATCCAAAACCAGCAATCCAGCCCCTCACAGTCCAGGAATCCACAATCCAACTTTTGACGCTCTCTATCTAATCCAAATGGGGCTTAAACTGTCGAGTTATGGATATATTTCAACAGTTTGTGCTGTTATTTTATTTGTGGTTTAAACTTGAAGTTGGTCCCTGTTATTCTGAATTCTGATTATTTATGGCAAAAAGATGACACTAAGTTTAAGCCATCACAATAAGATTATTGTGTTCAAAGAGAATGTGTTAAATATAAATGACAATATAACAGCAGTACTTATATATATTGATTTAAAGTGTGAATTTGGACTGCATTGAGCACTTAAAACATTTTGTATGGTATTCAATGAAAGAATCATATCATGCACTGACAGTGGTGGTTTCATTCCTACGCTGTAGTTCTGCAAGAATATTGTTCTAGCTGGAGTTGGAAGTTTATCCTTGATGGATGATCATGTAGTCACAGAGGGCGATTTGAATGCAAATTTCCTAATTCCTCCTGATGAGAGCATATATGGTGGCAAATCTCGAGCGAAGTTTGCTGCGAATCTTTGATAGATTTCAATCCTATGGTTCGAGTTTCTGTTGAAAAGGGTAAGGTTGTTTCTAAACTTCTTGCTAGCTTCAATCTCAGCTAAGAATGATCTCTTCTTTCCATTCTTGAATTGACATGATCCTACTTTTTTATGCTAAGGGGAGATGCTATTTCAATATGTGTTTTTGACCTGGTTGTTAAATTCTTCTAAGAAAACAAATCTTTAATGACTATATGATGATTTTTTAGTAGTAAGTTGGGTAGTTGTTTCAGAATTCTACAAGCTTAATTCTCCTTGAGATTTTCTGATAGGTACAATGGTACAAGCTGTTATCATATTATTATATTGCAGAGATTCTTAGCGGATCTGATGCTTTATAGTATATCTGATTTGTTGTTTCCTTCAGGTGATCCATCACTAATTGATGGAGAATTCCTTGACAAGTTTGACATTGTTGTACTTAGCCGTGCATCTCTTAAAACAAAGGTATTCTTCTCTGGAAATAGTAATTCTACTTTTTGTTGTGTTATCTTCAGGACTCTACAGGAAATTTGCCATGCCCATGATGTTTTGTATTTTTTTTTCTTTTTCAGTTGTTTATTAATGAAAACTGCCGAAAAGAGAAGCAAACACATTGCATTTTATACTATAGATTGCAAGGATTCATGTGGTGAGATATTTGTTGATTTACAGAAGCATAGCTATGTTCAGGTATGCTGCACACTGGAACATGTTACTGGTTCTACTAATCTGTCAAATAGCAGTTGAAGTAGTATTTTATTTGCAATGTTAGTAACTAGGAGCAGGTATACCTCTATGACCTAAAAGCGTAGCTGTGCAGCTGCTTGCAGTTGAGCTATGTTTTACCCATAATAATTGTTCATTTTATTCAAAACTATAAATGTGCATACATCCAGTTAAGCTGATCATTGTTTCTCTTCATATGTTCCACAAAGAAGTGTCATAAAACTGTGAGGTATACCATAAAGTTTTCCTTGGTTGCCTTGTTTTATTGCAAATACCCGAAATCATGGGAAATCCTAGTGATTTTGTGTTACAACTTTTAGTTATGTGCCTTCTCATGGGTTGTCATATTCCAAGTCCTACTGCTATTTCATTTCCTTGTCCACAGGGAAGAGATACCAAAAAACCTGTGGCATGTTGTGCTTAAACCATGTAACTGTCTCACATAAAAAAACAAAAATAACAAGAACAACAAAGCCTTTAGTCCCTAGCAAGTTGGAGAAAGCAACAGTCTTGCATCAAATCTTTGATGGACATGCTCTTTAGATTAAGTCACATGGTGAAAGTTTCTTATTCTTTGCTAGTTATGTTTGTTTGAGAGCCCTATATGTTTTGTTACTATTTCTTATTTTTCGCGATTATAAGTTAGCTTCCTTGAAAAATTTCCTTTTGTTTTCAGAAAAAGCCTGGAGGAGCAACTGAACAACAGGAGTTGACATATCCTAGTCTTCAGGTATATGACCAAGGTTTACAGTGACTTCTAAAGCCTGATAGATTATTTTTTTTTTTGGGGGGGACTACAGTTCATGTTTTGCCTGCATAGTTTTTTTTTCTTTCTTTTTTTTTTATTTGCAGCAACATTTGCTGTGAAATAGATGTGATAACTGATAGATGTTGTGATCTAGAAACAAAGAAATTTGAAGTACATCTCTATAATTTGAATGTGAATGGTGTGCCATTATTTCTGTAATAATATAACTACATTTACTTTATTTAGTTGTGGTGACGGTCTGATGGATAGATGTATTAAGCATTGCATCTACCTAAATGTCGGCTTGTCAATAACAAATCCATTAACTGGCAGTGCCTATGATAGCATATTTGTTAAAACTTCATAAATCAATGTATAGTGCTATCGGAAGAGTCATGTGACTCATGTCTGATTTGGTCTGCATTATTAACAAATAAAAATAAAATAGGCTGGGTTTTCCCCTGCTAACTCCGGTCAAAAAAGAATTCTGCATCTTGCCATCAGGAAATGCATTACAATTCTGTTCAGTTAGACACAACGAGTCCATTAATTTTGTCCTTACAGGAAGCTATCTCCGTACCTTTGGAATAATCTACGAAGAAGACATCAAAAGTTATACTTTGCCATGAGAGGTGAGGTTTACAAAATTTAAGACAGTGCTGCACAATGGAAAATCCCTGTTGTAGTTTATGCTCCCCAAATTATGGAAATTTGTGCTGAGTTCAACAATTGTCTTTTGATTCATATACCCTGGCAAAACAACACTACCATTTTGCAGTACTGGAGGATTATGAATTATCTGAAGGGCGCAGCCCTGGCGAAAACAACACTTTCTGATATACATGCAGTTCTGGCTCGGAGGAAGGATATGTGTGATAAAATGGTATTGAAGGTTTTTGTCCTAATTTAGTTCATATTCCTTCTGATTTTTTACGTATTGTTGTTAACTGCAGTCTTTGAATGAGTCACGTATTCCTACTACTCTCTTGGAACGACTGCTAGCAGCTGGAAAGAAGGAGCATCCTCCTGTATGTGCTATCCTAGGTGGTATTCTTGGTCAGGTAGGTTCTTATACTTTAATCTCTGAACTTAGGTTCTAATACTTTAATCTCTGAACTGCTTTGTTTGAGCTTCTAGTATTTGTTTGCATTACATATTTCCTTTTCTTATGAACTATGGCTCTTATTGTCTTATGTTTGTTGTTTGGTTGGCTTGTGAACGACTGAACACTGGATAAGAGCTAGGCAACTGTAAATAGTACTAGCAGTCACACCGCATTTCACTGTGTCTGTGGAGTACTGCTCTGTTACTGTTAAGCAGTGCAAATGGACGCAATAAAGGGGCACCGTAGTACTTCTACAACTGAGCGGGCACCGTTCTATAAGCAGTGCAACATTAGTGGCGTCTTTACTTCTACACCTATGTTGATCTTTATAGATACATGGGGTTCATACTATTTCATGGTGTTTATTGAGAAGTCCCTTTTCCTAAATATGGAACCATCTCAGTTTAGAAAAGGACAGTTATCTTGAGTGACTATGCTTTTTTCAGTCAATGACATATAGTACTTAAACGACATCTCTATGTACTTTTTGGCTCCTTGTATGGGTACGGGCAGAGGTTTATTTATGGTCTTTATTAATCAGCAAATCTGACTAGAGTTAAATGATTCTGAACAACCTTAATTGCACTGAAAGATAACAAAGTTAGTTCAAGTGCCACAAAATCTAACATGTTTAGCGTAACTATTTATGAAAGGCACTTGTAGGGCAGATGAAACTTATTGAAAATCATCTTGAACAAGTACGTAATTCATAGTCTTGAATAACTCTTGGTTGTTCCGAAGCCCCGATTAACTAGTAACTATGTCTACTCATGGGATTTTGGAAACCTTTCTACGAATTTTCATTCTGAGATGTTGCAAGCTGTTAGTGTTGAGTGATTAGCTTTCCAAAACAGTATTTATTTCTGAAATTAAATGTTTAATTGCAAAAAGCTGCAGCATTGTTGTACCATCCCCTTTTTGTGTTAGCATTGTGCTTACAGCTTCACCTTGTACCTAACAGGAGGTGATTAAATCAATATCCTGCAAGGGTGATCCTGTCAAGAATTTCTTCTATTTTGATGTGGCTGATGGAAAAGGTGTCATCGAGGATATCCCACCACCAGCTGCAAACTGAAGCACTCAGCTGCCTAACTACCAACTCGTCTTGGTTCACTAATCCTTTTCGCATTGAACATATAGCAAGCTCTAGATTTATAGCCATGTGAAAAGGGCAAGTTGACTTAACTAGATGCTTAGGAATTGCACGGAGCAGAAACTGCGACTGTATGCACCAACAATTTCAAGGTTTAGTCTGGATGGTTTCTCATTGCCTTTGGCGTCTAAGGATTTACTTTGTCGTCCCTTTACCCTTTTGTCCAATTTGGTAGCAGTGGTTGGGGGCAGATGAAGTGAGAAGGTTATGTTCTAGCTGTTAAGCGACGATTCCAGCTATGTATCATCATGCGTGTAGACTCATGGGGCATGTTTCAAACTTGATTACAGTGCCTGTTGCTCGACTGGCTCGCTGCATATGTGTGGTAGTTTACTGCCAGATTGTTTGGTTGCATTTGATAACATAGTTTCTCTGGTGCTAGATGAGGAACAACTACAGTGTTTGGTTCTAGCAAGTGCCAATTATAGCTGGGATCAGAATCATACAAACTTGGGCTGGATGCGATTGCAATTTTGGGTGAAAGTAGTTGCATCTAGCTGGGAAGGTTGGTATGGTTGGTATTCTCGAGATGCAACCATGAGGATGTGATGTTTCTTTCAAAACAGAATTTATCAGAATTAGATTTTGACAGGACTGGCCCTATCTGTTCAGTTTGTGAAGTAGCCATCCCAACCACCTGTCTCGAGGTCATTTCTGACCAAAGATTATGCCAGTCCAGTTCAGATATCAGTTTCTTGGCTGTAGATGGGTCATTCCTCTCGCTCAGTTTGTGGTCTAGAGTATCTGTGCCATAAGATCTAGTCCATGTGTAATATGGTTCCTGAGAAAAAGATAGGAACAGGAAGATCCAGATCTTGTGTAGTCATATTCAATTACTAAAGGTTAACTGAATTGGACATGAAAGACAGGCAATTGACACATGATCTGTCATCCCCAGGACATTGGACATGAAAGAAAGGTACTTTCCATCGGTCTATCTGAAGAGTAGCCACACTCATTTTCTTATCTTTCTTTACCAGAAAATTCTCAGGCAAAGAAAAAAAAAAAACATTTAGACTACACATGTTGAAAAATCATATATGTAATTAACCCGTGTCAGCGGACTCTGAATTCAACCGGTGCTACACCTATTTATTCTAATTCACCTTCCAACTATGAACTGGTATGATGCGCCTAGGGAAAAGATTAAGGATGAAGCAAAATTGTAGTGACATGTGAATATTTATCCCCAAAAATGAAGGAACTTGAAAACTCCTGCTGTTCTACTTTGTGGATGGAAAGAAAGATCATGTTTTATCACACAACCTGTACTTTACAAGGAGTAGTTGTACAAGCTAGGAGTATATATCAACTTTAGTTCATCCTCGGACATTCTTCCACTCTGTCAAGAAACCGATAGCCAGCCTTATACCTACTTAATATAATTATCAAAGTTTGCTAAAGACCTTGTTTTGGGAGGGGACCAAGCACCAAAACATCCATGTCATCAAAAGTATCCCAATGATGAGCGCCCTGTACAATAATCCATGCCTCGAATACAATAGGTACATCACCAACCACCCCTCTATGAGCTCCCCAATCATAAGCTCACATTTTCTTAAATGTTCTCTCTCCCCTTTATTTTGGGCCTACTGTATGAATGGGCCATTAAGTAGATCCCAAGCATAATGCAATGATTCTTCCATTGGTAGCTAGGATCAGATACATGCATTTTAGAAATCCTAAAGGGAATGGACATTGTGTGTTACCAGTACCATCTATCCATCTTTCTATATATTTGATTTGAAATTGATCACCAATGATTTGTTCTAGGAAAGAAGTGTGGGCAGGACCTATCCTTAGCTAAGCTGCTCCACCAGAATGTGCAGCCAGCAGCAAGTTAATCATTTGTTGTACCCTAACCTAGCATGTCACACAGGAGTAGAACAATCATATTGTTGTATAGGTTGATAGGTTGGTGCATGGCAAGAATGGGATCAAGCTGGCAAAAGATCCATTCCAGCCAGCTGCATGCCCATGGACGTTTGTTGTGACAAGTGTGGCAAATGCATTGCATCAAGGTAAGCTGGGCAGGGGAGGAAAAGTTGGAGAAATGAAGAGGAAGGCGCCATGCAATGGAGAAAAGGTGTGAAAAGATGTGTTGTTATTCATTCATCAACGAAGCGCGTGAGGAGGATCAGGATCAGGCCATCACCGGCAACAAAAAGGAACTCAGTGAAGGTCATATAATACTTGTGCAGGTAGAGGGGGAATCCCAGGGAGAAATCAGGCATGATCTTCTTCATTACCAACACAGCAACCATCAACGGAGGCAGATTAAGGTGCAATTTACAGCCCCCGGACGAGGCTTTCAGTAGTTGTGGGCCTGACCAACTGCAGATCGTCTGTATGCAGCTCACTCTTGTTGACTGGTTGTGTATTCAGAAATAAAGTCAGTAAACACTGCACAGAGTGTTGATCGTTTCAAAGCTGAACAGCTACTACCTGATCATGGTCTGATCTTGGTTTGCCAGTCTGAACTTTCGGCTACGAGGCAGTTTACACTGTGGATGCAGCAAAGCAAGTCTGAGTGAGTGTCTGACATACATGTGATACGTTTTTTTTCCAACATGCATGTTCAGGTATAAATAATTGAGGAAACCTTGTGTTTGTGTCGTTGTGTGTCTTATCTTTTCTCTCTTTTCTACGTGTCAGAGGAGCACATGACATACCTTTGACAAATATGCCTGAGCTATCACTGTACGTGTCGTGCTAACCGCCAGCATCCAAAATGGATTTTACTCGGGTAGTACTCGGGTAGCGATGTGTCTGCTTCTTCCGTTCTTGCTTGTGAATAAGTGTTTGTGTTGGTCATTTAGTTCTCGAATCAAGGCCTTTTCATCAGTTATTCATGCACAAATATGACCCATGTAAAAAAACAAAAAGCCCAAAGCAAGTAACTTTATGGCACTATGAACCGGGATTGTCATTTCTTTTTAGGGACGACAAAAGCTTTTGCCTAATTTAATTTATTTTTTTATGGGAATATGGATTTTCATTCCTCAGACAAAGCAATTATAGACTAAATATGTGCCGGAATGGAGACCAACATTGGTTCGCCATCGGGATCACAAACACTACCAATACTAGCCAACTCATGTGCTACTTTATTACAAGAGCGAGATCAAGATGAAAGGAAAGTTACAGATGCCTGGTCGATGTAGTCTCAAAGCTACTGAGGGCCTATTTGGTTTAGTTATATGTTGTGAAAAGCAGCCATGAGCTATGGAATTGTTTTGAGTTATTATGTACTAAATCCATTCCATATTACAAAAGTTTGATTTTTTTTGACCCACGAGTTCGACCACTGCCTTATTCAAAAAATTGTGCAAAATGTCACATTTTTTTTATCGCGGGCTTGCTTTATTAATAAACGTTCTTCAAGGAGTTAAATTTGACAATGTTTGCATAATTATTTTAAATATGACGAGTAGTCAAACTTGAGTTAAAAAAGTCAAACGTCTTATAATTTTTGAGCGAAGGGAGTACTTAAAAAATATAAATTGTTGATTAAAACAGCTATAAAGCGCCGTCTTTATTTTCACCCATTAGGAAAAAAATAGAAAGTTAAAAGCCAAAAATTGTACTAAACGAAAGCTTTTGTTTCTACCTGTTTTATTGGCTTTCTATTTTTTTCCAGCAGAAGCACTTTCTAGAAGCTAAACCAAAAAACACAACTTAAAGAAAAAAGAAGAACAGGATAAAAGCTAAACTAGACAACAATCATACAAATATAAGGAAAAACAATTAACACTTGGACTGTTTTCGATCAAGACATCTGGGCCAAGAATAGAATGACTATGTTATTGTTCAAGATGGAGCCATATTAGACATGTTGATCCGATGAACAACATCTGTATGCAAAACAACAATTTGCCTCGTAAGTAACACTTTCTGCTCAAAGGTTCTTCCTATTCCTTTCATTCCAAATGTTAGACCAAAAATGAATAGTTACCTTAGCTTTGGTTAAAAATTTCTTTGACATTTGTGCCAGTATTTATAAAATGATCTTATCATACCAAATGATTGATTGATTACCTCTTATACTTCTTTGGAGAAAAGGGTAGCCTTTGCAATGATGTGTCTGTTTTAGAATTGGGTCCACAAAGCTTTTGTAGCCAGGGTCATTAGGCCAACATCATTTCATTGGGTTGTTAGCCATGAGATTGACCTTCCCGTGGAACAAAGTCCATGCGAAAAAGTGACACCTTGGTTTAGCTTTAGCCTTCGTAATTGGCAATGAGAAATACCACTTTCTTGTATGACTATCAAGTGAGGGGCTTGTCCTGGCGGGGGCTCCTCATTCTCAAGTGCGCACTCCATTGCAGGAGCCACTTTTGTGGCTCCAGCTTTTGGCCTAAAAACGGCTCGAATCCTCTATTGTTTGCTAGAAAATGATTTCTGCTTCCAAAATGTTTAGTAGGGCTCCTCTATCTCTTTTACAGAAGCTATTACTAAAGTTAGAGCCGTACCAAACAGGCCCCGAAGGCTACCGAGTGGGAACTGACATTTAAGGCCTATGGAAGAGATGAGAGTGTTAAACTAATAAGTAAGTGACTAAACCCAAGGGAGGATGCTTTTATTGGGAAATCTTTCCTTTCTTGTTAACGTGTATATTTTGCATTACAATTTTTTAAATGCATGTATGTGTTATATATTACATGTTGAAGGGAGAATAATAGCTTCCCAAGTATGACTGGATTTGTGAAACTAATCATTAAGCACTTGGATAAATATTTAAACCTAGGTTTCCCTATGTGTAGTGAGAGAAACACGAGTAACCAGTGTACTAGGATAAAACTCGTATTTGAAATTCATACATACCACTGAATCGATCAACATAACAATAACTTGTGACCACAATTCAGTTAGTCGCCTCATGAAGACGCTTAGACGCACGCAACACCACCACCACCATCACCATATATAACTACCAGAAGCTAAGCACGTAGTATGCATGATTCAAAAGAAGGCAATCATATAGGAGTATAATCCACCTTCAAATTGACAGCCTGACCATTCATCTATGCATGCATGCATCACACTGTACCAATCGATTTACCATGTGGATTGGACAGATCATATGTACTCCTACGCACGAACTGGCCTGACGCCTGAGCCTTAGGGTGCAGCCAGCCTGCGCAGCTTTGCTCCCGGCCGGCCGGCGCTGCCGCCGCCGGTAGCGGTAGGTTCGCTGTTGCCATCACGCCCAGCGAAATCGATGTCGCTATATAGCTAGCGAGCTAGAGGGAGGGGTGCCATAGACACATCACGCGGATGTACAGTCACGGACGGACACACACTAGGCACGTACGGTCCCCTAGCATGCACGGTGTAGTACGTACTATACCTAGCTATCAGCAGATGGAGAGGCACAGACGACGACGATCGGCCGGTCCCGATCGCCAATCTCGGTTGCAATGATGATCATGCATGCGCGGGCGCACCAGCAAAACAACAGACAAATGAAGCTAGCTACTAGGCCGCCGCCGTCGTCGTCGATGCATACGTACGTATGTCGGCCGTGGCAGTACACATGGACATGGACATGGACAGTTGGACACGGACACGGACACGGACACGGACACGGTCACACCACACGGCCGGCCGGCCAAGTGCAACCAACGGCACTGCAGGACGCCGGCCGCTTTAATGCATGCCCTGCAGTGACGATGCATCCATGCATGGCTGACGCGGCTGCCAGTGAGCCGTCGTACGTCGATGGACGCATGCATGCATGCATAGATGGATGGATCAATCATCTCGAGGAGTGAGTGAGTGACGCGTCGACTTTTACATGCCTGCTGGAGCTATGCGTGCTTTGGCGTCTCCAGGGCGTCGTTTATCTAGCGCTACTCTAGCTCGTGCCCTCTCCAATGTAATGGACCTACGCAGGCACTTTATTACTAGACGACGCCGACGGCCGCTTCGTGAACAAAATCCCTTTCTTGTCATACCCGTAGATATAAAAGTATTACAGTACAATACAAGCCAGAGCTTTCTTCTACGTGCAACATATATACATCCATTCATGCATATGCATGCCATGAGGCATGAGCTTTCTTCTACATACATACATATACATCCAAATGCCATGCATTCTCCCTTTATTTGCTTTTGGAGCTAGCGTCGCGTGTTTGCATGCGTGGGTACTTACGGTGTCCCATGCAGTTTGGAGCGGGCCGGGGGTAATGGTCGTATATAGTTTGGCACGGAGCTTGAATATGTACTGAATTTCATGGAAAAAAGACTAGTGGATGGAATAACATAATTAGTTTATATAAGCTAACTCGTGTGGAATAACATAATTAGTTTATATATCTTTCTAGCTAACTCGTGATATTTTGTTCTCCTTCATGCATCTTCATATACATACATCTACGAATTATTATTGGCTTGTTTAGTATGATCTTAGCTCTTTATTATTGTATATATAGATCCATCCAAACACACCACGGCGCCACGTATATATTATATAATTACATATATAGGCTCAAATTCTAGCCACTTGTGCTCTGTGTTGTGGCCCGTGTGGTGATATTTTTTTTAAGAAATGACGGCAAAAGCTTTGCGCGATTTCTACTAGAAAGAAAGAAAAAAAGAAGACAAGTGCCTGTCCAATTTTTTGATTGGAAACTAGGCCTAAAAACTATACAACGGGGGGAGAGTGCTCCACTCATCATTACGTACAACTATGATACAATTGTAAGACATTTTTGTTCCTTTAATAAAAGCCCAGTAGGGGGTTTCCCCCGCTGTTCATTCCCAAAAACAATTGGGCAACCAAATACCCATTCCACTACACTACTAGGCGCCAAATTGGTGAAAAACGACCCAACTAAACAACTCAACTAACAACTAAAGGGTTGAAGAAACACAAAGAGACTTGCCACTGGACTCCGGACAACCAGAAAGGACGGAACTGAGGGGCTGGCAGGGGCCATGGCCCCCTCAATCTTTGGAAAAAAATTTAGTACCCTTTGTAATTAGCGGATATATTGACCACTTCTTTAAACTATATTATCATATTTTCTATTTTATGTATTGCTACTGCATGCGTAATTAATTATTAAATTGTCATAGTCATGACTAACTAGTATATATTTGAAATATAGCGAAAAATTGTTAGATTTTTGGAGGGCTGCCCCCCTAAAAATTTATCTCGGTTCCGTCACTGCAGACAACATAGCTTGGGACACCACCATGGTTAGACAAGGAGCAACCGTGAAACTGGAAGTAACCTGACAAGGGAAGGTTTTCACCTACAATCCAATATGTGGCGGCTAGGAGGAGAGGTAGAAAAGGACGCCTCAAGGAGGGAGCGTCGTCAACAGACATCGTCGTCAAGCTTTCGCCCCGACCTCGATCGAGCAACCTCCCCCGTGTGGTGATATGCTTGTATGTATATATACAGCACTCTAGCAGGAATTGAAGGCATATGGGACGCCCCGATGGGCACAGTCGTGGAGACAGTCTTCTTGTTCTTGCTTGCGTGCATCCATGCAGAGTTGCATCTCCAATCATTTCGACTCGATCTACATTCCTTTATTTGTATATATATAGTCGTGCCGGTATATATACTATGTACCCCGCCTGTGGACACGCATGAGTGATGCGCATGGCATGTCCACTCTGTAGCATACTGTGCGATCGACTTGGATGGAAAATTCTTCGACGACACGCATGAGTTATGCAGGGGAATTTATTTATATTTACTGTGCGAAGCGCATAATGACCCAAGAAATTAAGTTGATGAGGCCATTCTCAATGGAGAATTCCATAGTCTTGTTTCAAGAAAGTGCAGAATACAACAAAACATGCATGGATGAATGAAACAATATCACCAGCAATGTTTAGTTCCATTTTTGTTGTTTCATATATTGACATTTAATTTCATGACTAGAGTTTATATATCACCGACCCAAGAGAGGTTCATCTATACGAACATATATAAGGCAATGGTTGACATCATGGAAAATAAGGGCTTTGGAACCAAATGGATATCCTAGATGAGCTTAATTTTAGCTCTGGTAGTTCCTCCGTCCTTCTTAATGGTATCCTAGAAAAAGTTTGTTTTTGCTCCTTGCCCAATGACCACTCGTAACATCTTAAAAAGGAAGAACTTTGATTTACGTACAATCCTTTGATTGAGAGGTTGCACCAACAGCTCTGAAGAAACAGTGGTCATCTCTTCTTGAGCTATGATTTTGTCAAACCATCCTCTAGAATATTGTTGGTCTTGCCCGCAGCATGGTTCGCCGCGACGCCGGGCTCGGTCGCCTCACCACTGAGTTCATCCTCTGTCATTGCACCTCCAGGATTGCCTGTTGCCACCTTCACGCAAGTTGCGCCGCCGGGATCGCCGACCGTCGATGCCTTCATCGCCTCTCTAGAACTGCCCCTCGAGCAACCGCTGATTGGGTCCCCACCACGTCCATCCTGCATATGCATTTGATGATACTATATTCTGGCCAATGTACGTGTATATGCTGCCGACATGCATGCACTTCATTCCATTATTTGTATAGTCGTGCTGGTATATATACTATGTACCCCGCCTGTGGACACGCATGAGTGATGCGCATATGTCCACTCTGTAGCATACTGCAATGACTTTGGATGGAAAATTCTTCAAAGACACGCATGAGTGATGCAGGGGGATTTATTTATATTTACTGTGTCAAGTGAAGTTGATGAGGTCATTCTCAATGGAGAATTGTGTAGTCTTGTTTCAAGAAACTGTAGAATACAACAAAACATGCACGGATGAATGAAACAATCACCAGCAATGTGGGCGGTTGCCGCCACCACCACTTTCTATGTGGCTCACTCCCCTGCACTACATCGGTGGGCGGTGGCCGCCGCCGCCGCCACCTCCTGTCTGGCTCACTCCTCTGCGCCATGCTGATGGGCGGTGGCCGATGTCGCCACCCACTGCCGCCCTGCCTCCTCGGCTCCTCTCCTGCTCTCTGCCTCTCACATTCTCCCCCTCGTCGGCCTCGTGTTGACTTGGCTCAGCCAGAGTGACCGTGTTTAGTTCCATTTTTGTTGTTTCATATATTGACATTTAATTTCATGACTAGAGTTTATATATCACCGACTCAAGAGAGGTTCATCTATCTGAACATATATAAGGCAATGGTTGACATCATGGAAAATAAGGGCTTTGGAACCAAATGAATATCCTAGATGAGCTTAATTTTGGCTCTGGTACTTCCTCCGTCCTTCTTAATGGTATCCTAGAAAAAATTTGTTTTTGCTCCTTGCCCAACATCTTAAAAAGGAAGAACTTTTGATTTACAATCCTTTGATTGAGAGGTTGCACCAACAACTCTGAAGAAACAATGGTCATCTCTTCTTGAGCTATGATTTTGCCAAACCATCCTAGAATATTGTTGGTCTTGCTTGCGGCATGGTTCGCCACGACGCCAGGCTCGGTCGCCAAGCCACCGGGTTCATCCTCTATGTGGGGTCGAGATGGAGATAGGGGGGGTGAATAGTCCTTTCTAAAACTAATTGCGCCCGGCTAAACAAATATAATGCGGAGTAGAAACTATTCGTTTAGCCAAGACTTTACCCCTCTAGCTATGACTCTAAATCACCTCACAAAAGATCCTACACAAAGCAAATGAGGTGATAAGCCTAGCTTGAGCTCCTAACCTTTTTTATTGCAAGGTCACACAAACCTATGCACTAGTACTTCAAACAAGGATGAGCTCCTACACAATTCTAATGAGCAAAAGTACAAAGCCAACCTAAGCTCACTAGATGCACAATGGACAAGGCAACATACGCCTAACCCAAAGGCTCAAATTACTTAGCTACACAAACTAAGAAAGGCAACTAAACAAGCTACACAAGCTAGTAATTGCAAGAGCTACTCCACAAGCACAAGCACAAGGTATATATGAATGTAAATACAAAGCTTGTGATTTGGAGAATGCAAACCACCGAGAAGTGTAGACAAGTGGACACCGGTGTTTTTTTTACCGAGGTGTCGGGAAGCTTGCCAACTTTCCCCTACTCCTTGTTGTGTCGACCAACACCTTAGGTGGTTCCTTCGGTGTTTCACCTAGATGGTTCTTCGGTGTGATCCTCAAATCACTTGCCCCTCAAGGCACGCCCCGTAAGGCACCACAAGACACCACTCTCAAGTGAGCCCCTCAAGGCACCATGATTGAACCCACACACACAAGTGAGGTAACTCAATGACACGCTCTAGTAGTGTCGCTCTTCGCGATCTCCACGAGGTGAGCACGAACCTCTCACAAATCCTCCTCCGGAGCACCGCACAATCTCCCTTGCGTTAGCCGACGGAGTCTCTTGCCACCAAGCCGTCTAGGAGGTGGCAACCTCGAGGAAAAAACAAGCACACCGGCTTGCAACACGATCACCTAGTGCCCACGATGCAATCTCTCAAAGCAATCACACTAGAATCGCTCACTCACTCAATCGGATGAACACTATCAAATCAGAGTTAGTTGGGAGGGCTCTCTAGCACCACAACACAAGCCACCAAGGCCCAAGTGTGCTCAGCAACCTGCCATGGCCGACCATAGCAAGTATATATAGGCTCCATCCAAAATAGAGCCGTTGGTGCTTCAAACCACGGTTTACGTGAGTTGGCCAGGACACACGACCCGGACTCACCGGGCGGATTCGGTCAGCGTCCGGTCACACGACCCAGCGTCCGGTCACAAAGGACAGGCCCGCGGCCCCACAGTTAACGGCCACCTTCATGCTTCCGGTCGAAGCGTCCGGTCCACGACTGGAACCACCAATCCGAAGCGTCCGGTCGAGGTCCAAAGTTTGGTCCAAAAACATGCTCTCTCAGATGTCGATCGGACCCGCTTGACCGGACCGCCGGTCGAAGAAGTCCAAGATATCGGTCAAGCGTCCGGTCGGCGATCCGGTCGCTCCTTCCTGCGTGTTTCTTCGTTTCTCCGTCGCCTTTGCTTCGACATGCTACCCAACAAGTATACCAACTTGAGCATGAGGAATAGCATGTTTACACCACCACGATGCATGCGGCGCCAATAGAAAATAAGCATTTCATTTTCTCAAAAACGCCGAATCTGCCCGCAAGTGTAGGATCACTGGGCGCCCTAGAGGGGGGGGGTGAATAGGCTGTTTCAAAAATCAACTCAAAAACCGCTGTCGGTTTACCAAAGCGGCACCGCCGCTCCCTCTGAAAGTTAGGTCCACAGTTCAAAAATCTGTCCAATGAAAAGTAGATCGAGTAATTTTCCTTGGTTCTGGACAGGTATAGACTGCAGATCGAGACCTAGAACAAGCAGATCGAGGGTATAGAGATAGATCGGTCTCAAACCCTAAATCCTCTTTAACAACAACAATATATATGCAATGTAAGGTAAAACAAGCACACGGTGACACGGTGAATTATCCCGTGGTTCAGCTCGCCACCAAGGCTTGCCTAAGTCCACGTTGTTGAGGTTCCACAAAGGAATGAGCTCACCACAAAGGTTTGCCTCTTTGCCTCGTTCACAAGTCTAGGAACCGAATCCTAGAGATGTGGGGTAATGTATTAGATGCAAGAGGGTGTTACAAACCTCCCTAGGCTGCCACACAAGTTGGCAAGCTCAAGGGCGATGCACTAGCCGGCTAGGAGCAAGCTCCAAGAGTAAAGAACCAAAACCGCCGGCCAAAGTGTGAACCAAGTGCCCCTAGAACGATGAAGATCAGTGGAGCTCCCTTCCAATCAAAGTTTGCAGCCCTCACACTCAAGAATCGATGGTGGAATCGATGGATTTGCTTGAGGGAGTGAGGAGCTTGAATGGAGGAGAGAGGGCTGAGCACTTGGGTCCTTTCTATCGAGAATGAGCGAGAGAGAAGAAAGGTTACCGTTGGGGGTAGAAAAGGAAAGTATAAATACTCCCCTCCCAGCGGTGGGGATCACGGCGGCACCGCCGCTCATGATCAACGACGCTTTCAGCGGCACCGCCGGTCCCCACTGGCGGCACCGCCGCTCCGGGACTTAGTCAAGCGAGGTGTAGAAAGAATTTGAATGGTTGACTAAGTTTGGAGGAGGAGGTTATGTAGTGTGAAAATGAGCACTTGGTTGCACGCTTCGGCACAGTGATTCTAATCCCTCTTAATAGTACGGCGTGTCCTATACTCAAATTCAAAATGTAAAATGAATATAAACCTCCTTTCTTGAAGTACCAACAGCAAATTGAATCGGGGTACTCCTCCTTTAGGTTTGCAATGTCCTCTTTGCTTATTGCCTGCTTGTCAACTCGATAAATCTCATTAGTTCTCTATTTAGATTGTCATCAACGCCAAAACCCACATTAGAGGTTGATTGCACTTACAATCTCCCCCTTTTTGGTGATTGGTGACAACCTAATTAGAGCTTACAAAAGATAGTCAAATAATAGAGATTTTTTGAGCCATGGATGTAGGTACCTCCCCCTAAATATGTGAATGAGCCTTGAATGCTCAAAATGATATCTCTTTGTCAAGAGTCACATATTTAGGCGGTGAGACTCCCCTAAATGTGTGAGTGAGACTTGAATTCTCAAATTTGAAATCAAGGTCAATTTTCACACATTTAGGTGATGTAAGGACCTCCCCTACATCCATGCCTGTGTGGGGGGTGCCAAGTGCTAACAAATGTGTCGGGAAGAAGAATATACGTGATGCAACATGACGGTTTAAGCACTTTCGAAAGCATCAGTGTCTGTTTTGACTTGGCGGCACCACCGCTCGACCGGCGGCACCGCCGCTCTGTCAAAAACAGCTGCTGCCAACAAATTTTCACAGCATGAAACATATATAAACTAAGTACACGGCATGAATATGACAAGCTAAAATCACCGGATCAAACACATGTCCATAAACCATACGAAGAGAGTCAAATAAGTCGCATTATTACAAGTTCACAAATAGTTTTGAAGCCTACTCTCAAACTCTAACTCTCTAGGACATGCTAAACAAAGGTAAACAGCAGTCGAAGGCGCGAAAAAGTTTTGACCCCTCTAATTTTCTCCCCCTTTGGCACAAAGCACCAAAAAGGAGAAAAGAAAAGAGAAGGATCAAGTCACTCTGAAGCACTGCCCTCCTCCTCGTCCTCCTCGTCGTCACCCTGCTCCTCCTCCTCTGAAGTGGAAGAAATCACAGCCCTGCCGGCCGTGTGAGTAGTAGAGGTGAAGCGTGTCGAGCGTCGAGGTGGTGGATCCTCTGGAGACTGTGGCTGCTGCTGTCTACGCACAAAGTCACCAAGCGTCTCATCCCAATCAAGCTCTGCCCTGAGGTGGTGTCCCTCGACTCTCCGCAGACTCACGAGAAAATTTGGGAAGCACAAAGCGAGGTGGAGAAGGGACAAGTGAAAGTGGTGTGACTCACCGCGACTCTCTGTCCTCCCCTGCGCCTACGCTCAACCACGTGGCGGAGCGCTTATTTTTGAGTAGGTGCAAGTCTCAAACATGGCCTTCATCCATGTGGTCATCTTCTTCTTGAAGCTGCTCTTGCCCCTCCTAGCTCTAGCATGGGAGCTCTCTAGAACCTCTATGGGAGAGGGTGGAGTGTCCTCTCTAGCTGGTGCCTCTAGAGCTGCTGCTGCTGGCATAATCTGCTCGAGGTTGTAGGCCTTGTGCTCATTAGTCTTGTTAAACCTCAAGCCGGACACTCTCTCAATCACAAACATGATGTAGGGAGCATAGGGCAAGCTCTTCCTACCATCATCCATAGCATCGACCAACTCCATCCATAGATATGCAGGCACATTGAAGTTCTCACCTCACGGAGCAAGTCTTGCTACTTAAGATTCTTCACCCAACCATGCAAGTTTGAAGCTGCACCATCCTTGGGATCAATGGTGTTTTACGAGAAGGTTGTTGAGAATGTAATAAAAGTTGTTCAACCCTCTCACCAACCCATCTGCCTTCCTTTGATCCCTCCACATGTAACGGCATTTTGTAGGCTCAAGCTTCTTTTCAACATGAATAGGAGTGTACTTCCTATGCTCACTGCCAAAACCAAGAATCTGGAGAAGGTGACAAAGTCAACTAAGTAGTGCACACCCTCAGTCATCCAATGCATAGTGTCCTCATTCTCCAGAAAGTAGGTAGCATGGAATTGTCCAAGAATCTCGGCATTCGGTCATCTTTGGAACTCCATCAAGTTCCTCGGCTCATGCTTCTCACAAGCCACGATGGCCCCTGTTAATCTACGGCTCTCTCTTAGCCTTCGGAAGGGCCCAATCTATGTAGTGCATCTCTCTAATCTTTGGGCTTCCTCTTCTTGAGGACAGATGAGGCATAGAAGTCTGAGTGAAAGACATTCCAGAACCTGTAGTCCACACCTAGGTCCTTAGGAGTGGTGTATGGGTTCACCCTCCTAGCCTCGGTGCTCAACTTACTCCCAGTGGAGTAGTCAATCCTCCTGCGACCCACCTTTGTCATCCGGAGGTCTTCTTATCTCAATCACGCTCCTCATGGTCCATCATGTAGGAGTCATCATAGGTCAGATGTCAATGCCGGAGTGGCCGGACATCCAATCTCGGAATTTTTCGCCATGCCTAAGCTCATGCCATCTTGCCTCTCTCTTTCTTCTTGCTGCTTTCGGTTTGTGGGTCTCTCGAAGAGGTAGAACCTCTGCCTCTGCCCCTCTTGGGAAACCTCTTCTCCAAAGCCTTCCTCTTGACCCCCCTTGCCTTGACCGTGCTCCATCTATGCATGCAAATGGTCCAAATCGATCACTTGACATCTTTGGTGTGATAGAGATGGATATATATATGTGTTAGTTATTGCATAAGATAGATGGTTGAAACAATTGGTGGGTTTTTTTGTTTTGAATCGCCCCTCGGCGGCACCGCCGCTCGGGTTACCTAACCAACCATTTTGACAACCATCTTGTGCAATAGTTAAAACACATGTATATCTATCTACCATTCAACGAGAATCTCGAAACTTGACTCAAAATGAAAATAGAGATAAAAGTTGCCATGGATTTGGATTTAGAATGAATTTTCTTTGACAATGGGAATCAATTGATTTGAACTATTGATTTGTTCGAAATGTGATTGAAGATGATCAGCAAAACACTTTGCTCTTAGCCATAGCGGCGTCTTGCCGCTAGGCTCCCCATGCATGTCATGGGTGGGGTTCATCTTCAAACTTTCAAACTAAATCAATCCAACAATTTTCCCACTATCTAGAACCTTCACTCTACCACTAATTGCAAAAATCCATAACAAATTTCATCCCTAGGCATAGATCGGGCGGTTAGGGTTTCTCACCGTGGATTGAGAAGGGAGAGAGGAGAAAGGCTGCGGCCCCTTGCGGCTTGTGGCACCGGCGACGTGGAGATGGCCGGTGCACACTCACGAGCGGCACCGAAGGAAGCGGCGGTGCCGGGCGGGCGCGGCGCGGAGGTGGTGGTGGCGGCGTCGCGTCGCCCTTGTCGCCCAAACGGGAGGAGAAAGGGACCGGGGGGAGAGAGAATGAGAGAGGAGAAAAAGATCTTTGTGGGCCGGGGAAATAGGCCCCACGGTATGATCTGGGGGCTGTTTTTCGGCTGAAAAATCATCGGCGGCGGGCTCACCGCCCGCTCCCCCGAACAGAGCGAGGTTAACTTGCTTCCTAAGTGACTCTCCTCATATGCTAGATAGACATATGTGACTCAAATTTCATGGCGGATCGGATCATCAATCAAAAGCGGTGACCATATCTTTTTGAGTCTAGCTTTGAAATTGATTTGAAAGACATAATGTAAACTTTTCAAAGCTTTTCCCTACTCATACTAGTTCTCACAAACATAGGCATGCAGATTTCAAGATAGGTTGTGAGAATCAAGTATATTTAGTTCACTACGCAAAGCACAAAACCTTGTCTCGTCGAGAGGCTTAGTGAAGATATCGGCTAGTTGTTTTTCGGTGCTCACATGGCGAATTGCGATATCTCCTTTGAGTTCGTGGTCTCTCAAGAAGTGATGACGGATGTCTATGTGTTTTGTTCTAGAGTGTGCTACCGGGTTATTTGCGAGTTTGATGGCACTCTCGTTCACAAAGAAGAGGTATCTTTGTGAAATGACATCCGAAATCTTTTAAGGTTTGCTTCATCCAAAGTAGTTGAGCACAACATGCGCCGGCTGCAACATACTCGGCCTTGGCGGTGGATAGGGCTACACAATTTTGCTTCTTAGAGCTCCAAGACACCAAGGACCGTCCAAGGAATTGACACGTCCCCGAGGTGCTTTTTCTATCTACTTTACAACCGGCATAATCGGAATCCGAATAGCCAAGTAGATTGAACTTGGAACCCTTGGGATACCACAAGCCAAGGTTTGGGGTGTGAACTAGATATCTCAAGATTCTCTTAACCGCCACATTGTGACATTCCTTTGGATTAGCTTGAAATCTAGCACACATGCACACACTAAGCATAATATCGGGCCTAGATGCACAAAGATAAAGAAGAGAGCCGATCATGGAACGATATACCTTTATGTCTACGGCAGCCCCTTCTTCATCAAGATCAAGATGTCCATTGCTTGGCATTGGAGTTTTGATTGGCTTAGCCTTAGCCATATCAAACTTCTTCAACATGTCTTGGGTGTACTTGGTTTGGCTAATGAAAGTCCCTTCCTTCATTTGTTTGACTTGAAAGCCAAGGAAGAACTTGAGCTCACCCATCATGGACATCTCGAACCTCTTTGTCATAGTCCTACTAAATTGCTCAACATACACATGATTAGAGCTACCAAATATTATGTCATCAACATATATTTGGCACACAAAGATATCACCATTAACTTTATGTGTAAAGAGAGTAGGATCGGCCTTCCCTATGACAAAACCTTGTTTAAGCAAGAACTCCTTAAGGCATTCATACCATGCTCTTGGTGCTTGCTTAAGCCCATAGAGCGCCTTACGAAGCTTGTAAACATGGTTAGGATACTTGGGGTCTTCAAAACCCGGTGGTTGCTCAACGTAGACCTCCTCTTGCAAAGGGCCATTGAGGAATGCACTCTTGACATCCATTTGATATAGCTTGAAGTCATGATGGGCAGCGAAGGCTAGAAGAATGCGGATTGCTTCTAGTCTTGCCACCGGTGCATATGTCTCATCAAAGTCCAAGCCCTCTACTTGAGTGAAACCTTGAGCCACCAATCTTGCCTTGTTTCTTGTAACGACGACCATCTTCATCTTGCTTGTTTTGAAAGACCCATTTGGTGCCAATGATGTTTGTCTTTGGTCTTTCTACTAAGTCCCAAACTTGGTTTCTCTTGAAGTTGTTGAGTTCTTCTTGCATGGCTAGCAACCAATCGGCATCCTTGAGAGCATCTTCTACCTTGGTAGGTTCCAAAGAAGAGACAAAGGAGTAATGTTCACAAAATGCAGCTAGATGTGATCGAGTAGTTACTCCCTTTCGAAGACTCCCAAGGATGTTCTCAACGGGGTGATCCCGTTGAATGGTTTTGTCGTAGCCGTGGATGATCAACTCCATCATCTTCAACTTCTTCTTCATAGTCATCCTCGGCTTCAAGTATAGGAGCAAGATCAAGTGCTCTAAGCGGTGATGTAGGTGTTGGAGTAGATCTTCTGGTGGTGGAGGGGCGGCACCGCGGCACCGCCGCTGAATTTTAGCAGAGTGGGCTGCCCCCGTCATCGAGCACGTCGTCGAAAATTGGTGCGGCAACATCTTGATGATCCTCTTGTTCATTGGCTTTTATCTTCTTGTGGTCGAACATCACCAATAGCCAATTGCTTGATAGCTTCACAAGGTGGATCCTCCTTTCCTACAACACTTTGATCAACTTGCTCTACTTGAGAGCCATTAGATTCATCAAATGTCACATCTATAGTGACTTCAACCCTACCGGTGGTTTTGTTGAAGACACGATAGGCATGCTCATTTGATCCATACCCAAGAAGTATACCTTCATCAACCTTAGGTGCAAACTTAGAGGTTCGGGGCTTTTTGTTAAGAATGAAACACTTGCACCCAAACACCCTAAAGTAAGACACCTTTGGTTTGTTACCGGTTAAAAGCTCATATGAGGTTTTCTTGAGTTTCTTGTGGAGGTAGAGACGGTTGATTGCATGACAAGCGGTGTTGATGGCTTCACACCAAAAGATGTCCGAAGTCTTGTATTCATCTAGCATTGTTCTTGCCATGTCAATGAGTGTTCTATTCTTCCTCTCTACAACTCCATTTTGTTGAGGGGTGTATGGAACCGAAAACTCATGTTTGATGCCCTCTTCATCAAGGAATTCTTCAACTTGGGTGTTCTTGAATTCACTTCCATTGTCACTTCTTATTTTCTTGATTGGAAGCTCGAATTCTCTTTGAGCCCTTCTAATGAAGGTTTTCACCTTCTCTTGTACCTGGCACTTATCAAAGACAAAGAAAACCCAAGTGAAGCGGGAATAATCATCAACAATAACAAGTCCATACTTATTACCCCGATGCTAAGGTAGGCAACCGGTCCAAAGAGATCCATGTGAATCAACTCCAAAGGTTGTGTAGTGGTCATGATGCTCTTTGGTGGGTGAGGTACGCCTACTTGCTTTTTTTGGCTTGGCAAGCGCTACAAATCTGTCTTTGTCAAAATCAATATTTGTTAGCCCAATGATGTGGTTGTCCTTTTGTAGTTTGGCCAAGTTCCTCATCCCAACATGAGCTAGTCGGCGATGCCAAAGCCAACCCATGCTAGATTTTGCCATAAGACAAGTCTCAAGCTTAGTCTCACTTTTGTTGAAATCAACTAAGTAGAGCTTATTCTTGAGTTTGCCCTGTGAAGACAATAGAGGAATCCTCCCTACAAATGACTTCCACACCAACATCCGTAAAGAGACAATTGTAGCCTTTCCCACAAAGTTGTGAGACCGACAACAAATTGTATCCTAGGGATTCAACATGCAAGACATCGGATATATCATGGTTAGTTGTGATAGCGATTTTACCAAGACCCATCACACTTCCCTTAGCGTCATCTCCAAATCGAATGATGTCATTTGGATCGGCATTAGGAGAGTATGATGAAAACATACTCCTTTCTCGGTCATATGATTTGTACATCCACTATCAAGCACCCAACTTGATCCCGGAGGAGTATGCACGCAAAAGCAGATTAGTTCACAAGTTTAGGCCCCCAAGCTCCTTGGGACCTTTCATGTTAGTCACAAGAATTTTGGGAACCCAAATAGAAGTGTGTAAATAAACATTTCTGTCCTTGCCAACATATTTGGCATAAACCTCCCCACCTTGCTGTTGTTCTTCAACACAAAGCAAGAACTCAAACTTTGTCTTGTTGATTGAGCTTTGGGATGATATGCAAACCTATTTGGGTTGGCCCAAATTATTTTCTCGTTTTTTTACGCACAACTTTGTTTTGCTTGAGCAACCTTCTTGATGGACTGTTTCTGGACAGGAGGTCGATGAGTTGCCTTCCCTTTCTTAGGGGCAGCGGCACCGCCGCTTCGTCATAGCGGCACCGCCGCTTGGCTTTGCTTTGCTTCCAATTTGGTGCGCGTTTATCATGCTGTCAAGTGGCATATCTGTACTCATCTTCCCTTTGCTCAGAACTGGACACATTCATAGCCATTTATAATTTTTCTTCCATTTGTCTTGGCTCCTCTAGTGTGACCTAACCCATCCTTGATTCTAGGATTTCTTCCATCAATGTATTGTGGCCTCTTTGGTTGAGTCTCTTTGCCACTCCTTTGTTTTTCTTGACGGTTTGTTTCTCTTTTCCAACCAAAATGTTGAGCCTAGCAATCTCCTTCTTCATTGCTTCCATGTTTGCAAGGTTTGTGGCATGACTCTTCAAGTCTAGGTTGAAACATTTACCACATCCATTGCTTGTGGAAGGAGTAGAGTTGTCCTTTGTGGATGAGAGATGTGAGTTGCTCTCCCAAAGAAGACTATATTTCCCCTCAAGTTGCTTGTGCTTTTCTTGTAAGTCACAATACTTTTCATTGAGGGTAATAGTAGCTTTCTTTGTGAGAGCATGGTCCTCCTTTTCTTTTACAAGTTTCTTTTGTAAAGAGGCCACCTCACTTCTTTCAAACACAAGAGCGTCTTTGTTGTCAACATAGAGTTTCTCAAGTCTAGTGAGTTCGCTTTCTCTAGTTTCCAACTCGGCTTGGACACTCTCTAAATCCTCCATTATCTTAGTGATAAATATTTTGGTCTTTGGATCTAGATTCTTGGTCAATGTATCATATTCTTCATCACTAGACCCATCATCACTTGAGCTATCACTAAGTTCACTAGACTCATCACTAAGGGTTGGAGAGGTCTTAGTTTTGGAAAGTACCTTCTCACGCTTTGCCATAAGACAAATGTGAGGGGAGCCATCTTCATCATCATCGGACATGTTGGAGAAGAGCCTTGGTGTGGAGGTTGACTCTTGTCTAGCAAATGTTGCCATCTTCACATCCTCCTCACTTGACTCTTTAGTTGAGTCCCACTCATGCCCAATGTGTGCTTCTCCCATGTTCTTTCCCTTTCTCTTGTAATCTTGCCTCTTGTCATTGTTGGGGTTGTCCTTCTTGTACTTGTTGTTCTTGTTCTCATGTGGACAATCCGCAACAAAATGCTCGGTGCTTTCACAATTGTAGCATGTTCTCTTCTTCTTGTTTGGAAACTTCCTTTGCACCATCTTGTACCCATTTCTCTTCATGGACTTGTGGTATTTCTTGATGAATAATGCCATGTCATTGATTTCGGCACCTCCCTCATCATCATCATCACTTGAGGAGGAGGTGGAATCAATGTGCTCTTGTATTTTCTTCATTTCTTTGGCTTGATTTGAGGTTGATTGCTTGCTGCCCTTGTTCTTGTTGGAGGTGCTTGACTTGCTTGACTTGCTTTGAGAGCAACATCCTTGATCTTGATGCCATCCAACTTGGCTTGCAACTCACCAAGTTTCTTCCTCTCATTTGCCTCTTCTCTTTGCATGTCAAAAGGTGAGCAATCTCCCAAGCACATCATTAGGAGTGAAGTACTCAAATCTTTTCTTGTCTCTTATCAAAGTGACTACGGTCTCATTTCTAGGTGCATAGGCTTCAAGCATGACCTTCACCACCTTGTGATCATCAAGCTCTTCATCTCCATATCCTCTAATCTTTCTAACTAGAACCATCAACCGGTCAAACATCTCTTGGGCACCTTCCCCTTCAACTATCACAAACCGGTTGAGCTTTGCCTTCAACAAGTCAATCTTTGCCTTTCTTACTTTGTCAACACCTTCATGTGCAAGAACCAAAGTGTCCCAAATCTTCTTTGCCACATTCACATTCATCACCCTATTGTACTCATTTCCATCTAGAGCACTCAAGAGGATGCTTGTGGCTTGGCCATTAAGGTGGTCTGCTGTCATCTCTTCATTTGTGGGTGACTTGGGGTTCACCGGAGGCTCATATCCACTGCACACAATATCCCAAAGACCGGGGTGAATGCCATTAAGATAGGCACTCATCACATATTTCCACTTGGCATAGTTGGTCCCATCAAAGTGAGGCAACTTCCCCGCGGGAACATTGATGAATGACTTCCTATCACGGTTAGAGAAAAGAGTTAAAGGATATGGCGGCAAATTTGTTGTTGTTGCTGCTGGCCTCATCCTTCTTCTTCTCATTCTTCTTGCTCTTTGGTACATAGGACTCATCATCATCCCCGTCATCGAACTACTTGATAGCTCACTTGATTGAGCATCAAGTTCCGCCATTTTCTTGCTTCTTTCTTCTCTTCTCTTGAGTCTTTCTTCTCTTATTCTTTTTCTTTCATCTCTTCTTTTGAGCTTCTCAATGAGCTGCATGCTTGCATCTTCTTCTTGCTTCTTGGCTTTCTCACGCTCGGCCTTTTCTTGCTTCCTTGGTGGCTTTCTTCTCTTTTCTTTGTCTCCTTGCTTCTCTTCTATCCGGATCGGTGGTTTCGGAGAAAGAGGATGAAGAAGAGAGCTTCGGCTTCTTGGAAGCTGTCGGCTTGGCGTGGATGCCTTCGGCTCGCCTTGATTCGAACCACCTCCGGTATCCATACTTCACGCGGTGAAGCGCTTAATGAAGTAAACCAGCTCGATACCACTTGTAGGATGGGACGCCTAGAGGGGGGGTGAATAGGCTGTTTCAAAAATCAACTCAAAACATTTGTCGGTTACCAAGCGGCACCGCCGCTCCAAGCGGCACCACCGCTCCTCTAAGCGGCACCACCCGCTCCTACGCTGAAGAAGTTAGGTCACAGTTCAAAAACTGTCCAATGAAAAGTAGATCGAGTAATTTTCCTTGGTTCCTGGACAGGTATAGACTGCAGATCGAGATCTAGAACAAGCAGATCGAGGGTATAGAGATAGATCGGTCTCAAACCCTAAATCCTCTTCAACAACAACAATATATATGCAATGTAAGGTAAAACAAGCACACGGTGACACGGTGAATTATCCGTGGTTCAGCTCGCCACCAAGGCTTGCCTAAGTCCACGTTGTTGAGGTTCCACAAAGGAATGAGCTCACCACAAAGGTTTGCCTCTTTGCCTCGTTCACAAGTCTAGGAACCGAATCCTAGAGATGTGGGGTAATGTATTAGGTGCAAGAGGGTGTTACAAACCTCCCTAGGCTGCCACACAAGTTGGCAAGCTCAAGGGCGACGCACTAGCCGGTTAGGAGCAAGCTCCAAGAGTAAAGAACCAAAACTGCCAGCCAAAGTGCGAACCAAGTGCCTCTAGAACGATGAAGATCAGTGGAGCTCCCTTCCAATCGAAGTTTGCAGCCCTCACACTCAAGAATCGATGGTGGAATCGATGGATTTGCTTGAGGGGAGTGAGGAGCTTCAATGGAGGAGAGAGAGCTGAGCACTTGGGTCCTTTCTCGTCGAGAATGAGCGAGAGAGAAGAAAGGTTACCGTTGGGGGTAGAAAAGGAAAGTATAAATACTTCCCTCCCAGCGGTCGGATCACGAGCGGCACCGCCGCTCATGATGATCAAGTGGCTTTGCCGCCGCGGCACGGCGGCGGCGGCGGTGTTGAAAGAATTTGAATGGTTGACGCCTTAGTCAAGCGGTGTAGAAAGAATTTGAATGGTTGACTAAGTTTATCCCTTTGGAGGTTATGTGGTGTGAAAATGAGCACTTGGTTGCATGCTTTGGCACAATGTGATTCTAATCCCTCTTAATAGTACGGCGTGTCCTATACTCAAATTCCTATACTCAAATTCAAAATGTAAAATGAATATAAACCTCCTTTCTTGAAGTTCCCAAACCCAACTCAACCACGCAAAATCGCCGCCTTTGCAAATTGGGGTACATCACCATTTATGGTGTTGCAATGTCCTCATTTCAAAGGATGAGTTAGCTCTTACCCGCCACTGATCCTAACACATCGTAAAGTTAGATAAAGTGGCACTAGATGACCGATATGCAAACAAGTTTCCCTCTTGATAGTACGGTCATCTATCCTAAACCCGGTCATAAACTTCTCTAAGCACTAATGACCCGGCGAAATGAAATGCCCTATAGGTTATACCTTTGCCTTGCGCATTACCATTCCGCTCCATCTCTAGGTGTCGATGCAACACATGCACCAACACGACCAAGAATGATATGATCCACTTCATATCATCACATGACCTTCTTAGTCCATCGATCTTGACCTCACTTGCTCTTCACCATTGCGTCGGTCCGTTGGCGCCAAGTCTTGCCTAAGCTTCACCGCCTCATTGTCTATCGCTTCACCGCCTCGACTTGCCCTTCACACTTGCAACCGGTCCATCAAGCCAAGCCTTGTCTTGATCTTCACCACCTCAGTCACATGACTCCATGTCATGTCTCATATGCAATAAGCTCCTTCATTGCATCATCGCTTGTGAACTAATCTCCTGTGTATTATCTCAATCACACATTATTAGTCCACCTAATGTTGACACTCAATTACCAAAAACCACAAGGGCCTTTCACTCTGTCGTTGCGCCTCTAGGATCGCCTACTGCCGCCTTCACACAAGCTGCGTCGCCGGGATCGCCTTTGTCGACGCCTTCATCGCCTCTGGAGGCGCCCCTCGGTAGCGCCGGTCACGCGTCCCCACCATGTCCCTCGGCGTGCGGCGCATGGATCGATGACGGCCCGGTTCTCGGCGCGAGTAACCGTCTAGTCGTAAAGTCAGCATTCCACGACCCCCCACACGGAGAGCGGGCATGCCGCGTCCTCCTCGACCCGGTGGGAGGGTCGCCGGCCGGTGCGCCGTCGACCACGCCGGATGCGGCGATCGTAGTTAGGTTCCAGAGCCTCTTTGCGGACTCCGTTCGGTCTTGCAAGAGAGCGGTCGTCCACAAGATCTTCCCCATCTTGCGGTCACCGCTGGGCACGGACGTTTGAGGACCTCTAGTGTGCTCCCCACTCCTCGCCCCGTAGCTCATTGGTGTTTTTCTTAGTTTAAAACTTCCAAGCACCACCGTTTTAGCTTTGTGCCTTGTGTTAGTGTGTTACCCGCGCTCTTTCTCTGTCACCTCGCCATGGGAAAGGCAAAAGTCGCGGTAACTTGGAACATTATGCTTTCTCTTAATGAAGTACGGGCCAAGCTCGCTTTCGACAAAAAAAAAAGAATATTGTTGGTCTTTTTAGTGGCCCTTCTATTTGACCCTTTACAATTTCTTGAAGACTTCAAACCCATCTGAATATCCCGTTCTTGATGGAAATCATTATTATTCTAAGTTAGAGCATTTCGACTCTTAGAAACGGCATCATCTTCTATGGGAGGCTGGTAGCAAAACACGCTGCGAGTTGATCTTCAAACAAGTCCTCGTCCTAATTTTGCTTCGAGCAAAGGAAAAAAAACATTATCCTCATTGAAGAATGGCTAGAGCATCTTGTGTAATTCTATTCATCATTTTTGTTTTCCTTTTTGTCTCGTGATTTCCTTTCTTCTTCTACCTTGTACCTTTCAACTCTCTCTCTCTCTCTGCTACTCTTAAAAAACTCACTTCTTTCCTCTACTTAAAATTGTTGTCATAACATTATGATAAAATGTTTATGTGGTAGCCTATTAATAAATGCAGATTATGAAATTAAAATAAAAATCTAACTAAAACTAAGTGCACATCAGCACTGCTGGAGCAACGCGAGCAACTGTGCATGTTTTGGCATCTCTTGCTGTCAGTAACATGTATATGGACTGTACAACGTTTTTTTATTTGACGTGAAACATAATTATATTAATTAGCACCAAGAAGCTGCTAGAAGAACAACATTGTTTGTAGATACATTTTGCATTGCCTCCAACAGTGGGCATGCATGATTGTGTGCTTAGCTGCTATGTGAATGGAAAAGTCAATATATTTAAATGTGTTTTGTTTCAACTTTTCCCCTTCGTTAATTTTGTTTTGCAAAAAATATTCTTGTGTGATCCACTATAATGTCCTTTGCTGCTGAAGAGTGAAGCTGAATTATATTACCCTCAGGCCACACAACACATACGCACGATTACGTTGGCTTCTAAGAGTATATTGTTTCCCTACCACATAACATTCTTATACAATTTAATTTAAATTTTAGAAGATTTCTGTGTTTGACACGAGTCATTTTGCTCTTTGTGTTTTACATACCTTAATTTTGAGGCTCGAGTCTAAAAGGCTCTTTTTCTTAACAACAAACAAATATGCATTAATTAGCGACAAGAAGCTGCTAGAACCTTTACCGAAGTATATAAGGGGAACAGAGTGAAGAGGGCACTAGTGACAATAGGGCTCATATGAACAGTCTGGTACATAAGATTGCGATTGAATCACAGGCGAAGAAAAAGCTAGCTTAGCTAAGGCATCAGTGGTGCCATTATGCTCTCTATCAATCTTGTAGACCCTTGGCCTCCAGTGTTCTATGGTATTGTCGAAGACCTACGAAAAAAACTTCATTTGCCAATCTGGTGGGTGATTATGATCAACGGAGTTGAGGAACTCCACTAGCTGGCTGCAGTCCGAGAGGAAGAAGACGCCACTGCAGTCAAGCCTATCAAGTAGCTCTCTGCCGCACGTGTGTTGGCGTCACTAACGACTTTTTTTTTTTTACGTCAACATTCTACCAATAAGGGGGTGGAACTATACCTTACTACACACATATACATTTATTATTGACATATTTCCACTTGTAGTGTCCAAATTATTATTGTGCAGATTTATATAAGAAACAAGTGGAAAATGCACCAAAAGGCGCCTCCCCGAAAGCGCATTCCCGAGGAACATCAAGCCCAAGGGAGAAATGGACCAAACACGTAAGAACTGGGCGAGCAAACACCGCCACATAACTTTTCAAGCCCAAACACGCCCGACTGCCAAGGCCGGCCCGAACCGAAAGCCAGAGCGGTGTGCGCGGCGCACCACCCGGTGCGCCCGCACCCCACCCCGAGGCGGTTCGGGGCCGGAGTTTGGCGAGGCGGTTCATTACCTTCCATAAGCGATCGTGCCGGCGTTGGATGGTCGGTTCAAGCAGATTTGGAAGGTGTCCAAGGACGGTTTTGGCTCCTTCCATGTGGGGAGGGACGTTTTCCAATGAGCCCCCTCTCCTCTACCTATAAAAAGGAGGCCCTCTCCCCCTCATTCAAGACACACACCACACAATGTAGCCTCTCTCTTCTTCTTCTTCTTCTTCTTCTTCTTCTTCTTCTTCTTCTTCTTCTTCTTCTTTCTTCTTCTTCTTTTTCTCCTTCTTCTTAGTTTGTACTTAGGAGGAGTTTGACAAGGATTAATAAAGGAGAGCAAGACATTTTGGAGCTATTCGGTATGAGCAATTTAGAGTTCTTCATCTTGTTCTTGTTCTCTACTTATCAATATAGTCATGTTCTTGAATTAGAGCAAAGTCCTTATGACATAATCTTGATTGATGAACTAGTATATAGTTTCTATATCATGATCTTGTCTTATGGAACATCGTGCTTAATTTATCATACATACATGTTTAGACCAAGAGCTAGATCGATATGATGAGTTCTACCTAGAGTTAGACTTGGTTGATGTCGGGTTGCGGGATTGATAGTCGTTCCTTCGGGCGGTGCTCGGTAGAAGGACGAGGGGACGGGTAAGCCTTGTATACACCTTTGAGTAATAATCACTAGTGTAGGCGTGGTGTCTAGACTAAGGGTTTTCTATCTTTTGTGGCGCATCCACGGTTGAGAGGGTAGACGGTTGGGTTGTGACTTGACCTTGTCCGTCCCCTTGTAATCCCCCACGCTCGGGTGTGGCGCAGTGCTAAATGCCGGTCTCCATCCCGGTTTGGGCGATTCTTGCGTGCCGAAGTAATTCAACGAGACCTTGGCTTTCTTGAACTAGAATCTCTAACAGTAAAACATGTGTGTATCTGCTATCTTGACATGACTATCTAGGATATGCCACGCTCCATATTAGATTTATTCTTTTATTCATTATTTTACCTTTATCCTTGAGATTGGCTTGAGTGTGTGTGTCAAGCTATCCTACTACCTATCTTATTTTACCCCTATTATGAGCATTGGTCTTTTATGCATTCATGTTATCTTGACCATGTCCGAATTAGAGACTTTTACACCATGCCTTCTTTTGGGAAAAAAATAAATAACGATACCACTGAATACTTCCGGGTGAAATGCTACAATGATAGATCCGTGTGCTTACGGATGAATATCTTATTTGGCAAGATCTATCACCGTTGATGTACCTAGTGTAATCACCGACCACGGTGGTTTCACTTAGGAATATCAACGGCGCATTTGGCGCCGTTATTGGAGATGGGTTCTAAACCTGTTTCTAGTGATTGCGCTTAAGAAATGCAACAAGCATTTCTGGCGCCGTTGCCGGGGAAGGCGTTGGTTAAAGGGATGATCTATTAGGACATGTTCCTGATAATATGCATGTGTAGTGATCTTTGTTCATCTTAGGTTTATCTTAAAAAAATTAAAATTAAAATTAACTTAAAAAAAATCTTATAAATAAAAAGCAAGGATATGTTATCAAGTTAGTATGCACCTTCGGGTATTCTTGTCACTAACCATTTCAGGTGGAGACTAAGAAGAACAAAGGAGCACGCGATGCTTGAAAACATGGGGCTACATCAAGAAAACTTTGATGCTCTTGGGCGGAGGAATGCACTCAAAAGGAGACCACGACCTTGCACACTCGACTTTTTTTCACGAAAGTACAAGTGTGAGAGGGAGGGCGGTGATAATATCAAGTTCCACGTACAAAGGGGATTATAAAAAAGTGAAAGAAGTGAAAAAAAAAAAAAAAAGAGAGAGAGATAAATAAGAGATTAGCCTCCCCTTGCTATAAAAGAAAAAAAAAAAAAAAAAAGAAGCGAGAAAGAAATAAGAGGAGAGAGGGAGCAGGTTGGCCCCATATGGCCAAAATAAACAATGAAGGCACGACTCCACCCGGCATTGCTTCCATGTAAGCGAGAAAGGGATCTTTCTCTCCCAAGACCTTTGCTTACGGGAGTGAGTTTGGTCCCGCCTCCCTCTACCCGGTGTGAGGAAGTCATAAACCAAACCAAGATCATCATGTCACCGATGCAAAGCAACTCGAACTCTATCTTCAAGTTTGTCGGTCAAGTACACTTAGGCATGCGAAGGTCCAATAAAAAAAAAAAAAAAAAAAGAAGAAGGTAAAGGAAAGGAGGAACATCCTCCTTTACACCTTTGTGACCACTAAGGCCCATGGTCCATATACACTACCTGTGTGTATCACCTAAGCCTTGTGGTCCGCCTGAGATGGATCATCAAGCTACCACCGCGGGAGTTTCAACATTTTGCCTTCATGCGTGGTTGGTACACACACACTCAGGTACGCAAAGGTAATAATTCACCAATTCTTTTTACTCATACTTATCTCCATATATATAAAAAAAAAATATATATTTCATCATGGAGATAAAACAAGGCTAGACTTATATTGCATCTTTATCTTAGCCTTGTTTGAGTATGAAAGGTTTGGTGAAGCTTTTATGTTCTCCCTTGATAATAAAATCCTAAAATAAAAATCTTTGAAAAAAAAAAACAAGCTGCTCTTTTGCTCCTTCCTGCATATGTTTTGAAATTTGGTAATCACGAAGGATGCTAAATCCACTCGTGAATCTACCATATACTAACCATGCAGGAAAAGCCAAAAAGCACGGGAGTAAAACCCGATCCAATGGGCTTTGAGCTAGCTTGGGGAGGACCAAAAACATGGTAATGTGAACCTTACACTCTCATCCTCTATCCATTACCTTCCAAAAAAAAAAAAGATGTGTTCTATAAAATATTTAATTATCAAAATAAACAAAAATATTTACTACACAAAAATCTATAAGTAAATATTTTCGAAAAATTAAAAAAAAATCTTTATAAATAAAATAAATTCTTCTATGAAAAAAACTAAGAAAAAAAAAATATATTTTTTTCAATAAAACATATTTTTCGAATAAATTTTTTAGTAAAAAAAAATTAATCTTTTTGTTCACCTTTCAAAGTCTTCATCTTCATTGGATGAATCTTATTGCTCTTTCGTGCTTCCTCTTTCTATATTGGCACGTTTAAGTTTGGAAGTTTTTGTCATACTAGTTGATCATACTTCCATAGGCGTTTTGAATTAAGCATGGTGCTTAGGTCAAAAAGTCTACCTTAATCAGATTAGACATGGAGTCGAGTCTGATTATTGAACTAGAGCTGCTAGTGTAGATTTTGGTCAAATCTATGGACTAACCCCTGCAGGATTTTATCAAACATCATGAGGGTAAGTCCAAGAGATGACAATGGAGATCGAAGTTGTTTGGTGAACCAAAAAAATAATGATAATGATAAAATAAAAAAAAAAAACCCTTTGAAACCCCAAGAATGATTGTCCCGCTCTTCCAAGATCATCACAAGACAAGCTTGGGGGAGTCTCTGGCACGCTCAAAAGACGATGTTAATCAAAGATCTATTCATAGCGTTCACAAGCTAGCAACGTTTATAAACCGAAGGTAAGTCAAAAGCTAGCTTGGGGGAGGACTCCCACAAAGGTAACTCGTATCTCACATTCCATTCGGTTATTTTCTTATCTTATATGAATGATGAGGTATGAGAATAAAAAAAAAATAATAAAAAAAAAAGGGGGGAAGAAGAAAGAGAGAGAGGAGATTTATTCCACTCCATATATATGTGTTGTAGAAATGTTTAGTTCTACCCCTGTTGAAATGATGAATAGTTGCTCTGTCTTATGTTTTGCCTGTGCCTAGTTTATAATTCGAATTTCTCTAAAGTTTGGGTTTAGTGGCTAAGTCTAAAAACTCATCTGAAAAAAAACCTGATTCATGTGGGTTGCATAGGCTCTATCTAGTCTAAGTTGTTGTCAAGTATGATATGGTACAAATGGATTTGCTATGATTTCGTCCAAAAAGAGAAACTTGATATCCGGGAATCTAATTTGAAAGAAAAGAGAAATGATATGGGCTATGCTAAAAAAAAAGAAAAAAAAGAAGAGATGAAAAATGGACATGTGTCCGAGGGCGAGTAGAGCCCACATCTTCCAAAAAAAAAAAAAAAAAAAGAAAGAGAGGAAATAAAAAGACAAAAAGTCTAGGACGAAAGCAGAGCCCACCTCTCAAAAAAAAAAATATATATAGCAATAAAGCCCATACTTTCTCGAAAAACCAAAATAGATATAAATAAATCCCGGATGAGAAAGTAGATCAAAAGGATGAATGAAAAGTATTTTCGTTATAACCGTTCTATCGGCGACGCCCAAGACTTTGAGAAAAGCTAAAAAGCCCCGCTACGATGAAAGGTAATAAAGGGTGAGAAAAAAGATGTGCCATTTTATTCAAACTCTAGTAAAAAATCTTATTATAACCACGGCACTTGAAAAACATAATCGGCATAGTAGCAACTCCCGATCAACAACCAAGTACTTATCTTTTTGCTCGAGGGCGCGCAAAGGGTAAGCTTGGGGAGTTTGTTGACGGTCACTAACGACACATTTTTTACGTCAACATTCTACCAATAAGGGGTGGAACTATACCTTACTACACACATATACATTTATTATTGACATATTTTCACTTGTAGTGTCCAAATTATTATTGTGTAGATTTATATAAGAAACAAGTGGAAAATGCACCAAAAGGCGCCTCCCCGAAAAGCGCATTCCGAGGAACATCAAGCCCAAGGGAGAAATGGACCAAACACGCAGAACTGGGCCGAGCAAACACCGCCACATAACTTTTCAAGCCCAAACACGCCAGCCTGCCAAGGCCGGCCCGGCAGAGCCAGGCAGTGCTTGCGCGCACCACTGGGTGCGCCCGCACTCCACCCCGAGGCGGTTCGGGCCCGTGTTTGGCGAGGCGGTTCATTACCTTCCATAACCGACGTACCCGACGTTGGATGGTCGGTTCAAGCAGATTTGGAAGGTGTCCAAGGACGGTTTTGGCTCCTTCCATGTGGGGAGGGACGTTTTCCAATGAGCCCCCTCTCCTCTACCTATAAAAGGAGGCCCTCTCCCCTCATTCAAGACACACCACACAATGTAGCCTCTCTCTTCTTCTTCTTCTTCTTCTTCTTCTTCTTCTTCTTCTTCTTCTCCCTTTCTTCTTCTTCTTCTTCTTCTTCTTCTTTCTTCTTCTTCTTTTTCTCCTTCTTCTTAGTTTGTACTTAGGAGGAGTTTGACAAGGATTAATAAAGGAGAGCAAGACATTTTGGAGCTATTCGGTATGAGCAATTTAGAGTTCTTCATCTTGTTCTTGTTCTCTACTTATCAATATAGTCATGTTCTTGAATTAGAGCAAAGTCCTTATGACATAATCTTGAACTAGAATCTCTAAACAAGTAAAACATGTGTGTATCCGCTATCTTGACATGACTATCTAGGATATGCCTGCTCCATATTAGATTTATTCTTTTATTCATTATTTTACCTTTATCCTTGAGATTGGCTTGAGTGTGTGTGTCAAGCTATCCTACTACCTATCTTATTTTACCCCTATTATGAGCATTGGTCTTTTATGCATTCATGTTATCTTGACCATGTCGAATTAGAGACTTTTACACCATGCCTTCCTTTGGAAAAAAAAATAAATAACGATACTGAATACTTCGGGTGAAATGCTACAATGATAAATCCGTGCGCTTGCGGATGAATATCTTATTTGGCAAGATCTATCACCGTTGATGTACCTAGTGTAATCACCGCACGGTGGTTTCACTTAGGAATGTCAACGGCGCATTTCGACGCCGTTATTAGAGATGGGTTCTAAACCTCGTTTCTAGTGATTGCGCTTAAGAAATGCAACAACGTGCTATCGCGGTGACTTTGCCGATATGACTGATTAGGTCTCTTCCAATATTGCCCCGATGAAGATTGTGTTGACCGGCCGTGCCTGCACATTGACAATAAAAATACCTAGCCCTGCTCTTACGGGTTGGAACTTTGGTATCCATTATCTTAGAAAACCGAACACATTAAAAGATTTGGATGAAATAAATATATCATGCTACATTAGGTTTAGGTAGTAGTGTGCTCCACCCGTTTTAAAAAAAAGTGTGACAATGGAGTTCGTGCTTGTCCAACTTTTTTAAAATTGAATTAGATTTATAAAAAATAGTAGTGCTTTAAGTAAGTTTACAATGAAAACATACTCAATGCACTTTTAATCATGCTAATCATCATATAACATAAATAATAATTTTCTTATATATATTTAGTTAAAGTTAAACATATTAATTTTCAAGGTAAGATTGATTTTTTATGAGCCAAATGGAGTGTTTTTGACAAAGGGTGTTAACTTGCACGAAAATAGTTTGGCGGAAGTGATTCGACCCTTGTTCTCCCAAGGACAAAAGTAAGATTATAACTTGTATGATACTCACTCAGTTCTAAATTGTAATTCGTTTGAATTTTTCAACTTTAAGTTTGACTACTCGGCACTTATATTTTCTAAAAATTTGTGTAAAAATCACTTATTTTGTTGTGCCATGCTTTATTAACAAAAGGTTCTTAAAAATGACTTAAATTTGACTATGTTTGTATTTTTTTTTTTTGAATAAGACGAGTGTATAAACTTGGTGTTGAAAATGTCAAACAAACTATAATTTAAAATTGATAGAGTATTATATATGTAGATATATAAAAAATGGATCGAGATATTCGTGAACTATAAAAACCGACCATTATTAGTAGAAAAAAAAACTTAGACATATAGCGTTGTAACTGTCTTTTATTATTATATTTGAGATCTATAGTATTTCATTTGAACTACTTATGTTATAATTTCTCATAGTTTCTAGCTTAATCATTGAACTTAAGACTAATTTTAGTTATTTAGTGCCTTTATATACCAAATTCCGTAGTAAATTCTATAGCTGGTTATTGGATTAGCAAGCGGTTTTAAGTTTTAACGAAAGAAAAAAAAAATCTACGGCGTATCCTGTGATAAATTCCTCACTATATTCTCCACTTCAGAAAAAGACCCTAGAATATAAATTCAAGTTCTAGATCTAATTAATAAGTTAAATGAGTAAAAAGAATTGCAGATAAAGGGTAACAAAAACTATTTCACTTCCTAAATTTCAACCGGCTCCACCGGCCACCGCCATCCCTGCCCCACCATCCTCCGCGGGTCCCACCCACTTATTATATATCATGGCAGCAGCATTGGGAGGGCGCGCGTGGGGCCCACCAACCCATGTGCTCCCCTCTTAATGGCCTTCGTCTACCTCGCGCACCCACCCACCTCCCATACAAAGCCGCGCGCTGCCACCTCCCCCCCTCCCTCCCCCCTCTTCAACCACATCGCAGCGAACCAGTCGGAGCAAGCAGAGACAGCCGTTAACTCCCAGACAGCCATGGACGCCGCCGAGGTGAGGAGGAGCAGCAGCGCGTCCTCCTCCCCGGAGTTCGAGTTCTGGCCGCTCCACCCCAACCCCGCCGCCTCGCCGTCCTGCGCCGACGAGCTCTTCGCCGGAGGGGTACTCCTCCCGCTGCCCGTCCTCCCACCGAAGCCGGCGTCGTCCAGGAACAGCAGCAGCCAGAGCGCGCCCGTCGTCGCGGAACCCGAGCCGGAGCCGGAGCTAGGGGAGGCGTCGGCGTCCCTTCTTGCGATGCCGCCTACGGCCTCGATCACTTCCCCGGCGCCACCCACCGCCTCTTCCGGAGGAGGGTCCAAGCGCTGGACCGACATCTTCTCCAAGAAGTCAGCGCCGGCAGTCGAGGAGAAGCAGGACCGGGACAAGGAGAAGGAGAAGCGCACCAAGGACGGCGGCCGGAAACAGGGCGGCGGGCACTCCTCCGGCGGCGGCGCAGGCTCGGAGCTGAACATCAACATCTGGCCCTTCTCACGGAGCCGCTCGGCCGGCGGCGGGTCCGGCTCCGGCTCCGGCTCGTCCAAGCCGCGGCCGCCCGCGAGGAAGGTCAGCAGCGCGCCGTGCTCGCGCAGCAACTCCCGCGGCGAGGCCGCCGGGGCCCCTCCGCTCCGGCGGTGGGCGGCGAGCCCCGGCCGCTCTGGCGGCGGCGTGCCGGTGGGCCGGTCCAGCCCGGTCTGGCAGATCCGGCGCCCGGCAGCCAAGCCTGCGCCCGCCCCCGTCCCTGTCGCATCAGCCTCCGAGCTGTTCACCGACAGGCGGGGCGCCGCCGCCGCAGCAGCAGCAGCAGCACAAGGAGAGACCGGCCGGCGCGGCCAACAACGGCCGGAAGCCTGGCCTGGGCGGCGGCGTACGGGGCCTAAACTTGAGCGTGAACTCGTGCATTGGGTACCGGCACCAGGTCAGCTGCCGGCGCGCGGACGTCGGCGCCGCCCGTGGCCCCGGCTCAAGCGGCGGCGGGCTGTTCGGCATCAAGGGACTCTTCTCCAAGAAGGTGGTGCATTGAGCAGCCTCTTCTGAATATTCAGTATTCACCTTCTGGTCACTCATGTAGTAACTCCTTTTTACCCTTTTTAGTAGTAATTTTTTTTAACTTTCTGGGTTATATATATAAGTGGTATGAGATGTGTGTTTGTGAGGGAGGTTGTTAATTACATGTAAAAAAAGATGCATGGTTAGCCAGTAACCGGTTTTTGTAAGGCTAATGTTTGGTGATATCTACTGTAAAAAGCTTAGTAATGTTAACCAGCTCTGCTTATGCTGTGAGCAATGGCCATTGTTAGTATTGTGTACTCTGCACTTCAGACTGAGACTGCCGGCAAAAAATGAGATGGATGGAGATCATGGTGCAGATTCTATCTGAACAAATGTTCCTCTGAGCATATTATGTATTTTTTTTTGAAACAGTCCGGTAATCCGGTCTGGATATCATTAAGTGTAAGAAGCAATTGACCCAGTTTATAAGGAAAACCGGGCCCAAAAACCACGTGATACAACAGGGAGATCGACGACCTAAAGGAAAACAAGACCGGAGCACTTAGGCGCGGAAAGTCATCGTTGCCCAAGACGTCGAAAAACGCATAGCGCGGCTCCGACTTCCGACCGGGCCGCTCGCACACACCAGAGCCTAGGCGAAATTTAAACCACGGCGACGCCTTCGGGAAGGAAACGACGCACGATGCGCCGCCGTCGCTCGTCCAAGAGCGGACCGGGTTCTCACCCGTGGAAACTAGAGACACGACGCCCCCAACAGGGTAGAACGGTGCCCACAGCGCGTCGTCGTCGCCCGGCTTCGCCCAAATAGCCCCCCGCCTGTCGTCGGCCCCGATCCCGGATCTCGGAAGAAGTCACCGCCGCGTCGTTGCGGTCGTCCCGCGAAACCTCACCCGAGGGGCGATGGCAAGGCAACATACCGAAATAGCGACCATCGCCCGCCCGCTCGCAGCGTCCACTGGCTGGCGTGCCGACGCCGCCGCCTTCGTCTTGACCGCCGCCACGGGCGACCACCGTAGCGGCCGAGGCCTTCGAGGGGGAGACGATAAAGAGGAGGAACCGGTCCCAACGCCCCGCACAAGCCCCACCAGCCGACGCGACGCGCCGCGTCAATCCACCACCGGTCACCGGCACGGCCGTACCGTTCCGTCAAGAAGAAGGCCGGATGAGACAACTTCTTCATCCCGGCGTTAGCGCCGTCCCGGACCCCCACCGGAGCTCCACGAGGTCGCCCCATACCGGCCTGCGGATCCGCCACCCAGGCACCGGATCCGGCCGCCAAGGCGGCCGGGCAGGGAGCGGGCCGACGGTGGAAGAAGGTCATCGTCGCCGCCACCACGCCCGGCCCGGCCATCTCAGGTCCACGTCGCCCCTCGTCCCGGCGCGAGATCCGGTCTCCCCGGGCACCGGATCCGGCCGCCCATGGTCGAGGAAGGGGGGAGCGCGACGGAGGTCGGGAAGCTCTTCGCCCGCCGCCCGCCGGCACCCACCTGGCCGGGCGCCGCGTTGGGCTGTCGTCCAGCGGCCTCGCCGGGACCTCGCGCCTCCCGACGGGCATCACCCGCGACGGCCCGCGCGACTGCGCCGCCACACCACCGCGAGGAGGCAAAGCCCCGCCGCCGCCATCCTAGCGGCGGCAGCGCCATGCCGGCGGCCAACTCCGGCGGCGGCGCGCGGGGAGGTGGTTGGAGGAGGACGCGGGGGCTAGGGTTGCTCGCCCGAGCCGCCGCGAGGAGGCGACGCGGGCGTCTGTTCAGAATATACCAAAATAAATAGACTGAGCATATTATGTATGGATAATATGATTCTGCCTCCACTGAACAAGCTTGGCAGCATGTTTTTCTACTGTATGTAAATATAACAGGACGAATGGACAGTAATATTTTCATGGAAAAGTTTGATACAGAGTAGAAGCAAGCCTGTTCATATCAGACTTTAACAGACCAAACGAAAGAATTGAGGGCTCAGTTGCATTGCAAACCACAGGCAAAGAGAAGCAAAATGAGAGGTCTTCAACCAGCATCAACACAGACTTTCAGACATCAGTATTGGATGATCAGACGCCCAGAAGATTTTATGGGTATTCTTCATTCTCTTCCTGTTGATCAGCATGATCCAGCATCCGCCCTCCTTTGCTATCCTCAACATTAGTGGCCACCCCTTACCTCCAGTTGCACCTTGTCAATTGTAGCAAATAGAGCAATAGCATTTTTTTTTTTTTTTTGACAACAAACGACTTTATTAATGGCAGCAACGTGCTGCTGAGACGGTAATACCAACGAGGCTTACAGAATGTATAGCCTGATTCAGGTTACATATGCCATCATGATGCTGATAAGAGCAAGAGAAGTCTGTAGATGACAAATGTTTCGCTTGTCTAGCTAGAGTATCAGCAGTGGTGTTTAGACGCCTATGAATCTTGTAGATTTTGGATGACCTGACTCTTGATTGGTTGGAGAAGAATTGTGTGTAGTGCTTGATCCGCCAGTCCGGTGGATTGGAGAGGTCGTCCCTGTTGAGGAATAGCATTGTACTCTGCACTGCAGACTTCCTGCAAAAGATGAGATGGATGGAGATCATGTTGCAGATTCTATCTGAACAAAATATTCCTCTGTGCATATGGATATGATTGTGCCTCCACTGTACAAGTTATTTTTGGCCAGCATGTGTTTTCTTTTACTTTTGTGTAAATACAATAGTGTGGTACTAGTACTTTTTATAAATGAACCGACAGTGATATTTTATAAAAATCTCACATCATTTCTGATGACACAGAGAACGTGTGAGCTCCACTGGATTTTGATTTAGTCACTCTTCCTATTTTTATTGGCGCAGTTTTCTTTTTGCACTCTTTATTATTATTTATTACAAATAAAAAGGAAACCATTCTTCCAGCTGCTTTTGAGACTTGAGATGAGTTTACTTGCAGAGTGTTATTTTGGAAATCTGAGGATTTACTGTGCCATCGTCTGGGCTTGTTTGGTTGACCTTTTGGACTATATAAAATAGCAACACAATCCAAACACGCATATTATGACCAGAATAATCACTGGAGTTTCTTTCAAACTAACGACCTTCGCCACCAATCACTCTAGGTTTTAATTAATGAGATAGGTTGTGAAGATAAACGTGTGTAATATTAAGAATGAAATTCATCCTTCCACCTGCATATAGAAGATATTTTGAGCTAGAATAGTCATTTTGATCACCTATCATCCGAGGCTTCACTTCTGTCCCTAAACTTTTAAAATAATCATTTGTCCATGATATTTTTCGTTTAGGCTTATATTCATCGTCCTAAAATTATCAAAGTAACATAATCAAAATAACTGTTTTAGTTCTTAAACTTTGTATTTTAGACTCAATTTCACCTATCAAATTCATCTATGTAAACGTCACGGTATGGTCTTAGTTCATAAACTTTGTATTGAAGACAGAAAATGCATTATATTTGTTCATAGATTAATTTAGTCAACATTGGGGACTGAAATGGAGCATTTTGATAGCATTGGGATGAAACTGGACCAAAAAGTGTTAAACTTTAAGACAGACAATTATTCCAAAAGTTTAGAGGCGAAACCGAGCTTTAGGCCATAGTTGAGGGACCAAGATAACAATTCTACTATTTTGCGATGTTGACTCTCTTAACTTGCCATCACTGAAACTGCAGTCCAAAGTAGGAGTAGTAGATTTTGAAATGGCAACCAGCATCTGTAGTCCAAAGTACTACTATTGTGTCTGTGAAGATGCTGCTGGCACCGGCGGATTTCCCCGGACAGTGAGACTGTTGCCTAGTTATTGCAAGCTTGGGAAGGAAACTGTTGGTAGTTACTGGGAGGCGACAATCTTTGGTAACTGTCGAGTGCCTTCCTTCTCACAATGTTGGCAACCAGCAGTGGCTGGCATTGATGCCCCGACCGGTCGGTCACACTCCTCACTAGTCAGCGCTGTGGTTGCTGTCTGTTTTGCATCGATCTACAGTTCTCGATGGCCTTTGCTAAACTGAAGTTTTTGGTGGTTTCCTTTGCCCAACTGGTGAAGTACAAGTGACTGACCGGTGAACTACTGACGATGCCATGTGCATGTCGTAGTGTTATTAACCACACACCAGATGGGGATGTAATCATAATTTATTATCTTATAGTCTAATTATATTATGAATTATATACTCGTACGTTGCTATAGAGAAGAAGATAATAGTGGGTTGCATTATCTCTGCAACTGGGATTAGACCAAGGGACATGCGAGAGAAAGAGAGACAGAGTTACCTGGGTAATGACAGCTTCAAAAATGTTAAAACAGCTGGCTCATAGAACTCAAGCCTTGGAGCTAGGAGTCCTAGGACAGGAGAATGGAAGAGGCCACTTTTTAGGAGAGGAGGGGATCCACGAGGACGAGGCAGAGGGGTTGGATGGGTTCTGGTGTCTGTTTTTGCCTTGCTCTGGAACGCCTGGCTTGCCATGCTAGATTTGCCATTGAAAATTTTATGATGGATGAATTGATCCTAGCTTGACGGCGACTAACAACACGAGCAAAGCGCACGGCGCATGAGGCAATGGGAGCCTTTATAGTAGGAGCACTATGTCTACTTCAGTGAGATGTCTGCCTCGGTCCTAAAAAGATTTTAATTTTAGGTTTTTCAAACATTGTGTTTGATTGTTTATCTTATCTAAACTTTTATGCAAATTAAGTAAGACATAATAAAATAAATAATATTCATAGAATAAATTTCAATAAAATGGATGGTCAAACAAGATGTCCGAAAAACATAAAAACAACACTCTTTTTAGGACGGAGGAGTATGATGCATGACTTTTGTTACAACGGCACCCACAGGAGCAGTGCTCGACCAGAAGGACCTAAGCTTTGCCACTGTCCCTTTGTTCCAAAATAAGTGTCTTTCTAGGTTATTGACGAGTCAGACACTTTAAAATTTGACCAAATCTATATATAAGAAAAGATATATCAATATTTATAGTGCATAATTGGTATCACTAGATAGATCATTGAATCTATTTTCATAAGCTTATTTAAAAATACAAATGTTGCTAATATTTTGTAGAAGTCCAGTTCTGGCATGAATACCATATAGGTAGTTACTAGCAAATATGCCCGTGCGTTGCCACGGGAGTAACACATATTGAAATTGAACTTCGAGATGTTCTAACTTGTATGAGTATGAATCGTGAGTCTATTGCGTAATACCCAATATGTATTGCAATCAGATTCTTTATTAATCATCATCAATATGAGTTTCTTACGGAGTCTAATGTCAGTGCCATGGTCCTGCATGTGTGCAAGCTAGACTCAGTCTCCAAGATAAAGTTGGAATTTAATTTCTGAAAGAAGTAGAAGGTAAGCCTATAGGTATATAACCCCTTAAAGAGATGGGATTTCTATCTCGTTGCTATCGGCTTTCAGTTCTCGTCCAATAAATAGAAACACATTCTCTGGGCGCCCAAATTTTAGTAGGTATATATACATAGCTGTAGTAGAAGATCTGAGACTCGGGGAGGTGTCAATTTGTATAAACTCTCCAAATCATTAAATCACGCTAATTTTGTTGAAAGAGACGGCTCTAATTTTTTTTACCGATCACCAAATTAAAAATTACTATGTTTTAGAGATGTAATATAGATTTTGGGAGGGATTATTTGAAAGTCGAGGGTCTCTTTAAGAAAAGGGTCTAGTGTTTGAAAGAGGAAAAGAACGATAGAGTTCGGCTTTGAAAGAGGAAAATATTTTAATATGGTGTTTAGCCACGTGTACATCCAAGGAAGAAAGAAAAAAAAAATTATTTGGAAAGGAACACGATGACCGGTTGCATGTCACGATGTCCTAGCAAGGACGCATATCGTGTGTGGCAAGGATACGTAAGGTGCACATACAAACATGGATACGTATTGAGAAAAGGAGCTTAGATGTCAAGGATTCCGTGAAAGGAAATTGGAGTCCGTGTATTTTATTTTGTTTGGATTTGGAAAGAAAGGCTGGCTGAGACACAGACCGGAAATTTTCTCGTTTCTTGACGGACGGGCTGACAATCGATCTAAACCATTGATGTCAATCCGATGGCTGAGGACGATCCTGTGGTCCGGAGGGTGGACGACGGAAATTTCTTCGCTTTATTAATAGGTATAGATTTTGGGACAGACCGAGTATAAGTAAGGGACGTTTTAAATTAGCCTAGAATCTTTAAATTAAATGATCATAATATCCAACGGTAGTGTTCTGAACGGCCATAGTACAAGTGCGGGAAACATATTGAAGGGTCATTATTCTAGCAACAAGTGGATCAGGCCCCACAAAGTCAGGATTTGTTCTCTTGAATGTCGAATAATGTAGTGTTTGTACCACTGTATACAAGAAAAATCATGCTAGTGTGCTTCCTAATGCAAAAGTCCACCTAGCACGTTAAAACCGCCACATGACACTTAATATCCATCCGTATATAATGTTCCATCGTATGCATAGTCCACTAGTAATAATATAATGCCCCGTTTAGGACGTCAGTAATCATATGTGATTAGTGGGGCTCCCATGTCTGTGACATTCAGAGGTCAATCACCTCAATGACTGCCAATATATATGGGGCATCACAACGTGAGATTATTCTCGACTCTATCTGTACTTGTTGTGGCAAAATCATTGAGAAATGAGATGCTGCTCGTCAACAATTCGAATCAACAAGTTGATGCATGCAATCAGTTAAAGAACACAGGGATAATGGAGGAGAACAATGCCGTTAACTTGTTTCATGGGAGTTGACTGTTGCTACAACTTGACTGGTAAAGAATTTGGATTATCGTACGACAGCATCTCATTAAATTTATTCTCAATCCTCCTGCAAGTCGATCCATGAAGCCTTCCTTCCTTCAAGATCAAGTAGTTCCAGAGACGTGGCGACGATCCACCACGTGGGACGAGCGCGGGGATCAAGGTGGTATAAGATTTCAAATGCTGGAGCTAATAGTATATTCATTGAGTGCTTCTGGATTTTAATAGCGCTCGATCGTCCCAGCTTGTTTTTACTTACTTGGAAGTGATGGAGAGAGAATCTGAAAACTTAAAGTTGGAGACAAAAACTTACCCAACTAAACGAGGCCTTACAAGTCCACTTGGCAACTTCGGAGTTTCAAGTGCTGAGAGTCTGTCCATGAAAGACTAATAAAAACCTCACTTATTGTTAAGAAAAACAAGATAGTAGTAGTGATAAACAAACCTTAACACGGATGATGTAGTGAATAACTGAATATATAGTGATCTTTAGTCTTTTTAATGCATGGGGCACTTGAATTATATATGATGGTCTCTAAGTTTTGCTGTTCTTGCTAAACTGGTATTTTTTGGGGGCTTTCCTTGAATACATTGTCTAGTGACTAGTGAACTATACCCATCTCCAATATGATCTTAAGTTTTTTCCTTTTGAAAAGAGATCTTAAGTTATTTGTAATGTGCTGTCAAGACAAGGTCAGAATTTGTTCTCTTGCTACTTGATTGCTGAATAATATACTTGTTGGTAGAAATAATATAATAAAAATAAAAATCATGCCTGCTGGTGACCAGTATAATACTAAGTCCGATCCACCTAGCACGTTAAAACTGCCATATGCATCAGTTTGAGTCCTTATAATACTACTTGATGTGTACTACGATATAAGCAGTACGAGTGTACAAACTAAATCATCTCCAAGTCTCCAAGTAATATAATGGATGTTTGGTGCCGTCGGCAGTGTCATCTGCTCAATGGCTGCTTGTGAAGCATTACAACGTGGGATTATTCTCGATTCTCCTTTTGAACAAAATTATTCTTCAGATTACCTAACTAGCTCCCTGATGACGTACAATAATGATCATCAGTCGTTATCGGCCAACTATATGTACCAAGTAGAATTTATTGCTTGTAGATTCTTCACATCCTTTTCTATATCGTTATTAGGGCATGTTCAACCCATAGACGGTTAGCATAGAGACTAAAAAGACGGGTCATACAACGGGAAGTCTAAATGATTATCGAGGTATTTAATGCTTGAATTTAGCCATGATTAGTAATGAACACAATTTTGTATACCATTATGTTGCTAATAGATAGAAACAATTCACTATGTTGCTACTCGATAGAAAAAACAAATCAACCTTAAATAAGGATAACGATAATTCATATTTTCACGCTATTTTCAGAACTTGGCACTAGCTAGTGCTAACAGTTTAGAGTATGGGAACCATTCAGATAGAGCATAGAAGCCCTTTTCAGAATGAAAAGCAGAGCAATACACCTACGGCAATGAGTAAACAAATTAGTACCAAACAGAGCAATACTTTGGAGTTGAAACTTACAATTTGTCCCTGGAGTTGATTGTTAAGAGGGCACGGCATCGTACGACAATGGGACAGAATCTCAGCCAAGTTGATTTTGGCTAGAGTAGTTCCAGAGGCGCAGTGTCAATGGGCCACGTGCAACCGTGCGCGGTGATCGAGGCACAGGTTAAAATTCAAAGTTTGGAGCCACATTCTTTGATGCAACTTTGGACTTCGGCGCGCTGAGTCGATGCCAGTACTTGATGACGTGTACGTTTTGGATTGTTCTCTTGAAGACGCGTTTGGCAAGTGGAATAGTTCTAGATTCTTAGGTTTGAATCGGAGAATCACTGCAAAATGTTAAAGCTATGGAACGTTTAGCCTAGAATTGTTTGTGGTTTCTTGCATGTGAGTACAGTAATGGAACAAGAGGAAAAATAGTCTAGAATCCAATAGTCAAATGATGAACGAGTTTGAGCCAGTAAAAGTGAAAATAATGGTTTTATTGTCTCTTTGTTCATCTTAGGAAGAGAAATCAAAATTTCTTAAGATGATTACTGTAATGGAACAAGTGACCGATTTGAAGATTAAATTTGGCAAAAAAAAAAAAAAAAAAAAAAAAAGATGTTTTAACCTAGGAGAGGCCCACTAGCAAACCCTCTTTTTTTTGTCGAATCCTAAGCCTCACATGTTCCTTCTTTAACTTCTAGATTGAAAAAAAAAAACATCTTCTTACTAAGCATTTTGATACATTACTTTTGTATTAACATTAGTGAATATTGTAATGCATATTAGTAAATTTAAAAGCTTTAAATTAGAGATGTTAAGACATTTTTTTAGTACTACAACTTTAGTTTAGGCCATTTCTTTATTGGAGGTCATTTGAATATTCTAAAGTAAATGCATTCAAACACTAATCTAGAGAATTTTTAGTCTTAAATTATATAAAATAAAAAAATATTAACTACAATGTTAGATATATCTTTTTAAGTAGAACAACTTTGGTTGAGGTCATTTTCCTTCTAAGATATTTTTTAAAAATGAGAAAAAAAATGAATTCCCCAATTTAGAAATATATAATGGAATTTCAAGGAAATAAATAATTTCAAACGAAAAAAGCAGTCAACTACAAAATTGCAAATTTTCTTTACATTTTTTTCTCCATGTGAGCTCATTTGAACAATTGAATTTTAATATCTAAAAGGTCCATATCCAAAGTTCAGGCCGGCTTTGTGTTAACGTTCTTTGAGGTCTGGCCTAGCTCGGCCTCGGCCTTTGCTTGCAAATATTTACAAGTCGACGCACCCAGACAAGTTTGGAAACTGGATACATAGATGTGTGAAAAGTTTCGAAAGGTGTGCTTTGTTCACGATTGTCCTCCTTTTGCACGTACACACGCGCATGGATCTTTCTCTTCGACATGTGTGAGGCCATATTTTCCTTGCCAATGTCACACTGTCCCTTTGTTTGCTCGCTTTGCCCAGCGGTGTGTCTCGGGGGTGAAACTCATCGAGCGTTGGGTTCGCGTACACCATCATCTCCCTGTCGTCGTCGCTGCCTTTTTTTCTTCACATCTCCTCCTGTACTACGTGCTCGGTTGGTGCTTCGCGTTCTTCCAGACGGGCTGGTTGGCCTTTTGCCCTTCGCGTGATTGTGTTGTGTGTGTCTCGCTAGGGATTGATCGCTACGAGGACAGGACACGGAGAGATCGATCATGGCATATTGGCATGGCATGGCCATCGCTTCGCTTTGGAGGAGCATCCCTGCTCAGAAAAGGCTGAGAGGTGGCTATCAAAACATCACGGACGTGTTCTCTTCCGTTGCTCATTGCAACGTACGTGCACGCTCGCTAAAGATAGAGCCTCGGTTGTTTTCGGAAAGCACATGACAGGCCCATGCATGACATATGGATGCACTAAGTTGGGCCGTATTGGGCTGGGTTGGGTTGGGTTAGTGCATGTCTGGGCTGGGCTACATTCACGCCCACTAGGCGTGTGGGCAAAACACAAAGGAAAAAGTCCATATACCTCCCCTAACTATCACGAAAGTTCATTTTTTCCCTCAACGCAAAAGCAGACAAATCACCTCTCCCTTAACTTTTCAAACCATGCAAATTACCTCCCTCGAAGTGGTTTTGAGAGCGGTATTGCTACAGTAACAGCGGTTTGTCATTTCTTTTTTTAAAAAAAATCGGTTCAATCTTTGAAAAATCATAGTAAATCACGAAAAATCATAAAATGAAAAAAATCTAATTTTGTTGGACTCTACATGATTAGATCTACACAAATGAATATATAATATGATATACTTTAATATAAAGTTTTTTTTTGCTACGAAGGTTTTGTATTTTTCTTTTTTATATATTCATTGTGTAGATATAATTATGTGGAGTCTAACAAAATTCGATTTTTTATTTTTTATTATTTTTCTGTGATTTACTATGATTTTTCAAAGATTCAAACAAAATTTTTTTTAAAAAGAAAATAGGGAAACCTCATTCTTATCAGTAGCAATACCGCTCTCAAAACCACTCGAGGGAGGTAATTTGCATGGTTTGAAAAGTTGAGGGAGGTGATTTGTCCGGTTTTGTTGAGGGAGGAAAAGTGAACTTTCGTGATAGTTGGGGGAGGTAATTCAGACTTTTTCCAAACACAAAATCCGTTGAACAAGCCAATTCTGCATTTTCAAAAAAAAAAAAAAGGCCAATTCTGCAAAGGAGGATGTGCAATGCACTTTTCGAGGAGGGCGTTGGGGATCGGGGAAATAGTCTTTTTTCAGCCCTATTTTGGATTCATACAGAAATTTAGATAGTAACTATCCCGCTATCTAGAATAAATTGGATTATGAAGTATTAACCAATAAACTATTATCAGACAGTTAATCCAAACATACCCTTATTCTTCCAAGTATAAGATGCAACGAAAACAAGGTACCAAATTTAATAAAAACAATTGTAAGTCATTTTAAGAATCTTAGAGAGTCAAAACATCTCAAGTTTGACCGGTTGTTGTTGGCACTATTCCTAGCCCAAAGACGTGACACGTCATGATAGGACGGGCGTGCAGTCATCTTTAGAAGGCCTCTCTTCCCATGTGGCCTCTCTCCACACGTGGTTAGGACCTTAGCGTGCGTGCAACGGACACTATGGGGTAGATGAATCTTGGCATGGACTTTGATGGTTAGTCCTGGCTCCACCAGAAGATGTGTGGATGGTTTAGTGCTATTGGTCACAACATCAACATGGGACTGTACCCAGTGCTGCCACCGACCGAAAACTAAGGGCATGTTTGGTTCGTGACATAGTTCGCCACGAGTAAACTTCGGCTGCCACACCTACCCTGGCTGTTGTTTGGTTTCTAGCAAAAGTTTGGTCCGCCACAGCCTGCCTCCCTTGTCTTTTTCTTGCTGCTGCTTGTCCTGTAGTGTGTGGCGAGACACTGTAGCGCATCGGAGGATTTGGCCGTCACAAAGTGCGGCAGGCCACACTGTAGCGTGGCGAGACACTGTATCACTCCTCTCGGCCTCTTCTATTGTAAGAACTCGATTGAGCATTTTAACCCGAAGAATATCACTGCTAGACATAGGGGTTAGACACGCCCAAATTAACCCAGATAAATTTCTTGTGTCATGTGTGCTTAAGCCACCAAAATCAGTATGTTAAGGGCTTGTGGGCCCATGAGCCATGTCATACAAGGTCCTATTTGAAGTCATCTGTGCTTAGTAATTGATCTTTTGTAAGGATTTTATTTATCTAGAAATGGTTAAGGATCCTATTTTTGTATATGTTGCTCGGAACCTAAGCAAGGCTAGCGGGAATTTCTCAAGGATTAGATGCTATATTGCTATCTGATCTTAAAGCATGGTGGTCCGTACGTGTTTGTCTTTGCTTGTCGTCCTAATCTTGCATCGTGTGCTCAACATTGCTAGAGAAGAGCCATTGACGCATAAAATGCTTGTTTCGTGTATTCTCGTGTTCAAGCAGGACGACACGCAGAATGGCCGATGCTTGGGCAAAATCAGCTCCGTCTCCGTACACAAAAAGTTCAATGAAGCAGAGGTGTTCCATATTCCAGTCCAAGGTTTTGTCATTGTTACTAATCTACTTTGCTTGTTTGTTTTCGTCACGCTGAGCTATTCATCACAAGCTGGCGACGTACGAGCTCCGAATCCATGCCTATGTAGCACGTTCCGCGTCCTGCGCGACACCGAGAGGCTCATGGTGACCACCACGGCACTCGATCATGACCACGTTCGGCGACGCGCTCTTCGTGCTCTGCATCCTGGCGCGCCTGTCCGGTCGGCACCGCGGCCACTCGACGGCGACGCGCATCTTCTTGCGCGCCTCCTTCGCGCTCTTCCTGCCCCTCATGTCGTACATGCATGTACTTCCAGGCCCGCACCAAGCGCGCCGACCTCATCGATGCTCCTCGTCGAGCTCCTCCGCAAGATGGTGTACGCCATGGTGGCCCCCGAGGGCGACGCCTTCGCGCGCGGCGTCGGGCGCTACTCCTTCTTCGACGCCGTCGAGGAGGCCGCGCGCATGGTGTGGATCGGCTATCTCATCTACTCGTACGTGCACGGCGCCGCCCTCAACTCCTTCGTCATCCTCTGGATCTTCAGCGTCGCCAAGCTCTGCAAGCGGGCCACCTGCATCGAGCTCGCCAAGCGCTCCTTCGACCTCGCCAAGAACGCCAGCCTCATCTCCGGCTACATGCGAAGAGCAGAATCGCACATGGCGCACCTCGTCCGTGCCTTGGTCTCATGGCTCCTCCTCTTGGTCAACAGCAAGAAGAGGATATTCTACATGTAACTACGTGGTGATGGGAGAGGGCCAGCTGGAACGCGAGGAGGCGCCCTGCGGTTTCCGGCTCCCGGAGGTCGATGACATCCTCCTCTCCCGCCAGCGTGACCGCGGACACGACGGCGTGCTTGTGGAGGGCGCCGACGCGGTGACCGCGACCACGAAGCTGATCCGCGTGTGCGATGTCTGGCAGATCGCCGAGAGTGACCCAGTGTTCCGGTACCACGTGCCGCGCAAGCAGAAGCTGCTGCAGGACACGTGCCTCGGCCTGGCCCTCTTCAAGTTCAAGCTGCTCCGCCGAAGGATGGAGGGCCACCGCCACGTCAGGGTGGAGGCCAGCACGGACCAGGCGCGCGACGTCGTGCTCACGTTCCTGGACGAGTACTACCAGGCCATCCTTCCGCGTGTAAGTTAACGCGATGCCCAACCCCAAGCTCTTCGCCTCCAACTTCGCCTTCTCCATCCTCTTCAACTGCGTCGGTGCTCTGTAGCTACGCCACCAAATCAGCCCTGCGGAAGCGCGCCGGCGTCCGCAGGGCCGTCCAGGCCGCCCTGTGGATGAAGAGACGCTCCCGCCCCGTCGTCATCAAGGTGCACCAATTCACCCTGCTCAAGCGGAGATATATCGACGGGTTCTTCCGGAGTTGCCTCACCACTACCAATCGCCGGCACCGGCTGATGGCAGCGGGGTTCCACCGCGGCGACCTTGGCGAATCGACGGCGATGCAGAAGGGTGTGATGCTGGCCAAGGAGCTTGAGCGTGCAAACCGGCAGCTGCGCGTCGGACCATGAGAGGGTGTGGGAGATGCTGCTGCAGTTGTGGGCGGAGCTGCTTGTGTTTGTCTCCGTTATTCAAGAAATCACAGTTTGAGCTGGCGGCACAACTACACACTACCGTGCACCTTTTTTTTTTTTTTTTTTTTTTGCGCCGCAAGACTTTTGCCTAAGATAAATATTCATCTCTACATTTAATAACACTAATAACTATAAATCATGTTCCATGATAAAATATTAGAATTCTTCAATTTCCAATCAAGCACTTGAGATCATGCCGAAATACCTATTATGAGAGCTTCTAGGGTGAAAAAGCTGACCTTAATATGAGTCATGTAGTAACATTAAGGAATTTTTATATTGTTACTAATTATAGTTCACAATTTTTATTATCTCATACGTCATACAAAAATTCTTTCCATTTAAAAATGTTGTACTCCCTCCATTTCAAATAATAAGATTAAGCCCTGCTTGTATTTATGTAGAACTTAGAAATTTAAAAATGTTGTGCAGAGCATCATTAACTTTCCACAATGAAACTTAAGTGGGCACACTTCACCAGAGGTGAATTGTTTTTCTTTTTTCTCGGAGCACCATGCATTCTTCAGACAGGTCGTTTCCTTGATAGACGTGGTGGCCGACTTTCAGTTAGCCTGGTTGGAGGACCAGAAACGGCCCTCTACTGTTAGTTGTGTTGGTCGAATGCTTCAAGACTTCAAGCCTCACTGGTCGGAGAAGGTTAGGATGGTGTGTCTCGTCAGAATTCATAGTGCTCAGGGACTAGCTGTGGGCAGACAGACATGTATACCCTCATTGTTGCACATGGGCCGCAATTGGTCGGCGTGGCACGCGGATACACAAGACTAACTTGGCGATCAAGGAAGACCTAGTCAGTCAAGCTAGAAATCTTATCCTCTATGGATATGGCAGTTGTAATTAATTGGGATTAGATTCTTTATCTGTAATCTTGCTCCCCATACATACTATATAAGGCGGACAAGGACCCCCTTCAATTGATTTGATGATCATACATCAATACATACCACAGAGGCGCAGGACCTAGGGTATTACGCGACCTTTGCTACCCGAACCTGGATAAATCCTCGTGTTCGTCTTGTGTCACCATCTAATTCGTTGGCTCACGCACCTCCACCAATTCATCTACTACCGCGGGTACCCCCTCGGTAGACTGCCAACCATATTTCGTCAATAACCATATTTTTAGTATATCAAGATTGACCAATTATACATAAAAACTATAAATATTTATGATATCAAACAAATCCTATTAGATTATTCACAAAGTGTATTATCGTAATAAATTAATATAGATCTATAATTATTATAAATACTATTTACTAGAAATTTGGTTAATCGTGAAGTTTTTTTCAGTGCACGCAACCTATAGTTGCATCCTTTCTTGCACACAGGTAGTATTTTTTATTATTCTTAGAATGATATATGCTCAAAGTTCTCCCATGAAACCCGTTAAGGGTCAAAGTTGTCTAGTTTTATAATAATTTAAAGACTGCATTGTCTGGTCTTGAAGTTTTTGGGCTAAATCCAAACTAGGACAAAAAAAATTGAGGGCTGAAAAATTTTTTTTCAAAAACATGATTTACCGTTTTTTCCATAGTTAGGGTGTGTAAAGTTAGGGGTGTAAAGTGTCGTATGAGATATTTCGCACACATTTGAAGTATTAAACGTGGATTAGGGTGTGTAAAGTTAGGGGGGTAAATTACAGGATCTGCTTGTGAACTGCAAGACAAATTTATTAAGCCTAATTGATCCGTCATCGAGCATATGTTGCCGTAGCGATTTAGTGTCTAATCACGACCTAATTAGGCTATTTAGATTCGATCTCGTAATTTAGAAGCAAATTGTATAGTTAATTTTTATTTTATCTATATTCAATTATCCATAAATATCGATGTGATAGTTTTGAAATTTTATAAAGTTTAATGCATGGATTAAATGCTAGTTGGACCAAAATTATTCAGAGTCTCCCAAATCCCAATCGAGCCCACCAGTCCAGGCCCTCCAGGGTCCAGGTACAGGAGCGGACCGTTGTTTGCATCGCCACACGTGCTCTGCCCTATCGCGCCGCCGGCTCTCCTTCTTCTTTCTCTCCGGTTCCCCCTGTACGTGCTTCAAACGCTAGCCGCCGCTGCTGCGAATCGGTGCGAAGGACGCAGCCGGCCGCCGCCAACCGCGAAGGGCGGTCAGCGGCGGTCGGTGGATAAGTACTGGGCCGTGTCTGTGGGGTTCGAGATCGTCGTGCGGGGGCGACGCGAGCTCGCGCCCGTGGCCGCCGGCTTCGCTTTCTTCCAGGGCGCCAACGCCGCGGTACGCGGCTCGGTCTCCCGCGACCCGCTCTTCGCCAACACCGCCGTATCGCTTCTCCAGTCCTCCCTCACCTCCGTCTCCGGTACAGATTTCCCTCCTTGCCTCCCCCAATCCCTACCCTTGGTACCTTAGCTTTTGGTGCTCCGTATGCGTCGACTTGCAATGAAACATACGATTAATTCGATTCCAGCTTCAGATGACTTTGGGGAATAGAAGCGCATAGTTGATTAACAATAGACAAACCTGGTGATTCTTAACGTCTGGGGACCGGGAACAACGTTGATTTGGTTTTGTCATTCATTTGCTGCTTCCATGGTGGCAATGCGTTTGTCTGGTGTGAGCTTGGGTTGGTTGAAATTGTGCGAGAATACTTGAATTCTCTATTGGCGCAGGATCCTCCTATGCTGCAATATTCTGAGCTCTTTATCTCTATTTGAACATTTTCTTTGTAAGAAGATTGATAAAATGGGTGTACAAAGTAGGCAAAAAGGCTCAGTGCATTCAGTACCTTGTGTCCTTCCACACGCTGCTGAAGAGAAAACGTGGGAGGACTAGTGTAGCATTGAGGAGAGCAGCAATGACAACAGCATTACACTGTTGTCAATAAAAAAAAACAGCATTACACACCTGCACGATGAAGGCCCATTCATTTAGCTACCGAATTTACGTAAGTGGAATATCCTTCTCTATTCCTCCAAACCCTAGAAGGGTGGGCAATATAGTTAGCGTACATGGGCCACATGGGCCTAGCCTCATGGGCCTTTACACATATACACTAACACCCCCTTGATCGAACTACGGCCAGCAATGGAGATCAAGACTGGACATGAAAGAAATCACACACATTGGGGCCCCCGCAGTCACAACCAGCCACCGCGACGTTGAGGCCGGATCGAACTCTGAGAAAGTCGATGAGGGCGACCCTTGGTGAAGATATCGAACCGAGGTGGTCGGTACATGGAGCACCGAACGATGGCAACCAAGTCTCGGACAAAGTGCAAGTCGGTCTCCACATGCTCGTCCGCCGATGCCGGACGGGTTGGTGGAGAGGTAGACGGCGCCGACATTGTCACGATGATAAGTGTGTGGTCTTGGTGGGCCGTGAAGCTCAGAGGCCTCCGCCACACCGTTAGCAATGCCCTGGGTGCTCGCCGCCGCGACCTGAGCGGAGACAACCAACCGCCGCTTTGACGACCGGGGAGACGAGGTTGCCGCCAAGGAAGATCGTGATACCCGTGAGGTGGAGCGGCGAGTGTCCTGACACCGCCCGGGCGGCGGCCGGTAGACGACGAGCTCGGTGGAGGGTGACCGGTGGATCATCGGAGAGTCAACGATGCTACCGAATATAGCGGAGAAGGCGCTTCATCGCAGCAAGATGGGGTGCCCGTGGATCATGCATGTGAAGACAGATCTGGCGAACGGCGACGCGATGTCGCCCGGTGAAGGTGATGTACCGCAAGGCACCAACCCAAACTCCGGAAGCGCGAGGATCCGCCACGTGGTCGCCTACATCGCCAGAAAGCTTCGCCGGTATCAATCGAGTAGCACGGGGTGACATCGCGTCATCTCGGCCCGCTCGAGAATGTCCGAGCATACCGTCATTTGGGTGCGGGAAGGAACAACCCCAAGGGCGAGTCTCCAGTAACCCCGTGAAGTGGTGAAGGGGACCGAGATCCTTCATGGCAAACTCCTGCTGCAGGGCCGATATGACACGCTGAAGAAGTTGCGGACTGGAGGCTGTGAGGACAATGTCATCAACATATAGTAGCAGTAAGCGCCTCGGCTCCATGACGATAGACGAGCGAGAAGTGTCGGACTTGGCCTCTCGGAACCCCAAAGTGAGAAGGAAGGTGGCAAACCGGGAGTACCAAGCACGGGGAGCCTACTTCAGACCATATAGTGACTTGTTGAGCCGGCAAACCAGATCAGGCCGACTGGGGTCGACAAACCCTGCTGGCTGACTGCAGTAAACTGTCTCAGACAAGGTGCCATGTAGGAATGCATTCTTGACATCCAACTGATGCACTGGCCAAGAGCGAGAGAGAGCAAGTGAGAGGACTGTGCGCACTGTAGCAGGCTTGACCACCGGACTGAAAGTCTCATCATAATCAACCCCGGGGCGCTGGGTGAAGCCTCTGAGGACCCAGCGAGCCTTGTACCGCTCCAGACTGCCATCAGCCCGACGCTTGTGTGTCCATATCCACTTGCTCAGGACCACATTGCCACGGATGGACGCGGCACAAGGTCCCACGCCCGGTTGGCAAGAAGAGCCTCATGCTCCCTCTTCCATCGCGCGCCTTGATTAGGATCCGCCAAGGCGGCGCGGAGGGAAGGGAAGCGGAGAGACGGAGCGGATCGCTCTCGGTGGCGGAGAGGGCGCAGGGCGAAGAACCCCGCCGCATGGCGAGTCACCATCGGGTGAGTGTGGCGGGGTCGCACTGGGGCGACTGCGGGTGGTAGACCGCCGGATAGCCATGGACTGCCGTGGTGGAGGCGGCGGTGGAGGAGGCGGAGCCGGTTCGAGGCACCGGTGGGGCGCGCGACGAACGTACACTGCTTGGCCGGCCGCCACGCCGGGTCCCGCCTCCGAAGAGGGGCACGACCACGGGGGGGGGCCGCGCTGCGGCGCAGCCAGGAGACGGGGCCGCTGCGTGGCGCAGCTAGGACGCCGGGGCCGCCCGCGGGCGTGGCCAAAGACTCGGGCCGCGCGTGGCGCGGTAGAGGCTCGGGCCGCGCATGGCGCGGGGGGCACCGGGCCGGGGGTGGCAGCGCAGAGACGGCCGGGGCGCGCGTGGCGCAGCAGTGAGTCGAGAGTACCGTGAGAAAGAGGCCGAAGGTGGCGGTGGCTGAACCACCGGTCAAGAACGGGGACTCAAATCGGCAGAGGTGGAAGGTGTGGAAGAAGGAGTAGGGGAAGTCCGACTCGTCGAAGACAACGTGGGGAGAGGAGGACTCGGTGGGAGGAAAGGTCGTGCGCCGGTACCCTTATGGTCAAGGGAGTAGCCAAGAAACACACACCGTGTCGAGCGGGGGGCCGCCTTGTGAGGTGCGGTGGCGGCCGGTGTTTGGGTAAATGCACACCCAAAGACACGGAGGTGATCGTAGGAGGGAGGGAACCTTCCAAGAGAGTGGTGTGAGTGGGCGCAAAGGCAAGCGGTGGAAGGAAGGCGGTTGAGCAGGTGGGTGGCGGTGTGGAGGCTCGGCCCGGAGCGGCGCAGAGGCCTGAATAAGAAGAGTGCGCATGATATCGTTCGTGGTGCGGATCATCCGTCACCTTGCCGTTCGGGAAGAAGTATACGGACAAGACATCGCAATTTGAACACCCCGAGAGAGGAAGAACGAACGAGAGGTGTTGTTATCGAACTCACGCCCGTTGTCGACTGGACGGCCTTGATGGTGAGACCGAACCGCGGGACACCCGGGCAAAGAAGTGGAGGAGGGTGGGAAACGCCTCGAGACTTAGCACGCAGTGGGGAAAGTCCAAGAGTAATGTGAGAAATCATCAATCAACACTAGATAATATTTGAGCCCTAAAATGCGATGCGGGAGAGGTCCACAAATCACGGTATACAAGATCAAAGGCATGCGTAGCACGCGAAGAAGAAGAAGAAAAAAGGAAGTCGAACATGACGACCGAAGCCGACACGCATGACAAAGATGCTCTGCATGAGTACGCAGTACAAGGGAGGTCCGCACTACGACCGAGCCGAGCCAAAACGTCGCGGCGGGATGACCAAGCCGGCGGTGCCGGTGGTAGAAGACGGCGTCACGGCAAGAGCGGCGGAAGACGGAAGGCGAAAGAGAGTGTAAAGGGGTCCCGTGCTCTCACATCGGAGGAGTGGTCGCCGGGAAGCCAAATCCTTCACAAGAAGACCGAAGTGTCAAATTCGACGAGTAACAAGAGTTATCGGCATGTGAACCGACGAATAGAAAGAAGATTGTGGACCATCCGAGGGGCAACAAGAACATTCGAAAGACGAAAAGGACGGTGCGAGAACCCACGAGGTGACCGGAAGACAGAACCATTCCCCACCATGATAGAAGAAGGGCAAGAGGGGTGGGGAGGTCGAAGAGTCGAGTATACCAAAGATCCGAGTGGTGTGGTAGGAAGCCCCCTCGAGTCAGCAATCCACTCGGCCGTCTTTGAAGGATCAGGCCAGATCCGCCGATTCCCACCCCGGCCGGGGACCGGGTAGGCGGAGTGGGGAAACCAGCCGAGCGACGGGAGGAACGCCGGAGTACATGGCGACCGACCGAGTGGAGTGCGAGGCCCCTCCCCCGCCCCCGAACGGCCACATGGAGATGCGCCCGGACCATGGGTTGTTGAAGGAGGGCCAGTCGATGGCGCACCGCCGGAACGAGTGGAGCGGAGCAAGAGGAGGAGTAGGCCCGCTCGGACGGCCGGGGACCAGCGTGGCGCCAGAGTGCCCCGACCAAGACCGGCACCGCCACCGCCACCACCGCGGCCACCACGACGACGACGACCACCCCGGCCACCCCCACCCCCGGGCCCGGGGAGGTGGGGCGGCGACAATGCCCGAGGTAGAGGAAGGCGGCCGGTGAGGACGAAGAGCGGGAGAAGGGGCGGGTGGCACGGCCCCATCGGAGCTCCTCAGCACGAGGTCGTCCCGGACTGCAGGAAGGTGGGAGCGGTGTCCGACGGGTGATCCAAGTCCTCAGGTGCGCGAACCGGCCCATTGAGGCCGCGCGGGGAGGTTGAGCACCAGGACACGGTCGTCAGCGGTACCCATGTCACGGAGGGCGTCCGCCTTGGTCTTCATCCGCCGGCGGCATTTCTGTAGCGCAGAGGTCCCCCCCGGGCGAAGAGGCACGGAAGTCGGCCTCGAAATGGAGAGACCGGGCCTCGGCGTTCTTTGAAGAAGTGCCCCTCGATCGCGAGCCGCCCGATGCGCGCCGCAGCGATGGCTTTGTGAGCTCGGACGGTGTCCCGGATCTCGAGGGAGATGGTCCCAACGATCAAGACAGGGCGACGCCTGTCGGCGCCGCCACGCCGCATCCCGCGCCGCGGTGTGTCGAGGCGACGTGGTCGTCGATGGCGTAGCGACGGAGCGCCGAGGGAGCATCCGATCCCGCCAACGAGCGTAGCGGTGTGCGTGGAGTCGAAAGACGACGGTGACGGAGTTCTTGACGTTCGTGACGCCCGACGGCCCTGGAGGTGGAGGTAGGCGACCATGGGATCGGTCAGGTCGACGACGCGGTGGAGGGGCACCGGAGGTGGTTGTGCGGCGGGGAGGAGGAGGTGGCGCCGTGCTCGCGAAGACGGGGTTGGGGGGCGGAGGGACGAAGCAGGAACCGCTCCTCCCGGCCACCGGCGGGCGAGCGTCGGCGCATCCCCGCCGCGCTCCCAAGCAAGGGCAGAAGACGAACACGCCCTTGCGCCGCTGAAGCTTGGACCTTGCGGCGAGAAGGGCGCGGGCAAGCCCGCGTTCGGCCCCGAACCACCGTCGACGACGGCCTTGCCGCGAAGAGCCGCCGCCGAGAGGGTGCATCCTCCACGGCATGCCAAAGCCCCACCAGGCCCAAGTGCAGCAGGTGGAACAAAGGGCCGAGTGGGAGGTGGCGGGGCGGGCGTTGTGGTACTCCCGGCAAAACGGGGGAAGACAGGGGACGGCTGGGAACTCGACGGGGACGGTGGGAGCTCCCAGGCGCCCTCGGCGGCAGGAGGGAGGCCCCGGCGCCCTCGGCATCAACTCAGCAGGAGGTCCCCCCATCTGGCGGGGCCCCCGCCGCACCCGCGCCCGGGAGAGCGCGCGCTGCCGGCAGCCCGGCCGCCTGCGGCGGTGGCGGCGGCAGCAGCAGCAGGCGTGACGAGGAGGTCGATGGGGTCCCGCTGGGCGCCGAGGAGGAAGAGGACGGAGCAGGCGGGGCGGAGCCGCCGCGCACGCGACGGGGCGGAAGCCGCAGGCGTCGGGCCGCCCGCGCCCGCTTCGGAAGAGGCCGCCGCGCCGGAGCTGAGGAGGTGCGCGTGGGGCCCGGCCGAGGGCAGCATCCGCGTAGGAAAGGAAGGGGAAGGAGGAGAGGGAGAGGTCGCGCAGCTCGCCGGAGGGACGGCGGCGCCGGCGGCCGGCCGGCCATGGGAAGGCACCGGCGGGCAGGGAAGGGGATCGGGTTTTCCTAAGGCGATACCATGTAAGTGGAATATCCTTCTCTATTCCTCCAAACCCTAGAAGGGTGGGCAATATAGTTCTTTGTACATGGGCCACATGGGCCTAGCCTCATGGGCCTTTACACATATACACTAACAATTTCAATACGCAGCAGCAGCATACAGGTTGTGAGCATTTTAGCAGTTAAATCCTGCGCCAATAGGTTGTGAGCATTTTAGCAATGAATTTCTGCTTATTTAAGGGTCTCCTTATTTCTTTCTTTGTAGACTCTTTTGTCTTTGCCAAATTAGGATGCAGTGTATATGTCTCATGATTCATGAAGAGTACATCTGTTGCTTTATGCTTCAATAGGAAAAGTTGCAGAACTCTTGCACCGTACTTGACATGTCTCATTTAGCTTACTTCCTTGTCGTTTCAACAAGCGTCTACTATTATTTATTCACCTATTCTCGTTTACTTCAGTAACCATATGATTCTGTAAAATCAGCTTGGGATTCACATCTGTTACTTCCTTCTCTGATAACTTTAACTTATTACTGCCATCCCCTGCAGGACTTGCTTAAGATGGATGCACATCAGATATAGCAGCTGTACCTTTTGCAAGTGTCAAATCAGCTTGGGATTCTGTGCAACTGCATCGTAAGGAAGTCAAGGGAGCTATTGTTTGGGCTCGTCAACTTGGCGGAGAGGTAACTTAATGGCTATGGCTTTCCATTGTTTTGATCTGCATATGTTTGATGATTCATTCACCTTATTTCTGCTTCTAGTTTGCTTGTTTTATCCCTATTCTGCAACTAATAATTTTGTGAAAGCATATTCTGTTCCTGCAATCGTTAATTCTACGTGTTTCTGAGTTTATTTGTATTTGTCAAATGCCGTCTTACACTTGTTCCTTGTTACTAAAGTGTGTGTTATTAAATAAATTGGGATGACCCACCACATCGATTTAACTAACATTCAGATAGCAGAAAAACTGTAGAAAGCTACTATGTCTGATCTTGCCGAGTAGTAGTAGTAGGAATTCAAAGCATGTTATTACCTTCATCAGCCAAACTGTGCTTAGCAGCACAGAGCTTCCACTTTGCGCGCTTGCTTGTAGGGCTCGTCCCATAGCGCAAAACTTTCTATTGCCTACTCTAGTACTCTTAAATTTGGGGCCGGCGAAGCAAACATACTAGTAACAGATGCATATGGGGCTTGTTAACAGACATGCACTTTCTACTTACACTTCATAAACTGGTAGAGATCGCCTGAACCCTAGTATTAATCTGTCAGTTCCAATAACTGAATATATTTCCTTGAGTAAACTGGTAGAGATCCCATGCTACCTGAATATATCTGGGGAATCAAGGAGAAGGTGGCCTTTTCAGGTCAATTGTATAGGTGTCTACATGAATTGTCATTTCAGTTTGCTTTTCAAGATGACATTTATCCTGTGCTGCCAGTGGTCGCATATGTAGCAATCTTCGGTTGATATGCAAATATGTGCCTACTCGTTTGTAATTTCAAGTCCTATGTTGTCTGGTTATTTGTGAACACTTGCAATTTGGTCGAACCATGGAATGAAAGAATAAGTGAACCCTAAAGTTGTGGCCTCCAGGTTTTCTGTTCATGGTTTTTGGATATATCTTGTTATTATTTTATAATAGTTTGTAATATAATATTATAAAATAATGCGGCAGCCGACGAACGAGCTGTAACTACCTATTTTGTTCCTGCTCATGCTCCCTGCCTACTCACGTTGGATAATACGGTTCCTGCCTATTCACGTTGGATAATACCCATACCCATATGTTTTATCCAATTATCTACTTGGTATGGGTAAGTAAAGAAGATGTGGGCATGGGGAGGGTGCGGGGTGGACAAAAAGTTCATGGGTTTGGACATGGGGAAGCAGCGGGTCTGCCCAATTCTGCCCAACGACAACGCTAAGTTTTACCAAGTTTGTTGTACAATTACGAGTTGTTTAGGCGCTTGTGCATCAAGATCACTATCTTCGCCATTGTCTATAAACAAATTATTATACAACAATTTGATGCTCCCATGTCTGTACATACAAACCTGCTAAGAGTAGGAAGAGGACCCGTGGCTGAGGCATGTGGCTATGAGTTTGAACGTGCCCAGCGCACGGTCACCATCAGGTGCACCGGCCCTTAGCCATTTTGCTCCTATTGTCTTGGATTAGATTGATTTTGTTAGGGTTGGCCAAAACGTTTGGTTAATAAGAATAAGAATTAAGCAAGGCATGGTTCTGTCAGCTTGCCACCGGGCATTCAAGCCTCAGCTTTCCACGGCCTTTTACAACCTGAGTCTCAACTCGAGTTCTAACAACTAGGGAATAATTTATGTGGTCTGGTTTTTCCTTATTTTCCAACAATGTTATATTGGTGCATCTTAAGCAAATAAGTTTTTTATTTGAAGGTTGATTTGAATTGACGTGCTACTGTCATGGCATTGAATATCCATGAGTTGAAGTTCTCGCTACCGCTACACATTGTTGGGAAGGTACTTATCTCTACTCAAAGTAAATTACTTTGATTTTTGAATTGCTGCTACTATTTAGGTGGGGTAGGAAGTAGGAGTAGGAGGTCGGTGGCCGGGTGATATGGCGTGACCGCCGTGGAGAGCGCAGAGGAGATTGGAGAAGTAGCCTAGACTGGGAATTGGAATGGTGAGGGTAGCCACCGTCGAAGAGGAACCCCACCCGCTGGGAGGTTCTATTCTTCGATGATAACTGATTACACTCCTAAGTGCATGTCCAGGTGCATTGGGAGGTTCTATTCTTCGGTCATAACTGATTACACTCCTAAGTGCATGTCCAGGTGCATTTCCTTCCTAACAAACAATGGTCCAGATCCTAAAAACCCACCTTGATTATTCTCTTACTAAAACTGAAAAGGCCTTAGCCACTGCTGGCCGTGACCTTGGTTGTGGCCTTCCTCACTTGGCGCCTATATTGTGGCCTATGAAGGAGTCCACAACGTTTCCCTCCTTCTTGACAAATAGCTCGTCCCACGAGCTGGAACGCTGATATCGCTCTTTGAAATCAGCAAGCAGCTCCCAAATAACATTAGTAGCACAACAGCCATCCCAATGCACCAAGAGCTCCCAACGACCACTGTTCAGGCGAGTTCGAACCACCTGGGATGGTGTAGGCACCACACGACCCCGAAGGATAGGTGGCAATGGCATGATGGCAGGAGGTGGATCTCCCTCTTGAGCAAGGAGATGTGAAAGACATCATGGATGCGCGCCTTCGGTGGTAGCTGTAAGTGGTAAGCGACAGCGCCAAGTCGCTCAATATCTGATAGGGCCCGAAATAGTGTGGACCAAAGCTTAGAAGGAGTAGCAACCATAAGTTTGGAGCAGCTGATCCTTTGACCTCGTCGAGGAAGTTGTCACGTTTTTAGGAAAACGTTGGCCGCGTTGGTCTTGGCGGGGACTCCTCGCAACTGTCCGGCGATACCAGATTAATAGACTTGTTGCTGTTATTTAGGTGGTGTAGGAAGGAGTGGGAGGTCGATGTTCGGCGCTTGAAATCCCGACATCGAGGAGGTGTCATTGAGCGTGTGGGAGCACGAGAGAAAAGTTGCTCTACTTAATATCTTCAGTCAATAGTTTGGGATAATCTAAGATCTAATCCTATTTTACTATGAAACTAAATAAATAGAAGATAAGTTAATACAATATTTGCGCCCATAGCTTCCTGCTGGGCCAGCGTACATCTAGCCACATGGGCCTTTTCGGCGTTTGTACGTCACGCTGGTTATAACATATCATGTATGAGCTAGCGATTATGCTAATGTTGAGTATGGTATTGATTTAATATGGATGTTACATAATTTAGTTGTTTATTTGACTTCATATTTTAAAGTTAGTTTTAATATATTTTCCTCTAGTTAGTAAAACTAAATAAATAGTTATAATTATTGTGTCTTCTAAGAATTCAGGGTTGCTAAGTAATTTAGTTGTTTGTTCGCTTTTTATATTTTGACTTCAGATTTTGATTCTTTTCTCAGGTTGCTAGTTCGAAAGAAATAATCATAACAGAGACACAGTGTGTTTTTAAGGATTCATTTTTTCACTATTATGGTGTGGTGAGGTGTGGTGATAATGGATCCTCTTGTGAGGAGGCAACAATTTTGGCTTTCTATATGCATGACAAGGAAGTTATAGAAGATTTATATTGCAGACTCAATTTAGTTAGTCATCCATATATAATGAGAAGTCTAGGCTACGAGATTGGAACTGGAGTACATGGAAATTATATCTTTTAGCATTTCCACGTTTTGAAGAGACTCTTGCAGATTATATGGATAAAGATTTGCGTTCAGTTCAATTTGAGAGATTTCTTGAGCTGTTTATTGAGTTGATAAGGTATGTTATAACCTGCTTTTGTTTTATTAATTTGTAAGTGAAATTTTAATAGTTTCAAAGCTATTTAAATGTTTTTGTTTATGTTTTTGTTTATCTATTAGGTGTGTTGTTATTGGCATATTGAAACTACATTCTTGTGGATTGTATTGCCCCACGTTAAATGGAAGAAGTGTCGCTGTTGTGAAACAAAATAGTTACGTGGTTGCAAAATTATGGGATTTTTGCGTCTTTGAAGAAAGGTATGTCTCTATAATAAATAATTTCTTAATTTCATTACAACTTGAATATGCAGCTTATTATTCGGACGACCAGAAATCAGAGCACCTTAGCTATGAATCTGGACTAACAGTTGTCCAAATTTATTGCTAAAGTGTCAACTATTTTGCGACTGAGGGAATGTGATAATTGGGAACATGGAATATGCATCTGCCTTTTAATCTTGGACCATCATAAGTCACTTTGTGAAGTATAAAGTCTGGACGAAAAACTCGAAGCTCGTTAGCTCGCTCGGCTCGTGGCAAGCTCGGCTCGGCTCGTTACGATAATGAGCCAAGCCGAGCCAAGATTTTAGCTCGTTAGCGATAACGAGCCAACTTCGAGCCAGCTTCGTGAGCCGCTCGCAAGCCAAACGAGCCACGGTTTTAGGGAAAAATTATCAGAATTTATATTAGTTTTGTGTTACTTCACATTTTGCACTCTATAAATTGTTGATATGTTAGCACATATAAGTATTTTGTTCAATTTAAAGCTGTTGGATGTATTATTTTATAGTATTATCATTTTCAAGCTTCATATAAATGTAAATATTATATTTTGTGCATTTGTTATACGGCTCATGAGCTTAACGAGCCAGCTCGCGAGCTTAATGAGCCGAGCCGAGCCAACATTCTAGCTCGTTAAGATAACGAGCCGAGCCGAGCTAGCTCGTTATCCTAACGAGCTAGATCGAGCCGAGCCGAGCCAGCTCGGCTCGGCTCGCTATCCGCCTTTTAGTGAGCCGAGCCGAGCCGAGCTAGCTCGGCTCGCTATCCAGCTTTAGTGAAGTATGATTTGTTTGCTTGTCTAATTTCTTAATTTCATTACAACTTGAATATGAAGCTTATCATTTTTATTATATAGGCAACGAAGATGCCAAAGATAAAGATTGGCACAGGTTGGGCTATATCTTGAAAAAGACAGCGACGAGCAATAAGTTAGTGTCTCAAGAGATTAATGATCTTTTACTGAACATAAAGAATGGCAATCTTAAAGGGTAATTATTTTTTCCTTAAGCATTTTCTTTTTTTCTCGAATGACGAGGAGAGCTGCATGTTATTTCATTAAGAAAGAATAAGAGTACATTGAGTCCATACAAGGACCAACCCGACAACTAAACCCACACACTCACACCACTGGATCTTACAGACCCACAAAGCACACAAGACCACGACCTGACAACCCCAGCCTAGACAGCGGTGGTCAGGAACCAAGTGCAAGGTCTAGCATTATCACAAGAGTTTCTATGCTTTCAGACTTCCCATGCCACTAGATTGATCAAGGTGTTAAGGCCTTTCTTCATCTCCTTTGGCACAGATCTTACAACTTTTCCCCACAAACAACAACAACATAGTCTTTAGACAGCTTTTCCCCACCATCTAGAGAAATGAACTTCTGAAACTGAGGGCACGGAGGACAGATTTAAAGACTGAAAGATGAAGTGCCAAACCTGCCTGGTAAAAGCCAATCAAAAGGTGCTGAATGGTTTCCTCTTCTTGATCACACACTCTCTTGGCAAGCTGGTCAGCAGTCCAACACCTATTGTTGATTGCTAACCAAATGAAGAATTTGCAACGAAGAGGACCCCAGCATTTCCAAATCCCTTTCCAAGGAGCAAACTTTATGGTTCCGACCGAGAAGGTGGCATAAGCTGATTTGCTGCTATAAAGTCCGGATTGAGATAATTTTCCACCTCACTTGATCAGGTACATCCTGATTTAGAGCCACACCCTCCATCAGATCCCAAATATAAAAGTAATCCACCAGCAGCTGGACAGAATGCGCCCCTCTGATATCATTCACCCAACACCGATTAGGAAGGGCCTGAGCCACCGTCCGTGTGTTGATCGTTCTCTTGGGAAAGGCCTTGATCAGGTTAGGTGCTAACTCTGAGATTGTGTGGCCATGTAACCATCTGTCTTTCCAAAAAAGAGTAGATTCACCATTTCCCACAATCGAATCCACTGCCATGTTGAACAAAGCATGAGCATTTTTGGTACCTGAATTTGGAGCCCATCCAAAGTTTGGTTGGGCCCCAACGAATTTACAATGCCAGCCAAAAGTTTCCAAATTAATTATGAATCCCCCAGTCCTCCATATTCTAGCTGCTCAAAAGGTTGCTGCAAGTTTATTAACGGTTGCTCAAAATAAAAGCATTTTCACTAAAACATGAAAATTTGTTAATGTTTATTTATGTGTTTTTTTCTAAAAACGTAATGTGAATTGTATAATTCTCTTGTAATGTGAATTGTATAATTCTCTTTTCAGATTGGATATATTGAAGCATTCTTCTATGCTCACAGTTCGCAAGAAATTTGAGAATGTTCTATCTTTAAATACATATACTTTGTCACATCACGGGATTCCAAGCCCACTGGTGAACAACCCTACAAAAGTCGAGATTGATAGCATGGCGGTGCAAAACTATTGCAACCCTTCAGACAAAGCTAAGACAATAGCTTCCTTTAAGAATCTGCTTGATTGTGATGTGGAATGGAAATCTGATACGCCTCCATGGCTTATCAAAAGGATTGACAAACTTGGTTTCCAATTACCAAAGCATGACACGTTGAGAGAATTTCTGTGGGAAGTGCGCTGTCTTATCGAGCATGAGAACGATTATGTGATTAAAGAGGTTGGGGTTTTAACTTCCTTTTATGAAACTCTGATTTGTACTGCTGATTTCAATGTAGCTACACTAATTTTATTTATCATCGGTGCAGCTCATAACGAAAATTTCATCTTGGGAGTTCCAATTTAATGAAGACAGAGATTTAGAGTATGAATTACGTCAAGCTTGGGCACTACTTTTTCTTTATGCTCAAAAGGTTGCTGCAAGTTTGGAGCTTAAATATTGATGATGTAAACATTGCAAAAATGAGTTCTGATTCAGTTCTACATCAGAAGCCTGACAAAGGCTCAAGTTTTGGTTGCTTATGTTAGCTGTTCAAAGTACATGTTGAACTTTATATATTGTTGTAGCAAGTGGAAGATAGGTTGTGGCACTGGAGGTTTGTTTGACGCAAAAGGTTGTGGCGTCAATAACTTCTTGCCTTTATTTGCATGGTTTTTTAGTGGGTATTTGTTGCCAAAGAGGATGCTTTTGAAGATACTGTTTGTGCCTTGGGAGCTTGTTTTAGCAAACTGCCAGTGGATATGGAGCATATATACTGGGCTGTATCGGTGAAGTTTACCATTGATAATGTGTTAGGTTCACTATTGTTGATCAATAGTCAAGACGATTTCAGTTCCAGTCTGTACAGGTAGTGTTCAAATTTCTTAATGAGGTAGTGTACCATTGACATGCATGGCGTTGCCACGGTTGTAGGGCTTTGGTTATTCAACCGACACGATAGCTGCTTTACATTTTTAGTATATAGTCGTCTCTATATTCTAGTTGAGGTCTCATGTTTTTAGTAAAGATACAAGGGGTGAGATTTTTTTTTTGTGCGCATCATTTTGTGCAAGCATCTGTCAAATACTTAAACCTTACTTTCTAGATTATCTCAAGTAAAAAATATCATATTATTATTATTCTATTATTTGTCATCTCAGCACGTTGTCACTTTGGGTTATCTTGCCACTAACATTTCCTACTCGATTTGTTTATTTTACTTTATTTGCTTTTGGTCTTATTCATTGCACGTGAAATCCACATACATCCAAGAATGCACGCACCAACGAGACCAGCTGCCTCTCTCTCCTTGCTATCAATTTCCATCGTCGGTATCCTTGCCATCAATTTTCGTCATCGGTAAAGCTAAACGTCATCTTAAGCCGCAGTTTGTATCCCACTGTCTGATCAACTTCTCGACTCCATTGCTGCACCTCTGACTCTCCTCAATCTCACGCTACTCCCAAGTATCAATTGCCAAGTGCATCATTGTCGTCTTTGAGTTCCATTGCAGTTGCAGGCTTCCGCCGCTGCCATTCATAGCTAGCTAATCAAGTGAGGCCAGGTTTCCTCTAATATCTCTATCATCTTCGATCACAGCAACTAATCTTTTCCGTTTGATTATATTTATTTGTGATCTCCATGACCTCTAGTGTGGACTGTAGAGTTTATGGCAGTGCGCTTGAAGCACTCGTTTCTGTCAACAAAAAGAAAAGATAGCCACTTTGCACAGCTTCGTTTCTCTCGAGTTTGCAACCTTATTATAGCTTATAGTTTTGCAACTCGCTTCACACCCTGTTGTGTGCGCCACCTCCGAAAGGTTAGATTGGACTAGGATACCTGTTTGATCCTAAACCTTATTTCCTGTACCAGCCTTAAGAGAGCCAAACCAGCTGGCTCAAGTTGGCAAGCGTCTCGTCGCTCAGGCCATACATCGAGGTTAAACCTCTCCCAGATAGCAGTATTCAGACTGTTCATATCGACACGCTTTCCTAATACAGATATTCTCACTCAATATCAGTGTATACATTACACGCATTCGCATACCTTACTAATGTGTTCAAAACAAGAAAACTAAAAGACAACAGCACGGCTAAGTACACGGCTGAAATTTATATAACACTGATGTTAAAACACTCGATGCAATACTCTGTAAACTAAAACAGTCAACTTGAGTTTGCCGAGAATGTGGTCATTGTCAATGCTGCAACCACCAGGGCCCCAGCTAGCGAGTGAAGTTCATGTGCCACAAATTGTCCTCCAACAAAATGGATATTACAATTTTGACCAAATATTAGAACGTACTTGTCCTGGCAGCACCAAGATCTAGAGCGCAGGAGTCGATTAGTAAAAGAAAAGCACGATGGTTCCAGATGTTGTGAGCCTTCAACAGCATGTCAAGAATTACGGTTAGGTGGCACCAATGACATTCACCCTATATGAAGACCTGGGGAAAATAAATAACTCATCATTATTGAATTAACTGGTACGAAACAAAAGCAACTCATGCATATAGAAAAATAAATAAAATGCAAAAAATGCTCAAAATAAATTAGGTCTTGGAACTACTGAACTGTTGGTCATGGTCAATTCCTATTTTAAAATATATATTGAGGCTAATTTTAATAGACAATTTCATTTTGACGTTTCTAGATTTTTGGTTAAAACAACCTCCAATCCTACTTTTCATTTATGGTTTTTTAAGAACTTTTCATTTTTGGTGTTTTGTATACACTAGGCACTTCTTGCATTTAATGATGTGGCACATTTTTTTTTTGACGGTAAAAGACTATGGGTGAGATCACCACAGTACACAGAATTTTCATTAATAAAAGAGTAAGAGGGTTCTTACATACAAAAATTAACTGAAAGCATCAAGCCAAACGCAAAAAGCAGTCCTAACATTCATCTCTAAAAGAACAGAATGAAGGAGACCCTGATTTTTAAAATTGTCTAACCAAAGTGTTGAAGTAGGGGCACGTCTCTGAAAAATTGTCATTGCGCAAAGTTCCCACGCTGCAATCAAGGTGGCTTCTGTGAAGAATGGTAGGTTGCTGCTCAATCTAGCCTGGGTAAGCCTGGGCTCACGTGGCATATTAATACTTCGAGATGTGCCCATGGGTTTCAATTTCATCTAGACGAAACTCATTTAATCTTTCCTTAACATACTTTGCCATGTCATGAAAAGTGCAAACCCTAGTAAATAAGAATGAAACTCCCATTGAGTGACCTTAGCAAGTACACTGCCGGCTCTTAAACTTCTTTGACTATGTCTTCCTGCTCCTCATGTACAACCAACCAAAATGCAGAGAACAGACTGGTTCGAGTCTCCAAAGTGGTCTAGTCGGGTCTAGGTTAGTGTTGAGTGCGTAAGTGGGTCAGCCTGCACTAGTCTCTCTCCTGCCATCCTGTAGGATCTCTCAAGTGGGTCAGCTTCCGCGGCAGCCTGGATACTCGTGCTTTGACACCACCACAGGGTAGCCGACCAGTGCCTGACAGATGATGACACAATAAGGATGATACCAAGATCATACACGCACCTGGCAGGTCAGCGGAGTGGGTAGGCCGTTAGAGATGGCCAATTACATGGCAGTGAGCATGCCGGAGCCAAATTCTGCTGGCGTGCACGAGATATTGATGCGGCTAACTCACTGACTCTCCACCTGCATCTGCTGCTGTTATACTCTCCTTTAGGATGCCTTCCTGCACCTCCCTATCAACTCAAAATCTGTTGCCGGCTTTCACGGCTCCCCACATCATGAAGCAGCTACAACACACCATCATGGTAAGCACTGACCATAGATGCCACCACTATCACATCAAGCTCTAAACATTGTGCACTCCAACATAGCTTTCCCTGAGCCTCTCAATGCAACCATAAGCCAGAAGAGATGGTGTCCATGAACAATCCATTTTCCACTATTGTTGTGAGGATGCATGAGATGTTCGTCCAGGGCTGATGCGACTCCCGTAGAAGGGATGCACGAGTGGTGTCTTGGACCACCATGTTGGAGAGCAAGTGCACAACATTTTGTGGATGGATGACCAAATGGGAAGTTGTGGTGAAAAGGAGGCGGATACCCAAAGCTTTCCATAGATTTTGGGCTGTTTGGTTTCTGGTCAAAGCTGCCTCAGCGTCGAATGCTATCAGGATCAATGGCAAATAACCAGCTATGGCACCTACAACTTCATACCATGTGAGAAAAATCCAGCTAGTATGCATGGTGAATGTGTTGGTCAGTGGATAAAGAGCAGTGCTGATCGTAATGAAGCTTTTGGTGGAACAACGATTTTACTGCAGCAACCAACGCACAAAGATCCTCAAGTGCCACCTAAGAGAAGTATACATAGAAATCTACCTGGTAATCCCCTTTGAGTTTGGTAACTACAGGGTATATGTAAGGAATTTAGCGCACAAAGTCACATATCTCTCTTAGCCTTATCCCACCTATTTCCTCGCATTGAGAAAAGTAACAGAATCCACGAAAAAATAAGCGTTATAGCGCGCCAAAGCAAACACCGCGACGCAATTTCACTTTTGCGCTATTGCGCGCTATATAGCGCCGCTAAACGCATTTAGCGCCATAGCGCTATCCATACGCTATTGGCAAAATTGCCGATTTGATCAGCCCGGCCTAGTTAGTGATTTTAGTTAGAGATTTCGATAGATTCAAGAATTAATGAATTATCTATAATTATATAAGTTAGTGATTCAGTCCACTGTTAGTGATTTCCGTTAGTGATTTCAGTTAGTAATTATATAATTAATGAATTATCTATAAATATATAAGTTAGAGATTTCGATTGATTCAAGAATTAATGATAATTTGCAGTCCAGTTAGGAAATAGCGCTGCCATATCGCCGCTATAGCACGCTATTTGGAACACAGCAAGCTAACGCTACCGCGTGTAGCTGCTGCTATAGCGGCAATAGCGGCCAGAACATGGAAACGCTAAATTCGATAGCTCGCTATTTAAATCATGGAACAAAATAGGATGTAACTGACCGCAGGTCAAATTAGTTTGTACAAAACATCATCTAATTCTGACAGGAGGAAGATGCTTAACCAAGACAATGTTCCCATATGGCTTGTTGAGATAAACTATTCCCCATGGAGATTGGGGTTGACCGAGGGAGAAACAGACTAAGTCTCCCTTCAACCCCCACCCCACTAAAAAAAAAAAAACTCCAATCCGAAGGCTAGTCTACTATAATAGAGGAGCAGAAATGCAGACACCAAAGCCCTCAACTCAGTTTCCAAACTCGAATGAAAAAAAAAGAACTGCAATCTGCTTGTTAAGATTTCCTGCTAATCGAGGAGACAAGACGACACAGTGTGCAAGTCACGATTAATGATATACTGTTTGATGAGAAAATATATTAATGACCTATGGGATTACTAAACTATGTTGCAGAGCATGCCTCATGCTGCACAAAGTTGGAACTATGGAGTACGGACAGAGGGCAAGTAGTGGTAGTCCCACAATGGTATCTTAGAACTCAAAGGAGATGACAACAGTGGAGCTAAGTGGCTAAATGGACACTCAAATCAAATAGGATGAGAGCCTTTCTTCCTTCAGTGAATGTCAGTGTTTCTGTCCTGTTTTTGAAGAAAGCAGGTAAGTAATGCCAATGTATTAGACTGCCAACAAAATGGCAATGACAAGTTGGTTCTTCCATGAACACCATCTGTAGGATGAAGCAGTAGGTTGACCCTTCATAAGATAGCCCATGATGAAGAAAATTATCATCAAATCTGCTAGCCTAGAAGTAATGTCAAACCCAACAAATTATAAAAGAGGACCAAGGTTAGAAATTGAAAAGAGTTCAAGGGAACAGTTTTTGGTGAAATGCACATACGAAGGATCGTCCCTAAGGTTTTGACAGTATATGTGATTACAATAGAGAATAAGTGTTGGGCCATGGGAGCATGTGTGATTAAACAACGAATGACCAATCTATAACATTGACATCAAGCCTGTTTTTCTCAATAGTGACCTAGGAGAAGTCTACGTCGAGCAGCCTCTTCGGTTGGCCGCCATGGCTTCAAACAGTGGACGACAGAACACAGCTTCTATACCCTGGAGGCAAGAAGGCTCTTTGTTGGAGTCTATGTTGGACGACCTTATTGTGACAAGCACAAGGGTGATTCGAAGGTCTTCAAATTGAAGGCTGAGGTGAAGAACAAGATCAAGACAAGTGACCTTGGGTTGCTCTTTTTCTACCTCAGAACTTAAGTAAATCAAGGCAATGACACAATCACCCTATGCTACTCCACCTATGCCGAGAAGTACACTCCCCTCCACCATGATGCAGGGTCACAATCTATGGCAAGTACGAATGGAGCCTCACCCCCTCCATGATGCAGGTCACAATCTATGGCAAGTACGAATGGAGCCTCGATTCGAGGTGAGCAAAGCAATTCCAGCACATACAACCTATGAAACCGTGTACAGAATAATAAAATAAGTGTGGGGAGCCTTTGCTACCTCATCCACCCACACCCCTGACATCGTCTACTCCATTGACTACGTAATGGAGTCACCCAACCTTGCTGGAACCATGTTCTACAGGATTCACTATTGCAGAGGAGAAGAGCCTAGCTTAGCTGGCTATACAGATAGCGTCATGGGCAAGGGACATTGATGCACGTAAGAGGACGAGCCTCAGATCAAGCCCAATCTGATTTTAGTCTGGTACTGCCTAAAGCAGAGTAATGTCACTCTCATCTTGCAAAGCAGAATAAATCTCTGCCACTTTGTTGTGGACTCCTTCGTAAACCGGCAGTACCGGCGCAGGTCCAGGCATGCCGCGGTCAGCAGTGGCTAAGGCGCTGCTAGTTGTTTTAGAAGTCAATAAGTTAGGAGGATTTTTAGGATCTCAGTCTTGGTTTGTTAGGAAAGCACCTGAACTATAAAGGTGGCTTGGAAAGGATGTAATCAGTTATCGAAGAAGAATAGAGCCTCCCTAGTGGGTGGGGTCCCTCTTCGACGGTGGCTGTGCGCGCTTCAGCCGCGATTCCCCCACCGCACCATTGCCTCGCTATCCCGCTCCAATTCAGTCTCAGCTACTCCTCCGTCTCCCCTGCGTACTCCACAGCGGCAATGCGCTACCAATTTGGTATCGGAGACCTCCTCTGGTGCATTGACTTCTATGTCTGGCACCCTTCTTAATCCTGCGGCCATGGACGCAAAACTCGATCGCATCTTGGGCCAACACACCACCATCACCAACCGTCTTAATTCCCACGATTCCAGCCTCGCGTGCGTGGAGACCGGCAAGACCGATGCCGGCAAGGGCGCCGGTGGGGACAACGATCACGGTGGCGATGAAGACACCGTCCGTGACGATGGAGAGGAAGACGCACACGACATCGAGCGCCACCGCACTTGGGCCACGTTTCGCGATCGCGCGCTTCGCGAGTGGGAGTAGTTCGACTCGCATGGTCTCGACCACCACACGATCACAACTTCTATAGCCGCGGCAAACGCGGCTACATCGATCGCGACAGCCGTGGCTTCGACCGCTTCAACCGCCGGGGCCACGATTACGGACGCACGGGCCGCGACCATGATCGCGACTACGACCGCTTCCTAGACCGAAACAGCGAGCCCCATAAACCGCCCAAAATTCCCTTTCCAACCTTCAATGGCGAGTCCGATCCATTGACCTGGCTCAACAAATGTGGCAACTTCTTCTGCGTCCATCGTGTTCTAGAAGATGAGGTGTGGATGGTGTCCCTATACCACGACGACATCGCAACGGACTGGTACTACTAGATGGAGCGTGACTTCGGCTTGGTTCCGTGCCCACTTCGTCGACTTCGTCAACCTCCTCTTCGGGCTGCCGATCCGCACCAACTCGATCGTGGAGATCAAGGCCTTGATCCGCACGGGTACCGTGGAGGACTATTCGCGGCGCTTCCTGGCCCTGCTCATGCGCTACGACAACCTCGCCACGCGGACGGTGATTGACCTCTACACGGGAGGTTTGGGTTAGCCGCTGGCCCACGACATTGAGATGTAGCACTCCGCCAATCTCCAGAAGGCCATGAGCCTCGCAAGAGTGTTCGAGCAGCGCCAAGCGGAGGCCTCTGTTGTCAACAGTTCAGCGACGCCAAAGGGCTCTGGCCGCCGTGCGATTGTGTCGACCACCACTGCTGCCTATGGCACCACAGTGCAGGATGGCAAGCCAGAGGGTCCACGGCCACGCTTTTGGTGCCTCACGTCGGCGGAGATGAAGGAGAAATGCCAGAATGGGCAATGCTATTTCTGCCCGGAGCCATACAACAAGGATCATAAGTGTGTTGCCAAGGGCGTCTTCCTCATGGACTTGGCAGACGACGAGGACGACCCCCTCAGCGAGATCAACGATTTGGAGACCTCCCTTCAAGCGCTGACCGGCCTCAACTGCGCTGATTCTATGTTGCTGTAGGTCATAGTGGGTGGCGTCTAAGCGTTGGTGGACACCGGCTCCACCCACACGTTCATCCACTCCACGCTCGCTCAGCGCCTAGGTCTCACCATCACACTGCGTATTGGCCTCAACGTCATGGTGGCCAACGAATACCAGATTCGTAGCCCAGGCGTTGTCTCGCTACCCTGGTCACTAATGGCGGCGAGGCCTTCTCCATCGACTGTTTCGCGCTTGACTTGGTCCTTGGCATCCAGTGGCTTCAGACGCTGGCGCCGAAGTCTGGGACTTCGGCGCCCTGGCGATGTCCTTCGGGTACAACGACCGCTGCCACCACTGGACCCGGCCAAGGCATGGCCGCTCGCGCCATCTCCATCCCCGTGCTGTGCTGGAGGAGTTGCTCCAGTCATACCACGACATCTTCGAGGAGCTCCATGGTCTGCCGCCACCACGACCACAGGATCCACCTGCCAAGCACCACACATGTGGCGGTGCGCCCGTACTGGTACCCACCGCTCCTAAAAGATGAAATCGAGCAGCAGTGCGAGGACATGCTCGGTCCGCAAGCATGGCGACCGTTGCCGCTTCTATGTCGACTACCGCGCCCTCAATGATGCCACTGTGAAGAACAAGTTCCCAATTCCGTGGTCGACGAGCTCCTGGATGAGCTGAAAGGTGCCCGCTTCTTTACCAAACTGATTTACGCAGCGGGTACCATCAGGTGCGCATGCACCCATCGACATGGCCAAGACCACCTTCTGGAAAAACCGGGGGCACTTCGAGTTCTTCGTCATGCCCTTCGGCCTAACCAACGCGCCGACGACATTTCAATCACTCATGAACGATGTGCTCAAACCGTCCATCTGTCGCTTTGTTTTTTTTATGATATTCTAATCTACAACCACTCTTGGGTTGAGCACTTACATGTCAAGGCTGTGCTGCAGCAGATGCGCGACCAGTGTCTCTTTGACAAGCACTCCAAATGTTCCTTCAGCGAACCATCTGTGGCCTACCTCGGTCACATTATCTCCACCGAGGAGGTCGCCATGGATGCTGACGGTGGAGGCGTGGCCACAACCCCGTTCGGTCCAAGCGCTACACAGGTTCCTCAGCCTCACCGGTTATTACCGGAAGTTCATTGTGGGGTACGGCGGTGTAGCAGCACCGCTAATTGCTCTCCTCAAGCGGGAGGCCTTCACCTGGATAGCGAAGGCCGGGGCGGCCTTCATCGCCCTCAATCACCGCACCTCTCCTCCAGCTTCCGGACTTCACCAAGCGGTTCGTTGTGGACTGCGATGCGTCGGGCGTTGGGTTTGGCGCTAAGCTTCACCAAAGGAGACAGCACCATTGCATTCTTCAGCCGACCTGTTGCTCCTCACCACTCCAAGCTGTCGGCTTATGAGTGCGAGCTCATTGGGCTAGTTATGGTTGTCTAGCAATGGCGGCCTTACCTATGGGGTCGGGCGTTCACCACCGCACCGACCGCTGCCTCAAGTTTCTCCTCGACCAGCGCTTGACAACAATTCATCAGCACACGTGGGTGTCCAAGCTGTTTGGGTAGGACCTCACGATCGAGTACCGCGCCCGGGAAGCTCAACACCGTCGCGGGTGCGCTATCCCGCGGTAAAGAGGGGGCAATGCTGAGCTCTGTCCCGCGGTAAAGAGGGGGCAATGCTGAGCTAGTCGACGGCTTGCTGCTCTACAAAAGTCGTGTCTTGGTTTCGGAGGGCTCTAGCTTGTGGCCGCAGCTGCTCTGTGATGCTCATGAGGCCGACCAAGAGGGTGTCTAGAAAACTCTCCACCGGGTGCGGACCTCGTTCTACAACAGTCGCGCCCATCGGCTGGTCCGCGACTTTGTCCGGGGGTACGCAATTTGCCAGTGCAACAGACGGAGCATCGCCACCTGACTACAACCTGTGCCGATGCCGACCCATGTCTGCAGTGACATCACCATGGATTTCATGGAAGGCTTTCCACGGTCGGCGGGAAGTCGGTCATCTTGACCATCATCCACTGCTTCTCCAAGATAGCTCATTTCGAGGCATTGAGCCACCCCTACTCTGTGCAGTTCGTCGATCGGGCATTCTTCGACAACATCGTCCGGCTTCATGGCTTTCCGTGCTCGATTGTCAGTGATCGCGACGCGGTTTTCACTAGCCACTTCTGGGAGGAATTGTTCAAGCTGGCCGGCGCCAATCTCTTGCGGAGCTCGGCCTTTCATCCCCAGTCGGACGGCCAATCGGAGGTCCTAGGTGCCGGGGTCGCCATGACCTCATCGTGTATGGCGTCCGCCTCATAGGATTAAGCGTTGGGCCCTCCAGCGGACACCAGATGCGATTTTTTTTGGGGTGGTGTGTGTGTGTGTGTTGGGGGGGGGGTGGGGTGTACAGGAAATAAAGCACGAGTGGGGGCGCTTGAGCGAGAAATTGACCGCACGTTCGCGCCAGAAAGAAAACGGCCGAAATCGACCACATAGATGCTCTTGCGTGGCACATCTCCTGCTCGAAGGCATTTACCACGTGTGGGGGCAGCTTCACAAAGAGGGAGGGAGAGGCAGAGGAAAAGAGAAGGTGGAGGCAGAAACTCTTGGCGGCGGAAGCCCTGCATCTCCGCTTGCGGCTCCTGTGTACGAGCAACTCCACCGGCCGCAGTCATCTCCCGCCAGTCCATACCTGCTCCTGCCCGTCCACACCTGTTGTCTGCTACTGTCGACCGCCCGCACTGTGTAGTGGACCTGTCCGCCCGCTTTGAGTCGCTGCCACGGTTTGCAAGTCCAACCGCACCGCACCTGTCAGTCCGCTTCGAGTCTGTCCGCACCTGTATGCCTCCCGCATCCTATTGTGTTTTGGCTCACCAAATCTCCCATCTGCTTTTCGTGTTTGTTTGTTTTGCCTCTGCTCATAGATGGACTGGTGCATATACTCTGCTCTGAATACAGTGTGCTTATTTTTATATTATATTATTGGCCTGTCACATATACTCTGCTCTGAATACAGTGTGCTTCTTTCTTTACCCATTACATAACAAAACGCATAATGATCTTTCTTTGATTAGTATAATATATGTTTAGGTTCTTTATTCAATCTTTACACTTCTACAACACAAAATATAAGTTTTTTTTTCCTTTGATTAGTATAATACTTACTGATTAATAGTACTCCACAGCTGTACTAGTAAAGTATATGTACAGCCTCAAGAATTGTGAATAAACAAGGTATCTCTGTGCTGCACTGGTATATATAATTCTAGCTTATACACGCTTTCATGGCGCCTAAAAGGTGCATATGGCGTCGCCTAGGCGTTGTGAAGGGGTAGGGCGCCACGCCTCGCCACAACGCCTCAAAACCATGTTTGTGACAATTAGAAATCAATTTCGTTTTGTGCTGCTAGTCAGTAGCAGGTTTGGCAGCAGCAGCAGGCCAAGTCTAAACCAACTCAACTTAGCAGCAGTTTTTCAGGTCGGTTTGGTTCAAACCGAGTTAATCTTCTGTTCAACAAATATAAGCTAGTGTAACTGTAAAGCAGCCATGAGTTGCAGCACCAAAAGCTATTGAACAAGGTGACTGGGTGTATCTGGGTCGGGTGGCCCTAGCCTCACCCGTTTCTACCTTTTTCCTCTCTTAATGAAATGACGCAGCTCGGCATTGTTCAAGAGATCTCATGGGTTGTTCAGAGAGAAAAAAGTGAGCAGGAGACTTTCCAACAGAAGGAAAAAATCAACCCCATAGATCATGATGTGTATCGCCAAATTACAGTTTGTGTATCTTGAATAAATGAGAACAGCATGAATAATTATCCAATAAATACTAGAATATAATAAACACATAGTAGACATCACATAAGGCAGTCATTGAGCTAAAACTTTAAATAAATGAGGACTGGGGCTCGGTCACAGTCTAATTAGTTAGTGGGCTCAATAATACGATATACATGCTTAGTAATATCATTTGTTTGCAGGATTTCATCAACTAGCCCTTGTAAACTTTGCTCTGTAGACCTTGTAAACTTAGCTCTATTTAGTACAATGAGAGAGAGAGAGAGAGGGTGCTGACCTTTTCTAAGGGTTCTCGAACAATGTCATAAAATTTATGCTTGTAGTGTCGTGTGTCTATCCAAAACTGAAACAAAGTTTTTTTTGTATGATAAGTAACTCTTCACGGTATTATTGAACTGCACAATTTCAGGGAAAAAGAAAAGGAAATGCCATTTCTGCACCTGAGGAATATAGGCGGTTAATCTGTTGCATGCTTCACCAACAACCTAAAAGAAATCAACCAATAAATTTGATGATCAATTGAAGGCCATTGTTTATTAAGGACTACAAAGACAAAGAACATCAGTTCATTATTGGTGGCCCATATGTGTTTACTGCCGATATACCATAGTAGTTTTCAAATGCACATGTATAGTGTATAATAATAATAAATAAGAAATACTCTAAGGGAACATAACATAGTAATGGGTAACGGCAAGTTAACTTCTTTCAGTGAAACAAGTTAACCGTCAAAGGAAACTATTCCTCTACTAGTATGTCCATCGTTTTCCTTGAAAACAGATACTTCCTCTACTTCAAATTATTAGAAGTTTTGGCTTTTCTAGATACATTGATTTTACTATGTATATAGACATAATGTATGTCTAAGTGCATAGCAAAAGTTGTGTATCTAGAAAAGTCAAAACATCTTATAATTTGGAATGGACGGAGTATGTCAGAGTATTGTGCGCCTTATGCTGTTACATATAAATAATAAAATCTTTATAGATCATACAGTGCACCACCTGTTCGAACACCTGTTCAAAGGATTGCCCATACTTGTCCCTGTAGAGCGCTATTGTTCTATAATCCTGACATTAGCAGAATTTGTACCTGTTATTTACTTTGAAGTTCAAACACAAGAGATAAATGACCACGGAAAAGAACGTACAATGATGCCCCGGATAACATAGTATCTGGGAAGAGAATGCTCAGCAAAAACTTCATTGCTGACTTTATCAATAAGCTCTGTGAAACACCTTTGCTCCTACATAAACAATAGATACAATTCATATGTGTGGAAGTGTTGAACAATGAACATAAAATGCATCACTTATTTGTGTGAAAACATACCCAGTTGATACTGCAATTGTTGATGTCAAAAAAACCACATACTTCGAGCTCATTCAACAAATTTGTGAGGCGTTCTTTAAGCTGTAATGTTTTGCATTGATAATTTTAGAATCTAATTAATCAAGAAAGGAAGGGAATAAATGGAATTTTTATTTCCCAACTTTGCTAGACTTCTGGAGCTAAATACATCAGAGAGGAAACAATTAAATGATATACAGTTATTCAAACAAATCCATGTTTACATGATCATTTATATGCTTTTGCTTAAAATTTGTTGTATCAAATACTAGCATAGCCTTGTATCCTGTCAGCCCATACCATATTAAGGTGTAGGATATTCACATGTTTCCTAGCTTCATAAACACTCCATACAAAAAAAATAAATCTAGTTGCTAAATTAAAAACCTCACGTCCAATGAAACACAGTAGTGGTTATGCAGACGATGTGGTTATGTTCATTAGACCAGTTGCCTCTGACCTGGAGTTGATTTCTACCATCCTTCATGTTTTTTTGGTACTGCCACTAGACTAAAAAAAATAACATCCAAAAAAGTAGTGCCACCCTCATCCAGTGTTCTGAGGAACAAATTGAACTTATGCAGCTGTATATGCCCTGTGAAATTAAAGATTTCCCTTGCAAGTATCTTGGCCTACCACTGTCTATTAGAAAGCTTACCAGGGCACAATTCCTTTTTTTATTTTGAAAACGCAGGAGAGCTGCGCTTCATTGTATTATAGAGATGAAAGGGGTGGGGTGGGTGGGGTGTGTGGGGGGGATCCTCACTCATACGGACCAGGGCACAATTCCAATTGATCATTGATTGTATTGCGGATCAGATTCCTGGTTGGAAAGCTGACTTGACGAATAAAGCAGTGGTTAAACACGTTTAACCTCCATGGTGATATATCTCTATATTGTTATCGACCTCCCTCCGTGGGCCACAAAAGAGAGTGACAAAATCAAACGGAATTTTCTTTGGAGGGAAAGGAGGCAAATGGGGGACAATGCTTAATTGCTTGGCCTAGAGTTTGTATGCCCAAAGAGTTGGGAGGAATCGGGCTACATGTCCTCAAACGTCTGGGTTGGGCGTTGAGATTAAGGTTGCTCTGGCTGGCAAAGGCACAGCCTGATAAGCCTTGGGATGAACTCAAGTTAATTAACCCCTCTGTGAAAGCCTTCTTCTCCGTGCCAGTTGTTTCGCTTGTGAGCAATGGAAAATCTACTTTGTTTTGGACCAACAGTTGGCTGCAAGGCAGGTCAGATGCTAATCTAGCGCCTCACCATTTTTCAGCAGTCAATAAGAAGCGAGTAAAAAGACGCATGGAGCTATGGATCAGAATTCTTGGATTCAGGATATTCAGTGTGCTTTGACAGTTTCTGCACTTACTGAATTTTTGGAACTATGGATTTAATTACTGAGGTGGAACTCCCGATCAGATGTTCACAGGTGGCGCTTCACTGAATCTGGTCAGTACTCATGTAAGCGTACAGATCACTGTTTTTTTGGGTCAGTGATATTTGAACCTTGGGAATTACTTTGGAAGACCTGGGCACCATAGAGGTTGGTTGGTTGCTCATAACAGATGTTGGACAGCGGAAAGATTGACTCATAGAGGTTTACCTCATCCAGTGCAATGTCCCTTGTGTGATCAGGAGGATGAGACCATCAGTCATATACTGTCTAGTTGTGTTTTCTCAAGAACAGTATGGTCACTACTCTTGCGCTGCTACAGACTACCATACGTCCCTCCATCCACTTGAGACAATGGTTTCTTTGACTGGTGGATGGGAGTTAATGATCTATTCCCCAAGGAAGTGAAGCAAGGTTTGAATTCGCCGATTACTCTAGGGGCTTGAATGTTGTGGAAGTATCGTAATGATTGTTTCTTCAGTGTTGCCAATCCCAACATACAACTTGTGAATATAACCTTTGTCATGTGGGGCAGCCGGGGGTTTGCATGGTGACCGGCTACATGGTGACCCGCTGCAGTTACCACGGCCAGATTTGATCAGCAAAGGATCGTCAAGGATTAGTGGCTAGGCTCAATCAGGGCTAGAAATTAGGAGAATTATTATCTCCAGGTGATTAGTGGCCAATTTATATCCTGGAATCAGTCTTGGGTGCAGGCAATAATCAGACAATTCTACTCCCAGTCTCCTTCAACATAGGGCGCAGAGGGAATAAACCTCGCCCCTGAATTCCCTCAAATGCTCTAGTCTCCCTCCATGCTGACTTTGCCCGGCCTTCCTCCTGGTAATGGTTATCCCCCAATCTCCAATGGTCTAAGGATCATATGGTTCATAACACACTTGAGGAGGCTCATCTCTGGTCCCTTAGTGGTGCTAAAAGAGGTTATCGCATTAGAAGTGGCCGTAAGGTAGATGGCTTGATTCTGCTCAAGCTTGGTTGTGTGTTTTCTGTAACGGGTGTGTTTGTAAATAGTTTTCTTTTCCTGTTTCTTTTTGGACAAGGTTTTTGTGTTTTGTATTCTCCTTAATGCAATGATACGCAACCCTCCTGTGTATTCGAGAAAAAAATGAAACACAGTAGTAATGTTAGGTTCAAAAACTCAATAGTCTAATTGATTGAAGAGAAAAAGGCACTCAGCAATTTCTTCAGTGATTTTCTCAGATTTAATGAGTTTCGAGAAAATATTTAGGTCAGCATTCGACGAAACACTAATTTCTTTTTCCTTTTTTGTCCATACCAAATCATTTTCGAGAAGACATCTTAGACACCTCAAATATGTGAGAACTTGATGGTCCAATTGCACAATTGCAGCTCTTCGCTACAAAAAGAGCATACCTGTCAAGGAATAAATTCAGCAAAAGCAAACTTTGAAATACTCTAGAATAGGATTAGCACCTTGAGAGACAATTTAATAAGATCACGGTCCAACTTCAAAAACTGATCTGGTACTGCCCAACTGTCAATGTCTTTTTCACAAAAAATACCCTTCAAAAGGTGAACATAAGCAGCCAGGAATTGTATGAAGCTGTTGTAGCATATTTATAACTACATGACAGTTAAGCAAATTGTTATACCTCTGAAGACGTGGACTCATGGATATAGCTATCCAGTTTACCAGAACCCAAATAATGGTCATACTCTTCATGCATGTGTAACTGAGCTTCAGCCATAGCATACTGAAAAAAATAAATGCAATTTCAAAACAAAACAAAAAAAAACATTGGGCACCAATATTAGCAATTTACATGGACAAGTAATAATGAAAACATCAATAAAATGGCACATTAAGACATCCATGGTATGCAAAGATGACATTTTATGGACACACAAGCAAACTTAACATAAACTGGTGGGGTGATAAAAGGGATCAGATTACAAGTTCATAACCTAAGAGAAAAGGTTCTGCATTTCAGCAGGGATAAAAGACTGCAAGAAATCAGTAAATTCAAAGGATAAGTCTGTGTCCAGTCAAAAATTGTGTACAGGTCATCCTAGAAAAGAATAAAATCAAAATTCTATTGCCATGGATATTCTAAAAGTAGTCACATTGGATTAATCTCACCACGAAAATCAAAATCAGAATTTTAAAAAAACTCAACCAGATGGGGAAAGACAACCACTGCGGTATTGCATTAAAAAGAAAGTTCTCGCGCACATGCCAAGAAACACCACGAAGACGCCTTTGGACGTGCCATGAGGGCGAGATGATAACTTGGGAACACAGCTGGCAAGGGGTGTTTTTAAACTCAGGCCTGTTTAAATTCGCCCTCACGGGGAGTCCAACTCAGGACATGAGGTGCTACTAAGGCTCATATGGCTCCTATGACCACTAGGCTGACTAGTTCGCAAATCAGAATTCTATTGCCGTGGATATTTCACCAAGCATTCTCAAACTACTAAAAGTAGCCACGTTGCACTAACCTAGTGTAATCTCAACATCACTAAGCATCATTTGGACACAAATTATCTGAGTTATTACAAAATACTCAACAGTCTGCCCCGTTCGCTGGAGCTACTTCTGCGGCTGTTTCACCTGCTGCTACAGCACCCACTCAGGGGGGACTGCAGCCACAGCCACAGCAGCAGGGTGCTGAACAGGCCCACGTCTAAGGATACATTAGCATATGATATATGAAGTTCTAACTAGAACAAAAAGCATTAAGCACAAGCATCTATAAAGATAAAAACTAATACGTGGTAGGCAAAAAAAAAACTTAGAAACCAAATGGCATACCACGGATGTTTTCAGCCTAGTTGCAATGTACAACATTGCATAAGGTTTCAAATGTGGCAGGAAATCTTCCAGATTGGGTGTCAGGGGCTGAAAGAACAAAAATAAGGAAATTTGATTGCTGAAGTTCAAAGGACTCTAAAATATTATAGAGTAAAATGCACCGTAGGTCAGTAACTTTGGCCCCTATCCCAAATAGGTCCGGTAACTTTAAAACCGGATATACGGGTCGGTAACTTTTCGTAAGTGTTCCATCGGGTCCAAAGTGGTATTCCAAGCGGTTTTGCTGGCGTGGACACGTCAGTCATGTCCACCGTGGGACTGGGCCCGCGCCATTTATCAAAAAAAACCTTGTTCGTGCTCGCCCAGGCTGCACGCTCCTCGCCGCCAGCGCGCTCGCCCGCGCCACCCGCCGCGCCCACGCCAGCGCTTCGGCAGCAGCGGCGACAAGGTTTTTTTGATAAATGGCACGGGCCATCCACGGTGGACATGATCGGGCGTGTCCACGCCAGCAAAAACCGGCTTGGAATACCGCTTTGGACCCAGATGGAACACTTATGAAAGTTACTGGACCCGAGATATCCGTTTTGAAGTTACTGGACCTATTTGGGATAGGGGCCAAAGTTACCTGACCTACGGTGCATTTTACTCAATATTATAAGAGTAAACCTTAAATTGCTCAAATTCTTTTCGCTTTGGTTAGCTGGCCAATTATCCATAGAAGTAAATCCTTGAGTTCCTACACAAGAAAAGCATTATCACTACACAAAGGAAACTCAAAAAGGATGAAAATTATTTAAATGTTCACAAGTTACTTCACGGATCAGAGGATGAAACTGAGGCTCCCAGAGATGCAGCACAGAATCAAAGAGGAACTGAAAAGAAAAGAAACAGTTAACCTTGGGACAATAAGTATCATTATACAGGTCTTCAAATAGAGTACTTCCAAGTTCTAACTAAACAGATTACAAGAATACTGTAAAAGGTACAAGAATTAACAAGGTGAACACTCACGTGAATTGAGTCTTCCACATCATAATCATAAGAATAAAACATGCTAAGTGATTTCCCAAAATTTTGTTCAAGATCATCAATCAGCCTATAAGGACAATCAGAACCCTGAAAATAATCTAAAATATAAATCATGCCGCTTGATATTGAAGATAACTAAAACATAGAGACAAGTACCTTGATGTACGGAGTGAGAGTAACGAGTTTGCTAAGAATCTCACGCATTCTTTTTGATTCCTAACTTGAGTCGTCGAAGTAAACTTTTCGCTTCATTAATATAATATATGCAAACATACGCATCATTAGTGTAAATATATGTCAATAAGCACAAGTTAGCAGTTGAAGTAACAATACACATACTCTTCGCATATATGAGATGGCCAGCAAATGAGGGTGCTCTGTACTGTAAATGGCATACTGCGATTTAAATTCAGGGTTCAATTTGTGAAGCAGAGCAGCCCGGTGCAAATAATCGTGCTGCAAATGTAGATTCAGTCATACAGAAATTCATCTTGTGCACAAATGCAAAAGCAGTAATCTGTAACAATGGGAACACTGCATCTTGGATTTGATTAAGAAGTATTGATGTTTGGTATATAAATCTAAATTATCTGTAAACATTTCTTATAACATCTTTTCAATGCCCACTGATTATAAGATTTACACCTGCAAGCTGGCACAAAAATGTTAATAGCTAACACAAACTGTATGTCAGTTAGCTAAAGGCAAAGTCTATAAACACCGTCATCATGTTCAAATGTGAAAGGCACAAGCATTTTTCTGACCCTCATGTAATGCTTACATTATAGAATAATAAGTTTGATCAACCATGTACATTCTTCAGAGAATAATACCTCCAACGTGTCTTCCATTGCATCCACTTCCTTCAACATATCAATATAAATTGGAAGATATCTTCTAAATTCATCTTCAAACTGGATTTGAATAAACAAAATTGAAAAATAAAAACCAACACCTGATATGAGCTCAACACTAGGATGCCCAAAACAGAAGATAAAAAGAGAACTAACCTCCCAATTCCATTCTACTCCCCATTCTTTAAATTCATCTGGAGCAGCACAGCATGCCTTCACACGGAGGTCTTCCTTTCTCTTTTCCAACCAAACCGTGAATTCATCCATAGTAAAATCTCTGCCCTCATATTTGATACCTAGATCCTAGTACAGTTTACAAACAAGTAAAATGACTTGCACGAAGTTATATTGACATGTGTTGGATTATTGGTATGAAACTTATTGTCCTTTGAATAGTAATAAATAAAAAATTCAATTTCAATTAGATCATTGGTCATGTACCGGGCTTTGTGAAGAAAAATTGCTGCAAAGGTAGTTGTACAATTCTTGACAAAGAACAACAAGATCCTTGTTAACATTAGTGCTTCTACTTGAGTTCAACTTGCAACTCAGATGTCTGATTGCACATGGTACTTGGTCATCTAGGCGTTTAATAATACATGGAAGCAGTTCATCTGAAACAAACAGCTTAAGTCTTCCATCTTTACTAATGTCAGCAAGCTGAACCAAAGCACAGAAAAAGGGAATAGCTTTCTTGGCTGCTACATCATCCACCAAATACCCAAAAAGACTCATCCTTAATCTCCCATAGCAACCATGAACTAAAAGATACCTGCAAACCAAATGATGGATTTAAGTCTTCTTCTATGTCTGTTTACTAAAAGTAAATACAACTGAAGTTAAGCTAAAGAGATCATTTTTATACTCAATAAGAGAATTTGAAGCTGATGGTCCCAAATCTTGGATAGTCATCTTTTTATCATTGGCATCTTCGAAATATTCATGTACGAGATCACTGTTTAACTCTGGGGAAGATACACTTTCAAAAATATGAGAAACATCACGTGTGAATTGAAGCAAGATAGCCTGTTCCAACTCCTCAATGCTTTCCACTGATCCAGAAACTTTGCCAAAGTAATAAGGGAATCTAGCTCGACCCTCATGTAAAAGACCGAACCAAGCATAGTATAGTACATCCTCACAGTGCCTAAGTAAGGGTCCCAGGAGATTCAACATCCATTCCTTCCAGTACTTGACAGGGCAATATTTGATCAATGGAAGAAAAAACATAATGGATAAGTTTGCTTAAATGCCTAAACTCCATAGAACCTACTTCGGCGAAAGCAGCACTTAAATATGAACAATCCAAAAGATCATCAAATGCTCCCTCAACAGACATAGATAGTCCTATAGTTTTGTACCTGCAACATGTTACTAAGTTCAGATCAGTGAAAACATTTCACAGCCAGGTACAAAAAGAAATTGAAAAAAAATTGCTAGACCAAAGTTATACTCTTCAATAATTATAACGCTGTGTATCAAACCAAATGACCAAAAATAAAATGATGACATTGCAATTAATTGAAATGCAATGTCATTGGCCACGAAGGGTCTAATCGGTTGCTCGCATTGTGATAGCTTGCATAAGGATCCCAAACTACCATATATATAGGTAGCAAAAACAAATGTTATTACATACTTTTTATGTCATGTGGGACTATGCTAATAGGGACTCTGGCTGCATCAAGGATAACAATGCCAGCAGAAGTGACAACGGCTGATTACACAAGTTAAATATTGAGATTCAATTTTCTATGTAATCCATATTCTTAGTGCAAATCCATATGTAGGGCATGTGATGATCTTTCACACAACCACCTTGCTGTGAATACATGGCACTTCAAAAATAGTGGCATCCGGCATATGTCTTCTTCACTACTAGATCATATTCCAACTTCATCAATTTCAAATATACTAACACTGCAAAATGGATTCCAATACCACCCGCCAAGTAAAATAGATAAAACCATGAGGGAAATGTGCATAAATTCAAAGATGACACAGCCGACTTAAAATTACTGTATTTGCACAACACAAATATGTTAATTTCAATGAAACAAAAGTAAAAGAAAGAAAAAATTTAACCAAATATCTCCCTGCTAATCAAGCCCTAAGGCCTGGCACTAATAACCCCTCCCCAGACCCCACGCAGTGCGGGAGCCTACGGCACTGGGTACGCCCTTTTTATCTCCCTGATAATCAAGGAAGGGCAGGCCTGGTGCAGTGTCTCACTGAGTCACCAGGTCGTGGGTTTGAAGTAGCCTCTCTGCCGATTTTTGCGGGGAAAGGCTTGCCTCGGTTTATCCCTTCCCCAGACCCCACTCATGTGGGAGCCTGCGGCACCGGGTCTGCCCTATCTCCTTGCTAATCAAAACCACAAACACCTGAACCAACTATGAAAGGGATCAGCTAGGCGCATATGTGAATTGAGGTGCTTGCTGTTACAGTTAAGTACATAAAATGGATCAAACATAAAAAAAATAAAATCATATCGTATCATTATGAGGATCCTGATGGTTCCCCACAATTTCAAGAGCACTGTATTGTTTGGCTTTTGTGCATGTGTTCTCTAGTATGATGTGAAAGGGGGAGTAGACAATGAAAATAACATTAGAATTGCTACAACCAACATACTTACCCACTCTCTCTGATTTGCTCTAACAATTTCTTTGTCTCGTCCTGTTGAGAATCTTCCTCACCATTCCACACAGTTTTTGCTTTTTCAAGTTTTTCAGATAAATTGCAAGCAATTTGGCCTTTCCAGAGAGCATGTATGCATCGAAGTAACTGAAGATAAAATGTTAAACATGAGAAATGTAAATGTCCTTATAATCTTAGTTTAGGAAACCTTGAAGTTCATATTGACTTGTACCTGCAGCAGCAAAGGAAGGAACAAGTGAAAGGACACAGAAAAAGTATCATAAGGCTCCATTTCAGTAAATCCTCTGCAACTTTCGAGCTCATCCTCACAGAACTTCACAACATTGTAAACCATCTTCAAGAAATCACCATCACAAAACAGACATGATAGCCCAAATCCATCACAGAGATATGTACGCAACCAATCTGGTTGGGTCCATATTGTGTTGAGAGCCTTAAGTAAACAAGCAATTATGCCTTTGTACTCGGTATTCCTACATGAAACTCAAAAGTTTAATAATCACTTTCTAATACACAGATGATTGTGATTCTACATTACTCCAGCTCGTAAATAGCATCTGGAGGTAATACAATGATACACAGCTCTCCTGTGCATTTGGGAAGAACAAAAAAACTCTAATAATTAAGTAATGTTTTGAAGACATCATGAAAACCCAACCATACTTCTCTACTCTCCATAAAGGGCCTACCAAGTGCTAAAAGCTCTCACATTATAAAGCCTACGGAAGGAAAGGTGTGCACATATTATTAATATAAATTCTAATCAATTAACAGCATCATTTAGCATTAAATACACACTTGGAGAAAGGGAGAGAGAGAGTTTTCCATATGATGAAAATATAATGATGCTATACCTCAGACATGTTATAATAACAAAACCTTGACATAGTATATTATGCTCTGCAAAGAGAAGGCAGGCCTGAACTTGATGACTATAAGCCTTGCCATCCAAACCCTGTACCATCAACTAGACGATTTTAGATAAGAGAAATGAGGTTAATAGCCTCCTAACGCATTAGATGAGGGTCACAAATGCACATACCAACATTTCTGGGTGAACAATACCAGCAACATTTTCCAAAACAGTAATCCTGTTACCATATTCATCTTCATCGTGATCCTCAGGATCAACCTGACCGTCAAGATCACAATTGACTTCATTGTTGTCAATTATGTCAATCGACATAAGCCTCTGTGATGCAAATAGAAGATAAATACTAAGAATAGTAAAGGTTATTTGTTGTAGACCAATAACTAGATAAGTTCTCCTTTCTATTATAATTAAGATCTTGCTTACGCGTAAATAACTTTTTCTAGCCGTTGAATCTTCTTTTGCGGTTTGTTCTATATAAAATTAAATTGTATTTCTCAGCCTCCTTTTATGACCAATATAGATGTTCCAAGAACACAGCCAAAAATAAATAAAAAAAAATCCACTCAATGAAAAAATATATTCCAGCATAAATAAAATAAATATTCTAGAGATATACCGTATGTTGTTTGTTCCAAGAAATATGACGTACAAAAAGGAAAAATCCAAGTCACATGGAGAACTGTGCATCGTCATATTAAGGAAAGAGTCCAAATTCCAAAATGACTCATACGACGCAGGGTGCGCACACACAGCAGCCCCAAGGACTGCATTGATTACATAAACTCCTGTCACTATGTAATCTAATAATATAATGACCGAAAACCTTCAGCTCAGTTATCATAACAATAGGCTGCTATGATCTTTTTTTTTTTCAGAATGCACTGATCCAATCTCTACCTAATAATAACAATAAAGGCAATAATTTTATTTCATCAGTCCCTCCTGTCCCCGAGTCTAACACATGCAAATGTGCATCCTTCACTGTCTCCTTGGCATGTGCATGTTTGACGTTTTCAGTTGTCTGCCTGCCCCACCCGTGTATGTGCTTCCTCCTCCACCAGCCACCTCACCACCCTTCCTAACCAATGCCCAAGGTTCGGCTGGCCAGCTTGGGTGCTAATGCTACAATGGCCGAGGCCGCCACCATGCCAGAGGGGAGGGCTCTAGGACTCCCTGATTGAGATGTTTACATGCAGGAGAAGGACATGGTCTCCTGCAAAGCACATGCAAGATTTGGGCACATGACGAAGGACATGGGCAGACGTATACCTTGCTCGAATGGAGGACATCTACGACTTACTACCCGGCGTAGAGCACTACAGCTACGTCACCAACCTCCACCTCCCAGTCGATAGCTGCATATGTCGACACAATCTCATGCCTCCAGCACCTTGTTCTAAGCAATCACTACCTGCGTGGGCTGTCAGCAAGCGCAAGCACATGCAAGATAGGCTTTGCTTTCAAAATGGTCCTAGCCATTGCCTTTGTGACCCGCCACACATGAACATGGACTGCACACAATGTCTTCCACACCATGCCCTGCAACACCAACCTCTCTTGCTGTAACATGGTGATCGCATGGCTCAGCATAGCGGCAGTGGCTAGGACATCGTCGCCAGATTCCACGACATGGTTGACGGGACATGGTGCCGTAATGTCAAGCAAGAAGTGTTGATATTCATCACATTCCTGCCGGCAAGCTACTCCAGGATGGTGCCGGTTCAAGATGTTACAGTACATGGTGGACCTCCTATGGCCATTAGGGCCATGACGTGGAGGCCGTGCAGCTCGTGTAGATGATGCCCGGCCACTCCAACACATCCCAGCAGTGATGGATCGCTATAGCGTGCATCAGATAACATCCGCCATTTGTCCCACTACCGTGGACCCCAATGATGTCTCGGCAGCAAGAACCAGCAGGTAAGTGAGTAGTGACCCCAGAACCTTCCCCTCCTCACGTGTCTCGGATCCAGCTGTCAGTCACTAAAACCTGGCAAGCCAGCTGTGCCTAAAAGCCCTTTCTTTTTATCTTTATATTCACTGTGTCCTAAATTTCCAATATATTTTTCCTGGCTAGATTTAATCAAGCATAAGCCACTGCCACCTGTCACCTGACATGTGAAGCCCACTGCCATGCCATGTGAAATCATAACCAGAAAACTAGTGAAGTGCTCTTCGCATGGATCTGGATTATATGGTTTATTTAGGTTATGTAGTTTAAGAGAAAAAATGGACAACCTTAATATTGAGGGGTCAAAAATGGATTTTGTCTAAGAAAAGAGGAAAAGAGGAGGGGGGGGGTTGGGGAGGGAGAGATTGGCTGTCCGAGTTTAACTACATTCAATCCATACAAGTTTTCAAATATATTTAGGATCTTCGGAACAAAGCTTAACACTTTTAACTAACACTACTTTTAGCGATGAAGTTGCGTTCATGGTAGATATAACTATTTTTGTCTCTAAATTCTATGGAGGATGTGAGTTTCAAAAGAAAATAGTGCATTTATCATTTTACTGTAGCAGCACAAGGTCAATATTCCTAGAGATCTAAAAAAGTGACTTGCGCATAAGAAAGATCCAAGTCAACATGAGAAAAGCCAAAAGAAAAATATCTTTAAACACTACAAGAATTACCTGAAATTCTAACTCACTCTCGTCATAGTCCACTTGACCATCAAAAGTCATTCCGAAGGATGTCATACAAGATAGATTAATGCCCTTGCTGTTGTCAATGTTGCATCCATTACTGGTCTCGGATTGTGCATCATCTAATCTTGTACCTGAGGAGGTGCTGCTGCTGTGACTACTTTCACATGATTCTTTACTCAAGGTATGGTCCTCATCAGGGAACTTAACCAGCGCTATATTCAGATTAAGAAGATCAGCAGTGCTAAGGTCCTCACTCCTGAATTTTAGTAGATGCTGAAAAATGTAAAAGTAAAAAGAAACCAATAAGTACTGTACAACCATCCTATATAACTCTAAAGTCACTATCAGCACATACAACCTCCTCGTAGTGGTATGCCTTTCACCCTTAAAATAGTAGCCACTGGATCCACATATGTTAGAATAAAGTGCAACCAATCAGATTCAAATAATAAACGGCATGTTTAAAACTCATAAGAAACATCCATCGCCTTATCAATCTTATATCATAAATCATCAATTAGATGAAGTAAAGGTGGCAATTCAACAGTTTAGGAACGTCCTGTAAAATGCTAACAAATCATGCATGAGAACCAATTAGTATATGGGCCTAGTCCAGTCCATGAGCATAGAGGTCATGAACATGAGAAACCACAATGCACCCAAGGACTAATAATACACCATGAACATGGGTATTACTAAACACTTCCATTAAATTTTGATGCCTTATATGATGATAGCATATTAATTTATGGTCAGTTATACATGCCTGATTATGTTGGATAACTTGATGTATAGAATGCATGCATTAGTTGATTTTGCTGACTGATTATCAATGTCTTAATTATCCCTGTGCTAATGTGCAAAAGCAGCACTAGTAAGGCTTATGTTGGATGACTTGATATGTACATTGGTTAATTTTGATGACTGATTATCCATTCCTTAATTATCCCTGCAATAATGTGCAAACGCAGCAAGCCCTGAAGACAAATGAAAGCATTTAAAAAGACCTTGATCATTTTAGCTCCATGACACTGGACTTCAAGCGGGAAATCCTTGCTGACCAGCAAGAGTGACACCTTCACTAACAAAGCCATGTAGTATTCGTTATCATCTTTTACCTGTCCCATAGCAATCAAATATAACTGTCAGTCTAAAAGGATTTTGATAGAAGGAATTTTTGATGAAAAGGCATCACAAAATTTGCTTGCCACAACAGTTGCATAAACACACAAGAGTTCTGAAATTGAGCAAAAAAGAATGGGGTTCATTTTTAAGATAGAGGCCCCAAGCCTAGAGGCAAACGAACCAACAACTACTAATGCTCATGACATAAGGGCAAGAAACAAAAGTACGGAGATAAGGACTAACCTAAAAGAAAAACACAAGTGGTGTTAGTGTCACAAGACTAAAAGGCTCAAATTTCATTAAATCTATTCTGTGTCCTTTGTATGGTGTCTTCACATTTTGTTTTAATTTAATGACCAATGTATTCACAATTACAGGAGGTTTTCTGTAATCAACATGAGCACCTTCAATGTTATGTTGAGGCGGTTATAATTTTGAAAGCATGTAATCAACCCCAAATCCCTAGACCACGAAACTTTAGTAGATGAAAAAATACATTAAAAGGAAAAATTGTGCAGGCTTACATGTGGATACAGAAGGGTAGGGGCAGGTGCCAACTCCACTTGGGCCATTGGGCGAACCCCTAGAATTTTCAGAAGCTACGCACTGAAGAATTAATAGCCCGCCGATGATCGGGTTAGTGAGGCGCCAGACAGCACCAAAATTAGCAACTAACCAATCATTTCGAACCGTAAAAACAAGGAATTGGGGTCCGATCGAGAAATAAGCGGAAAGAATCTGTCCAAAATAATAAAAATAAACAAATTCGTTTTTACTTACTAACACGAGAAGGAATTAGACCTCGCCCATCCCGCTCCACTAGAGACGAGATGAGGGGAGGGTGCTGCTGCTGCGACGGCGGCGGCGGTGGGCGAAGGAGGCGAGGAGCGACCGGTGGACGGCGCCCGTGCCCGTCGAGGAGCGATGGCCGATGGGTTTTCCGCGAGTCGCAGGCAGCAGCACGTCTGTCATGATCTTGGCCCTTTTAACTAAGCCCAAAGCCCACCCGTGTATCGACATGGGCACCCTAGCTACATATATATATATATATATATATATATATATATATATATATATATATATATATATATATATATATATATATATATATATATATATATATATATATATATATATATATATATATATGGCTGCGAATTGGTTTGTAGTCCGGACGGTCCAGTGGGAAGCTACCCACCAAGTTCAAATCCTCGGTACTCGCACCGCTTTTCCGGGATTTTCTCGGGATTTTTCGGCGTTATGCATTAAGTGGTAAGCGACGTTTCCGTCGACGACGAGGCGCCAATGGTGACTTCGAGAATCTCCAGATTTGCCGGGTGCTCAGTCCTTCGGAGATGCTCATAGGGGTAGGGTTTTGCGTATGGGCACCCCTAGCTACATATATATATATATGGCTGCTAATTGGTTTGTAGTCCGGGCCGGTCCGGTGGGAAGCTACCCACCAAGTTCAAATCACGGTGCTCGCACCGTTTTTCTGGGATTTTACCAGGATTTTTCGGCGTTATGCATTATGGTGGTAGCGGCGTTCCCGCCGACGACGAGGCACCAATGGTGACTTCGAGAATCTCAGATTTGCCGGTGCTCGGTCCTTCGAGAGATGCTCATAGGGGTAGGGTTTGCGCGTGACGTGTGTTCATAGGGATGAGTGTGCGTGCGTGTTGTGAGTGTCTCGCGTTGTACTATGTCATTCTCAAAAAAAAAACATATATATATGGCTTGCGAATCGGCTCGTAGTCCAATGGTAGGGACGGTCCGGTGGGACGCTACCCACCAGGGTTCAAATCCTGGTGCTCGCACCTTTTCCCTGGGATTTTCCTAAGGATTTACCGGCGTTATGCATTAAGTGGTAGCGGCGTTCCCATCGACGGAGGCGCCTATGGTGACTTCGAGAATCTCCAGATCTGCCGGTTGTCCAAAGTCCTTCTGAGGTGCTCATAGGGGTAGGGTTTGTGTGCGTGTGTTCATAGGGGTGAGTGTACGTACGTGCCGTGAACGTCTGCGTTGTCCGTCAAAAAAACATATATATATGGCCTCCTCTCAAAAAAAAAAAAACTACATATATGACCAAACCGATCAGAAAATAATAATAATACTAATAATTATTATTATTATTATTATTATTATTATTATTATTATTACTACTACTACTATTACTATTAGTACTATTACTATTACTATTACTATTACTATTATTATTAGTATTACTATTACTATTATTATTACTACTATTATTATTATTACTACTATTATTACTATTACTACTATTACTACTACTATTACTATTATTATTAGTATTACTATTATTATTATTACTATTATTATTATTACTATTATTATTATTATTATTATTATTAGGCGTTGCACCGGGAAAAAAAATCTTCTGGAAACACAAATATGGAAATCCTACATATTTGAGGTTGTTTTTGCTAATGATTGATTTATTTATACAACTTTAGCGCATGAAATGCCACGGCTAGGAGCAGCACGCATGGGCTCCTAGCACATGCTCATCACAGCAAAGCACCCATGACTGCCAGGGATGACATGACGACGAGTTTACCTGGCACAAAGCTCTGCGGACAAACTCTCTCGACGCCAAACCCTGCAGCAAGCCCCATCAGGGCGCAGGGTTCCCTTCCTTCTCTACGAAACCTCCAACTTTTCCTTGTCTTGGTGTCACCTATGTGTGATGAGGACATCACAGTTTCGGATGCACAAGATGAACCTCTGCTGGACATTCAAGGTCCAATTACAAGAGCACGCGCACGACAATTAAATTTACAGTGAGCTCGTTCCTAAGCAAGTCTTTATATGATTTTGAGAATAGATTGTTGCCTAATGATTGTATTGTGCTTAGGAATCATGGAGAGGACCAGAGTGTGCATAAGGGATGGCTTGGAGGCGTGGAGGATCAGGAAGGGCGCCCAAGACAAGGTGGAGGCCCAAACCGAAGTCGATTTCGAGCCTGTTTCGAGTCCGGGACCAGCAAGGAGTAAAACAGTCGCCCGGGATGCATCCGGCTTCGTTTTCTACGATCCACCCATGGTTGGAAAGATAATTTCATAAGGAAACCGGCGTTGGTTTCAGGTCCAAACTCATTCGAGTCGCCGGGAAACGTCGAAACAAGTCAGCGTCTAGAATCTGTTTCGGTGCTGCGTCACCGTTTTTTTGGTCCAACGGACCGTATATCGATGTTGAGCCCATTAGGGGGCGCATCCAGGGGTGGTGACGACCCTTAGACCTATATATTCAGCCGCCGCCACTCTCGTTAGGTTTTGGGTTTTTCTTAGATTATTCTGTCAAGAACAGTTTCACCGTTTCATCGGTTCGTGAGACGCCAACTCGTGAGATTAATCATTCATTTGCAAATTGGTTGCATTCTTCCTTGTTCTTGCTTGTGCTCTTCGATTTGCAGGCAAAGGACTTAGCCTTCTTGGCGAGGTCAACCGTGCAACGCCGGTTGATAACCAGGGGAGACGTGTGCTGCGATTGCGGGGTTTCGGATCGAGTTGTTCGGAAGCCGGATCGAGTCTCGTTTCCACCAAATCGAGAGTTATCAGAACCTTTCGGAAGATCAGGCCACCCTAGTTCACATTAATGTGTGCCTTTGAACCTAGGTTTTCTTGTAGTTGCAGGAAAACACGATGCAGATCGCGGCCTTACCATGATCGTGGCATGTCGTCGCGACATCACCCGCCAATGCACGCGAACGAAGAAGCCAAAAGGCGAACAACCCTTGGTGGCGAATGTGGACGACATCAAGGGCTCGACATGTATGCCTGGTACTCCGAAAAAGTTGGTGTCACCCCCTTGGCAAAACAAAACATACGTATTCAAATTAAATTATATTCCAACATGGATTGAATTTTGTGCAATAGCTAGATCTCAAGGAGTCCATCAATATGTTCAAGATTTTAAGATTTAAATTTACACCGTCTGATTCTCATTTTGGTTGATTCATGTTATAATAATAATCTATTTATAATTATTCTCAAAAAAATAATCTATTTATAATTAAACTTAGTAATAATAGAAATATTTGTTTATTATAAATAAGGTCAACATTAAAAGGACTCGTAATACTGTATTTACTATTTATCTTATTTTACAATATATAAAAGTATATCATAAAGTATATGATATAATAAACAAATATTTTCTATTATTACTAAGATATACTTTTGCATATGAGTATAGTTATAAAACAAGTATACGTTGACGCATTGTTATAAAACAAGTATACCCATGTTATAATAAACAAGTATATGTTTGCACAAATATTTCTAGTATGTTTAAATAAAACAAATAAAAGGGAAGGAGCCGGTTGACAGAGAATGCTTTACATATGTATTTACTAATTATTATTATTATTATTATTATTATTATTATTATTATTATTATTATTATTATTATTATTATTATTATTATTATTATTATTATTATATAATAAATTCATGATTATACACTTACTAATAAAGTGAAGAAATTTCTATCGTCCACCCTCTTTTGATTTGTCCTCTCCTTTGGTCTGCCCTCTCTTGTCCATATTTTATTTTTCTATCCACCTACTATCAGCCGCATTCTTCGTAGGTTGTACGCTCTCCGTAGCCTGTACTTATCAAAAGGGGATCCAAATCCAAATCTAGGTAATATAGACTATTGCCTTTCCTAATCTCCTCGGCTTTGAGATCCCCGAACGCCATAAGTTTCTCCCCAAAACCATACCAAATGTTGTAAAACCAAGTCGGTCAATAAAGGGCACGTGAACCCCGGCTTGGTCTGGTGGCCAATTAAATGTAGGTGGGGGAGCACACCGTAGCAAGCGAGAGGAATCCAAGACTACTCGCTCTATATATATGAGGCTCATTTCAGTTGTAACAATCAATCAGTGAATGAAATATACAGAGCTCCCTCTTCCTCTCCAACACTATGTGTCTCTCTGTGTCTTCATGTGTGCTTATGTTCTATATTCTAGTGTGCAAAGAAATCCGATTTCTAACACGTTATCATCACGAATTTTAACCGAGCTAAAGGTAAGAAGGTGAGAAATCGATTCTTTACATACACAGCTTGTTCTTGCAACACTTCTACGAACAAGCACTACACATGAACACACTTAGTCGAGTCGTTGCCTCGGAAGCACCCGGCAGCATGAAGGCGGCAGAGCCGCCGTTGCTGTCCATCCGGAGATGACCATGGCAATGCAAGGAAGGCCTTGCCTCCGCTCACCAAGAAATGTCCCTAAAGGCCCATACCAACGTGTCCTGCCAGACATACATGAACCTTACATCAACGAGGAAGAACACCGACCACGAAGATCGGACGCCGTCAATGGCAGCCGTGGCTCAATAGCCAGGGGCGCGCCAACGCGCGCTGAGGCCCTTGGCCCCACCCCGTCGCTGCAGCCCAACCGCCGCCGCCGGAAGCCTGAAGGGGCATAGAGGCATCACCTTCTCCGTCGGCGGCGGGCGCGCGCGCCCAGCTCGCCCCTGGCTCACCCCCGGGTGCGGACGTCGGCGCGTCCGGCGGGGCAACCCCGACCGGCCATGCGATGCCGCCGCCGGTCCTACAACACCTTCGAACCGCCTTTGCCCGGACATGGCCTGGCCCAAGGCATGGCCGGCGCACTGCGCTCCTCGGACGCTTGGCGGCGGGCGCTCACGGCTCCATCGCCGCTTGGTGCCGCGGGCGGCGGGAACTAACGCGGGGGCCTGGGACCCAACACACGAACGCATGGCGGCCGAGCGGGGCGCAGCGAGACCGGCCGCCGGCGGTGCAGGGGAGCAAAGCAGCGCGGCCCCGGCGGCCACCGCCGCGGGCTCGACGCTGGCGAAGGCGTGAGGAGGCACAGGTCGCCACCTCTATTGTAGTCTTTGCTAGCCCATGGCTAGTCATTGCCTGGATCCTCCCGACCTCCGGCATGAGCATCGCCGCTATTGACACCTCTTAAGCTCTATTTTTATGTGTCAACTAAACATATAATAAGGTTATAAAATAAATAAATACATAGAATAGGTATTATACTGACACGGTTCCACGAGTTTTGGTGATTTATATCTTTTCAGGGACTTAACAGGTAAATGCCGGAAAACTTAGAGAAAACCCCCCAAACAATAAGAAGATTTACACTTGTGAATTTTGATCCGAAAAGTGAACTAAAACATTCTAGAAGACACCGAAAACACTAGGAAAGACCCGACTGTTGGGCCCACCCCGGCCCGACGGCCGCTAGTCAAGACTAGGCCGACCGCCAGGTGGGACCCACCTGTCAGCCTCATCTTCCTAGGTCGGTTTCAAACTGACTTTGAGGTTGTATCTACACCGTTTTTGAAGGTCGGTTTGATCCAAGGGTCAGCATTCATCGGCCACGACTATATAAGGATGATCCTACCTCTGGCCATAGGCATGAAAATCATTATTTATCATACTCAGCTCTGATCATAGCTAGAGCCATACCTCTCTAATTAGAAGAGCTTAGATCAAGTTGAGAGAGATTAGTAGAAAGTTGAGAGATAGATCAAAGAACTTAATTAGAGTTCTAGATCTGTTCTTGAGAGATAGAAAGTAGAGTTGAGGAGAAGAAAGGAGAAGTAGTACCTCTGGGATCAAAGGCTTCATTGCACTTGATCTTGAGACTTCTTTGGTGGATCAACCTTATATTTGAGTAAGTTCACTTATTTATATTTCTTTCGGTTTATGACTCATTAGAGTACTTTGATTCTTGTCGCTCTTGAATTGAAGTTGTTACCCCTAGTGCAAACGTGGTGTTTGGACTAGATAACTCATAAATACACCCTACTTGCCGGAGCGTGGTAGATCATGGTAGTGACAGTACTATTGATTCCTTTGGATTCCACTTCCCGTAAGATAGGACACGTAGGACATAGTTGCTAGGGGAATAGTAAGTTTCTGCCTTATTTTCCTCTGAGTACGTCCCCATTAAGAAATATCTCTAAGCCTTACAAGGATATAAACTAGACAACCATAGAAATCTTCTCACCTTTTATCTGAACTCCAGTTCCTTCCTATTATCTTAGGGATTAGTTTTGTCTCATTACCATCACACCATTCTCCCCGTGGATTCGATATTTAAAACCCTCTCGTGTGAAGTGCTCATCATTTCGTTCGCTTGCGGACTATACAAATTATAAATAATTACGTAGGATAACTTTTACCAACAAGCATTTAGCATTTTGCGGGGAGAACGCTTTTCTTTGATTACGTGAGCTAAACTAAATCTTGTATCATATCATTAGTTTAGATTTTTTCTTTTTATCTTTTTAAAATCATTATCCAAATGGATACTACCCCTCTTTACAAATACTTGGCATCCAATGGGCAAGCTTGTAGACCTGTGCTATCATCTAAACCTATTCAAGATGGTTCTTATGAGTTTTGCCCCAGGTTAATAGAGATGGTCCAAAACCATACTTTCTCGCCAGATAGCATATCTACTTCTTTTTAGTGGTGCATTCCTCTCTTGCGAGGTTGACGTTCTTCACTCCAACCTTGGTTGGAAGCCATCTTCTCCACAAGTTCTATGACATGAGTTATTGTAAGTGATAAGAAAGCACCCGGCGTTTGCAGGCTTCCATAGTTTCACGAGCACTAGGAACAAGCCCATGATAGAAAGTCCGCATTAACGACCACTTCTCCATCCCATGATGTGGACATTCTCGAAATACATTCTTGGAAACGCTCCCACGCTCCGGACCTGATTCATCATGTTGTTCTGAAAATTTGATATCTTCCCGCCTATCGAAAAGAACTTAGCAAGAAAGGTTGTGGAACAAATATCCCATGTTGTATTCTTCTCTTTCGCAAACATAAAACCATTGCTTAGCTCTTCCCAATAGTGAGAATGGAAAGAGACGAAGCAAGATTGCATCCTTGGATACGTCCTTCATAGTGAATGTGTCCGCAGATCTCGAAAGTGTTGGAGATGAGCACTAGCATCTTCATGTGCCTTTCCACAAAATTGACTTGATTGCACCATATTGATGAGCCCGGGCTTAAGCTCAAAGTCATTGTCTCCAACCTCTACCTTCGGACCGGTGAGGATGTTGTCCGTGGTAGGAGCCGAGAACTCACGAAGTGTCTTGGTTGCCATAGCTTTAAATTCAGGTGTTAAGTTTCGAGTAACTTGATTAACTTCCAAATCAGTAGGTCTTGGTGTCTCGGATGATGATGATGATAATGTAGGTGCTGGTCTTAGAGTTTGTCCGAGTTTTGCTTTTGCCCGCCCGATTAATTTTCAGGATCTTCAATAAAATTCTCTGGAAGGATCCAATTCATACAATTCCCCCGCATAAAATAAAAACAAATAGAAAAAACAGGGTTGAACCTGTTTGAGTATGTGATAATGGGTTCTCAATGCATTAGGTAGTGTAAGGGATCTCTCTTGTTTCCTTACATGATGTGTTTATAGGATTTTTGGCTAGCACCCTTTCTAACTAGTAAAAGTCGAAACAATACCAACTTATTTGGAAATAACACTTTCTAAGTCTTGGCTAATACCCTCCCAAACTAGAGAAATTTGGAAAGAAGCACTAGAAAACTTATGAAGTTAGAAAACAACTTTTCAAAATTTTTTGAAAGATTGACTATGCTCTTCCAAACTAGGAATGTTTTGAAAAACAAAGCCAAGAAAATTATTTTTCTCGGATAGACTACACCTTCAAGAACGGCGGCGAGAAATGCTTGTTGATATTTCTAACACGATCCTCATTAGGAAGGCGAGAGAAATATATATGGGATATCTATCTAATCATGTTAGCTTGGATATGGGATTAACCTCATGATCCAACAAAGCGAAGTTAGGCGGTGTTAGTAGTGGGATGTAAACTTAGCATCATTATCCATAGTGGAGTTAATCTCACCAGGATATGTACTCAAGGTATACCACTCATTTCTAGGCATTACCTATACACTAGTACGTCACCCTAGCTATAACGCTCAAAGAAATGCGGGGCATGATATTTGTTGATAGGCCTTGATAAAATAATGAACATGATATTTGCAAGCACACAGATAGAAATACCAATTGTAGCACTTCACCGGGAGTCATCCGGTATCGTATTTATATTTTACCACAGGGGGAATGTAAGTCTAAGGAAAGTAGGGAGATTGAGGTAACTAATGATTTATGAAGTGATTTACTTATGAGATCATCCACTTAGAGTAATGTAATCTTGAGAATAGCCATATGCATCTAACATTACTCAACATGATAAGTCACAGGATAAAGATAATTATATAAGTGATAAATACCCAAATCTAAGATCGTCATATGCCACTAGTATCATACGAGCAATTAGCATGTTATAGAAAGAATAGAAAGAATATTCCTAAGATACTCCTAATCATATGTCAATGAATACTACAATTAGTGCAATACATCTAGCTATCATGACAAGGTTGGATTACTTCTACACATGGCAAGCATTACCAATAACAACCAAGGATAAAACTTGATCATTACCGTAATAATAAACTCGACTAGTCCTACATTCAGAGGGTGGATTCCAAAGGACTCAACAGGACTGTCACTCCCGCGATCTACCACACAACCCGGAATATGGGGTGCAATTGCGAGATAAACGTTGTATAAACACCACGTTTACACATTGCTTATCACCCACATAGTGATCATCTATATGGATGTTATACAATTCCATGCATAAAATATAAAGCAATCTCACTAAACTAAACATATAATCATAGCAAGCATAAACAAATAACAATAAGAATATAATAATTATATAGATCAAAGCCATAACAATAGTGTATCAATACTAATACTTACAGATCGAATCCAAGAGCGAAGAACAATGCTCTTGCTATTGCTTGACTATCGGGAACTCAAGATGAACTTGATCTTGAACTAGAACTAACTAGTTAGCTAGCTACTTCTAGTATGATGAACTAGGGCTTAGGTCTAGACTTGGTTGGACTTGGTGAGAATGAATTGATAATGAAATTGTTATCATCCACGGGGTCATTTGGTCTTCTTATATAGTACTTGGCGATGAACGTAAACCCTTGGATCAAACCGACCTTCAATAACGGTGTAGATACAACCTCAAAGTCGGTTATAAACCGACCTAGAAAGGAGAGGGGACGGGTGGGACCCACTGGCGGCCGGCCTAAATGGGCTTGGCGGCCGCCGGGGCCCCGGCTCTTCTTGGCCTCTGGTTCCTTTCCCGGTGTTCTCTAGTACCTTCTAGAATGTTTTAGTCCACTTTTTGGGTCGAGTTACTTCACAGTCAAGTCTTGTCATCATATGTCTTGTATATTCCGAAACTTTCTCCATTCTTTTCTGCAATTATCTATCAAGTTCCTGAAAAGTCACAGAATACCAAAACTCGTGGAATTATATTAGTTAGACCCCTAGACTTATGTTTGTCTTCATCTTGAGCCCTTATTTCATGTTAATTAACTTATAATATTATGCTATAACAGGTGTCAACAGTAGGCGGCAGGTGGTGACAACCCTGTCCGTCCCTTGTAATCCCCCACGTCTCGGGTGGTGTAGAGCATTGGCCGGCAACGCTTGGCAGACCAAGTGTTATTCGGTGCCCGAAGTAAGTCAACAGTGACCATGGCTATCTTAACTTAGAATCTCTAATGGTACAAGCATGTAGTATACCTGCTCTCTAACATAGTTATGTAGGATATGCCTTGCTCTGGTTTAGGCTTTTCTTTATCCTTGAGATTGCTCGAATGTGTGTGTCAAGTTATCCTTATCCTGTTCTATCCCTGTTATGAACTTTGGTATATTGCATAGTCATGTTATCTTGTCCATGTTCCTATTAGAAACATTTACACCATGTCTTCCCTATGGAAATACGATACCCTGAATACTTCCGGGTGAAAGCTACAATGGCATTTCCGTGCACTTGCGGAACCCTTTCTGTTTGCGTTAAGAAACGCCAACACTCACGCACTAGTAAATCCGAACCAGAAGTTTAGAGGATTAAGCATTTGCAAAGTCTTGCAAATGAGCTGCCAGTTACCTTCATTGATAATAAAAGTGACAATGTCATGTTTACTTGGAGTAAACGTCTTTGGAGAGAGCATAGGTACCCCGGATGGTTATTAGCTCTATTGTTTCCTCCAATCACGGGTTGAGGGGGAGACCTCTAGGTGCTCGGGACAAGGTTACCGCAGACGTCGTGCATAAACAAGTCCCCAAAGCCACTTGCATCACTTAAGGATTCAGTTGAAGAAGCTTAACTCAAAGTTAAGAAAGCCCTCGAAGTGGCAACTCAACCTGAAGTTGAGGTCCCTGAAGGATGCCATCCTGAAGATACAAACCCTAATGCATCGTGTGCGCATATTATCGCATTGGAGATTAGAACGCCCTCTCTCAATCATTATGGGAAAATCATGATGAGCTAGAGGATGATCACGGGGTGATCGCCACTAAAGATGTGGAATCAGGACATTTGCATGATTGAAAGACCACCATTGTCGACATACATTTTGCCATGAGAATTGCTAGCTCAATTGATCGGATCTATAATAAAAGTCCATGACAAAGTGCCGGAAGCACTCAGTTTGGGACAAAAGGGTAGCAAACAATCAAAGGCGTAGCAAAGTGCTCGCTTTATGAGAGAGGCTATTGGGTTTGGAGACCCAACCTCCAAAGGTCATCCTCGAAGGATGCAAATTGGTATCCTCTAGAAGAGGAATAAATTTGGCACAAAGCAAGACTACTGGGTTCTCGCAGAGACCCGTCATCAATTAAGATGAAATATACTCCTGGTATGAGTGGCAAAGACGTTCGATATTTATGGTAGCTAATAACTTGAATCTAAAATGCGGTTGATGGATATTACACTACAAGAAATCGACATTCCAAGACAGATCAATTTTGTCATGTATAGCCCAAAAACTGTCACAAAAAGTGCATTCATGACGAAATCCGTCCGTCATGGCGTCCGTCATATAATCGGCGTCACAAAATGTCCGGCATGACGGAAATGGGTGTTACGTCACAAAATCACAAGACATTATGTGACGGTACCTCAACTTGCTGTCATATAATAGTGTGTTAACCATGGTTAAACCGCAGATTTATCCTAGCTATTGTGACGATAGGAAGCTGTCATGTATAAGTAGTTAACCATGGTTAGAATCGTCATATATTGTCGCCACGGATTTAGGGTCGAGGCCCATATTACGAGGCCCAACCCAATTGTAACAATGATAATAGGGATAATAATAAAAACCACAAAATCAATTATATATTATCATATTGACCATATAAAAGGGCCCTATGTCATGTTTTCATACAAAAGTACAACAAAACATAAAAATACAATGATCTAGTCAACTAAACAAATTCTAGCATCTAGCACCAAGTTTTAGCCAATAGCCGGTGTCAAGTTCCTTCACCAAACAATTTCTTGCCCACCAGCAGCTTTGCCAAGTTGTAGTCAACAACCTAGCAAAAGAATAAAACAAAACAATGAAGTCGATTTAGTTGATTTGAATGGACAAAGTTTACACGATAAAAGCTGGAGCTTAAGTCCGATCGATGCATGAATTTCTATCCTCAAATTATCCGTACATTTTTTCTAGAAAGACTATCGACACAACCATTTAAATGCTTGACAAGGTCAAGACTAAGTGTTATAATTTAATGTCATTGAATTCATGTTTGCTGCATATATAGTATCATAACAAGTTCAGAATGGTCTAATGGTTGGTAAATGAGCTGCAAGCAAGGTGCAACCAAATAATTCACCAAATCGAAGTGTGCCTCAAGTAGCTTGACAAAACAAGGTAACAACTAGTACTAACAAACATTCTAACGAGGGAAGTATTAACATAACTCATGCAAGTATGCAACTGAATGGAAGTGTTGTACGTGCACCTGAAATCTGCAACTAAAGAAGTCAAGGACCCAATACATCGAGGGGAAAACACTGCGAGAACCAAAATAATCCAACTTTGAGTGAGGAAGTTCACTTACTAATAAAAAAAGTTTAAAATTAGTTTGTTTGAGCTAAGACATTGAAAAGAAATTAGAAATGATTGTACTCACCTTGCAAATGAATGTGCTTGTAGTCCATATGTCATCACCATCAACTCCGGACACAACAGATTCCATCAAAAAAAGATAACTATAATCGGATAACTAACAAAATAATAATCGACAAATGACAATTAGACAACGAGACAACCAGATAGTTCTATCTACGCATGTATAAGATTATAAGTCAACAAGATTATAAGTCTCATTTACAAAATAAGCAAAGGTGCACATAAAGATTATATCTGCTTATACATAGATAGTTCTATCTATGCATAACCCAATGTACCAATTACAATACATGCAAATAGAGAAGATGAAGAATCTTATACATCTCAATAACACAGAAATAGCACTATTTTAGCATCCCAAGAAGTCAATCAATTTTACGTTTGACAAATGTAGTTTGTGAAACTTAAAAATGAATGACCTCTTAGGATGTCAAAATTGGCCAACAAATACCTCAATATAACTCTTTACTAAAGATTTACTAAAAGTTTGCTCCATGGGCTCACCGGCGAGGGAGTGTCTTATGTAATCTTCCACAAACTCTCGATGACCTCATTAGGTTGATGCCCGGTGTTTGTGAAAGATGACATCGAGACACTCGCACCACCAAACTAGACCACAATTATTTTTCTTTGTTTGGCCAAACAAAAGGTAGTAGGCCTCAGAATAATGGTACATTTTGGCTTGTTTATACCAACTCGATAATGAAACATAACACATGGGGACCATGAAATCATCGAGGAACTTTGCAGCCTCGGCCTCCCAAGATTATACCAACTCATTCTTGAACACAAAAAAAAAAAAGTAGCCGAGGTCAGCAAGGTTCCGATGATTCGATGAACAACATGAAAACATACTATTTTTTCACAAGCCAAACATGATCATCCTGAATTCTTTGTCATCATCGGCACAATGGTAAAAGACTCGGCAATTAGTTGGTTTGGAAATATCACCATAGGTGGCTATCAAGCCGGCATCTCACCGAAAACGCCCTTACGGGGCAATGCGTCGAACGACTAGCGGCAGGGATGCGAGGAAACCAATTAACCAACAATCCCCTTGCTTGGCGCCGGGCGACGAACGTTCTGTTGACCTTGTATTCTTCCGTCCCGTCACGGCGCGCCGGCGTCATTTGCCGCGCGTAGTCGCCCTGGCCACAAACTCTTGGATCGAGGTCGGCCCCTGGCTGCGAGATCCGCGAAGGAAATGGGAGGGGAGGGAATGGGAGTGGGGAGGAGTACTATGGTAGGATTCTCACCTTGGGGTCTTTGAGGCGGGAGCTCGGGTCGGTAGCGGCCGTTTCCTTCGCGGTAGGGTTCTCGCCTACGCCGCCGCGGGAGTCCTCCTTCCCACGCCGGGGTGGGGTTCGCGCTGCGCCGGCGCGGGAGACCTTCATTCCCACGCCGGGGTAGGGTTCTCGCCTGCGCCACCGCAGAGACCTACCATCCCACGTCGAGGTAGGGTTCGCCTGCTTTGTGCCGCGCTAGTTGGACCTCCCTTCCCACGTCGGGGTAGGGTTCACTGGCCGGCGCGGGAGACCTCCATTCCCATGCCGGGGTAGGGTTCTCGCCTTGCGCCGCCGGGAGACCTACCATCCCACGTCGGGGTAGGGTTCTCGCCTGCGCCGTCGGGGGAGACCCCGCCTTCCTAGTCACGGATTTGGTTGATTTTGGGAACCGAAGGGGAAAACTCGTGGTCACGGTGGACTGGTGGAGCGAAATGAAATTTTGGCCAACACGCCTCTACGCTTCTTTCCCACTTCTTGAAAAGTTCAGCTTGGGTGCCCACTCTTCATCTTCACCGTCAATCTGATTCATCCAACGGTGGAGAAAGAGTTGAGCTTGTTGGGCCTTGGGCCTATAGTTGAGAAAGGCTAGTTTTTCGCATTGTACAAGTCTCCATGAGTTGCATAAACTCTACGTGAGATACGTGGATTTGCGACTAGGGTTCACCAAACACTTTCTCAAATGCAAAAAGTTCCTATATATGGAATGTAGATCCCGACGAGTTCTATCAACTTCGCGTTCAAAAGTTTTTCGTCGAGGTCATTTAGTGCTCCGTTTGGCGAGGTTTGACCAAGTCAAATGTTGGTCAATTTGAAGTCGGCGCGCCGGCCGGTTTTGAAGCTCTAGATGGATCCAAATCGAAAAGTCATGAACACGTGTTTTGTAGGTCTCTTCAAGACCTACGTTCGGTATTAAAGTCAAATTTTTAGTTTTTGAACTTCTGACGCCTTGAATTTCGAATTTTCAAATTTTTACGGCTCGTGATGAGTTTTCGGGGCCCTAGGCGGCCTCCGTTTGAAAAGTCATGAACACAAAAAGTTCATAACTCATCGAGATCTACATTCGGTATTTAGGTCACTTTTGCATCCGAGCAAGTGTTCGGAAAGCGTAGTTCAAAAATCACTAGCCGCCCGCAGAGTTGCATAAACTCTCCGAGATACGTGGATTTACGACTAGGGTTCACCAAAGACTTTCTCAAATGCAAAAAGTTCCTATATATGGAATGTAGATCCCGACGAGTTCTATCAACTTCGTGTTCAAAGGTTTTCGGCCCGAGGCCATTTAGTGCTCCGTTGGTGGGGTTTGACCAAGTCAAACGTTGGTCAATTTGAAATCGGCGCCTTCGGGCCGGTTTTCGAAGCTCTAGATGGATTAGGTCTCTTCAAGACCTACGTTCGGTATTAGAGTCAAATTTTTAGTTTTCGAACCGACGCCTCGAATTTTGAATTTTTAAATTTTTACGGCTCGGGGCGAGTTTTTCGGGGCCCTAGACGCGCCTCCGTTTGAAAAGTCATGAACACGAAAAGTTCATAACTCATCGAGATCTACATTCGGTATTTAGGTCACTTTTGCATCCGAGCAAGTGTTCGGAAAGCGTAGTTCAAAACCACTAGCGCTGCAGAGTTGCATAAACTCGTGTGAGATACGTGGATTTGCGACTAGGGTTCACCGGCACTTTCTCAAATGCAAAAAGTTACGATATATGGAATGTAGATCCCGACGAGTTCTATCAACTTCGTGTTCAAAGGTTTTTCACCGAGGCCATTTAGTGCTCCGTTTGGCGAGGTTTGACCAAGTCAAACGTTGGTCAATTTGAAATCGGCGCCTTCGGGCCGGTTTTGAAGCTCTAGATGGATCCAAATCGAAAAGTCGGTATTAGAGTCAAATTTTTAGTTTTCGAACCGACGCCTCGAATTTTGAGTTTTCAAATTTTACGGCTTGAGGCGAGTTTTTCGGGGCCCTAGACGGCCTCCGTTTGAAAAGTCATGAACACGAAAAGTTCATAACTCATTGAGATCTACATTCGGTATTTAGGTCACTTTTGCATCCGAGCAAGTGTTCGAAAGCGTAGTTCAAAAACCACTAGCCGCCCGTAGAGTTGCATAAACTCTCGTGAGATACGTGGATTTTGCGACTAGGGTTCACCAACACTTTCTCAAATGCAAAAAGTTCCTACATATGGAATGTAGATCGACGAGTTCTATCAACCGTGTTCAAAAGTTTTTCACCGAGGCCATTTAGTGTGCTCCGTTTGGCCGAGGTTTGATCAAGTCAAACATTGTTCAATTTGAAATCAGCGCGTTCGGGCGAGTTTTGAAGCTCTAGATGGATCCAAATCGAAAAGTCATGAACACGTGTTTTGTAGGTTGAGTCAAATTTTTAGTTTTCGAACTTTTAACGCCTCGAATTTCGAATTTTCAAATTTTTACGGCTCGAGACGAGTTTTTCGGGGCCCTAGGCGGCCTCCGTTTGAAAAGTCATGAACACGAAAAGTTCATAACTCATCGAGATCTACATTCGGTATTTAGGTCACTTTTGCATCCGAGCAAGTGTTCGAAAGCGTAGTTCAAAACCAATAGTCGCCCGAGAGTTGCATAAACTCTCGTGAGATACGTGGATTTACGACTAGGGTTCACCAGCACTTTCTCAAATGCAAAAAAGTTCCTACATATGGAAGGTAGATCCTGACGAGTTCTATCAACTTCGTGTTCAAAAGTTTTTCGCCGAGGTCATTTAGTGTCTCGTTTGGCGAGGTTTGACCAAGTCAAACGTTGGTCAATTTGAAATCAGCGCCTTCGAGGCCAGTTTTGAAGCTCTAGATGGATCCAAATCGAAAAGTCATGAACACGTGTTTTGTAGGTCTCTTCAAGACCTACGTTCGGTATTAGAGTTAAAATTTTAGTTTTCGAACCGGACGCCTCGAATTTTGAATTTTCAAATTTTTTACGGCTTGGGGACGAGTGTTCGTAAAGCGTAGTTCAAAAACCACTAGCCGCCCGCAGAGTTACATAAACTCTATGTGAAATTTGGACTTAGAATGTTGGAGAAAGACTAGGTATAAGTTTTAACTAGAGATTAAAAAGAAAAAAAAAACTTGTATTCATGCGGTGGTAGGGTTTGAACTTTAGAGACACGGAGGTCTCGTGTTCAAACCCAGAAGGAGACATAATTTTTGCTATTTTACAACGTTAAATTGGCCAAAAACTTGTCAACTACTTGACAAGACATGATAGATTCGTTTTGACACATATAAGTGAGCAACAATTTTGACATAGATTAATTACTCGTCCATACAAATACAAATAACATAGGTGGTTGTTCAACGTACACAACCATAAGTTCAACATCACGTGTTCATGCATACATATTACATATAAGTGATAATTGACTCAAAAGGGCCTAGCGAGAGAAGCATATCGGTTCAAGCATCATTTCTTGTTCTTCCCAAGGCCAAGATCATCCAACATCTTCAACAGCGGTCCGCCTTGGCTTCGACCTCCGCCCGGATCGGTCAAGCCGAGCCATCTCCTTCTTGTGTTGCTCCTTCGACCAATTGTCGGTCGTCCACCTTCCAAGTGACCTTCATGATGCTCTGCAGCAGGGGTGTTGTCCTGGCGCCCGATGACGTTCATGAGTGCAGTTTGAGTCATCACAAATACTTTGAAAAACATGAAGTGATTAATAAGTAATAACGAGTGTATGAGACCAATATATTTAATGACCGCCATGGACAAAATCAAGCGAGGGGAATGGATGAATAATAACATCATACATATTGATTATCACTGTTATACATCATACATATTGATTATCACTTTGTTATATTGAATAACATTATACATAGTGATCATATATAAAGATAATCTCCACTATTTGCAATCAAGTACAACCATCATACATACCGACATGGAAAAAATCAAGCAGAATAATAGATACAACCAACAAATTTGATGACTGACATGGAAAAAATCAAGACCACAATTACGAATAAAGTATGCATCATTGGCCTGTTTCCACATTAATTAAGACCCTAAAAACAACATAGCAAGGACATTCTACTGAAATTATCATGGAATCGGCCCTAGTCCCTACAATCTTGTACTTGTTGAGCCCATGGTCATAAACTAGTTTTCAGCGTTTGTGTTGAGCCTAGGTTTATATTTCATATAGCATCAAGATTAGAATGTTCAACACCATTTCTCTACAAGACATGAATTTAGAAAAATTCAGGAAAAACAATATCAAATTTGGAGTAAGTATGAGCCAATCTTGTACCTGTGATTCCGAGGAGGACCTGGCCGGCGAGCTGGAGGGTGGGTACTCGAAGTTGGACGGTGGATTCTTGTCGGAGCGTAAACAGGCACACTTGGTGACCCCTCGCGTCGGAAGGTCTTACGGTGGTCATAGTCGCCGACGTAGCGGGGACCGTACACCGTGATCATGGGGTCGCTCATCATCGCCGAGGAGTCCCTGCGGGTCGGGAACTTCACCTTCTTCGCGGGATGCGGCGTCGATGAAGAGGGCGCCTTCCTCTTCTTCGCCTTAGGCGTGGAAGAGGGGTGTGGCCTTCTTCGATGAGCCCGGCACGGCGAAGGCGCAGGGGGCCCATGTGATCCTCCTCGACGCCACGGGCCGCCGGCGAAGGGGCGCCTTCGACCCCGGGCCCTCGGTCGAAGGGAACCGCCGACAAAAAGAGCGGAGGGACGGGGCCCTCCTGCTCGTGTCGCGGGGCGTCTCGCCGGCATGAGGGAAGAGGAAGCTCGACGACGGGGGGTGTGGGCGGCGGCGGCGGGTGAGAGGAAGAGGAAGGAGCGAGGTGGATCCGGGACGCGGTGAAGGGTTGATTGAGGGAAACCCTAAGGGGACAAACTATAACACTTTGGAGCACCCCATTTGTTAATAAGATGTTACATATACCAAAATAATCTAAATTATACACAAGCCCAATGCGAGGCGAGCGGGTCAGTCGGATGCAACTAAGCCCGTAGACGTGAGGTCCTGGGTTCGATCCGCACGTCTCGCACTGTGGCTAACTTTTTTTTATAAATATTATGTGACAGTCCGCCAATGTCACAAAAAGCATAAAATGTCATCACGAAATCCTACTACCATTTGGGCTGCTCCACGGCTATCACATTACGTGACAAAAGCAAAGCGAAGCGTCATATATAGTTCACTCTTATGTGATGACCAAATGTCTTCCGTCACAAATAGTGATGGTGCACGTAATTTTGTGACGACATCAAGGTTTTCGTCATATTATGGTACATTATATGACGATTTTAGGCCCCGTCACGAGGTCGTTTTGTCATAAAAAAATCGGTATTCTTGTAGTGTTATGACCACATAATTGTATGGGTCACTAGATTCAGAAATCTATATGAGATGCCCTAAAGGACTCAAGATCCCTAGATCGAATCAAAATAGCAACATATTTAACGTCCGCCTGCAGCAGTCATTGAATGGATTGAAGCAATCCGACAGGATATAGCTCAACCATTTAAAGTAACTTCCTCCTGAAGAGGGTTACATGAGCAATGTTGATTGTCTCTTCATGAAATCCCAGAAGGATCTCTACATTATCTCGATTAATGTCAATTGGCACCTCAAAGGACCTCGAGGAAGCAATGAATTAACTAAGAATGAATTCAAGATACTACTTGGGCCAGCAGCTCGAGCACCTCCTCGAAGGAGAAATTATGCACTAGTCTCTGAATTTTCCCATGATTGGGTTGATCCCCTGAAATGGAGGAAGTTCCATTTGGACCTAAGGATAATGAGGGAGTGTTGGAACCTAAAGTTTCCAAAATGAGCATTATTTTACCGAGTAGACTGCACAAGTCTCGTTGTTGCAGGTGATAAAGTACAATGCTACCCAACCAGAAGATTTGGGTTAAGCGCCCAAACTATCCTCACATATCTACAAGATACCCAAAACATTGGTCTATGGTTATCAAAGAACCAAATTCCAATCATGGAGGGAAATAGTTGCATGTTTGACCTGCACGATTCTAGTTTCTAGAATGGGTGCTTATCATTCTCTATGGTGGTTGAGCCATTTCTTAGCGTTCTATGAGATAGACCATGGTTGGATTAATCAACCAACTACTCAAAGAGAATAGTCACATGAGAATGTGCTTAGTTGTGACAAATGATTTACCACATCCAGAAGCCATGTGATACACTATCAATTCCCCTATCGTTATCTTCTAAGATAACATTGCTTGTGTTGCACAAATGCATAAGGGCTATGAGATAAGTAATCTCACAAAGAAGGTTGCAAGGTTCAGGGGGAGACGACCCCTGACACGATAGTCCATAATCATGGTCCTGAAGATCACAAGTCAATCGTAAAGACTAAAAGGTCCTGAAGACCTAATATGCATGAACTAGTACAAATCGGTTGGTCCTGAAGACCTAATCCTAAAGATCAAATTATTGTACTCTTTTTTCCCTTGATGAGTTTTTCCCACCGGATTTTCTCATGCAAGGTTTTTAATGAGGCAACAAGTGCAACATAAGAGAGATGCATGTTATGTACTCTTTTCTCCTACCCTTTTTCCCACCGGGTTTTTGGGTGTAGTTTTTAACGAGGCATACACATCGCATATAATTGGCCAAGGGGGAGTGTTGTAAAACCAAGTCAGTCAATAAAGGGCACGTGAACCCTGACTTGGTCTGGTGGCCAATTAAATGTAGGTGGGGGAGCACACTGTAGCAAGCAGAGGAATCCAAGACTACTCGCTCTATATATATGAGGCTCATTTCAGTTGTAACAATCAATCAGTGAATGAAATATACAAAGCTCCCTCTTCCTCTCCAACACTATGTGTCTCTCTCGTGTCTCCATGTGTGCTTATGTTCTATATTCTAGTATGCAAAGAACTCTGATTTCTAACACCAAATATTATACTCGAGTCGCGCATAGGTTCTTTGTTGCATGCGCCGCCATGGGCGACCACCTATGCGATGGCATTTGCGGGTGGCCGCAGCCCGCCTCTACTCGCACGCTAGCGTGGCGGGGAGGGGGGCTAGGCGCATAAAAGAGTGACGCCGGCTCGAAGGAAGGAGTGGAGGCTCTGTAAGTGCAATCAAGCTCTAAGTGGGTTTTGGCGTTGATGATCACCGAATTAGGGGACTAATGAGATTTATGAAGATAACATGCGGGAAATATAGTAAGGAGTTGATGTACGGGTCCAAAGGCATCTCATGAGCTAGATGGTGGTGTTTTCAGATCAAGACGTTTAAATTATTTCATATTTTGAATCTTGAGTTTAGGAAATATCGTACTATCAAGAGGGATCCTAGGACTCTTAGCTACATGTGGACTAAATGCTCAAAACTCCGATCAAGCCACAAAACACAACTCCAAGCCCGATCGACCCGCAAAATGGGTGGCCTCTAGCTCACTAAAACTTTGTTCAAGAGTTTTGACACTCTTTTGCAAAGTTCTACATTCCTTGTCCTTAGTCTTAAGCATGATATGAGTTTGCTTAAGCATCTCAAGAAGATCATCTCTAGTGGGTTCATAGTTTTTTTCATCATCATCGTCACTATCATCATATTTTACTTCTTCATCATTTAGTTCTTCATGCTCATGCAATGATACCTTAGTGGCCTTAGCCATGAAGCATGATGGTGATGAGCCGAAGAGAGATGGCTTCTTGTGTTGGCCAATTGCACTCATTGCCTTGGCCTTGTCTTCCTCTTCATCGGAGGAGCCATCACTATCCCAAGAACAAACAAAAGCACCATCATTTGTCTTCTTGAATGTTATGGTCTTGCTCTTCTTGTTTGTCTTGCCACTCTTGTATGCCTTCATCTTCTCTTTTTCTTTCTTGATTGGGCAATCGATAAGGATGTGATATGGGCTATCACACTCAAAGCACTTTCTTGGATCTTCATTGCTCTTGGATGAGTCATTTCTTCTTCTTGAGCCTTGCCCCATCTTCTTGTTCTTCAAGACCTTGCTAAATTTCCTCACAAATATAGCAAACTCTTGGTCAATCTCATCTAGATCAATTTCCTCATCAACTTCTTCTTGAGCCTTGGACTTGCCCTTAGCCTTGGATGAGGTAGTGGCGGCCTTGAATGCCACAACCTTCTTGCTCTTGTCATCTTCCTTCTCTTCTCCATCTTCCATCCCATCAACTTGCTCATCGGTTAGCACTTCACCGAGCAAGTCACTATGTGTCATTGTGTCCAATGCACCTCTAAATAGGATCTTCCTTAACATTGCAAACCTTTTGGGCAAGCACATCAAGAATTTGTGTCCAAAGTCTCTATCCAATGTCTTTACACCCAATGACTTGAGATCATTGACAATCACTTGGAGCCTATGAAATGTCTCCGGTATGCTCTCATCTTTTTTCATCTTGAAATTCTCAAATTCACTCTTCAGAACATACAACTTGGCACTCTTCACAACTTTGGTGCCCTCATAGGTCTCACAAAGCTTCTCCCAAACCTCACTTGCCTTCTCAAGGTCTTTGATGCCCTCAAACACCTTGACATCCATGCCATTGTACAATGTGTTCAATGCCATGGTGTTGCATTGCTTGTTGGACTTGTCGGTGGGAGTGAGGTTGGTGGGATCAAGGATCATAAAATCCTTCTCGGTCACATCCTATACTTGGTCATTGATTGATCCCAAGTACATCCTCATGGTCCTCTTCCAATAATCAAAATTCTTGATCCCATCAAAGAAAGGAGGCTTTCCCCCAATATGGTTGAACAACATGAGCCATACTATCACACCAAGGTTGTTAATCCTTCAAATATGGTGACCACGGCTCTGATACCACTTGTAAAGTCCTAGATGGCTAGAGGGGGGTGAATAGCCTATAAAAATTTTCTACAAACTCAATTCAACAAACCGATTAGTAAAATAACAAGCGTAATCGCGGTTTGCACTAGCTCTATTGTCTTGCAAGTCTCTATGACAATTCTAAATATACTCTATGATCTCTAAGTCACACAAGAGCTATGTCACTACTCTATCTAGTAAACAATCCTAAATATGATTCTTAGGCTAGCAAGAACAAACTACACAAGCAAGTACTAGCTCTCTACTCAAAGTAAACTAGGAAAGTAAATGCAAGTGATCAAGCTAGATATACCGACGCGTGTAGAGGAATGAGCCAATCACCGGGAAGAAGATGAAGAACCAATCAACATAAGATGGTGAACCAATCACCGAGACAATGAACAAGTCGATTTGTTCACCCGGAGTTCACTTGTTCACCGACAAGCTACTCTCCGGTTGTGCCGACCAACACAAGGATGATGTTTGAGCTAGGCGGTGCCCTTGCTAGCCTCAACACACCACTCACAGGTGAGGTACCCAAGACACAAGCAATGTATTCCTTGCACTTTGTCTTCCGGACAAGGAGTAAGTGATCCTCTCACAATTTCGCCTGGAGGTGGCCAAGAAACAATCTCCTCTTCTTGCCAACAACTCCATCAAATCACCAAGCCGGCTAGGAGCGGTGTCTCCAAGAGCAAAAGGAAACCAATCGTCTTACAACGATCCCCAAGTGCCTCTAGATGCTAGAACTCGATGCAATGCACTTTGGATCACCACTTCTCTCAAGAATGAGAGAGTGGAGGACTTGTTGCTCAGCTCTAAGGTGTTCGAATAATTCAAATGACCAAGAGAGAGCAATAGCCGGCCAAAGGGGTATAAATAGGCCACACCACGAAATGTGTCCATTGGGGAGAAAGCCACGCTTTTCGCGGCCCGGCCGGGCATCGACCGGACTCACTAGTGAGTCCGGTCGGTGGGTCCGTCACAACCGACACTGATCCAATCGACCGCTGGCCCCCTTCTTTGAACGCGTCCGATCGGTGCTTCCGGTCGACCGGAATCGTCCCGGTCGGTGCGTCTGGTAAACCCTCGGTCGAACCCTCGAAAAACATATGCTCTGCCGGACGCACCCACCGGGCGTCCGGTCACTTTTTGCCTTCCGGTCGGTGAGTCCGATCACTTTTGTTCGCTTCCGGTCGGTGAGTCCGGCCACCGGCGAGCTGCGAAAAATCCGTCGTTTCGGCGTCGTTCATTCGTCATTTTGCTCTGTCATGCTATCCAACAAATATACCAATTTGTGCACGAGGAATAGCATGTTTTCATCACCACGATGCATCCTGCGCAAAAGAAAATAGACATATCATTTTCTCAAAAGCGCCGAATCCAGCCTCGCAAGCTCGGCGCGAGGATGAGCGGTTCCCAAACCCAACTCAACCCTGCAACCATCACCGCCTTCGCAAAATGTGCCAACACCACCACGTGTACATCGCCATATGTTCGTGTGTTAGCATTTTCACAATCAATTTCGAAGGTTAGGTTAGCTCTCTAGGTTAGAATGTATGCGTATGAATTTTGAACCTAAAGTCACATGAGGATCGATATGTACGAAAGTTTTCCCCTCTTTATAGTACGGCTTATCGATCCTATAATCACTCATAACCTCTATGGTGTCTTGAGTGTAAAATCAAAAGGCCCTATGGTTATACCTTTGCCTTGAGCCAATTTGATCTCCAAATTCCTCCAAGTTGGACACTTATCATCTTTTGGATCACCTCGATCCATCCTCCATGATCACTGTGCTCCAAGCTTGTCATGACCAATCTCTAATCTAGTCAAACACTTAGCATCGAGAGATTAGTCCTTAGGTGTCACTAATTATCTAAAACCAAACTAGAGATCTTCACTGTGCCGTCCGCCACCGGTGAGGCTCTTCAGTGCGGCGCCATGGCCGGGGACGGCCGCCGCCGGACACACGCAGCGCATCAGACCGAGGCGCCGTCGCCCCAGCGGTAGCGCCGCACCATGAGAAGACCGCGCTAGGGCCCATCTTAGACACCACGCTGCTTGGGAGGGAGAGGGGAAGGGCGCCACGCATGGCGCCGTCGGCGTCACCCTAGGTTGGGAGAGACAGAACGGAGAAAGTGAGATTTTTTTTTTTTTTTTTTACACGGAGGGGACAAGTGTATATTTGGGGGCGAGCAGCCCAATCTGGCCGTCCAGCCGGGCTGATCCGGACGGCAGGGATTGGCCCTCGACCACGCTGGCTGGCAAAAACTTTTGGTGCGTAAATCGTTTTATAGAGAAGATTGGCAACTGCAGTTCAGCCATTATATTACATTTCTAAGGAAAAAAATGTGAAGTTTAAAGAGAAGGAAAGAAACAATGGGTTAATTTTTCTTTTTTTTTGAAGAAAACAATGGGTTAAAATTAAGAGAGTATGACAGCAATACATCGCTACAGAATTGAAACATCGCAAGCCCGTTAGTATAATGATATATCCAGAGTTAAAATTCGTGGACAATATGCATAAATAACTGATCATATTCCAGTGACATGCATAAGAAATCATTACGTGAGTAAAACAGCAATACATCATACTGAACTAAAACTTCTCGAACATATGATAATATATATATACAAACATAGACCCGTAGTTAAATTTGATGAAAATATGCAGCCGCAAATGATCATATGGAGTATCTCTTCCACAAAAACGGAACTATGATTGTAGCACACTTCTAATTGTTCCATAGAAGTACAGAAAATAGTGAAAAAGTGTCTGATGCATATTCTGTGAATAATTTAGCATATAACGGTAAGGATTGGTATGCTCTTATTGTAGCAGCTAATTCATATTCATTTTGCCTTGAAAGGTTCCATGTACGTAGTCTCACCTACACATATGAGATCAAACATAGTAAGTACATTTTCCAAGAAAAAAAACATGGAAGCATATAAAGTAAGTATCAATATTGTGAGCTTACTTCTCAACAGTGGCGAATCTTCTATCCAATTCAACTGGCGTATTTCCTTCACCAACTTAATCATGTATTCAGGATTGATCTTTTGTACAAATATTTCAATTGTTGTTTTGTCAATGCCCACATCAGCCTAGATCAAATATGGAAGACATAAACTCAATTATTAGTGCCTGACTATAATGATGTAGGTCTCCGCACTTGTTATGAAGCGACATTTGGGGTTGACAAAGTCAAAATTTACTTGACAATTTCAAGTTTAGACTCTAAATCGAATAAAAGAAGATATAGTGACTGTTTTTTGTCCTGGTTAATAGTTCAAAGTATAATGTGGCAGGTTCATTCTCAATAATGTAGTAAAAGGATACTTCCATAAAAATATGATAAAAATGTAACGAATTGTACCTTAAATGTTTATGCATTGTTCTAGTTATTTACTTTATTCTTCCATTTGTATAAAAAATATATTTTCTTAAGATTGATGCAATTATATCACACAATCATTCTCATACCTTATTCCCGCTGTATTTTTATATGCAGAATCTTGGTGCGCAACAATTTTTTTCCTTAGGAACATTATGGAATCATAAAGGTTATTATCTGCATCGGAAAACCCTAAGCTTGAAATGACGCGTTTTTGAGGCCAAGGCTTGTCTTTGATTTCAATAAGGTCTCCCTTGTCGTTTCCTTATTGAAACTCCAAAAGACTTCCCTGATAAAATGAATCTTGGTGTACGCAGTCCATAATCCTGGCTCCCACAACAAGTTGTTGTACCTGCACAACCCATGCGTACAAATAAAAAAATAAACATCACTACAGCATTTGGTTTGAATTACTGGTATACATATATCACTCTTTGGTGACATAAAACACTCATGTATGAATTAGATTAAAGTAAGGGGATAATTCAACTAACCTCGGTGTTTCTTCACCCTTAAGAATTTTGCTACTCAGCATGATAACTAACTGTTTTAATTCTTCATTCGGTTCAAGTTTAAAGGTCTTCCACAGGGTTTCGAGGTATGTCGCAACAATATTCCAATTAGCAGACCATATCTCTTCAACTCTTGGCTCTGCTCAAAATCGATATGAGATATATGTTATGAATAAATAATCTTTTTCAGCACGTGGCTATATGTACACATTGTCTAGGCACTTTTGTTTACCTTAATAATAGAGAATCTTTTCATTCTATCTAGCATCTGTCAGAGCACAACATATAAGATAGTCTAGCCAGACACATAGTTTCTAACAATGTTTTTGTCAGGTTAACAAATAACAAAGCCGTAGTTATAAAGATTAAGTATGATGGTGTAAAATGAAAAGTGTGAGATAAACTGTCAAATAAGCACTCAAATTGCAAATCCATTAGGCATTTAGGGAATGATCATCTATTTACCAAAAATATTTCTACTGGAAGTCTTTTTTAGAATTATCACGCCCACAACACGCACACACACACTCACCCCACATAAACTAGATGTTAGACTGCTTGTTTTCTAACTTGTTGAATATCGGCACTACTTTGACAGCAAGATCTGAAAACAAAATTCTCTTTTCCTAAATAATCAAAATGAACAAAGATGTAAAATGGAAAGTGAGTTAAACTGTAAAATAAGTACTCAAATTACAGATCCATTAAGCATTTAGGGAATGATCATATATTTACCAAAAATATTTCTACCGGAAGTCTTGGAAGTATAGGGTAACATACACTAAACTAGATGTTAGACTACTTGTTTTCTAACAGAACACACATTGCACGGAGCTAGGAACTAGGGCCCCTGTGTCACTCTTGCTTGGGTGGCTTGAGCGGCGTCCGCGTCCACCGCTGCAAGGCCTCTTCCCACCTCACGTTCTCAGCTCTGCGGCTGTCGGAGCCTGGCGCTGAAGACTCAGCGGAGGGTAAGGATGATGACAAAGGGATCTCGCCATCTTCCATTCTCCAGTGGAGACAGTCAGGACCAGGAGATCGCGGCATGCATTGGAGGAAGGCTGCAGGGCGGCGCGTGATGGTCACCCGCGACACGGATTTGGCTCCACTATAGGCAGATATGGCACCCCTACGTCCGGAATTTGCCGTTGGCAGTCACGATGGAGGCCATGAGGGCTGCATTCACTCAGTGGTGATGTCGAGCATGGAGGTTCGATGGCATAGAAGGGTGGCTGTGCGAGAAGGAACAGCGGCGTGGAGGCTGTACAGTGACTACTGCAAGCTTCCCTTGGTGTGTAGCAACAAAAACGGATGTTAGCGAGGCTTCCGGTGTTCCAGGCAAGCTTCAGGAGAGCGGCAATGGTTGTGCACGTCGTGCTCCCCTCTCAGGCGTCGGCCCATATTTTGTTGCCCAGTATCTGGCTGAACTAGCGCCGAAGCTGATGTGGATGAGGGTCGGGTGTTGTGGCTCGATGGCGTCACAACCGCTAGGCAGCACACTGCATGAGCTAACGTGCCCATTCAACCTCGCTACTGCCCCTTCGTGTCACGAGGATGTTTTGCTCAAGATTGTCATGTTGATGGTACTACCGTACTGATGTGTGTAGGGGAATTGAGTGAGCATGTCCCTAGTTTTGTAACGATGTTGTCAGTGGTGGTGTTGGGGACGTTGTTTCCCTCCCTTAAGATGTTGACAAGGATGTCCCCTGCATTTGTTGCTCGACCTTTGGGTGTAAACTCAACTCCAGATAGCCGGAGGGGTAATGGTGGAATCTTCGATGTCACATCCTTCTTGGAGACATTGCCTTGAAGGTCCTCTGGTCCAATTCCGGTTACCTTGACTGCGTCTTGTTGCAGTCTAGGACGAGTTAGTGACAGTTTCGACATCATTTGTTTCTAAGAGACGTGTGATTTGGAGAGCAATGCCAAACAGGCTAAAAGCAAGGATGGAGAAGTTTTGTAGCTTACTATATCGAAGTTTTTCTTAGTCCTTAGCTGTGGTTGGGCTGAGGGGATTGAGGAAGAAGAGAGGGATGGCGACTGCTGCGCTACAGTACCCGCGGTGCTACAGTACCCACAGTGCTACAGTACCCACAGTGCTACAGTACCTGCGGGTATTGTTCACAAATTGGCACGGCTAGGGTTTGGGGGTAGGGGCACTAGGAACGCCGGCCGCGGGGCTCTGCCCACGGCCGGCAAGAGGGAAGGGGTTTCCTTCTAATCTCTTGCTTGATTATTAGATTGACACATCTCCTCTCATTATATAGAAAGTTTTGACTTGACCCCTAAACAAGCCACTAAATAACCCTAATGGGCTAAGGACCGAGAGGCTCATGGCTCCTCTAACACTACTCCCTACTTTTCGGACATGCGGCCCGCGTCCTCGAGCTGCGACCTAACAATGATCTTAACTATGACTCCACTAGACACTAACCTAAGAAATAAAAGGAAGCCTTTTACATCTCGGCTTATTTTATTGACCTAAAATAGATTGCGACTTTTTATTTTTGGCCTTTGAAGATATGGCGGACACCCTCCAGCGCTGAACTTGCACGTGTGCAGCCCCGGATCCCATGGAGACTATCGAATGAGAGGGAGAACCAGTAAAGCCACCTAGAAGTAGTTGCAACATCGACCTCGCCGAGACGCCCTCGGGCGGTCGATGATGACGGTGGCGCTAGGCGATCGTCACCACTTTGTTGACAAAGGAAACCACCGCTGCCGCGGGGAGGTGGGCTCGTCGACCATGGAAACCGTCTTCCGCGCTGAAGACGACGACGGACAGGCGGTTCTTTGATCGCGGCGGGGCGAGACCGCGCCGTTTGTGCGGTGACGGCGTCGGGCGTGTACGTCTACCCGGCGCATCTCGGTAGATGGGCGCCATGGAGATCTGCGATGGCGCAACGCGAACGCGCCACGCGAGCGCAATGCGTCTGCATCATCGCCGCCCGTCTCCGGCCGTTGTCCCGGTAGCATGATTTGCTCCGCTGCGCTCGCCCTCGCTTTCATCTCCACGTAGCGGGCGGCTTGCGCGGAAATCCGACCCGTAAGTAGCGATGTTCCCGCCCGCGAAGATCAGCGGCTGCAACAGCGGGATGTTGTAGTGAAGCGAACCGACTACTCGGCGAAGCCATGGATTGGATCGAGAACCGAAGATCTCAATAGGCCTCGCCTCCGCGCGCCGCTGCCGGTTGGAGTCAAATCAGCGATGGCCGGAGGAGGCGGTTGGCTGCCGAGTTGCACACCTTCCAATCTGCGTTGAACGCCTTCAAATCCGACTCCATCTTCGTCGCCATGGCGAGGACCCGTCCAAAGCGCTCCTTGCATCGTGCCTCTTGTGCGGCGTTCATAGAAGAACACGAACTCTTTCCCTCCTGCGCAATCCATAGTGAGAGCGAGTGCCCACCGGATCGGCCAGGCCCGATACCAAATTTAAAGAGTAAATTGGTTGTGGAGAAACCCGGCCTCACACTATCCACATCGGCGGAATTATTTTGGGCGTTCGATTCTCAATCCAACGATTGGAGGCGCCCTCCTCTACCTCCTTATATATATCATTTGGAACCTAATCCTGCCCCTGCCTCTCTCCAAGCCATAGCCGCCTTCTCCCTCTCCCTCCTCTCTCCCTCTGCGTAGGCTGGCGCCGAAGCGTAACCAAAGCCTGGGAAGCCAGGGCAGCAAGGCCGGGCGGCGAGCGCGGCGAGCGGCGTGGGTCGCCTTGGCCGCGGCTTGAGGGGCGGCCTTGAGTGCGAAGTGGCAGCGCGGCGGCGGCGGCACGAGATCCGATGTCGATCGGCGAGGGCGGCGGCGACGGGCTTGAGCGGCCGGGGCGGCGGCCTTGGCCCGCCAGTGACCCCTTCTTCTCTCTCTCTGTCTCCACGTCACGTCTACAACATGGTGAGTCATCGCCTTCTTCTCTCCCAACTCTCCCCCTACGTACGTGTGTGCTGCACTGGGAGGCATTGGGAGGCATGGGTTCTAAGTTCCCCAATTTTGCATATACATGGACCTCGGTTTTATGATTGGTGACTGATTTTTTTTTTTGTCCAGCAAGATGTGAAATACGTGTGCTGCAGTGGGAGGCATGGGTTCTAATTTCCCCAATTTTGCATATACATGGACCTCACTTCTATGATTCGTGACTGTTTTTTTTGTTTTTGTCCAGCAAGATGTGAACTGCATCCCATGTGCTCGATGGAATGCCCATATGAGATGTGGTAATACATACTATCATTTTTATAGCCTGCATTTCATCAGCAGAGGTAGCTGGAAGCTACTCCAACAAAGGTGTATAGTTTTCCAAATCTGAACTCTAAATTACTCAAGAAATTATTTATTTGCAGATCATCTTCTAGCTGTGAATATGCTGGAAGCCATCTTACAATGGTTAGTTGCAGTGATTGGAACCATGGGAAATCTTTTTTTGATGATATGTTGTCAGGTTATACTTACAGTTAGGTTTCTATGTTCCTTCCTGCTTGATTTGTCAAAATAATTTAATTCCTTATATTTTTTCTGATTACAGGTCAGGCTGATTCGTTGGCTCATGAGTCTTGCTGCATTGCGAACCACAGGAACACACACTGCAAAGATGGTATATGGTTCCTAACCTTTTCTTTGGCTCCTGAGTCTTGCAAAGATGTTATATTGATTTGTTGGCTCATGAGTCTTGCAAAGCATTGTTTCATGCCAATGATAACTATCCTATTGATCCATATGTTGCTCCATGGAACCTGCGCCTGAGGCTTCTCCTACATCCGAAGTCCTTTTTGCCACACAATTTAAGCCTATACATCACTCCTTATCTGTCAGACCTGGAAAAGCGTAAAATCCAAAAAAGGTTCAGCACAGACCAATCAGAATATAATTATACATTTATGTTCCCTCTTTCTAGCTATCTGATTGAAAAAGATAAGCTAAGATTACTGTGACCGTTCTCTGAATGGTTTTCTGAGAAAAAAACTCTGAAAGAGCTTGTGCTGAACCACTGATTTTGGCGCAGCAGCTACCACGACGGCGGCGGCATCCCGCTCCCGGAGCTCCAACTTCCGCGCCAGACCCATGGCGACGATAAGGGTCTGGGGATTCTGCATGTCAACGTCGTGGCTGAGCGGCGGCCCGAGGCCGTGAGTGAAGGCCTGCACGCGCTGCGCCTCCCCCAGCGGCCCGACGCGGGGAAGAAGGGATTCAAAGCGTGCTTGATATTCGGCCACCGTACCGGTGCGGCGACACGACATGAGCTCGCCCATCGGATTGGATCGGAGCGGGGGACCGAACCGGAGGTTAAGCAACTCCGAAACTGGCGCCAGCCCGGCGTGCCTTCAGACTGCTGCAACAGAAGGTACCACATCTGAGCTTGGCCCTCCAGATTGACAGCAGCCATCCAGACCTGCTCCTCGACCGCGATCCGTTGCTGAACGAAGTATGATTCGCAGCGATTCAAGAAGGCAAGGGGTCCGATAGCCCGTCGAACTTGGGAAAGTCGAGCTTTGGGAACCGAGGAGGCCGCTCGTCCCGGTAGTCACTCAGCCCCGCGAGCCCGAGGATGGCGCTGGATGCGGCGGTGCTCGCTGGAGAGCACCGATATCCTGCTGCAGCGCCTGCAGGGAAGCAGTCACCTGCTGCTGATTGGTGTTCATCTGCTGTTGCATGTTGTTCATGTTGGTGGTGAGCTGCTGGATCATACGGGACAGCTCGGCGGCAGACGGGACGTCACCCATGGGAGCTGTGGAGGATGCGGTGGAGGTGGTGGGTGATGGTGGTGGGGAAGATGGGAGGGACGGCTGAGAGGAGGATCGACGGCTAGCTGATACCAAGTTGTCAAGATCCTCAAACCCACGAGTAGCTGGACCCTGACTTCTCAGTTCATATGAGGGGGAAGGAGGTGCCAGACTTACTGACGCCCAAGCAGGGGATGAGATTAAGAAGAAAAAAGGTGAGATTAGAGATAACTGAGACTTCTTGCTTGATTCATACTGAGATAGTTGGGTTACATATATAGGAGCTGAGCTCCTTGATTCTACTGCCAGCCTTAACTATGCCGGCTAATTAATGGCCTAGATTACTGAAGCCAATTACTTGCTGGACTCTTGAGCTGGATCAGGCCTCTTCGGTTGGGGCCTCTTGGGATGGCGTGTTGGCCGCCCGCCGTGCTCTGGGCCTGCGGTGGAACTGCCGCCCCACATCACAATGGGTGTGTGCACTGCACAGGCCACAGTGATGGATGTGGTGTGCTGTTGCCATCCCTATAGTCCAACTTGGATGAAAGTCATGTGCAAATTTGTGGTTTCTCATTGGCGAATTATGGACTACATCAAGTTGCAATTAGCAACCAATAGGGCTGTGTGTCTTTTTGGTTGAGGTTCTGAATGCAAAGTCAAGCAGCATAGTTAATGGCCTTTCATGTGTTCTATTTTACAGATCAAGTAGTTGACGATGCTCCAAGGACTGCATTTGAACTCTAATAGTGACTGATACTGTGAAGCGGCCTACCAGAGTTCAAATGCCTGCAAATTGCCTCTACCGCTCCTGAGATTATAACAAAGGTTAGCTACCAGTTTTCAATTTGGGAAATCATGGTTGCTATTGTTAGCTGGTCACAGCTGAAGAAAAACAGCTAGAATAGATATAATCATTAAGCAGGATGTCATTTGATATTCTAATCTTTGAACTTGGGGTGCGTCCTGGAGCTTGGGTTCTCTATTATATTTTGTGCCTATATAGTGATGAGCTTTATTAAGACATGAGGCATATAGTCTCTTGAGGATACCATGAGACACCTCGAGTTGGTCAGTCCCTCACTTTGGTTGGGCAGTACCAGCACTCCAACAAGAAGTGCAGGGCCTTTCTTTGCCACCTTAGATAAATGAAATGATAGTTCTATCTCTGAATTTTTCTCTCTGCATTATGTTAGTTGCTCTTTGTCTACTCCATATTGTCTCATTCATCCCTGTTGTCTGATGCTTTCTTTGGTTTCAGTTCGTAAATGTGATTCACTTAATTCGCTTTTCTTCTCTTAATATGCAAGGTGCACAGTGGAAAAATCATCAACATTTCCCATTCATCAACCTGTTGGAGTTCTGGCCCTAGAGATGGAGCAACATTGCTGCCTAAGTAGGAGTTTAGTGGGCGGGCAGCAGATAGGTGCCCGGTCAATCTTACCGCTTCATGCTTTGCTAACATCATCCCCGGTCTTTGTACCGGTGGTCTACTGGTGATGGTCTCTACCATGAATCCATGATCGAAGTTCTAAAAGGATGAAAATTGTAAACCCCATTATATAGCTACTGGCTATTGTAAACAAAGTTCTTTTATCATACTATGTTATCGTGGTACTTGACAAAACTCCTACTTTTGTAATGATATTATAGTATTTTAAATGGTAGATCAATACATAATCACTATTTTAAACACCTACTCTCCGGTATTGAATCTTTGTGTGGGCTATCTTAGGACTTACATTAATTCTAAAGCTTGCAATATTCAAAAATCTGGACTCGATTAGTATTTTACGTGTTTTCTCACGCATGGACATGTAATAATATATGAATGTCTCAAAGTTATATCTATCATATTTATTCTGTGAATACTATTTCATTTCCTATATACAAGCGTGGCCATGACTCCGCAGCGCATGGGCGCCGCAAAATCACTAGTTGTTATGGACGTGGTTGGGCCGAGGAGATTGAGGAAGAAGAGAGGGATGGCGGCTAGCTGCGCTATAGTACCAGCGGGTATTGTTCACAGATTGGCGGCGGCTAGGGTTTGGGGGTAGGGGCACTAGGAACACCGGCTGCGGGGCTCGCCCACGGTCGGCAAGAGGGAAGGGTTTCCTTCTAATCTCTTGCTTGATTATTAGATTGATACATCTCCTCTCATTATATAGAGAGGTTTGACTTGACCCCTAAGCAAGCCACTAAATAACCCTAATGGGATAAGGCCCGAGAGGCTCATGGCTCCTCTAACATTAGCGCTCTTTCTCGTTGTTTTATGGTCCTAGGATTTGAGGCTGAGCCTAAGATCTTGTGTAACTTTTGCTTGTATATATACCATGTGGATATAGAGGTCAGATTTTATATCGTTTGTCTAAAAATTGACTATTTGTTTTCTAACTTGTTGAATATCGGCACAACTTTGACTATTTGTTTTCTAACTTGTTGAATATCCATCTTCGTCGCCATGGCGAGGACCTGGTCCAGCAGCTCCTTGCATCGTGCCTCTTGTGCGGCGTTCATAGAAGAACACGAACTCTTCCCTTCCTCTGTACAATCCATAGTGAGAGCAGAGTGCCCCACGGATCGACGGAGCCGATACCAAATTTAAAGAGTAAATTGGTTGTGGAGAAAACCCGGCCTCACACTATCCACATCAGCGGAATTATTTTGGGCCGTTCGATTCTCAATCCAACGGTGGAGCTGCCTCCTCTACCTCATATATATATCATTTGGAACCCTAATCGCCCCTACCTCTCCCGGCCATAGCCGCCTTCTCCCTCTCCCTCTCTCTCCCTGCTGCGTGGCGGCGCGCAGCCAGCCCGGCACGGCGGCGCGCGCGGCGGCCGGACGGCGGCGGCGGCGCGGCGGCGGTGCGGGTGCGGGCGGCTTGGCGCGGCGAGGGCGGCGGCGCGGGTGCGACCGCACGCGCGGCGGCCGAGCGGCAAGACGGGGATCCGTGGCCGGCTGACGAGGGGCGGCGACGCGGCTTGGCGCGGGCGACCGGCGGCGGCGGCGGCGGCGCGGTGACCCCCCCCTTCTCCTCTCTCTCTGTCTCCACGCCACGTCTACAACATGGTGAGTCATCGCCTTCTTCTCTCCCAACTCTCCCCCTACGTACGTGTGCTGCACTGGGAGGCATTGGGAGGCATGGGTTCTAAGTTCCCCAATTTTGCATATACATGGACCTCGGTTTTATGATTGGTGACTGATTTTTTTTTTGTCCAGCAAGATGTGAAATACGTGTGCTGCAGTGGGAGGCATGGGTTCTAATTTCCCCAATTTTGCATATACATGGACCTCACTTCTATGATTCGTGACTGTTTTTTTTTTTTTGTTTTTGTCCAGCAAGATGTGAACTGCATCCCATGTGCTCGATGGAATGCCCATATGAGATGTGGTAATACATACTATCATTTTTATAGCCTGCATTTCATCAGCAGAGGTAGCTGGAAGCTACTCCAACAAAGGTGTATAGTTTTCCAAATCTGAACTCTAAATTACTCAAGAAATTATTTATTTGCAGATCATCTTCTAGCTGTGAATATGCTGGAAGCCATCTTACAATGGTTAGTTGCAGTGATTGGAACCATGGGAAATCTTTTTGATGATATGTTGTCAGGTTATACTTACAGTTAGGTTTCTATGTTCCTTCCTGCTTGATTTGTCAAAATAATTTAATTCCTTATATTTTTCTGATTACAGGTCAGGCTGATTCGTTGGCTCATGAGTCTTGCTGCATTGCGAACCACAGGAACACACACTGCAAAGATGGTATATGGTTCCTAACCTTTTCTTTGGCTCCTGAGTCTTGCAAAGATGTTATATTGATTTGTTGGCTCATGAGTCTTGCAAAGCATTGTTTCATGCCAATGATAACTATCCTATTGATCCATATGTTGCTCCATGGAACCTGCGCCTGAGGCTTCTCCTACATCCGAAGTCCTTTTTGCCACACAATTTAAGCCTATACATCACTCCTTATCTGTCAGCCTGGAAAACGTAAAATCCAAAAAAAGGTTCAGCACAGACCAATCAGAATATAATTATACATTTATGTTCCCTCTTTCTAGCTATCTGATTGAAAAAGATAAGCTAAGATTACTGTGACCGTTCTCTGAATGGTTTTCTGAGAAAAAAACTCTGAAAGAGCTTGTGCTGAACCACTGATTTTAGGAAGGGAAGTGATATAGTTTATGGCTGATTCTTGGAAGCATGAGCTTTTTTAGTTGTCGACTATGGTTCAGTGACCCTTCAGCTTTCCAAAGGTGTTGGCTTCTTGTGATTGTTTTACACACATGGTATTTTCTATAAAAGGTGTGCGCTCAGAAGCGACCAAGATCTAGACCAAGTATCTCCTGCTACTTACTATAACCTTACCTTGGCCAGTTAAATCGCAAGCAAACATATATATAGTTCTGATGGTCATAAATCATTGAGAGGGAAAGATTAATGATTCCTCTTATCATGCACCAAAGTAATGTAAAGACTACTAGATCGTGATCTATTTGAGGAACCATATATTTGGAGTTCTGTTGAAGGTTGGTCCTTCCTTTGTCATGCAAGGGCAATGCAGATGAAGCCATTTGGATTTTTGAACAATCTGATCTGGATGATCAGGTAAACTCTGAGGCCATGGCTTGGGTTTATTCAATTTTTGTAAGCATTCTTCGGGAACATCTAGGAATGCGTGATTAGTCCTGATCTGGTAATTCAACGTATTTGTCCATCTACCCATCTTACCATACTTTTATACTAATTGGATATTTAATGATGAAATCGATTTGAGTTACTATACATATATGCTGACCAAAAGAATGTCAATCCCTGTACGAGCAAGCTGGCTCTTCTTGTGCAACTACTATATGTTGTCCCATGTTGAGGGTACCAGTTGCTTTCGAGTTCCATGGATCAACACAACTTTTGAAACTGAATGTTAGGCTATTTTCAGGTTTCAGTAAACCAATGAACCAGTATGGAGTTAGTTAATCTTCCAACCCAAAAAAACTGTTGGAAATGTTTCTGTCAGTTGCAATGTGAATGATGATTTATGAATGACATTTGCTTTCCAATATATAGTTAAAGTTATTCACATGTAGTCTGGTGCACCTGTTTCTGGTACAAGGGGTTTGATTGTGACATATCCAAATCTCTGTTTGTTCAACCTTTTTTTACCGGTGTATTAAAACTCTACCTTAGCCATGCTATTTAATTTTTCTTTTCAGATTATTCTCGTGAGACATGAGAAAAATGTTGGCACAAAAAGTTTCAGCATATGATTATTTTTCTGAATCCATGTTGAATGCTATTTTTGTGAAACAAACTAAATTGAATAAACTGTATGCTTCAAATCAGATTCTTGGTTTGTACCTCGATATATTTCTATTTATTGCTTAATTTATAGAATTATAGGTCAGACATTAACAAAAGAATTGAGTGTTAGCCTGCTGTTTTATATTACTAACATATCATAGACATTGTTCTCTTATACATAGGCACTGAAGCATATGGCTGGCCAAGATATTATGGCAGCATCTTCATCAACAAGCGTTCAAGCACGCACCAGCAACAAAGCTAGAGGGTATTGTCCCCAGTGAGCAGCTTTGAGTCAGATCGAAGTTGGAAACTTCATTAGCGGCGCTAGAGATCAGAGGCACCACAGAAACTAATGCCAATTTTCTACTCTGACTTATACTATGTGAAGTATGTTGTGGTGTGCCATCTCATAATAAACTGCCTCCTTCGTGTTTTATCCTAAGATTGTTTTGTTTAAAATTATGTACTATTTGGATAATTACCGTCCCATTGTGGGGCTGTTTCTAATGTAAGAAATTGGATGCCCTCTATATCTCAAGTCTGAACCTGTCATTCATTCTTTGTTAGCATGGCTGCGAGAATAATCTGAAAAAAGAAAAGGTAAGTTCTAAATAGCATTCTTTTGTAAGCCCGCAAATGTCTGCGAGAATAATCTGAAAAAGAAAAAGGTAGAGTTTTTAAATAGCATGGCTGCGAGAATAATTTGAAACTGGATGATCAGTATAAAGCATGTCTGAATATAATAAATAATTTGACTATCCAAAGAATGAAAATATTACTTCTCTTCATTGCTATAGCATGCCTCAAATGTTATGTGTAGTTTGAGATGGATGATGTTGTGCTTTCGACAGAGGTTGTGAGTTAACTTACATGTTTTGCAGTACTATTTGTTTCCTGCATGTTCCATTGCTCCTTATATCTCAGTTTCTGAAGTTACATGATGTTTCATGTCCTGATATGGTTTCATCTAAACTACTTCCTTTCTACAGGGAAACGCCGTGTATGTTCACATCCCACAGGCTTGGAGCATATTGACCTGCCCGCCAAGTGTGAGGTACCAATTGCTACATGACCCACAGGCTATCTTGTGCCTGCATATCATTTTCTTAACACAAGCATATTTTCTCTTTTGCCTTTATATTGTTTCCTAATTTTTAAAATTGGAATCTGACAATGACAGTGTATGCTTCTAAGTGTTGAAATAACCTCCACTCCAAAGCCAGCTGCCCGTGCAATGATCAAGCTGTTGTCTAATTGCAACACCATATCTGTCTGATCAAGCTGTTGTTTCATTGCAACACCATATCTGCGGCCAGAGCCTCACGCACATGGGCGCGCGCGCAAGCCACATGAGGAAGCTTGATGCAGCCAGTTTACGGAAACATGAAGAATTCACAAAGGTGAAAAATATCGCTATGATCGAAGTGGGGAGGTATTTGATACATAGTATTTCTCTCCTTTTCCACCAGGCTACAATGACTGCCTGAAGCTGTTTTTGTGTGGATGTTGCCTCAACTGCATTTGTCTGTGTTTCTGTTTAGTTGTTTCTGAATGAATAGACTAGGTTCTTGTTTGGTATTCACTCAGGCACCATTCACAAAAAATGCCGTGATCCACCATTGTGCAAAGCGAGGACAGTGCCTAGACAACTCCCAGTCATCTGGACAATGCCTGGTTGAGTGTGGTTGTTTGAATGTCGTATTTATTTATTTTTCCTAGAATTGCATGAGCATTTAAAACAAAAAAAATCATCTTTGTTTCGGTCAGGTTCCTGACTCTCCATGCAAATTCCATCTATGGTTTAGTTCATACATGTTGCTTGATGTAAACCATGTTTCTACACATTGCGATTTGAGAGTCTACAAATTGTTGTATGATTATGGCCAGTAATCATTGGAATTTTGATCAAATTCCTAACCAATGCCATTTGGATGACTGCAAACTCAAATGTAATGCTTGGCGAGTGTTTGGCGAACTGTCAATGCATACGTACAGAACTGAATCGGATTCGACCCCTCCCTGTCCCTGGCACCTTTCTTTGGATGCACAGGCCACACAGGTAGAATCAAGTGATAATCATTGTAGCTATTTAGATTGTAACCATCATCATTGGTTCTCTGTGTTTGCTAAAACCCATCTCATTTTCTAAAAAATCTTCCTGTGTTCCTCATGATTTCTTTACTTGATGCATGCTATTTTGCTATGGATTCTCTGCTGTCACTATTGCATCATATCTTTCATCTCATGTTGCCATGGGTGTCAAGATCCTCAAACCCACGAGTAGCTGGACCCTGACTTCTCAGTTCATATGAGGGGAAGGAGGTGCGAACTTCTTGGCGGCAAGCAGGGGATGAGATTAAGAAGAACAAGGTGAGATTAGAGATAAGCGAGACTTCTTGCTTGATTCATACTGAGATAGTTCGGTTACATATATAACTATGCCGGCTAATTAATGGCCTAGATTACTGAAGCCAATTACTTGCTGGACTCTTGAGCTGGATCAGGCCTCTCGGGTTGGGGCCTCTTGGGATGGCGTGTTGGCCGTCCCCGCCGGTGCTCGGGCCTGCGGTGGAACTGCCGGCCCCACATCTCTCCCCCCTCGACGAGCAGCTCGTCCACGAGCTGGAAGGAGGGATACCGCTCCTGAAAACTGTCCAGGTCTTCCCGGTCGAGGATGATGCCGGTTCACCCCGCCATTTGATGAGGATTTGACGAACACCCCGGCAAGACGCGCGGCGGACCGCACGTTCCGCACCGGCCCGGTCGCCCCATTGTGGATCGGAGGCAGCGTCGGCGGGAGTAGACGGCGGGGTACCCACAAACTTCTTGAGGAGCCCCACATGGAAAACGTTGTGGAGGCGGGCGCGGGGAGGCGTGTCAAGGCGGAAGGCCACCTCGTTGATGACCGCCGGCCGATGCGGTGGGGCCCATAGAACCGGGGCTCGAGCTTGCCCTTCGTCGAGGCTCGGGCGTAGAGGCCGGAGCACAATGGCGAAGACGGCTGGTTGGTCGCCCTCGTTGAAGTGGACGTCGCGGTGGTGCTTGTCATAGGGCGCGTTGTACACCACTGCGCGCCGCTCAAGTCGTGCCCGAGCATCAGCCAGCAGCTCGTCGCGCTCAGCCATGGACTTGGCGACGGCTGCCACCCAAGTGTCACCCTCCTCATATGACCGGATGGAAGGCGGCTCCACGCCATACACCACCGGAAAGGTGTGGTCTTCACGACCGGTAGGCGGTGTTATAGAGGAATTCCGCCCACGGCAAGCGGCCGCAGCCATTGGCGCGCCGATCGCCCGGTGATCTGGCGCAAATACATGACAATGATCTTGTTGGCCGCCTCTGTTTGCCATCCGTAGGGGATGGAAAGCCGTCGTCATGTCCGCTTGATGCCCGTAAGCCCGCGCCAGTTCCTTCGGGCGTGGCGTGAAGACGGGGTGTGGTCGGAGACAATGGAGGGCAGCCCATGCAACCGCACAATCTCGGAGAAGAAAGCTTGGGCCACCGATTCCGCGGATGCGGGTGAGCTAGCGGAATGAAGTGGGCGTATTTGCTGAGGCGATCGATGACGGTGAGGATGACGGTCTTGCCGCCCACCTTGGGCGAGCCGATGAAGTCCATCCCGATGTCCGACCAGACGTGAGACTGGGCGGGGGGGAAGCGGCCGATCTGCGGGTGCGCGGTGTTCGATCTTGAAGCGTTGGCGGTGGTGCACGCGCGCGCGTAGTCTGCCGCGACCCGGCGCGAGGTTGGGGAGTGGATGTCGCGGTGAAGGCGGTGAAGAGTGCGGCCGCACGCCTTCATGGTCGTTATCGTGCCGCGGCCGCCAAGAGCTCGTGGAGAAGAGGCGCGCCGGGGGAATGTGGCCCGGCCCTTGAAGGTGACAAGGCCGTCGTGATTGCCCAAGGTGCCGGGGGCACCACGGATGTCGATCGTGAGAAGGCGACGGGGGCTGCATCTTGGCGGGTTGGCGAGGCGAGGCGGTCCACGAAGTCGGTGGGGGCTTGACAACGCCATGAGTGCCACCTCTTACGTGTCGCGACGGGAGAGCGCGTCGGCCACGATGTTGCCACCGCCCGCTCGTACTCCGCAGAAATCATACCCGAAGCTTGCCCCCAATGGTGTTGGGGAATGGTGGAAAGCCTACGTCAAAGAGGAATTTCAAACTAAAATGGTCGGTTCTTACCAAGAAGGGGCGACCCCAAAGATAAGGCGCCAATGGCGGATTGCCAAAGACAAGGCCAATCAACTCGTTCATAAGCTGCCGAGAGCGATGTCGAGGCCCAGCTGGCCGGCTGAAGAACGCCAGCGGGTGCTGATCTTGCAGGAGGACTGCCCCGAAGCCGTAAGTGGAAGCATCACATTCCACAATGAACGGACGACTGAAATCGGGAAGGCCGAGGACAGGTGCTGTGGTGATGGCTGTCTTGAGGGCAGTGAAGGCTTCCTCCGCTGCTGGTGACCATGAGAATCCTTCCTTCTTGAGTAGGGCCGTTAGTGGGGCTGCAATGGTGCCGAAATCCTTTACAAACTTGCGGTAATAGCCCGCGAGACCAAGGAATCCCCGAACAGCCCGCGCTGGCGGGACGAGGCCACTCCGCCCTTCGCCGCACCTTGCCGGGGATCCATGGCGACCCCCTGGGCCGAGACAACATGCCCCAAATAAGCCACTGTAGGGGCCCCAAAGTCGCACTTGGAGCGCTTCACAAAGAGCTGGTGCTGCTGCAAGGTGGCTAGGACGACGCGCACGTCTTTGGAGATGTTCGCGAAGGAGCCGCTGTAGATCGAGGATGTCGTCGAAGAAGACAAGCACAAAGCGGCGCAAGAAAGGCCGGAGCACATCATTCATCAAGGCTTGAAATGTTGCTGGAGCGTTGCAAAGGCCGAACGGCATCACCAAGAACTCGTACAGGCCATCGTGAGTTCTGAACGCTGTCTTCTCCACGTCACCACTGCTCATTCGTACTTGATGGTAAACGGACGGAGGAGGTCGGTTTAGTGAAGAACTGGGCGCCCGTGCGGCTTCGTCGAGGAGCTCGTCCACAACAGGAATGGGGTAAGCATCCTTGGCCGTGATGGCATTAAGAGCACGGTAATCCACACAAAATCTCCAAGACCCGTCGGCCTTCTTCACCGGGATCACCGGAGAGGAAAATGATGACGTCTTTGTGGCGGATCGGACCTTGTTGGAGCATGGTGGAGCTGCTTTGCTTCTCCGGCTCATCTTTGTGGGACGCCGGGTAGCGGTAAAGGCGGATCGCCCGCGGCGACGAACCGGGAACCGTGATTGATGGAATGGTCCCGGGAACGCGGCGGTGGCATGCCCGACGGTTCAGCGAACACCGCAGAAAATTCCTCCAAGAGAGACGGCAAAGACGTCGCCAGCCGATCCACCGTCTTCAAGCGTGGGTGCGGGCGACCCGCCCGCTGCGCGCCAGACACCTTCCCGGCCATGGTGCGGAATGTCATGGTGCGGGAGCCGAAATCCGGAAGGATCGGCCCCGGCGTTGCCGACCACTAGGTGCCCAAAGACCACATAAATGCCGGGCGGCGGGGAGCGTAGAAGTCGGTGGTGAAGTGGTTGCCGTTGATGGAGAATGAGGCCGCACGATACGCCCGGAGAAGGTACGCGTTCCCCATTGGCCACCGCGTGACCTTCATGCCGCGCGAGAGAGGCGGAGATTGGTGTGGGCCGGCCGGCTTCCACGCCCGACGAAATTGTGCGTGGATCCCGAGTCCGGAGCCGGCTAGGATGCGCCGCCCGGCTCGATGCGCACCTACATGGTGTCGCCGAACGACACCCGCAATGGCGTGGAGCAAGATGAGCGGGTTGTCGGTGTCGAGGGTTGGAGCGGCCACGGTGTCGGCCCGCGACTTCCCTCGGATCGTCGTCTCGCGATATCCGGGAAAAATAAACGGGGACGAACACGGTATGGCCCCGAGAATACTCTCATTGCGGTTGAAGTGCAGGCCTTGGCGGCGGCGGTCCTCCATCTCGGAGCGGACCGGTGGGCGCACTGGCGGCCTTCAAACGCCCGCCGTTGACGAAGCCGGGAGCTTGTGATGTCGCCGGGCGGTGCCGTGGCCGCAGGCGGAGCCGGAAGGGCGGTTGGGGCCGCGGCCCGGCGCAAATGCCTGCCCGAGGAGTCGCGATTGTGGCGCAAAGGCGACCACGACGGCGGCGGCATCCCGGCCCGAGCTCCAACTCGCGCTGCACCCATGGCGGCGATAAGGGTCAGGGATTACGCATGTCAACGTCGTGGGTGGCGGCGGCCGAGGCCGTGAGTGAAGGGCCTCCGCACGCCTCGCCTCCCCGGCCGGCCCGGGGAAGAAGGGATTCAAAGCGTGCTTGATATTCGACCACCGTACCGGTGCGGGCGACACGACATGAGCTCGCCATCGGATTGGATCGGAGCGGGGGACCGAACCGAGGTTAAGCAACTCCAGAAATGGCGCCGGCCCGGCGTGGCCAGGCTATCGCCGCAAATGTAAGGTACCACATGTCGAAGCTTGGCCCTCCAGATTGACAAAGGTGACCATCGGCACTGCTCCTCGACCGCGATCCTGCCGAACGAAGTATGATTCGCGGCGATTCAAGAAGGCAAAGGGGTCCGAGCAGCCCGTCGAACTTGGGAAAGTCAAGCTTTGGGAACCGAGGAGGCCGCTCGTCCGGTAGTCACTCGGCCAGTGAGCGAGGATGGCGCATTTGGATGCGGCGGTGCTATTTGAGAGCACCGATATCCTGCCGCGGCGGCGCTGCGGGGAAGCGATCACCTGCTGCTGATTGGTGTTCATCTGCTGTTGCATGTTGTTCATGTTGGTGGTGAGCTCTTTGGATCATACGGGACAGCTCGGCGTGACGGGGCGTCACCCATGGGAGCCGTGGAGGATGCGGTGGAGGTGGTGGGTGATGGTGGTGGGGAAGAAGGGGGAGGGACGGCTGAGAGGAGGATCGACGGCTAGCTGATACCAAGTTGTCAAGATCCTCAAACCCACGAGTAGCCGGACCACGACTTCTCGGTTCATATGAGGGGGAAGGAGGTGCGGACTTCATGGCGACGCGAGGGGGATGAGATTAAGAAGAACAAGGTGAGATTAGAGATAAGCGAGACTTCTTGCTTGATTCATACTGAGATAGTTCGGTTACATATATAGGAGCTGAGCTCCTTGATTCTACTGCCAGCCTTAACTATGCCGGCTAATTAATGGCCTAGATTACTGAAGCCAATTACTTGCTGGACTCTTGAGCTGGATCAGGCCTCTTCGGTTGGGGCCTCTTGGGATGGCGTGTTGGCCGTCCTTCGTGCTCTGGGCCTGCGGTGGAACTGCCGGCCCCACAGCACATTGGGTGTGTGCACTGCACAGGCCACAGTGATGGATGTGGTGTGCTGTTGCCATCCCTATAGTCCAACTTGGATGAAAGTCATGTGCAAATTTGTGGTTTCTCATTGGCGAATTATGGACTACATCAAGTTGCAATTAGCAACCAATAGGGCTGTGTGTCTTTTTGGTTGAGGTTCTGAATGCAAAGTCAAGCAGCATAGTTAATGGCCTTTCATGTGTTCTATTTTACAGATCAAGTAGTTGACGATGCTCCAAGGACTGCATTTGAACTCTAATAGTGCCCGATCTTCGTGTGAAGCGGCCTACGAGTTCAAATGCACGCAAATTGCCTCTACCGCTCCTGAGATTATAACAAAGGTTAGCTACCAGTTTTCAATTTGGGAAATCATGGTTGCTATTGTTAGCTGGTCACAGCTGAAGAAAAACAGCTAGAATAGATATAATCATTAAGCAGGATGTCATTTGATATTCTAATCTTTGAACTTAAAAGGCGTCCTGGAGCTTGGGTTCTCTATTATATTTTGTGCCTATATAGTGATGAGCTTTATTAAGACATGAGGCATATAGTCTCTTGAGGATACCATGAGACACCTCGAGTTGGTCAGTCCCTCACTTTGGTTGGGCAGTACCAGCACTCCAACAAGAAGTGCAGGGCCTTTCTTTGCCACCTTAGATAAATGAAATGATAGTTCTATCTCTGAATTTTTCTCTCTGCATTATGTTAGTTGCTCTTTGTCTACTCCATATTGTCTCATTCATCCCTGTTGTCTGATGCTTTCTTTGGTTTCAGTTCGTAAATGTGATTCACTTAATTCGCTTTTCTTCTCTTAATATGCAAGGGCACAGTGGAAAAATCATCAACATTTCCCATTCATCAACCTGTTGGAGTTCCTGGCCCTAGAGATGGAGCAACATTGCTGCCTAAGTAGGAGTTTAGTGGCTGGCAGCAGATAGGTGCCTGGTCAATCTTACCGCTTCATGCTTTGCTAACATCATCCCCGGTCTTTGTACCGGTGGTCTACAGGTGATGGTCTCTACCATGAATCCATGATCGAAGTTCTAAAAGGATGAAAATTGTAAACCCCATTATATAGCTACTGGCTATTGTAAACAAAGTTCTTTTATCATACTATGTTATCGTGGTACTTGACAAAACTCCTACTTTTGTAATGATATTATAGTATTTTAAATGGTAGATCAATACATAATCACTATTTTAAACACCTACTCTCCGGTATTGAATCTTTGTGTGGGCTATCTTAGGACTTACATTAATTCTAAAGCTTGCAATATTCAAAAATCTGGACTCTGATTAGTATTTCTGTGTTTCTCACGCATGGACATGTAATAATATATGAATGTCTCAAAGTTATATCTATCATATTTATTCTGTGAATACTATTTCATTTCCTATATACAACTGTGGCCATGACTCCGCGCGCATGGGCGCGCGCAAATCACTAGTTGTTATGGACGTGGTTGGGCTGAGGAGATTGAGGAAGAAGAGAGGGATGGCGGCTGCTGCGCTATAGTACCCGCGGGTATTGTTCACAGATTGGCGGCGGCTAGGGTTTGGGGGTAGGGGCACTAGGAACACCGGCTGCGGGGCTCTGCCCACGGTCGGCAAGAGGGAAGGGGTTTCCTTCTAATCTCTTGCTTGATTATTAGATTGATACATCTCCTCTCATTATATAGAGAGGTTTGACTTGACCCCTAAGCAAGCCACTAAATAACCCTAATGGGATAAGGCCCGAGAGGCTCATGGCTCCTCTAACATTAGCGCTCTTTCTCGTTGTTTTATGGTCCTAGGATTTGAGGCTGAGCCTAAGATCTTGTGTAACTTTTGCTTGTATATATACCGTGGTGTGGATATAGAGGTCAGATTTTATATCGTTTGTCTAAAAATTGACTATTTGTTTTCTAACTTGTTGAATATCGGCACAACTTTGAAAAACCTAGATCTGAAACAAAATTCTAAATTGCTAAATAATAAAAATGGATAAAGATATTGCTCACACATTGTGCCATATTTTTTTCACACATTTGTAAAAGTAATCTTATCCAATAGACTTCATAAATTTTGTTTACTTCAAGCACAGAATGTAAAAGTTTATTATGTAAAACTACACATAGCTTTCTGCAGTAAAACGGAACTCTACACATTTAACAAGTAAATTCTAAAGTTATGGAAATACCTCTTTTGTACTTTGCTCGCTCTTGATATTCGGTGAAGAAATCCGCCCACAATAGCACTTTGTACTCTCCTTCAGTTAGTTTCATATAGATAATTCTTCTAGGGTTAAATTTCAGAGAGCATAGAGAAAATGGTTCTTTGATGCCGGCAGAAGATGATACACCACTTGCAGTATGCTTATAAAGACCATTTATATGATTCACAGCACCAAAAATGTCACTACAGAAGCAAATGTATATGTTCATTATATGGATATCGATAGACTTAAAACAAGGATGAACCAAAGAATAAATAATAATATGCACTTATAGTAATAGTAGTTACCAAAATATTCTGGAGCCTTGGGATGTGAAGCCATAAGTAGCAAATTCGATGTCTTTCTTCTTAACTGGAAAAATAGGTTCAACCAAGAAAATATGTTCTTTTGGAACATCCATTAGGGCACCATCTATGAGAGGGAAGGTAATGAATGCCTCAAAAACCTTGTCCTTGTCCTTGTCCTTCCCGCTCCCTTCTGCTCGGTCTTCGGCTTCCATTCCACTTTAGGCTCATATAGCCATATACCAAGTGGATGTAAAATATTAGGATGTTTATATTTGATCAATCTCTCATAGATTCGCTTTGCTTCATCAGATTTATCAAAGGGTCGAGCAATGCAATACTGAAATCCTGGTTCATACTGAATTTTTGATTCTTTGGAGTGAACAGCAGCATAAAGACAGCCCACATTAGGAACTACATTTTCATACACAGTCAACACCTGATCTCCCTTCACAATATTTATCTGCATCATATTCATATTTGCAGAAGAAGTAATGTGTTGCTAGTTTGCAGAAGACATATATGGTTGTCCAAATAAAATATAGAGTAGAATAATTAATTACCTTAACATTTTGTGGATGACAATACGTTGTCAGAGGCCTAAATCGAAACAAAAGAAAACATTATATTGGAAGAAACCACAGTATATTATAAGTTTCTAGAATGTAAATTTCACAATTCAATGGTTAATAGCTCTATTTCTTGGTAAAGTAGTTTTTTTTCAAAACATGTAGACAAAAATGTGGTATAGGAAATTCGTGGTACAATATGATGAAATTTACTCCATGTTATTACTGTTGCTATGATTTGGTTCAGATGCTCACTTATACAATGAATGTAAATACTATTATGGCTTCAATACTGTCATTGTAATACACAACTTGTATGAATTTAGGTAACACAGGTAAGACACAAAATCAATGTTTTAACTTTCAAGTATTATTACGGTCAGGACAAAAAATAATTAAAACTAGAAGAATACCTAAGCCTTGCTACGAGAATCATAGATAATTTATAATAAAATTATACTACTTATATTTACCTAGAAGAACAAACAAATATTAATTATAATCCATGTTACTAGATGGTGTAGCATGCTAATATGGGCAACTAATACATGTTAGTGGATGATGTGACTTGTTAATGTGAATAGCTTGAATGAAGACTTGCATGTGCTAATGAGCTATCGTAATCACATGCTAGTGGATGCTGATGTAGACAATTTGCATGGTGAGATCAAATACTGGTGGAGAAAAAAAATATAAGATACTAGAAGCATATCCCATGCGTTGCTGAAAAGATCTCGAATGAATTTTAGTGGTGTTGGTGTGGTATCATGACATAGACAAATATTGGTGCCACTGATTAGGACAAATAAATATATATTAATTAATGGATGATGTGGCTTGCTGACGTAAATAGCTTGTATGAATAAATATGAGCCATACTTGCAGACGCTAGTGGGATACTAATATGGATGGCATACCAAGAGAAAATTCTAGTGGGCTATAGGATTATAAGATACTCCCTCCGTCCCAAATTGTAAGTCATTTCAAGAATCTTGGAGAGTCAAAACATCTCAAGTTTGACTAAATTTGTATGATAAGATAATAATATTTTGTGATATCAACTAAGTATCATTAGATTCTTCGTTAATTATTTTTTTATAATATATCTATTTGATGTCATAAATCTTTGTAATTCTCTTTATAATTTTTGGTCAAACTTGAAATGCTTTGACTCTCCAAGATTCTAGGAATGACTTACAATTTGAAATGGAGAGAATATGTATATTAGATACACATACATATATAGATACAAATTAGATATCAATACTCACATTTGGACATCCATTCCTGAGCAAGGAATCAACCCTCTTTTCCTGCATTCATTGAAAATTAATGAGTTTTTTTGTAAACTGCACACGGCGCATACAAATAGTCTCTTCAGAATAAAGGGAAAATTGCATTTCAAAACATTGAATAGCTTTCGTTTCAAAAAAAAAAAAAAAAGACATATAGAGTAGCATCAGTAGTACCAAACAGAACTGCATAATATCCCTTAGTATGCAACAAACATACAAACGTCAGCCTTGATGCAGTTAGCCATTACAGTTTTGTTTGTGTTCTGCCTAAAACAAGAAGTGATATTAAGCCATCAAGTCTGCCTTTTGGTTTCTCTTACCAATTACAGTTAGCCACTACAAGTCTCACTAACCCTAGTCGCCACAGCAATCAGCAATTCAGCAAAAGCAAAGCGCGGCCATCAAGTCTGCCTTTTTGGTTTCTCTTAGCCACTACGGTTAGCCACTACAAGTCTCACTAACCCTAGTGGCCACAGCAATCAGCACTTCAGCAAAACCAAAGCGCGGACCCAGGCGCAGGTGCAACCATCGCCTGCCCAGTTAGCTGTCACAGATCGTCGAGGCGCTGCAATGCAGCGGTGCCGCTGGATGCTGAAGCCTAAAGGAAGGTCCGAAGGAGTGAGGCAGGGCGACCAGAAGGAGCTTCGCTTCTGCGCAAACGGAGTCACTGGAATCTTTTAATGTATTATGAAACTCGACCTCCTAAATCCTGATTCCTCAACCTCTTTTGTAGCCGTCAATGAAATTTATTGGTCACTACAAGTAGCAATAACTGGTGCCTTTCATTTATGCAAGGATGTTTTTAGATTTATTTTTATTTTGAAATGTTTGAGGGTTATTGTTGAACTGGAACGCAGACTTGAAAAATGCCTAGTGGTCTGATGCTATTTTACTCTAATCACAAAGTGGAAGCAAAGAGAACAGTAACACTCACCACCACTTCCTAAATATAGTGAATTCACTGAGCTGTTACTACGCTGTCACAGTACTTGTGAGCATAAGACTTGGTATTGGAGAGTACCTGATGTTAGTTTCTCTTATTTAACTTGTTCTTTTATTTGCTAGCTACTGTCATGTGTTGCTGCCACTGATTTGAAGTCCTGATGGATGTCCCCCTAGACTCTACCTAGTTAATTTCTGTTATTAATGCACTTTGTGTTAATGTCTTGGAACCCTGTCATGTGTGAACCTCTGTGAAGTTGCACTTTTATGTTGAGCTGTAATGAATTAATGCACAGGCACTTTGAGTGCCACAGTGCCAGCACAAGTAATGTCAGATTGTGTTTGAACTTATGTAATCAAAGCTTGATGATGTCCTGCTCCTGTCTGTGATGAACTGATGTGACTTTGGCTACATCGTTGTGACCTGTGTGGCTGTGAGGTTGTGCCTGTACAGCGTGTTGATGTATATCTGCATAGATTGCACTAAACAGACTGCACTGCGTATGAACATCAGTCCTTTTCATGTGCCGAACTGTGTGTCTATCGGGTTTAAGGCGGAACATTGATCTGTGATCCTAGAAGACCGAAATTTAAAAAAAAAAAAAAAAAAACTGAAAAACAAGAACCAAAGTTTCGGTTAAAAGTTAAAACCGAAACGCCCTAGCCTGGTTATACATACTACATGATGGAGCTAAATAAAAAAATACACCACCATGCTGATATCAAAACTATTTTATAGCCTGTTAGGGTGCATCCATAAATTTTTTTTTCACAACTTCACATATCCACTACTCCTAAGACAAAGTGACTCTGTTTTACCAGGCTGCAATCCACCTTTCAGCCATACTCACCTGCCTAAAATTAATCGATCCAAACCCCACATCTAAGACAGCAAATCATGGGTTCATGGCCTCCATGCATGCATGCAGATAACTAGGAGTCCCGTTTGAATACCCTAGGGGTTTTAGAATCTGGATGTAAGCAATCTCTACTTGTTTGGATTCTGGATTTTAGATTGAGATAATAGTTACTTGAAGTCTTATTTGCTCTGTAATAATCTCAAACCATTTTTTTAACGGAGATGGGATATGGCTATGAATTGGCACCAACTACAAAGAAAAGGCATGCAAATGCATGTGTTCCATCAAAGATTCCAGTATTATCTGGCTTTCCACGGATTCTTAAAGTTACATTGGATGTTTTTTACCCTGTGTTATCCCACCTGACTGGCTGCAACCTAGATTCTTATTATCTGATTTTCAGAATCCAAGAGGGATTCAAACAGGGCCCTGGACAAGCAAGCTAGCTATTGCTTGCATCTCGATCGATGACCATCTCCAAAGAGTACGGATTGGTGAGGCAACCAAGCTAGCTCTGAAGCTCATGTGAAGCAGCACAACGAAAAACGAGACGAGAATCATGCTGAATTTGGCTGTGCGATATTGGGAAGGAGATGAGGCACGTACCTGGGAAAGTGGCTTTGGCCTTGCAGAGCGCGGCTCCGAGTGGCGAGGTCCGGCCAGGGGCGGCGACGGGCCCGGCGAGGTCCGGCAAGGGGCAGAGACTACCCCGGGCTCCGCGCGGCGGGCGGGGCGGGCTCGGCGCTGCGAGGGGCGCCGCGAATCCGCGAGGGAGAGGGGCGGCGCGCGGCCTGGGGTGTGGCGGAGAGGGACGAAGCAAGTCCGGTGAGCCTCGGCGAGCCGCGGCGAGCGGTGCGTCGGCCCCTAACCCTTGAGTTTAAGGTGGCGGCTCCGTACAGCCGTACCGGCAGCTTTTACTGATGCGGCGGTTGACCACGAGGACGGGGGATGGTACAGCAGCTTGCCTACGGCTGAGGGCCCGCAAAGGTAGAACGCCGGGTCAGGCAGCGGTCGGATGACGCCGGTGTCGGCCGTTGGTGCACGCTGCACGGCTGCACGCGGGCGCGAGGCGGAGGTACGGTAGATATGCCGGTCCCCTGTCTCTCTGACCACGGTGAGCAGCGGCTAGGATCGACGAGGTGTGCTGTGACCGGTGGCTGCCCGGCGGCCCCCCGACCCGAAAGGAGGCGGAGGAAGCAGACGGGGTTGAAGAGGAGGGAAGGGGGAAGAAGGGGCCGGAGCATGCCGTACGGCTACTTGCTCAGGGCCCACTTGTCAGTGGCAGAAGGATACAAGGGAAGAGCGGATGGACGTGCATTTTTTTATTATTAGTATAGTATAATAAAAGTTCAAGAAAAGCAATTATAAAAATGAAGTGTTTTCTTTAGGGAATCAGAAAATTTAAAGATTTTTGGTACAACTTTATATTGTCACAAGTATACAAATAGACCAAGGAAGTAGAGCTATTCTAGGGAGTGGGAAGGAGGGGCAAAAAAAACACTAACTATATATCATGTTCCATAATGAAATATTAGAATTCTTCAATTTTCAATCAAACACTTGAGATCATGCCGAAATATGGGTCGTAACATTAAGGAATTTTTTTATTTTGTTATAGATTATAGTTCACAATTTTTATTATCTCATACGTCATATAAAAAATTCTTTCCATTTAAAATGTTGTACTCACTCCATTTCAAATAATAAGATATATTGTTTTTTTTTCCTTTGCATGCATGCTCGTGAGTTGCTAAATGTCTGGATGCGCATGAGTGTATGGAGGACAACAAACCACCCCCCCCCAACACACACACACCCCCTTTGATTTAGATCTGATGTCCCAGATTATTCTCCCGGTGACATGGCCAGGGGTACGAGCCCGTCGAGGCCAGGGACTCTATTGACGATAGATATCTCTTTATGAGGTTTCTCTTATACATTGAGTAAAACTAAGGTTTTAAATCTTAGGCTATAACTAGCTATAGCTGTCTAAGGCTGATTAAGGCCTATTTGTATTTATGTAGAACTTAGAGGATATAGCGGGCCTCTATAGCCTCATTTACCCTCCACTATAGCTGTTTTAGAGGTCATCAACTAAATATACATTTAGCCGGAGATTTGAACCTTGGATAAAACTAGCATAGTTCACTATTCTTTTGAGGGAAGCCATCCGGGCGCACTTTATTCATTTTGAATCATAGCTACATCGTTCACCGAGCTCTAGCATGAACCTAGGGGGTTCATCGACCCAATTACAATAAAGTTTTTCCTTCAAAGCCTCTCTAGCTAACTCATGAGCAACTATATTTGCTTCACGATTACAATGTTCAATTGATATAGAAACAAAATCTAACCATAACAAGTTGCATTCATCATATATTGGAGCACTGATCGTTGCTGAAAAACCACCTTGTCTCATTGTCTCAACTACCTCTGCACAATCTGATTGGATCCTGATGCGATTACAACCCATTGATTGTGCCGGCAACAAGCCTTCTCAGAGAGCACTAACCTCTACAGTGGCAGCGTCTGCCATATGCTCGAAGTAGTTGACCTTTCCTGATGTGAATACATTGGCATTTCTTCTAAAGTAGAAACTAACCGTGTGCTTGGACTGGAGGATGATGGGGATAGGACGGGATGACATTTGATCTAGGGTAATTTTGTTAGGAGTCAAAGGGGATGGACAGGATTTCCGCATTTTGAGTGGATAGACTTGCCCCTCTTCACCGTGCGTCTCCATCGACCAAAGGCGAGGACAATATACCTTTTGATTTATTTATTTAAGGTTGGATCAAGCACAATAAATAAATTAAATTAAATAGATAGTTTATTATTATTTGTACGAGAATCATAGAATAAATAAATACATAGAATAAATAAATAAATTATGCATGCCATTGCAACTCACAGACATTTTTGTTAGTAAATACAAAAAAAAGAAAAAAAAATAAAAGTAGAAAAATGTGAAAAAAAAAACGGTGAAGGACTCCTGTCAAATACTGCCGCGCCAACGAACCTTTAATGAAATTGATTTGAAAAAAGAATGCAAAAGAAAAGATGGAAAGAAAAAAAAATTGCCGACCACATGTTTACACGGCTGTACCGTCGGTTGAAATGGGGATGTCAGTGTACTGCACGTTGGTGTCTCGGTGGTCAGGGACGCAGGCATGGACGCCGGCGTGGGTAAGCATGGCCCAGATATGCGTGATGAACTCGCCGCCGTTGGCCAGCGCCAGCGCGTGCGCGTCCGCTCCCCGGCCGGCGAGCGGGCCACCAAGACGAGCAGCTCCGCCCACAGCTCCAGCAGCATCCCCAGACCCTCTCGCCGTGCGCGGTCGGCGCCGCGCTGCTGCCGATCTCGCGCTCCAGCGCCTTGGCCAGCATCACGCCTTTCTCCATCGCCGTCGACACCTTAATGTCGTCGTCGCGGCCGAACCCCGCCGCCATCAGCCGCCTGCGACGGTCCGCGGAGGTGCTGCAGGTGCCGCAGCCCTGGAAGAAGCCGGCGAGCTCGCCTTTGATGTCACGGTACGCCTTCTCCGTCCACGCCGGGTCGTCCGGCAGCAGCCTCGGCTCGTAGGCCACGAGGTACGCGCAGTACCTCGACAGCGTCACGGCTGCCTCGCCGGCGGGTGGCAACGGGTGGCTCTTGCCGCCGTCACTCGCCTCCAGGAGCGTCGTCGCGAGATGCCACACCATGATCACCGTGGCGGCGCCGCCGCTCTGGTCGCACGCCCACTCGAGGTGCCGGAAGCCGCCACGCCGCCGCAGCGCCTTGCTGAACTGGTGGCCCTCGGCGTCATCGAGGTCTCGGAGCACGTCCTCGAGGGCCGCGGCGATGGCCACCTTGGCCTGGACGGTGATGACGGCGTCGGGGAGGCCGACGAGGCGCCTCTTGAGCAGGCGCGAGCAGCATCCAGACCCGCCGCGGATGGAGCTGGTGGAGCTTGAGCACGGTGAACTGGTGCACCTTGATCACGGCCTTGGAGCGCTTCTTCATCCACAGGGCGGCCTTCACGGCCCGGCGGACGCTGCTCTTCTCCCGCAGGGAGAGCCGGCGGCCATAGCTGCAGAGCACGGAGGCGAGGTGCCAGTCGGAGAGCAGGTACTGCGCGAACTCGTACGTCTCGACGGTGAGGAGCGTGAGCGTGAGGAGGAAGGTGACGATGAGGTCGGACAGGGCCGTACCTAGGATTTGGAGGCCCTCGAACAAAATTCATGATGGAGGCCCTCCGATTTTGGAACACTACTAGGTGCAGATCAAATCTTAATCTAAAAAAAAGAAAAAACTAGTACACAAGTAATTAGCACCATAAGAATCTTAATGCTAAAAAGAGTAAAAAAAAGTATCAAAGTAATTAAGACCATAACAAATAAAGATATGCGCATCAGTAGTACTGTGTAAATTTGGAGGCCCTCCGATTTTGAAGGCCCTGAACGGTCGCACACTTTGCACCCCCTAATCGCCGGCCCTGGGTCGGAGGAGGAGAGCACCATGCCGACGAGCACGGACGTCTGGTGCGCGAAGCACCTGTACTGGAGCACCATGTCCGTGGACACGCTGACGAGGCCGTGGAAGAAGGACGCCAGCACGCTGGAACATGTCGCCGTTGCCGGTCACGAGCATCACGGCGACGCAGTAGAGGACCACGAACAGGATGGAGAAGACGAAGTTGGCGAAGAAGAGCTGCGGCTGGGGCAGCGCCAGCGGGATGATGGCCTGGTAGTACTCCTCCAGGAACGTCAGCTCCTGCTCCACCACGGCGAAGGCCCGCTCCGCGCCGAGCTCGCCGAGGAGGCCGTCGAGCACGACGGCGCGCGCTTGGTTCCGTCCGGCCGGCCCGGCCTCCACCATGCGGTGGCCCCTCTATCCTTCGCCGGAGAAGCTTGAAGAGGGCGAGGCCGAGGCACGTGTCCTGCAGCTTCCGCTTCCGGATCTCGTCGTTCTGGAACAGAAGGTCCCTGTCAGCAAGTTGCCAGACATCGCACACCCTGATCAGCTTCGTCGTCGTCGTTGTCTCGGACGCCGCCTCTGCCCCAGCTGCGACTCCGAGCTCGCTCCTCTGGCCGTCGAGAATGTCGTCGAGCTCCGGCAGCCGGATGCCGTAGGGCGTCGTCTGCCTTTCCAGTTGGCTCTCCCCATCACCACGTAGTTGCATGTCCTGAAGACACTTCCTCTTGCTCTGCCATCGCCGGCAGCGGGAGCTGGAAAAAGCTGCCGGTCGGCGTGGACGAGCTGCGCCATGTAGCCGGAGACGAGGCTGGCGTTCTTGGCGAGGTCGAAGGAGCGCTTGGCTTGCTCGATGCAGAAGGCCCGCTTGCAGAGCTTGACGACGCTGAAGATCCAGAGGATGATGAAGGAGGACTTGAGGGCGGCGCCGTGCACGTACGAGTAGATGAGGTAGCCGATCCACACGACGCGCGCGGCCTCCTCGACGGCGTCGAAGAAGGAGTAGCGCCCGACGCCCAGCGCGAAGGCGTCGCCCGCCGGCGCCACCATGGCGTACACCTTCTTGCGGAGGAGCTCGACGAGGAGCATCCAGAGGAGGATGAGGCTGGCGCGGGCGGCGGCGCCCTTGCTGCGCGCCTGGGAGAACATGTAGGACATGAAGGGCAGGAAGAGCGCGAAGGAGGCGCGGAAGAAGAGGCGCGTCGCGAACGACTGCCCGCCGCGGTGCCGGCCGGAGATGCGCCCCATGAGGCACACCGCGAACAGCGCGGCGCCGAGGATGGTCATGAGCACCGTCGTGGTCACCATGAGCCGCTCGGTCAGGTCGCCGGACACGGTGAAGTTGGCCACCAGCGTGGCATCCGGCGTAGCGCACCATGCCAGGATTCCAGTTGTTGCATTGGATTGTGCGGCGGCGGCGGCGGCCATTTTTGCAACACGATCGAGCTAGCCGTGCACCCAGGTCATCTAGAAGCTAGCTAGCTACGTGACATATGCATGAGGATCGATGCTTTTGCATACTCAGTGTGGTAACTATATAGAAGATTAACCAAAAGCTGTGATTCTTTGCTTGATCACGCATTAGAAACTCAAGGTTCACGGCAGCACTATGCTTCTAGGTGCTAGCTGCTCCGTGCTTGCTAGAGCTAGGCACCCAAATATAGTTTTTATAGAACGTTCATTGCACTTTTTTATTAAGAGAACAACAAAGAAGTTTACACTGCCAAACACGACCAAAGTTTTTTTTTTTTTTTTTTTACACAACTAAACTATGCTACAGTGTTTTCGATAAGAAAATGGGAATTTCGCCATTGCAAAAGGTGGGATTTGCTACAATGTCATCCCACAGATGGGATTTGCCGCCGTAATGCCATTATGAAACCATATCTGATCTACAAGCTATAATGTATTTTTTTCCACTGTGACCGTTTTGCCCCTAGGCTCAATCCTCATTTCCCGTTCTTCTTTGTATTACTCTCTCTCTAGTCATTGTAAAAATAAGAGCAAGGTAGGCGTATCCAACGCCGTTGCCTACCTGCCACCACTATTTGCCGCCTCCTTGCCCATGCCGGATGCTGTCGCCTTGTGGTGTCCAGCTTGTGGTCGGAGCTACGACGCGATGAAGTTTTGGATGTAGTGAGACCATATTTGAAAGAACAAAGGTATTAAGTGACATGGTGTCTTGGTTGGACAAATGGTGGGGTAGTGTCATCAACAACCTTATGGGTCCTATACGACAATGATGCACTAAAAGTGGGGATGACTATAGGAGAGCAAGATTTTGGAGATTAAGCATGATCAAATCAAACTAAGAGAGCACATTTATGATTAAGAACGACAACATGTGAAAAGAAGTACCATATTCATTTGAGTACCTGCTGTATATGGGTTTTGTTGCTAGTGGTAGGGCGTATGGTTTTGACCATGTGGATAAGGATGAATTTGAGCATATATAGGCTTAAAGTCATTGAAAAAAGAGCATCATTTGTCCACAATAAAAAGAGATTGGCGGAGGAAATAAAGAGACATAAAAATCCTAGTTAGAAATTGGGGCGGGATGGCAAAACGTGTGGATAAGGGAATGATTTCTTCTCCATCATCATCTGCTTCTTCTTAAGAGAATGCCCCCCCCCCCCTCCTTCTTCGTCGTCTTTCTTCTTCCATATTCCATATATATAACAAAAAGTTTGTATGTGTGTGTGTGGGGGGGGGGGGGAGCACAGGGCATATCATCCAAACTTGAGCTAGGAGTAAGAGATTATATTTTTTGTCTCATGTGAAAATTGCTCAAGAGCATGCATTGAGAATAATGAATCATCGGTACAAACATAGACACCTATATACATTTATACATACTCACTCTTCCAAATGCATGTACACAACATACTAAATGAATACTACTCAGAGATTAAGCCATCAGATGTCGAGATTATTAAGTTCCCATAGACATCTTGTTGCCAATAGGTACGACGCCAAACATTTCTTTATCTAAAAAAAATTAGACAAATTACTACAGCATCCATGCCAAAGTCTAGGACTTTAAACCATATACTTTGAAGGTTATTGTGTGACAAAGAATCCAACCAAATCAGATACATAATTGGATTGATGTTTTTACAAGAAAATTTACTAGGGAACTTAATAACTAAACTTATTTAAAAAATGGATCTAAAGCTCGGCATCAAGGGCTACATTCAGAAGTAAAACAAATTCATGAGAAGTACCAGATTTCCCGGCCCCAAAAAAAAAAGAAGGCACGTACAGTTGGCTGCATATGATTCAGTGATGCACAAGACGATAAACCTGAAATTGTAGGCTGGAACGAGCATCTGCTTTGTGAACTTTTTGGTTGTCTTGCTTGTCATCTCCGCCCTGCTCCCTATTGGCCGAGCAACATATATTACTTAGGAGTATGCGTTAATGGCACTTCTCAATCAAGCACTGATGCCGAGCATGATGCAAGATTAGGCCGACAAGCAAAGATAAACTTCGACCAGCGTGCTTGCTTAATTCTTTCCCAGGTATGTTAGCTAACCTTGCTTGCGACATTCAGTCAGACAGCATCTTATTGTCACATAGGCACAAGAAGCTTCATCAACACCCTAAGAACTACCCCACAATTTACAGATCAAATGGTCCTCTATTCAGACATGGAAAGTTTGCAGCAGAATGGTACTTATTAGAATGACGTACTCCTGCCCAGAATTATAAATGTGTGATACGTATTAAAAAAGAAAAAAGTCTACATGACCCTACTTAACCCCTCAAACTATAACACCGGTTATTTTATGCCCTCGAACTTTATAAAACCGGTCAAATAAGCCCTCGGGGTGGTTTGAAGAGTGGTTTTATCTTTATATTTTTTATTTATCTAGGTTGAACCTTTGATATATCATAATAAAGCACAGAGAAAACCTAAAATTGAAAATCTAATTTGTTGGACTCCATATGAGTAGATCTATACATTGAACATATAATTTGGCATGCTTTGAAGTTTTTGTGTTGTACATATAGATCTATGCTTTTCTATAATTAAATGGAATAATTCATAAATGCAATTTCTATGGTCCAACTGTGCTGAAATTTTTTTGTGGTGGGCTTACTATTGTATGCCTGAACTCTAGTAAAAAGTAAAGATTTTTTATGGTTATGCTTGTTAATTTTAAATAAATTTATAACTAACTTATACATGATCCAATGAGTATGAAAGTTTTCCGAAGTTCAAGCATACAACTACAATTGGACTATGAAAATTGCATATACAAATTATTCTTATTAATTACATAAAAGTATAGATCTAAATGTATATCAAAAACTTTTATAATAAAGCATACCGTATTATATGTTCATTGTGTAGATCTACTCATGCGGAGTTAAAAAATAGATTTTCTATTTTATGTTTTTTTATGATTTTCAAATATTCAGCCCAAATAAATAAATAAATATAGATAAAACCACCCTCCAAAACCACTTTGGAGGGTTATTTGACCGGTCTTGCAAAGTTTAGAGGATAGAATAGCTGGTTTTATAGTTTGGAGGGTTAAGTAGTCCACACCAAATACTTGAGTGGGGTTATGTAGGCTTTTTCCTATTAAAAAAAAATCAAACTTACAATAATAAATTAATGAGATTTAATACAACTTCCCAAGTGATTTACTATCATAATATGATATAAATAAAAACCATCGTAAGTGATGGTACATATGCTCAGTTTGATTGAACTTATCAACCAAAGGACAATGTTTTCCCCTCACAATGAATCAACATTAAATTAGTTGACTTATTGGTCGCGAAACCACCGGCCGAACATGGTTAAACTAGTACAATCATTATGGTAAATCCAAGTGGCCATAGTGTTCACCGCCTCATTTAGAGCTCTATTGAATCGCCGGAAGAATAACAAGCTTTGAGAACGAAGTGGTTGAGGCACTTCAAATCAAGAGAGCGCTTAAGAGTGATGAGTGTACACTTTTTTATGACAAAAAAAGAATACACCTTTTTGTTTATAGGGGGAACCTATCATGAGGTTTGAGGTGTATGTTTTTTTTTCATCTAGGCATTACATTGAAAAAAGCTCTTTCATACGACACATTTTAACATTTTTTCCTATAAATATAAAATATGTTGAAATTGGGGTGGCCTTAGGCATGTGGCACACCCAGTATCACCAAGTACGCCTTGGGGCAAGGGTCAATAGCCCTAACGAAGCCATCGACTCGAGAGGATTGTGACCCAATGTAGATTGCCCTAAGAGCAGCTCCAACAATTTTGTATTTGGACTTGACATTCTTCTTCTTCTTCTTTTTGCCAAAAGCTCTAAATATAGTTTCCAACAACTTGGCAATTGGAGTTGGCAATTTTGGCAACTCGCAAAAGGAGGTCCCATATTTGCGTGCGATTCCTTGGCTTGTCATTCGGTATTTCCCCAGCGATAGTTGGCCCTCCCGTGCGACACCATCTTCTCCGCACGCCCCATCTTCTCCAGCGTGCCGCCATCTTGGTTCCCACAAGATTGCTCCGTGCTGCAAAATCATCCAGTCGCCATCTAGGTCCAAGGAACACTCCCTTCCTCTTCTTCGGTTCGCCATCTTCTTCAACGTCGGCGATCGCTAGGGGTTTCTCCATTGTTATTGTAAGTGTGTGTATGTGGCTTGTAGATGGTAGGGGTTTGATCTATGATCGACTGATCCATGATCCTGTTTTTCCTATAGATGATCAATGGTACTGTTTTTCTTTACTCTATAGTGTTCACTGATCCCATGATTGATACATATATAGTGTTCACCGATCCTGTAACCATGACCCTGCAGTATATATTGTTCATCAAATTTCTTTGTAGATTCATCCAAATGGAAGGAACTGGATATTATACAAGCATTCTCACGGGAGAGCATGGTGATGTTGCTAGGTTGGATGACTTTTGTTCATCCAACTCAATTTCCCGAGGCTGATGTTGGAAGTGGTGCTATCACAAGGATTAGGACTCCGTAGCAGTACCAAGGGATTCTCTAAGAGGACCAAAAATTTTGATCCGAAGGAGGATGTAGTTATTTGTAGGTTGTGTAGATTCAGGCCATCTGTTTGGGTATCATGTGAGTTCTCAGACCCTTTTTAACATCAAAAAAGGTCCCAAAGTGAAAAGTCAAAAGCTCACTATGGTTTCTTTTTTTGTTTTAGGAGCTGTTTGGTTTTTGAAAATCTTAAAAACCACTAGTAGTAGTCTAAAACAATTCATCGCTCAAACAAACAGGGTCAAAGCCACTAGTAGTATTTGACTCTGGAAGGTATTCTTTGTGCCAAACAGGGCCTTGGATGCGTCGTGTCCCATATGGCAAAGAGGCCTAATGAGCTCATGGGCCATTCGGTTTCTCTTTTTCTCAGTGCACGGGCGGCCCACGAACGGATCCGCCACTCCTCTCCATCCCATCGGCTCCAGACTCGCATCCTCTCATCTCCTCGCCGGCGTTCTGCGGCGCATTGCGAATTCGAAATTCGAATTCGAACTCAAATTACAACTTGATTCCTCCTCCCATCTCCCTATCTCTCTCTCTTCTCTGCCTGCCTCCCACGGCGAGCGGAGGCTCGGCGAGGCCCGCCCGGATCGGCAGGAAGGATGCAGCAGAAGCCGGACGACGCCATGGCGGAGGCCGAGGCGGCAGCGGTTACAGGGCCGGAGCTAGGGTTCTGGATGGCGGCACGGCGGCGGCTCGCCCCCGACGACCCCTTCTTCGCCGCCGGGGACCTCGAGCGCGAGCTCCTGGCCAAGCACGTACGTTTCAATCTGCCTTCCTTCCCTTTCCCATCAGGTAACCTGTACCCTGCCTCCGCTGATCCCTCTTGCGAACGCGTCGGTACGGTGGCATGCCTGAGGAGATCCTTGTTCCCACCCCGCATTTTTGGGGGTGATTCCAATTCCGATGCGGGCAAGCCGATCGGTTAGCCCCGCGGCGGGCGGGCGGCCCTTGATTTCCCTCACGAAACTGCGGCGGCGATGTTTCTCGGGGGTTGGATTGGTAGTGCTTGTACGGGTCCTAGTGCCCTGTACTGTAGTGCTGTTGATCCAGATCCATAGGTAGGGTTAAAGTTGCGGAGAGCTCTAGCTATTAACATCACTGACTTGATGCTAGGCGTAATTCCATTCGTGTTCCTGACCCATGAGATAGGAGCACCTCGATGTTCTGAAATTTGATGCTCCATTCCGCTTGTCGACTCCTTTTGTTGTGCAGGGCTTGCAATGATTTCTCCTTACTTTTTGTTTCTTGTTTGCCATGCATGAAGCTTGCCCTGGATCTCTCTGAAGATGACCGAAACCAGCTTGAGAAGATGGAAGTAGCCAGCACGTGGTAAGTAGTTACCTTTGTTGACATTGATGATCCATTGACAACACCATAATATATAAGGGCTCGTTTGGCTTCCTGGAATTTGGAGGAATTGGAATCTACTTACTAAATTAAGCTATTTAGTTTGGAATTTGAGACTCCATAACTTTCCAAAGTTCACAAATAAGCCTATCTCAAATTCATAGGGTGGGAGATAGGAATTGAATTCCATTGACTGACCGCGAAACACCCTTTGAGATAGGCTTATATGTGAACTTTGGAAAGTTATGGAATCTCAAATTCCAAACTAAATAGCTTAATTTAGTAAGTAGATTCCAATTCCTCCAAATTCCAGGAAGCCAAACGGGCCCTAAGCTGAAATTCTGTCTGGTTTCCATGTCACTGATAAAAGGCAACTAGAAGTTACTTGGTCTGCCTCCTACTTTTCATGCCTGCGAATAGTGCAGATTATGTTTCTGCATCAGATGCATACATATGTGGTCTTCATGCACAATACAATTTCAGCAATGAAAACTTATGTTTGCCAGGTTAGTAGTATATATAACCTCCGCTGCGAGCCGCTGATCACCGCCACCCTCTCGTCGCATATTTGTTTCACACTTAGCACAACACTCGAAGCTCCACCGTTGTAGCCGGTGCCTCTTGTTAGTGTTTTGCCTATTCGCTCTCCGAGGAAGCTCGCCACGGGGGGCGTCTAGGATGTACTGAAAATCGGCCCTCTTTCGGCCTTTCTCTTAATGAAATACGGGTGAAGTCCCGCTTTCGAAAAAAAAGGTTAGTAGTATATATACTATGGGTTCGTCATGTGGGCCGGTGGTGGTGGGTTCATAAGTTGTAAATTGTGATGATAGGCGACTATTAAGATCCTGATGCCTGCTAACTGCAGTTTTATGTCCATTGCAATTTAGAAGCTTTGTCTAATATATGACTAATAAAAGAGGGTAAATGGAAGACATGGCACCGCCTACAAGCACCATCCGGACACACACTCTGCCATCAGCAGGAAACACAAGGACAAAATAGTTCACCATGCCAACCTATCCATCCCATAAATGGTGTTAGTGAAGTCACATCATTTACTTCCATTCTGGAATGCTTGCCATCTATCAAATACAGCTTGTTCTCTTATTCAAAGATTTAGTTTCTACATGAGCATATATCTTTATTTCTCAGTGCCTTGAGTTTTTGTGTTTCGGTTCTAAAGCTACATGGACGCTCCTTTGAGGTGTAATGTACATGAACATTCTCATTGTATTATGCTTCTATATGTCAAGGGAGATTCGGCTCTATTTGAGTTCCCTGTTACCTGTCACGTAGTTTGGTCTTACCGATACAGAAGAACATGGGAGTGCCTTCTGTATAACTAGAACTAGACATTGCCTGTTCACCTTCAAGACGGTTTGCCTACTGTAATACTGAAGGAAAAATCTACTTAAACTTAACCAGATGCCCTTGGGATAGATTGAGGAGGCATGTTTGGCACCAGTTTCAATGCCAAAAGGCTTCTTTTCGCAACACAAGGAATAAACTCTCTAACATCAAGTTGTGTTCTATGTACTGCAGTGAGTACTTTCCCATATTCTTTTTTTTTTTTTTCCTATTCATTGTCTCAAGTGTTTAAAATCTCTTGCAGCACAGTGTTTTGCCCAATTGCTGGTTGTGGTGCCCATCTAGATTGTCTGGAGGAGTTTGAGGACCACTATGTCACTCGCCATACTGCTTCATGCTCTGTATGTTCACGAGTTTATCCAACTTCAAGGTTGCTGAGCATCCATGTTTCTGAGGCACACGACTCATATTTCCAAGCAAAAGTTGCCCGTGGTTTTCCAATGGTAATGGTCATATGTTTCTTCATCAGTTGCACAAATGGGTTAATTTTACATATTCACAAATTGTAGAGAACCTTACAGATAAGGGTTTCAAGTATAGCGTCTTTTTAGAACGTAGACTGATTAGCTCAAATCATCTGTAGTATTAAAATCAGAATCAGTCACCGTAGGTTCCTAACACTGCATATAAGCTTTTTATATACCATTAGCATTGTACTCTGCAAATTTACCAAAGTGCTTTTGCAACTTTTCATAACAGTATGAGTGTTTGGTGGAGGGTTGTGGTATGAAATTGAAGAGTTACAAGAGCCGGCAGCAGCATCTCATCGATAAGCATCAATTTCCCAAATCATTTGAGTTCTTCAAAAAGGCACGGGCCTCCCAGCGTCAGCGGCAAAAGTCCCAGAGGAGGCAGACTGCTCACAAGGGTGAAGAGACAAGGGATAATTCAATGGACGTCGATGGAAAAGGTGCAAGGCAAACAAACTGGAGGTATCGACCGAAACAACACGATCATAATGAATCTAAAGAAAGCAAGCAGAAGAATAAGGAGGCCAAGGAGAATCATAATGAATCGAAAGAAAGCAAGCAGAAGAATAAGGAGGCCAAGGAGAATGAAATGGAGGTCGAACAGAAGATTGATGAGCTCACCTCTGCTGTATCAAAGTTGAGCACAACGGATTCTACGCCTGCGAAAGTGTAACCTTTGGCCACCGTGCGCTCTCGCGGCCTTACGTTTGTGCCAAGGTCAATCAGGCAGAACAAGCAGGCGGCCTCCCAGCTGGAAGCAACAGATGACTGACCACTGTTATTTGGTCTTTTGGTAGTTCCAGAATCTGACTTGGAGCTATTTAACTTTGTATGAATGTTTGATCTTGGATGTTGTCATGTACATGGAAGCTCAGGCTTCCACTGATATCCTTGGATCACGAAGTGGGCACAAACGTTTTCTTGGATGTGACACATTTTGCTATGATGTGATGATGTTACTGATTTGCAGGATGCCGCAGTTGCACACTTGCAGTTTCACTGCAGTGAGCAGTGGCCCACAAATTCTGTAAGGTTGGTTTGAAATATTGAGAAGGTAGTTTCTTGTAGACTCGAAATGAAGGCATATTGGCTATACCTATGTTGCATGTGGCTTGTGTTTGACAGTATTGCTGAGGAATTGGGAAAATAGGATTAAAGTTGTCCATTGCTTTGGTGCCACACTTCGCCATGTTCTTCTGGTTTTGTTAGTGGAGTGATAATACTCCTGCTAGAATTGCTGGTTCAAAACTCCTGTATTTATCAATCCTTTTTAAAGAGTTTCCTTTTTTTTTTTTTCTCCTTTTCTCCTTCACCTTCTTAGCACCTTCTGGTTCGTCTATAGTGCAGGAAAATTCAATCCAAAGTGCCTCTGGCAATCAGGCAGATAATGACCTCCACCTTCTAACTAATCCACGTAATCGCCGGGTGGAGTGGATGGCTTCTTCGGCTGCTCCGCGGGGTCGGCCGCCGGGCCGAGGCCGTGTCCGTGTGCCGTGCCCCTGTGGGCGGCGTCACGCGGGGCGAAGCCACGTGTACGGGTAAGCGCGCCGCGTGCAGCACCTGACGGTGACGGCGTGACGGACGGTATCTTTATGGCGGGGACGGTGCTCCGGGCGACGCGCCACGTCGCGTGCCTCCGTCACGTGGCCTCACCGCCACCGGCCGTGCTGTGTGCTCGACGGCGTGCTTCGAGGGCGAAATAAAGCCGCCTGGTGAAAATGGTGAGGATGATTACGCGTAAAATAATCGCCAGGATAGGGTTCGTGCGTGGTGAGCAGCTAAAGGTAAAGGGGCCATTGGAAAGTGGAAATCGACCCGTGAGTTTTCCGTGTTGGACACATCTTTAACATACTTCCTCGGGATCAGGGATGGTATTTAAATCGATTTAGGATAATAATGACACCTGCCTCCAAAACACAACTTTGACATCTTATTATTACTAAGAAATATGCCCGTGCGTTCTTACGGGTTAATAATACATTTTTAACTTTATATAATTTATCCCTCTTTCGTTGTTTCCATCTAAGTACCTTAATTTTTCGCTTGATTAAACTATTCTTTTATTAAATATGTTGTGGCATTTGTGTGGAATAGAAAAATCTTTCAATAATAAATGTGCAATACAATATGTTAGAATTTTAGGGAAAAACATACCGCTCTTCTTTTTTCTCGAAAAAGAAACATACTGTACTTAACAGCAAGTAAGAGCATTTCCAACATTATCTAAAACATACTGTACTTAACAGCAAGTAAGAGCATTTCCAACATTATCTAAAACATATTAGGAGATTAAAAAAGGTGCAACTCCAACATTCTCCAAAATTGAATTCAAAAACTCATCTTCTTTAGTTGCGGCGAGCGGTCTGCGTCCCTAGCGGCTAAATCGCCGCCAACGTCCACGAACGACAATGCCTCCATGGTACTTCTAGGTTTATTTTCCTGAAGGAATACGGGCGGTAGTTCAGATTTATAAAAAACGCGTCACGTTTAACCTCATGCCTAATGTTATCAAGCTAGCGAGCTCCACGGCGGATGGCGCTGCGCCTTTACGGGTCATGCATGGCTATAGCTGCCATCTCACCATCCGTCCATCCGGAGGTCGTGGACGTGCTCATGGACATTATGATGACGACCATGGCCAAGCTATCGAACTTCTTGCCCCTCCTCACGCCGCTTGTCGGGAAGTCCGACCTCGCCGCGGCGCCACCATCGAGACGCTCATGAGTGTGCGGTCCGTGCCGACCCTCACGCGTCCATCGTCCTCGACCTCAAACGAGTACGGGCGACGTCAAGTACCTTTTTTCGATCGTCAAGTCCGGCAACATGGGCAATCATGTAAGTCCGCAGATCGGCGCACATACAACTCGATCGATTGATGCATCCAAGGTTTCCGTCCATCCATATTGTTTTTGGCGATGGGATCTTGATGCATGTGTTGTGCAAAGCGTCGCGTGCGTGCATAGGAACTTGCGTGCCATGGTGTGGAGCCCGACGAGGTTGGGGTAACGCCGCAGCCGCCAGAAGCAGGCCTCACGCAAAGACGCCGGCGGTCCCGCGACGCCGGGAGATTTCTTGATGCCTCGCCTCCGGAATTTCTTGATGGCGTATCGACGGTCTTAGGTGGCGTGCCATGATGACGACGCCGAGATCGCCATTGCCGATCTCGCCATCCGCTAGCTGCGGGTGCTTTCCATGCATAGCCTCCGCGCGCCGGGCCTGCGGTGCTTCCGCGGTGGCACGCAGATGGCCGCGATTCTATTACCGCTCATGGGTGCTCCCCGGGCGGCGTACTCGTCGATCTTATACGCCTTGTGGTACGATCAAAAACCGGACAAGGTCGACCGTCGTGGCCTCCATATGGCCTCGATGGCAACGGACGGGAAGGAGGGAATAGAGTTGTACATGCGTTGGACTCGGTGGCGGACGAGATTTTGGTCGAGGGGAGGCCGGACGACGGAATCGTATTCATTACGGACGGGGAGGAGAAGAGCCGGGACAAATTTTCTCGAGAGGGCAAGGCGCATATGGGTAGGATTCGGTGGAGGCGAAAAACGCAGTAAAAACGCGGCGTAAAAAAAGGTGGAAAAAGAGGTGGGACTGAAATTTTCTCTCTTTATTAGTAGGTATAGATAGAACTATTTATGAAAATGTGATATATGTATACTTTTGTCAGATTCCGGCTAGATTGGGCCTGAATTGACACCTGATTGCTGATCGTCGGGCGGAGAGGACGGCGATGGAGGCGACGATCGGCGGCGTGATGACGTAGGGCGATGAAGAACGGCGAGGAAGATGACGTGTAGTAGCCCGCGATGACGCGAGAGAGGTGAGGGAGGAGGTGGCGGCGTGCGGCGGCGGCGCCGGCCGTGCCGCGGCGGCGGCGTGACGGCCTTGGCGGGGAGGGGCGGCGGTGGTGGTGGCGGCGCACGTGCGCTTAGGGTTGGGGGAGAGAGAGCCGAGAGACAAGAGCTATTTGGGAGTTACCCCTTTAATTTTTTTCTTGATTAAAATCCAAACGACTGACTCCCTTGTATTTATAGTCCAGGGGAAGACTTGCACGCTAAGCAATCTCTAGGAGATTTCCTTATAGATTGGAATACCTCTCTCACAAGCAACCTATTTATTCCCTATTTTATTCCTATCTTTATTCCCTAAATATCTATTACTTAATGGAAGGCGATGACGACGATGGCGCGGCGGCGGCGGCCGGCCGCCACAAAGCCCGGCCTTGCCCATGCAAGACGCATGAGCCCCGTTGGGCTGTTGGCGTTGCCCCCTTGGGGCCCATTGATTTTGGTTCATGACATCTCTCCCCCCTTTCCCGAGCAGACGGCGGCCTCCTGGCTGTGGTTCTCGCATGGTCGTCGTTGTTGATGGGGCGATGGAGTAGCACGACCGAAGATTGGTGCATCCACTTGTGTCGAGGGAATGAGCCGGGCGAAGATGAAGGCGCTGGTTTAATGGATGGAATTCCATTGCCCTCTCGAGGTGGTTGCATCGGTACCGAGTACGCCGAGGGGTGAAAGCCAACCTCAAGTGTGTGCAAAATCATCCCACCGGTTCGAGAATATCCCCTAGTACCTTTGACAATTTTGAGGCGATTAGTGCTGGTTGTTGAGGAAGAAGATTGGCTCGATGGCAAGAAGATATGTGGTGGCTCCTTCAACAGACCGTTGTTTGTCGTGAGGCCCGCACGAAAGTGATGAACTCGTCGGAAGGTGGACGCCAATCACCGCAAGTGTCGCCGAAACTGGTGCTCCCGTCCGGAGCTTGTTGGTTCTCGGCTATGTTGTGTAGCTCGTGGTCCGTTGATGTAGCCAGTTGAGGTGGAACGAGAGCCTCCGAGATTGTGACGAGGTTGACGAAGTAGGTGGTTGATGTGGGTGGCATGTACCTCTTGTCGTCGTCGGTGAAGCTCACAAGTCGAGGCTTGCTGAAGATGGGAGCGCTAGACTCTTGGGCTAGGTGGATCGTCGTACTCCCTGCGTTGGTTGCCGCCGGGTGCATTGCAGCCCACGGTTTGTTGGCGTAGTCGTACTAGACGTAGATGTCGTTGAGGAACCTGGGAGCCAACTGGTTTGGCTCTGGAGTCATCCCAGCTGTCATAGCCGAGTAGTCGATGGCGCGATGGTCGTTGCTTGGCGCCGAGGTGTCTGGTAAGCCCATGTTCTTGATGGAGGTGTCGGGGCCATAGGTGTAGTTGATCAAGTCATCGTTCCGTGGAAATAGCGCAAAGTGGTCGTTGGTGTCACCATTGATGGGCAGCTTGAGGCCGCGAAGAAGACACCGTGTGGAGGTGTCCCGGTACTCCGTGTCGTCAGGTTGGCATGTAGACGAACGGGAGAAGGAGGAGTGCCGCTCTTGTCGAAGTATAGCGGTGTACCGATGTTCTACCGATGTGGTAATGGCGATGGTGGCGCCTTTTGCCGGATCCGGAGGTTGCCCGATGGTGTTCTCCACCATTGTTGATGGGAAGGATGTCCAGCAGGTGTAGCATTGTTGTTGTCGTATGTCGGCCAATGAACGACCGTTTCGCCGGTGGCGCCCGGGGAACGTCGGTGTTCTCATACGTGGCGGCGTCCGTTGGGTTGACATCGTGGGCTGCCGGTGTCGAGGTTGGCCGCGAGGGGGTCGCCGTGGTTCATGCCCTTGTAGTTGTTGTCGATGATGGGCAAGGCGAAGACGTAGTTGACGTCGGGGGTTCGTCATCTAAAGAGTTGGCGTCCTTGAGGATGTCGTCGCCGTTCATGGCGCCCATGGTAGCGTCGATGTCGTTGATGTTGTTGGCGATGTTGTCGACGGTACCATTGTTGAAGACGCCCCGGTTGGCGAAGGTGATGTCGTTGTTGGTCGGCATGGTGATGACGAGGACGTCGGGGTGACGTCGTTGGCGCCAATGGGAGGGTCATCATCGCTACCGGGCGTTCTTAAGGACGCCGTTGACGAGCATGGCGCCTATGGTAGCGTCGTCGGCGTCGATGGTGGCGCCCTTGGGAGGGGTGTCGTTGTCGTTGGAGTCCTTGGTGGCGTAATGGTCGCCCAGATGTCGATTCGGGCCGACGCCGATGTTGACATCGTGGACGCCGTCTTGTCGTCCATGTTGGCACCCGGATGCTCCCAATGTCAAAGAGGGTGTTGGTAGTGACCAGGAAACTTATCTGCCATTGTAGTAGCCGCGAGACGTTCGCCTAGTTGGGTAGGCTTTTCGTCGAGCGTACCGGGTGGACATCCGTGGTAGCCTCGATCGATCGACCGGGTCGCAGCAGCTGGGGCATCCTTGGGGTAGGCGTGCTCGTTGCGTTTGCAGCGGCGATCATCTTGTAGGGGTGATGTAGGCGGCGCTGTGAGAGCGACGTCGCCATCGGTGGCGCCATGGCGCGAGCGGCGGCGATGGCGGGGATGACGTCGGGGCGCGTGCACGCCGAGCGGGTTGGTGTACTTATCCGATAATGAGGCTGAATTTGCCTCCATGGCGCGATGTACTCATCGATGATGCGGTTGACCTCCTCGGCGATGGATCGCCCCCGATTCTGAGCCATTGGATCGTCACGGTCTCGGATACCACCGCCGGATTACGGCTAGATTGGGCGGAATTGACACTGATTCTTGATCGTCGGGCGGAGAGGACGGCGATGGAGGCGACGATCGGCGGCGTGATGGCGTAGGGTCGATGAAGAACGGTGAGGAAGAAGACGTTGAAGATGACGTGTAGCGGACTCCGGCGATGACGCGAGAGAGGTGAGGGAGGAGGTGGCGGCGTGGGGCGGCGGCGCGCGCTGAAGATCTCTTGTTTGGTTTTGGATAATTAGTGACACCTAAGGACTAATCTCGATGCTAAGTGTTTGATTAGATTGGAGATTGGTCGTGTGGGGAGTTGGTGCATGGTGATCATGGAGGATGGATCGAGGTGATCCAAAAGATGATCAAGCATACAATTTGGTGTGGTTTGGAGATCAATTGACCCCAAGGCAAAGGTATAACCATAGGGCTTTTGATTTCACACCCAAGACACCATAGAGGGTGTGGGTGATTATAGGATCGATAAGCCGTACTATAAAGAGGGGAACTTATCGTACATATCGGTCCTCATGTGCCTTTAGGTTCAAAATTCATATGCATGCATTCTAACCTAAAGAGCTAACTCCGCACTTGTCGAAAATGTTTTCAAAAATGCTAACACATGGTGTCGAGGTGTTCTTCGGCGTGTCGGCATCAAGAAACAAGTGACGGAAGTCGGTTTGGAGCAAAAGGCGAAGGAACGGCGACGAAACGACGAAAAATTCACAGCTTCGGTTGTGACCGGACGCTTTTGGCCGGAAGCACGAAGCCGGACGGGACGCGCACGGTGTGCGGGTCCGGTCCAGAATTTCGGTAAGGGTGTAAACCGGGTTTTGGTCGAGGGCGGCCGGACGCATCGGCCGGATGCTTCCGGTGCTAACCGGGCACCGATCGGACGCAGCTGACCGGGACCGGTCAGGCCGGGGGTTCGAGCAATCGCTCGGGGGTTGTCGGTGTGGCCGGACCCACCGACCGGACTCACTAGTGAGTCGGTGTTGACACCTGTTATAGCATAATATTAATAGTCAACTAAACATGGAATATGGGCTTAAAATGAATATCAACAGAGTATAGGGTTTTACTAACATAATTCCACGAGTTTTGGTATTCTGTGACTTCCGAGGACTTAACGGATAAATGCAGAGAAGAATGAAGAAAGTTCCAGAATATACATCACATATGATGACAAGACTTGACCGTGAAGTAACTCAACCCGAAATGTGGACTAAAACACTCTAGAAGATTCCAGAAGACATCAGAAAAGACGGGAAGCCAAGGTGGCTTGCCACCCTGGCGGCCGACGTATTCCACCACGTTCGGATTGGTGTTTGTAGGACCGTAGTTGGAGCTTCCTAGCCCCCTTCTCATCCCTTTCTGTGGCTAGTGTTCTGATGTCCCATAATAAATAAATCTTGAAGTATCTTTGATTCCTAGATCTATTAGAGAAGCCTTAGAAACTTTCTCTCTCTCCCCACAAAACCATAGTTATCCTTGGACAACTTATTATCTTGATTAGTGCACTTCACGTTCCCCGTGGAAATCGATACCTTGGAATACTCCGGGTGAAAGCTACATCGGTATCCGTGCGCTTGCGGATTTTTACGTGTGCGTTAATTTATACCAACAAGCTTTCGGCGCCGCTTCGAGGGAACGGTAGCTGTGCTAATCTCGAACCAAGTTCGTCCTTTTATCTTTTCTTTTTACCACTACCCTTTCCACATGGATTTCACTCCAATCTATAAATTCTTTGCTCCAAAGGGCGACTTGTTGGAGCCTCCACCATCATCACACCCCATTCTTACAGATGGCTATGAGCTTCGCCCGCTCTTATAGCCAAAGTGCAAGAGCAATCCTTCTCGGTTTTAGCGGATGAAGATCCATATGCACACCTTAAAGAATTCGGCGAGTTGTGTTCTTGTCGGGTATTCTGGCATGACACAAGAGATCATTAAATGGAAGTTATTTCCATTCTCCCTTAAGGGAAGAGCGAAAAAGTGGTATGCTCATTCCGTAAGAAGCGTAAATGGAAATTGGGATGAACTTCTAGAAAAATTTTGTCATGCTTTCTTCCCACTTTATAAAATTGCAGACCTTAGAATTGAAGTGCTTACATTTAAACAAAAGAGAAGGAGACTCTAGGAGCAGCTTTGGGCTAGATTCACAAGCCTTACCAATTCCGCCCAAACCTTTCCTTGCCGGACCATGTCCTGTACTATCATTTTTACCTTGGCCTTAATAAGGAAAGCTGCTCTACATCTAGACATCGCTTCAAGAGGTTCGTTCTCACATAAAATTGCTAGTGAGGGAAAAGCCATTCTTGAGAGAATCCTTGAAAACACTCCATACACCGGGGCATCTATGATGAATTCAAGAAGAAGAAGTCGAGTTAAGCCCCCAAACCAATAGAGGAGGAACATGCAACCGAATTGGAACTTCTAGTTGACTCTTCTAATATTTTGGTTGTTGAAACACCTCCCCGATAAGGGAACACAAAGCCAATTAGAGGATGATGAAACATCTCCTTTAGAGCTTCCCTTTGAATTCGAGGAAGATATCTTTGAAGATTATGGAAACACCTCGAACTTTCCTATCCAAGCGAGACCTCTAGTAAAGACCACTCCACATGATCCAATAGTAGAATTTGTTAGCATAGAACACCTCAAAAAGCCTTTCAAAGCAATTATGAGTTATGAATGGCTAACCGAAGCGGAGTTATCACCCGAGATTGCTCGAGTCACCTCCCCTTCAACCATTCTTCTATGCCAAATTAGAGGGTGCGCTAGAAAAGTCCACTACAATTCTTCTCGTCGGGATAAACATTATTTCAAAAGAGTTGGCTGATATTCTTTATCGACATGTCCTTAACTCCATCACAAAAACTTCTACAAGGCCCATCGGGATTTATTCTTGAAAGCCATGGAGTTTTAAGGGCTATTCTGTTAGAATCAACAACTCGAAGTTATGTTTAGATTTTCATATTTATGATATCTCGAGAAGTTGATCTCTTGATTGGCGGACCAATCATGAGACTTTTACAGAAGAACCATTGTGAGGTCACTTAGACTTCAAGGTTGGGAATTCCACCATGACTATTCCTCTTGATCAATCTATTAATACGTTAGTGGAATCCAAACCCGAACAAGACCCTATTGAGGAGGTCTTAATGGCATCTCTACAAGAGATGGCCCAACCATCCTTCGACGTTGAACACTTCGTTGAAGAAGAAGAAGAAGAGTTGATAGAACCCATTGAGCTAGACTAAACCGAACAACCTCCACCTCCTCCAATAGAATTAAAACCACTTCCTCGGCTTAAAATATGTCTTCCTTCATAATAATCGAGAAACTCCTCGCCATTATTAGTGACAAGCTTTCCGAGAAGAGACTGATAAACTTGTCACCGTCCTAGAAAGACATAAAAACCATAGGCTACTCACTTGAGATCTCATAGGGATTAGCCCCAAACTCGCATGCATCGTATCCCTATTAATCCGGATGCATCACCCTCTAGGGAACCACAATGTAGACTTAACGAGCTATGCGTTTTTTTTAGTAAAGAAGTCCTTAAGCTCCTACACGCTGGGATTATTTATCCTGTGCCACATAGCGAGTGGGTTAGCCCTGTCCAAGTTGTGCCAAAGAAGGGAGGAATGACGGTCGTTAGGAATGAGAAGAATGAACTTATTCCTCAACGAACCATCAAAGGGTGGCGCATGTGCATTGACTACCGAAAACTCAACAAGGCTACAAAGAAAGATCACTTTCCGTTACCTTTCATTGATGAAATGTTGGAATGGCTTGCAAATCATTCTTTCTATTGTTTCCTTGATGGTTATTCTGGTTATCATCAAATTCCAATCCACCCCTCACGACCAAAGTAAGACCACTTTTATATGCCCGTATGGAACTTATGCATACCGACGAATGTCATTCGGATTGTGCAATGCTCCGGCTTCTTTCCAGCGGTGCATGATGTCTATTTTCTCTCGATATGATTGAGAGAATCATGGAAGTGTTCATGGACGATTTCTTTGTCTATGGCAAAACTTTCGATGATTGTTTGGAGAATTTAGATAAAATCTTACAAAGGTGTGAAGAAAATTCCTTAGTCCCGAACTGGGAGAAATGCTAATTTATGGTTCGGGGAAGGAATAGTACTTGGACACAAGGTGTCCGAACGTGGGATAGAGGTGGATAGAGCAAAGATTGAAGTTATTGAACAACTTCCACCTCCCACGAATGTGAAAGGAGTCCGAAGCTTCTTGGGACATGCAGGGGTTCTATAGGCGCTTTATCAAAGATTTTTCTCAAATCGCTAGACCCACGACTAGTCTCTTAGCTAAAGATGCACCTTTCATCTTTAGTAATGAGTGCCATGAATCTTTCCAAATCCTTAAAAGAGCACTCACTTCGGCTCCAATTATTCAACCACCCGATTGGAAACTTCCTTTTGAGATCATGTGTGATGCTAGCGACTTTTTGCGGTTGGTGCCGTTTTAGGCCAAAACCAAGGATAAGAAGCATTATGCCATATCCTATGCTAGCAAAACCTTGTGCGGAGCACTGACTCAATTATTATACCACCGAAAAAAAGAGTCGTTGGCTGTTGTCTTTGCCATAGACAAGTTTAGATCTTATTTAGTGGGGGCAAAGGTAATAATTTACATGACCATCTTTTGCTCTTAAGTACCTCCTCACTAAGAAAGATGCTAAGCCTCGGCTACTTCGATGGATTCTTCTACTCCAAGAGTTTGACTTAGAAACCGAGATAAAAAGGGAGTAGAGAATTGGTAGCCGATCACTTGTCTAGGATTCCATATAAGGAGACACATGAGTTACCCATCAATGATTATCTAAGGGATGACACCTTGCTCATGATAACACACTCCGATCCATGGTATGCAAACATCGTGAACTTTATAGTAACGAGGATATGTCCCACCCGGGTGAAGACAAAAGAAAACTAGTCTATGAGAGTCGTCATCACCTATGGGATGAGCCTTATCTTTTCCGAGTTTGCGCCGATGGGTTGTTGAGAAGATGTGTTCCTATGGTTGAGGCTACTCAAATTATGGAAAGATGTCATGCCTCGCCATATGGAGGATATTATGGAGCATTAGGACGCATGCCAAGATCCGGCAAAGTGGTTTTTCTCGCCAACGATGTATGCGAGATACAAAGGAATTTGTCGAGAAGATGCCACGAGATGCCAAAAGCATGGAAACATAAATACACGAAATGCAATGCCTCTCATAAACAATCTTCAAATTGAACTATTTGATGTTTGGGGGATTGATTATATGGGGCCATTTCCCAAGTCCTGAAATTACGAATACATCTTGGTGGCCGTAGACTATGTATCCAAATGGGTAGAAGCAATACCATGTCGAACAAATGATTCAAAACATGCAAAGAAAATGTTCCATGAAATCATATTTCCTCATTTTGGTACACCTCGAATGGTCATAAGCGATGGAGGATCCCATTTCATCGATAAAGTCTTAGAAAGTATTTAGCGAGATCATGGGATTCGTCATAGCGTTGCAACACCATACCATCCTCAAACTAGCGGTCAAGCGAGAAACATCTAACAAACAAATCAAAAATATTCGCAAAAAAGGCGTGGATGAAATGGGGAAGACATGGAAGGATCGGCTCCCAGATGCACTATGGGCTTACCTAAGGCGCATACAAGACACCTATAGGCATGTCACCTTATCAACTTGTATATGGGAAAACGTGCCATTTGCACATTTGAATTGGAGTTCAAGGCTCATTGGGTGATCAAGAAATGGAACATGGATCTCCATCTAGTCGGGGCGAAGCGTCGATGCAACTATCCGAGCTAGAAGAATGGAGAAAAAGGCTTATCACAACTCCAAGATCTACAAAGAGAGAACAAAAAGATGGCATGATAAGAGAATCAAGCATAAGGAGTTCAAGCCTGGAGACAAGGTTCTCTTGTTCAATTCAAGAGTAAAGCTCTTTGGACATGGTAAGTTGCGAAGTAAGTGGGATGGACCGTATAATGTAGTCGATACATCAACGCATGGAGCCATCACCATCCAAGATGATACGGTAACACCTTCAAGGTAAATGGACAACGCTTGAAAGTTTACTTTGAGCCACAAATCAACATGGTTGAGGAGTTAGATGTAATTGAGTTTATATAATTATTATATTAGAACACTCTAGACAACTAATGCTTAAATGCCTAACCTTTAATCAGTTCCACAAGCTTTGTTGTCTATTTGAGTGTTGTAGGATTAATGGGAGAATGACATGATAGGATGACACCCTCATCGTCTACCTTAACTTCCACATCAACAACATCCCGACATGTCAATCTAGCTTGGGGAGAGCACCCCCGATTATCACGATAAGTATCTCTTACTATATATTATCCCAGGCTATATATCTTTTTGCTTTGTTTGATAAGAGTCTAGTGTTTAAAAAAAAAGAGAGTCTTTGTTAGAATGTGAGAATAAATGATCTAGAGGGAGTATTCACCGTTTGCTTTTTGCTCAAATAAAATGAACTTTAAATATGGAAATGATGAATAGTTGCTCGCCATAATTCCTTATAAGTACCTAGTTTTCAACCTTGAATTCTCCCAAGTTTCAGACAAAATTGTTTTGACACATGACTTGCTTTGAATTTGAAAACTTGTGGGTAACAAATGCTTGATCTAAGTCTAGGTGATTGACGGATATGATATATGAAAGGTTGAGCTGCTATTTATCTTGTTCCTAGTGATACTAGAGTCCTGGAGAATTATCTTTAAAATTAAAAAGTGCTACATGATGAGTTCTTGTATGTGAGTGTTCTTACCATATATATACCTCTTACAACCTACACTCCACTCATATATGCTACTTCTATCCTAGAAGTACGCATCCATCATATTCCACAAAAAGCCCATCATTGCTATAATGCTCATAGTTCTTGCTACTTGTCTCTCCAAGAAAAAAAAAGAGGCTTGGGTTGTATTCAAAAGAAAAAAAAGAGAGAGACAGAAAGGGGAGATGAAAAATGGACAAGTGTCCTACGGGCGAGTAGAGCCTACCTCCCTAAAAAGAGGAGATGAAAAATGGACAAGTGTCCTACGGGCGAGTAGAGCCTACCTCCCTAAAGAGAAGAGATGAAAAATGAACAAGTGTTCGAGGGCGAGTAGAGCCCACATCTCTAAAAAATAAGAGAGAGAAAAAGGGACACAAGTCCGAGGGTGAGTAGAGCCCACCTCTCTGAAAAAAAAGAAAGAGAAGAAAAAAAAAAGAAAAAAAAAGAGAGAGTATACAACTCGGGTTCTCCCCAACATATCCAAAGGAGAGATAGTTTCAAGGAGCAAAAGAGAAATGGGGCTTCACATTTATCACCATCATATTTACATCATATGCCATTTTTTTCATTTATGACTTTCACGACACTCTCATATTTTGAAAATCTTGCAAAAACTCCGGGATAATAGTTGATCTAAGAGCTTGAGACATAGTGCTTGACTTGATTGTTCTATCTTTCAATTACTCAAGACCCAAGTAAAGCTATAAGACCCATGATAAAAATGTTTAAAGTTAAAATAATATCTTTTGAGGAGAATTCTTGTTTGAAAGCATGTGTACTTTTGAGGCATGAAAGCATTGTAGCAACTCGATCCATTGTTAAGTTTGACTTTGCTAGGGACTAGCAAAGGGTAAGCTTGGGGAGCTTGTTGACACTGTTATAGCATAATATTAATAGTCAACTAAACATGGAATATGGGCTTAAAATGAATATCAACAGAGTATAGGGGTTTTACCGACATAATTCCATGAGTTTTTGGTATTCTGTGACTTCCCGAGGGGACTTAACAGATAAAATGCAGAGAAGAATGGAGAAAGTTCAAATATACATCACATATGATGACAAGACTTGACCGTGAAGTAACTCAACCCGAAATGTGGAATAAAACACTCTAGAAGATTCCGAAGACATCGAAAAGACGGGAAGCCAAGGTGGCTTGCCACCCCCGGGCGGCGCCGATTGCTAACTAGGCCGGCCGCCGGGTGGGTCCCACCTCGGCCTCATCTTCCTATGGCGGTTCACTACCGACATTGAGGTTGTTTCTACACCGTTGCTCAAGGTCGGTTTGATCCAATGGTGGAGATTAGAGTTGTAAACGCAATACAAAAGGATTTGCTCCACCTCGGACTATATAAGCGACCCCGAGTGGTCGACCCCAAGGCTTATCTCTCTCATTATCTTTCATTAGTTATCTCTGAGCAAAAGTTAGGGTTTCAATTAGAAGAGAGATCCCCTAGTTGTCTAGTTGTCTAGTTGCCTAGTTCATCTAGTTCAACTAGGTCATCTAGTTGTAATTAGATCAAGGAGAGAGAAGAGGAGAGAGTTGAAGAGCCGGGACTTGTCGGATCTTCATCAACATTGTAATCTTGCAGCAACTAGTTCTTCTTCAACGAATCTCCGGGTTCTTCATTTATTAATTCTAAGCTCTCTATTTACTTTCATTCAACATTTACTTCTACTTTATTTATTAGATTCCCGCTTGCATCAAGTGCTCTAGTCTTTATAACGCTAGGGTAGTAATTATTAGATTAGGCGTGGTGCTTAGTCTAGTGGTTACACGGAATTGCACCCAATCCCACGGATAGTTTGTGGTAGCCCCTGGGTGGTGACATTACCCGACGGACGTATTCCACCACGTTCGGATTGGTGTTTGTAGGACCGTAGTCGGAGCTTCCTAGCCCCCTTCTCATCCCTTTCCGTGGCTAGTGTTCTGATGTCTCATAATAAATAAATCTTGAAGTATCTTTGATTCCTAGATCTATTAGAGAAGCCTTAGAAACTTTCCCTCTCTCCCCACAAAACCATAGTTATCCTTGGACAACTTATTATCTTGATTAGTGCACTTCACGTTCCCCGGTGGAAATCGATACCTTGGAATACTCCGGGTGAAAGCTACATCGGTATCCGTGCGCTTGCGGATTTTTCTCGTATGCGTTAATTTATACCAACATCCATCGGTCAAGGCCCGGTCAGCCTGCCGGAAACCGTGGGTTTCCTCCCAACGGCCACATTTCGTGGTGTGGCCTATTTATACCCTTTTTTGGCGCCTCTTGCTCTCTCTCTTGGTCATTTGAATCATTCCTAACAAGCTAGAGCAAGCAAGCAAAGCAAGCCTCCCTCCCTCTCATTCTTGATTTGAGCTTCATTCTTGAGAGAAGAGTTGATCCAAGTGCATTTGCATCGAGTTCTTGCATCTAGAGGCACTTGGGGATCGTTGTGAGCCGGTGGGTTTCCCGTTTCTCTTGGAGACACCGCTCCTAGCCCGGCTTGGTGGTTTGGTGGAGTTGTTGGCAAGAAAAGGTGATTGTTTTCTTGGCCACCTCAGGGGTTGATTTGTGAGAGGATTACGCACTCCTCGTCGGGAAGACAAAGTGCAAGGAATACATTGCTCGTGTCTTGGGTACCACACTTGTTGAGTGGTGTGTTGAAGCTAGCAAGGGCACCGCCAGCTCAAACACCATCCTTGTGTTGGTCGACAACCAGGAGACTAGCTTGTCGGTGTACAAGTGAACTCAGGGTGAACAAATCGACTTGTTCATTGTCTCGGTGTGTGGATCATCACCTTCGTGTGATTGATAGTTCATCTTCTTCCCGGTGATTGGTTGACATCCTCTACACGTCGGTATAACAAGCCTCTCATTCTTGCTTTACATTCCTAGTTTGCTTTGAGTAGAGAGCTAACACTTGCTTGTGTAGGTTGTTCTTGCTAGCATAAGGATCATATTAGGATTGCTCACTAGTTAGAGTAGTGACATAGCTCTTGTGTGGCATAGAGATCATAGAATATATTTAGAATTGTCACTAGAGGCTTGCAAGACAATAGAGCTAGTGCAAACCGCTTTACACCGTGTTTTATACTAATCGGTTTGTTTAGTTGAGCTTGTAGAAAATTTTTTATAGGCTATTCACCCCCTAGCCATCTAGGACCTTACAGGCCTTGGGCGGCGCGTGATGGCGCGGGCGAGGGAGGGGCGGTGCTAGTGGTGGTGGCGCACGTGCTCTAGGGTTAGGGAGAGAGAGAGTTGGAGAGACAAGAGCCGCTGTTTGGGAGTTACCCCTTTAATTTTTTTCTTGAATAAAATCCAAACGACATAAACTCCCTTGTATTTATAGTCCAGAAAGACTTGCACGCTAAGCAATCTCTAGGAGGTTTCCCTATAGATTGGAATACCTCTCTCACAAGCAACCTATTTATTCCCTATTTTATTCCTATCTTTATTCCCTAAATATCTATTACTTAATGACGGCCGATGACGACGATGGCGCGACGGCGGCGGATGGCGGCGGTCGGCCACGAGCTTTGGCCTTGCCCATGCGCACGCATGAGCCCTGTTAGGGCGTTGACGTTTCCCCCTTGGGGCCCATTGATTTTGGTTCATGACAACTTTTATCAAAGTATTTTTTAAGACAAATCTACTCATATAATTTTTACATTTATAAACTCAACAACTTAAAAGTTATTGATGATTTATATTCCGATGTTTGACCCAAAACTTGTCCAAAACGACTTCTAATGCCATCCCTGAGGGAGTACTTTTGTGCCAACCGCCAAAGGAACATGTTTTTTTTTTTCTTCTACGAGTATTCCTAATATTAACCGGATACATAGGGTGGTAATGAATCCGACTCTTAATCTCCTTCGCAATTTTACACGGTCCTATTCATTTTTAATTCAAAATTTGATAAGTTTTACTATTCTAATCCGACCCGATTTTTAAATTTGCTAGCTTAAATTAGAGGGCCATGCCAACTGCCAAAGGAACACATTTTTTTTTCTTCTATGAGTATTCCTAATATTAACGGATACATAGGGTGGTAATGAATCCGACTCTTAATCTCCTTCGTAATTTTACACGGTCCTATTCATTTTTAATTCAAAATTTGATAAGTTTTACTATTCTAATCCGACCCGATTTTTAAATTTGCTAGTTTTACAGAAATGAACATGTTCAATGAAACCATATCCGACCTGGACCTAGTGGACATTCCATTCAGTGGCAGGAATTACTCTTGGAGTAACATGCAGGTCGACCCTCTCTTGGTGAAGCTGGATTGGATCTTTGTCTCATCAGATTGGCTAACAACCTTTCCAGACACCACAGTTCAACCACTGAGCAAGAGTACCTCTGATCACATCCCCTATGTCTTGCACATTGGCACAAGCATCCCCAAGTCCAACATATTTTGTTTTGAAAACTACTGGCTTAGCCACCCAGGGTTTCACGAAACAGTTAGTACTCACTGGAACAACAGTCCTTTTTTTGCCAATGCTGCAAAGCACCTGTCAACAAAATTTAAGCAAGTTAGAGTTGGGTTGAAATCTTGGTGCAAAAAATTTTCAAATCTGAATAAGATCATCTACAATTGTAATTGGGTCCTCATGCTTTTGGATGGTCTTGATGACCAAAGGCCTCTCTGCATCCTAGAATCTAATTTCAGAAGATTAGTTAAGAAACATTTAAGTTCCATGCTTGAGGCCAAAAGACTATATTGGAAACAAAGGTTCTCAGTTAGATGGATCAAGCTAGGAGATGAGAATACCCAATTCTTTCACAAGATGGCTCTTGTTGGGCACAAAAAGAACTTCATTGTCAGCCTGTCAGACAGAGATGGCAACTTAATATATGATCATGACCAGAAGGCCAACATGCTCTGGAATGCCTTCAAAGACAGAATGGGTGTCAGTGAATTCAATGGAATTCGTAGCTCAGTTGTGACCGGACGCACCTAACCGGAAGCATGAAGCTTCGGACCAGGGACGCACCGGTGTGCGGGTCCGGTCCGAGAATTCCAATAAGGGGTAAACGAGGGGGTTCGGCCGAGGGCCGACCGGACACATCGACCGGATGGTTCCGGTGCTAACCGGAAACACCGATCGGACGCTTGACCGGACCGACCGGGCCAGGCCGGGGTTCGTGCCGCTTGGGGGTTGTCGGTTGTGACCGGACCCACCGACCGGACTCACTGGTGAGTCCGGTCAGGCTGCAGAAACCGTGGGTTTCCTCCCAACGGCCACATTTCGTGGTGTGGCCTATTTATACCCCCTTGGCTGCCTCTTGCTCTCTCTCTCTTGGTCATTTGAATCATTCCTAACAAGCTAGAGCAAGCAAGCATGCCTCCCTCCTCTCTCATTCTTGATTTGAGCTTCATTCTTGAGAGAAGAGTTGATCCAAGTGCATTTGCATCGAGTTCTTGCATCTAGAGGCACTTGGGGATTGTTGTGGGCCGGTGGGTTTCCCGTTTCTCTTGGAGACACCGCTCCTAGCCGGCTTGGTGGTTTGGTGGAGTTGTTGGCAAGAAAAGGTGATTGTTTCTTGGCCACCTCCGGTTGATTTGTGAGAGGATTACGCACTCCTCGTCGGGAAGACAAAGTGCAAGGAATACATTGCTCGTGTCTTGGGTACCACACTTGTTGAGTGGTGTGTTGAAGCTAGCAAGGGCACCGCCTAGCTCAAACACCATCCTTGTGTTGGTCGGCACAACCGGAGACTAGCTTGTCGGTGTACAAGTGAACTCCGGGTGAACAAATCGACTTGTTCATTGTCTCGGTGTGTGGATCATCTCCTTCGTGTGATTGATAGTTCATCTTCTTCCCGGTGATTGGTTGACATCCTCTACACGTCGGTATAACAAGCCTCTCATTCTTGCTTTACATTTCTATTTTGCTTTGAGTAGAGAGCTAACACTTGCTTGTGTAGGTTGTTCTTGCTAGCATAAGGATCATATTAGGATTGCTCACTAGTTAGAGTAGTGACATAGCTCTTGTGTGGCATAGAGATCATAGAATATATTTAGAATTGTCACTAGAGGCTTGCAAGACAATAGAGCTAGTGCAAACCGCTTTACTCCGTATTTTATACTAATCGGTTTGTTTAGTTGAGCTTGTAGAAAATTTTTATAGGCTATTCACCCCTCCTCTAGCCATCTAGGACCTTACAAGTGGTATCGGAGCCGTGGTCACCATATTTGAAGGCTTAACAACCTTGGTATGATAGTATGGCTCATGTTGTGTTCAACCATGTTGGGGAAAGCCTCCTTTCTTTAATGGAGTCAAGAATTTTGACTATTGAAAGAGATGCATGAGAATATACTTGGGATCAATCAATGACCAAGTATGGGAAGTGACCGAGAAGGATTATGTCATTCTTGATCCTACCAACGTCACTCTCACCGACAAGTCCAACAAGGAATGCAACACCATGGCATTGAACACATTGTACAATGGCATGGATGTCAAGGTGTTTGAGGGCATCAAAGACCTTGAGAAGGCAAGTGAGGTTTGGGAGAAGTTGTGTGAGACCTATAAGGGCACAAAGGTGGTGAAAAGTGTCAAATTGTATGTTCTCAAGAGTGAATTTGAGAATTTTAAGATGAAGAAAGATGAGAGCATACCGGAGACATTCCATAGGCTTCAAGTGATTGTCAATGATCTCAAATCATTGGGAGTGAAGACATTGGATAGAGACTTTGGGCACAAATTCTTGATGTGCTTGCCCAAAAGATTTGCTATGTTGAGGAAGATACTCTTTAGAGGTACATTGGACACTATGACACCTAGTGACTTGCTTGGTGAAGTGCTAACCGATGCGCAAGTTGATGGCATAGAAGATGAGGAAGAGAAGGAAGATGACAAGAACAAGAAGGTTGTGGCATTCAAGGCCGCCACCACCTCATCCAAGGCTAAGGGCAAGTCCAAGGCTCAAGAAGAAGTTGATGAGGAGATTGATCTAGATGAGATTGATCAAGAGTTTGCCATGTTTGTGAGGAAGTTCACAAAGGTCTTGAAGAACAAGAAGATGGGGCAAGGCTCAAGAAGAAGAAATGACTCATCCAAGAGCAATGAAGAGCCAAGAAAATGCTTTGAGTGTGATAGCCCATACCACATTCTTGCCGATTGCCCAATCAAAAAAGAAAAGGAAAAGATAAAGGCATACAAGAGTGGCAAGACACACAAGAAGAACAAGACCATGACCTTCAAGAAAACAAATGATGGTGCTTTTGTGCGCTCTTGGGATAGTGATGGCTCCTCCGATGGAGAGGAAGAGAAGCCCAAGGCCATGAGTGCAATTGGCCAACACAAGAAGTCATCCCTCTTCAGCTCATCACCTTCATGCTTCATGGCTAAGGCCACTAAGGTATCATTGCATGAGCATGATGAACTAAGTGAAAATAAAGTAAAATATGATGATAGTGATGATGAAGATGATGAATGTGAACCCACTAAAGATGATCTTCTTGAGATGCTTAAGCAAACTCATATCATGCTTAAGACTAAGGACAAGGAATGTAGAGCTTTGCAAAAGAGTCTAAAAACTCTTGAGCAAAACTTTAGTGAGCTAGAGGCCACCCATGAGGGTCTAAAGGAAGACCATGAGGAATTGGAGCTAGCTCATACAAGGCTTCAAAAAGCCCATACCTTGCTCTTAGAGAAGAATGATAGAGCTTGCTCAATCATCAAGAAGGATGTTGGTTCAACATGTGACATCATAGATGAACCATTCTTGGTTGATGTTGAAGAACCATCTATCCCTTCCACATCCACATCAACTCACTCAAGCTCTACTAGTAGTCATGAAGTAATTTTAGACTCATCATTAAAAGTTAAGAATGAGGCTCTCAAAAGAGAGGTGGATGAGCTCACCCACTCCTTGAGGAAGACATATGGTGGGGATGTCCGCTTGCTAAAGTGCTTGGGTAGCCAAAGGTTTTCCCTTAACAAGTAAGGTTTAGGCTATGTCCCCAAGAAAGGCAAGAAGGCCTTTGCTACTCCAAAGCCTAGCTTTGTAAAGAGCAATGGCACTTATTGCAATAGATGCAAGCAAGTGGGGCATCAAGAGCAAAAATGTGTTAAAATAAACATGAACAAGAAATCAAGCAAAGTGCACTCCATCCATTTTGATTCTTGTTATTTGCTTACCAAGGGTGAGAAGGGTGTCAAGGCAAAGTTTGTTGGTACACCCATTGTTGGCCCAAAGAAGAAGGCAATTTGGGTACTAAAGGCTTTGGTTACTAACCTCCAAGGACCCAAAGGCAAATGGGTACCTAAATCTTATTGATTTCCTTGTAGGTGAATTACAAGATTGGGGGGAATCATTGGATTCTTGATAGTGGGTGCACTCAACACATGACCAGTGATGCAAGGAAGTTCAACACTATTAATTCAAATCAAGAGAATGGCAAGCCTATTACATTTGGTGATAGCAAAAGTGGTAAGATACAAGGCATAGGCAAGATAGCAATAACCAATGATTTGACCTTATCAAATATGGCACTAGTGGACATATTGAAGTACAATTTGCTTTCGGTGGCACAAATTTGTGATCTTGGTTACAAGTGCATCTTTGGTGAAGATAGTGTTGAGATAGTGAGTATAAAAGATTCAAGCTTGATCTTCAAGGGAATAAGATTTGACAACCTCTATCTTGTGGATTTTGGTGCTAGTGAGACACAAATTAGTACATGCTTGATATCTCAATCTAGCATGGGTTGGCTATGGCATAGAAGGCTTGGTCATGTTGGTATGAAGCAACTCAACAAGTTAGTGACTCATGATCTAGTGAGGGGCTTGAAGGATGTTCACTTTGACAAGGACAAGCTATGTAGTGCATGTCAAGCCGGCAAGCAAGTTGCCAATACACATTCAAAGAAGAGCTTCATGAGCACTTGCAAGGCATTTGACTTGATTCATATTGATTTGTTTAGCCCAACCGCATATACAAGCATTGGTGGCAACAAGTATGGATTTGTGATTGTGGATGACTATACAAGATTCACTTGGGTGTTCTTTCTCAATGACAAGAGTGATGTGTATTTATTGTTCAAGTCATTTCTCAAGAGGGTGCACAATGAGTTTGACATCATAATCAAGAAAGTGAGAAGTGACAATGGTAGTGAGTTCAAGAACACAAGAGTTGATGAGCTTTGTGATGACTATGGAATCATGCATCAACTTTCGCCAAGTACACACCACAATCAAATGGCCTAGTTGAGAGGAAGAATATGACTCTCATTGAGATGGCAAGGTCAATGCTTAGTGAGTATAATGTGAGTCAATCATTTTGGGCCGAAGCAATCAACACCGCATGCCATTACATCAATAGATTGTATTGCCATCCCATGATAAACAAGACACCTTATGAGCTATTGAATGGAAGAAAGCCAACCATTGCATACTTTAGAGTATTTTGGTGCAAATGCTACATATTGAGGAAGGGTGCAAGACTTGGCAAGTTTGACAAGAGGTGTGATGAGGGATTCCTACTTGGTTATTCCACCACAAGCAAAGCATATAGAGTGTGGAACAACTCAAGTGGTGTATTGCAAGAAGTCCAGGATGTTGAATTTGATGAAACCAATGGGTCCCAAGATGAAGATGAGAACCTCAATGATGTTAGTGGAACTCAATTGGTGGATGCCATGAAGGGTATGGACATTGGTGATATTAGGCCAACGCAAGTAGATGATGACAAAGATGAAGTGCAAATAACTCAAGCTAGTGGTGCTCAAGTTTAAGATCAACAACAAGCTAGTACATCATCTCAAGCTACAACAAGTGATCATCCAAGCTCAAGCAATCAAGCTCCAATACTCCAAAGCTCAAGCATAGCTAGAGATCACCCAATTGATCAAATTGTTGGTGACATTGCAAGTGGAGTACAAACAACAGGAAGGCTAGTGGCATTTTGTGAACACTTTGCTTTTGTGTCACAAGAGGAGCCCCGAAAAGGTTGATGATGCTTTGAAAGATGAAGAATGGGTCATTGCAATGCAAGAGGAGCTCAACAACTTTGATAGAAACAAGGTTTGGGAATTGGTAGAGAGACGAAAAGGACTACAATGTCATTGGAACCAAATGGGTGTTCAAGAACAAGCAAGATGAAGATGGCATTGTTGTGAGAAACAAAGCAAGACTAGTTGCACAAGGTTACACTCAAGTAGAGGATCTTGACTTTGGTGAAACATATGCTCCAGTTGCAAGATTAGATGCAATTAGAATTCTATTGGCCTATGCATGTGCACACAACATCAAGCTCTATCAAATGGATATCAAAAGTGCTTTTCTCAATGGATTCATCAATGAGCTAGTGTATGTTGAGCAACCACCCAGTTTTGAAGATTACCATCATCCCAACCATGTGTACAAGTTGAACAAGGCATTGTATGGGTTGAAGCAAGCACCTAGAGCATGGTATGAGAGGTTGAGAGACTTCCTACTCAAGAAAGGCTTCAAGATGGGCAGAGTTGACACTACTCTCTTCACCAAGAAGATTGGGAAGGATTTGTTTGTCATGCAAATATATGTTGATGATATCATCTTTGGTTCAACAAATCAAGAGTATTATGAAGAGTTTGCCAAGATGATGGCAAAAGAGTTTGAGATGTCTATGCTTGAAGAACTTACATATTTCCTTGGTCTTCAAATCAAGCAAATGAAGAATGACACCTTCATTAGTCAAGGGAAGTACATAAGGGACATAATCAAGAAGTTTGGCATGCAAGATGCGAAGGGCATCAATACACCAATGGGTACATATGGATCATTGGATAATGATGAAAGTGGCAATATGGTTGATCAAAGGTACTATAGGTCATTGATTGGAAGCTTACTCTATGTGACCGCTTCTAGCCCCGATGTGATGTTTAGTGTTGGCAAGTGTGCAAGGTTTCAATCCTCACCTAGAGAGAGTCACTCACCGCATCAAAGAGGATATTGAGGTACTTGAAGCACACTCAAAATGTTGGGCTATGGTATCCCAAGGGGTCAAACTTTGAGCTTATTGGATATTCGAACTCCGACTATGGGGATGCAAGGTTGATAGAAGAAGCACAAGTGGCACTTGTTAATTCCTTTGAAGATCTCTAGTATCATGGTCATCAAAGAAGCAAACCGGTGTGACACTTTCAACCGCCGAGGAGGCGAATACATTAGTGCGGTAGTTGTTGTGCACAATTGCTATGGATGAGATCAACATTGAAGGATTATGGTTTTGATTTCCATCATGTGACTTTGTATTGTGACAATGAGAATGCTTGCAACATGACTCAAAACCCAGTTCAACACACAAGAACCAAGCATATTGACATAAGGCATCACTTCATAAGAGATCATCAACAAAAGGGTGATATTGCTATCCAACCCATTGGCACCGAAGATCAACTAGCCAACATCTTTACAAAGCCACTAGATGAGAAGAGGTTTTGCAAGCTAAGAAATGAGTTGAACATCCTTGACTTCTCCAACATGAGTTGAATGCACCCCACACTATGACATGCCTCTCCTTCGAAAGCAAAAGCTAAGGTATCATTGGTTGACATGGCATTCATAATATCTAAGGACTTGTTAGAACATATAGACATATAACTTGTGCCTTAGGAAGCATTCATGGAAAATAAAAGGATTTCAATGTATGTATGCCATCACTATTGCACTTTATGCTTGTTTGATCAAGTGATGACATATGACATGTGTATGGGCTTGCAATCTCAAGTGTTGAATTTGGCTATCTTTTTCACACATATACTTAAACATAGGCAAGATAACCCTTGTCATGAGGTGTGAAGAAGCTTGTCTTTGGTTCAAACCGAAATATATGTTTGACAAGTGATCCAAATTTGACCAAATTTAAGCACTATTCTCTCTTCCATAACACAACATGGTCATACCTTTTGTGGAAATTGTCGACAAAAGGGGAGAGATTAGTGCATGAAAGGTTTTGAAAATTTAAAAATTCCACATGTTTTTGAAAAATCTTTCAAGTGGTTCACACAAGTAGGGGGAGCAAGCTCATAGACAATTTATTGCATTTGATTGTGCACTAACATATGACTTGCTCATTGCACATGTATTTAAATTCTATATACATGCTTGTGTGGTGTATGCTAGTTTTCACAAGTGGTTTACAAATGGTTGATGTACTAGCATGCATAGGAGCTAGCTAGATTTTCTAAATTCCGCTCTTAATTCAAGTACCTTGCTTATAATGTGATCTCATGTGGTACTTTGAGTTTTGATGAAAATCTAGTTACCTTGATGCTTGTATGGTGAAAATGGCGCAACTCCGATTGGTATCACGCTTCAAAGGTCCATTTCTTTCACCTTAAGCATCATTTTGGTTACATAGCTCACCCTAAATTTCAATATTCATACATGTATGCAATGTTTCGTTCCAAACTCATGGCATACATGTAGGGGGAGCTCATGCTACCAAAACCGAACTATGATGTTTGTCCAATCCTATGATTGTAAGCAAAATGCTTGGACAACCATGATATGTTCAAAAACATTAATCATAAACCTTTTATGCGGGTTGTCACCAATTACCAAAAAGGGGGAGATTGAAGATCTCTTGTTTGGTTTTGGATAATTAGTGACACCTAAGGACTAATCTCGATGCTAAGTGTTTGATTAGATTGAGATTAGTCGTCTTCGGAGTTGGTGCATGGTGATCATGGAGGATGGATCGAGGTGATCCAAAAGATGATCAAGCATACAATTTGGTGTGGTTTGGAGATCAATTGACCCCAAGGCAAAGGTATAACCATAGGGCTTTTGATTTCACACCCAAGACACCATAGAGGGTGTGGGTGATTATAGGATCGATAAGCCGTACTATAAAGAGGGAAACTTATCGCATATATCGGTCCTCATATGCCTTTAGGTTCAAAATTCATATGCATGCATTCTAACCTAAAGAGCTAACTCCGCACTTGTCGAAAAATGTTTTCGAAAATGCTAACACATGGTGTCGAGGTGTTCTTCGACGTGTCGGCAACAAGAAACAAGTGACGGAAGTCGGTTTGGAGCAAAGGCGAAGGAACGACGGCGAAACGATAAAAAATTCATGCGTACCGGCTTCGGTTGTGACGGGCACTTTTGACCGGAAGACGAAGCTTCGACCCGACGCGACCGATTGTGCGGGTCCCGGTCAGAATTCCATAATAAGGGTAAACCGGGTTTCGCCGAGGGCCGATCGGACGCATCGACGGATGCTTCGGTAGCGACCGGAAGCACCGATCGGATGCGCTTGACCGGACCCGGCCAGGCCGGGGTTCGAGCCATTGGGGGTTGGGGTTGTCGGACAGGACCGACCGGCCAGGATCGACCGTGAGTGAGTCCGGTCAGTTAAAACCGTGGGTTTTCCTCCCAACGGCCACATTTCGTGGTGTGGCCTATTTATACCCCCTTGGCTGCCTCTTGCTCTCTCTTGGTCATTTGAATCATTCCTAACAAGCTAGAGCAAGCAAGCATGCCTCCCTCCTCTCTCATTCTTGATTTGAGCTTCATTCTTGAGAGAAGAGTTGATCCAAGTGCATTTGCATCGAGTTCTTGCATCTAGAGGCACTTGGGGATCGTTGTGGGCGGTGGGTTTCCGTTTCTCTTGGAGACACCGCTCCTAGCCGGCTTGGTGGTTTGGTGGAGTTGTTGGCAAGAAAAGGTGATTGTTTCTTGGCCACCTCCGGTTGATTTGTGAGAGGATTACGCACTCCTCGGGCCGGGAAGACAAAGTGCAAGGAATACATTGCTCGTGTCTTGGGTACCACACTTGTTGAGTGGTGTGTTGAAGCTAGCAAGGGCACCGCCTAGCTCAAACACCATCCTTGTGTTGGTCGGCACAAGGAGACTAGCTTGTCGGTGTACAAGTGAACTCCGGGTGAACAAATCGACTTGTTCATTGTCTCTGGTGTGTGGATCATCACAGCCGTGTGATTGATAGTTCATCTTCTTCCCGGTGATTGGTTGACATCCTCTACACGCGTCGGTATAACAAGCCTCTCATTCTTGCTTTACATTCCTAGTTTGCTTTGAGTAGAGAGCTAACACTTGCTTGTGTAGGTTGTTCTTGCTAGCATAAGGATCATATTAGGATTGCTCACTAGTTAGAGTAGTGACATAGCTCTTGTGTGGCATAGAGATCATAGAATATATTTAGAATTGTCACTAGAGGCTTGCAAGACAATAGAGCTAGTGCAAACCGCTTTTACACCGTGTTTTATACTAATCGGTTTGTTTAGTTGAGCTTGTAAAAAATTTTATAGGCTATTCACCCCCTCTAGCCATCTAGGACCTTTACAGCTTGCCAGCGGGCGGGGCGCGTGATGGCGCTTGGCGAGGGAGGGGCGGCGCTTAGTGGTGGCGTAAGACGTGCTCTAGGGTTAGGAGAGAGAGATTTGGAGAGACAAGAGTTGCTTTTGGGAGTTACCCCTTTAATTTTTTCTTGAATAAAATCCAAACGATTACAGCTCCCTTGTATTTATAGTCCCGAAAGACTTGCACGCTAAGCAATCTCTAGGAGGTTTCCCTATAGATTGGAATACCTCTCTCACAAGCAACCTATTTATTCCCTATTTTATTCCTATCTTTATTCCCTAAATATCTATTACTTAATGACGGCCGATGACGACGATGATGGCGCTGACGGCTGGCAAGGGCGGGCCGCCATAGGTTCGGCCTTGCCCATGCACACGCATGAGGCCTGTTGGGTCGTTGACGTTCCCCCTTGGGGCCCATTGATTTTGGTTCATGACAACTTTTATCAAAGTATTTTTTAAGACAAATCTACTCATATAATTTTTACATTTACAAACTCAACAACTTAAAAGTTATTGATGATTTATATTTCGATGTTTGACCCAAACCTTGTCCAAAACGACTTCTAATACCATCCCTGAGGGAGTACTTTTGTGCCAACCGCCAAAGGAACACGTTTTTTTTTTTCTACGAAGTATTCCTAATATTAACCGGATACATAGGGTGATAATGAATCCGACTCTTAATCTCCTTCGTAATTTTACACGGTCCTATTCAATTTTAATTCAAAATTTGATAAGTTTTACTATTCTAATCCGACCCGATTTTTAAATTTGCTTGTTTTACGAGAAATGAACATGTTCAATGAAACCATATCCGACCGGACCTAGTGGACATTCTATTCATGGCGTGAATTACTCTTGGAGTAACATGCTTGGTCGACCCTCTCTTGGTGAAGCCGGATTGGATCTTTGTCTCATCGATTGGCTAACAACCTTTCCAGACACCACAGTTCAGCCACCGAGCAAGAGTACCTCTCGATCACATCCCCTATGTCTTGCACATTGGCACAAGCATCCCCAAGTCCAACATATTTCGTTTTGAAAAAAACGGCTTGGCTTAGCCACCTAGGGTTTCATGAAACAGCTTAGTACTCACCTGGAACAACGGTCCTTTTTTTTGCCAATGCCGCAAAGCACCTGTCAACAAAATTTAAGCAAGTTAGAGTTGGGTTGAAATCTTGGTGCAAAAATTTTCAAATCTGAATAAGATCATCTACAATTGTAATTGGGTCCTCATGCTTTTGGATGGTCTTGAGGACCAAAGGCCCTCTCTGCATCCTAGAATCTAATTTCGTAAGATTAGTTAAGAAACATTTAAGTTCCATGCTTGAGGCCAAAAGACTATATTGGAAACAAAGGTTCTCAGTTAGATGGATCAAGCTAGGGAGATGAGAATACCCAATTCTTTCACAAGATGGCTACTATTGGGCACAAAAAAAGAACTTCATTGTCGGCACTGTCAGGCAGAGATGGCAACTTAATATATGATCATGACCAGAAGGCCAACATGCTCGGAATGCCTTCAAAGACAGAATGGGTGTCGTTGAATTCAATGGAATTGAATATCCTCTCAGTGAAATCCTTGTTAACCATAACTTGGAGGATCCGGATGCAGAATTCAAGCACCGGATGAGATAGACATGGTTATTAATTCCCCGCCATCCGACCACGCACAGGGACCGATGGTTTCAATGGTTCCTTCATCAAAATTGCTGGCCCTTAGTGAAAGAAGATTTCTCAAGGCTTTTCAGAGATTTCTACATGGCAAATGTAAACCTCACACCCATAAACTCTTAGGTCATTGCTCTTATTCCAAAAAAGACAGCCTCTAAACTGCCAATGATTACAGCCTATTTCACTCATGAATTATTCAATGAAATGCATCACAAAGCTCTTGTCTCAGAGATTACGGGGGGTCATCTTACGCCTAGTCCATATGAATCAATATGGCTTCATCAAGGGCAGGACAATTCAGGACTGTCTTGCTTAGTCCTTCCAATTCCTACATCTCTGTCACAGCTCCAAAAAAGAAGTGATTATCCTAAAATTGGATTTTGAGAAAGCCTTTGACAAGGTGGAACACCAGGTGATATTGGAGGTCATGAAACACAAAAAGGCTTCTCAAGCAAATGGATCAGTTGGATCAAGAACATTCTCGAGTACAAGGCAGTTCTAGTGTGCTCTTGAATGGTATCCCAGGAAAATCTTTCAAATGCAGAAGAGGGGTACGTCAAGGTGATCTACTGTCACCTTTGCTTTTTGTTCTTGTAGCAGATCTCTTGCAAAGCATTGTCAATGCAGCCTGGTTACTTGGTGATATCAGTCACCCATTATATCGATGACTTTGGTGGTGACTACCCATTAGTCCAGTATGCTGATGACACCTTGCTCATTGTTGGCATTTCTTAGCATCATTGCTAGTATTAGCAATGCTGCTCAAGAATACCTATAACGATAGTTCTCAACGTTCTATGTAACAAGTCGCAAGCGCACGGAATTATCATTGTAGCATTTCACCCGGGAGTATTCGGGTATCGTTCATTTATATTTTCCCATGGGAAGGCATGGTAAAAGACTCTAGCTTGGATATGTCAAGATAACATGTTGGCATAATAAACCAATACTCAATACAGGGGTAAGTCCTGATAGGTTTTAAGATAGTGTGACACACACTTGAGCCAACTGTTAAGGATAAAAGAGAAAACAAAGAATAAAAAGAATGTCCTAAGTGAAGTAGGCATGTTCTAGTATAATTGTGCTAAGAACAAGTTAATGATCATACAAGGTATATAGACAAAGTGAGATGGTCGGGGAGATGCCCGCACCGTCCGCCCAACCGATGGACACTTTCGAACTCCTACTCAATACCCGAACGTGGAGGAGTGCTAGGGACGGACAGGGCTGTCACCACCTGCCGCCTACCTCACTACCGTGGGGCACCGACATATCCCGAAGGCTCCCGTGCACCCGGGCTCCATGCCCGCGTGCACTAAGGAACTACCCATATCCCCCATGGACTCTAACCCTACGGATTAACGAGCAAGAATATGGGCAAACTCGAAGGTACGACAGACCGCCATCTAGACCTCATGATATATATTGCATGAATGATTAAGCATAAAGTTCTATATGACAAAATCATAGCGTAGGAACTATAGCCTAGTTCGCATGCCATGATTATGTCACAAGAACAACATGTTATGATAATAACATATAAACTATATGCAAGTTCATACGTCAAGATTATAACATGAAAACCTTGCTCTAGTTCTATAGCACAACTATAATAATAAGATGAGAGCAAGACTTTGGAATAAATCATATTTGTATTCATACCGAGATTCTTCTCCAAAGTACAAGCTTTCCAATGAAGCTTTGCCTATTCACAAACTAATCCTAAGTCTAAAGTGTGAGCGTGTAGAAGAGGAATGGCTCCAAGGTGTGTGTGTCCTAAAGAGAGGGGGTGGCCTTCTTTATATAGGAAAAGAGGAAGGAGAATGGAGGGCTCTCCATGTTTCTATCAAATTCACGGGCATGCAACCGCCTTCTCTTGGCGCCAAATTAATTCCCATGGCATGCAACCAAGCATTCTTGGCGGGAATGTCTTCTTCCACGCATGCCACCTTCTTCCAAGCCATGCAACCGCATATGTGAAATGTTTTGGCGGGATTCCTGGCGCCATCCGAAAAGCACCTTCATGCACCGCCTCTTCTCCTTGGGGACGTGGTCGTAGCAAAAGCACGGCGGGATCGGGGGGCTGATCAGTGGCGGGCGCCTGGGTGCGGCGGCCACCGTGAGTTTGGCCCTCCTCATGCCCGTTTTTTGGCGAGGTGGGCTTGTGGCCCACCCAGGCCGCGTCCTCGGGGGTGCTTTGGCCTGGTTCGCGTTAGTTTTGGCCTCGGTGGCATTTCCCTTGTCCAAAGCGCAGAGTTCGATGTGCTTTCCCTCGCCTTCTAACATTACTTTTACCTGTTTCCACGTTTATGCACGCAAAACATATTTTCTTCGAATACAAGTGGAACTAGGTGAGTAGTAAAGGTTTATATGACATAAGTGTGCTTTTCCCTCTTATTTAGAGCTAAGTTGGCGGTATAAAATGTATGATAGTGACCGCCAACACTCATCCTCCCGGGTGATCCAATGGTCCTAGAGAATTTGAAAACATTGCTAAATACTTTCTCCATCTCCATAGGTCCGAAAGTTAATTTTGACAAATCCTTTCTAGTGCCAATCAACATGGACAATACTAGAGCTCTAGAACTTGCATTTGTCGGGTTGTCAAGTAGGAAGCATGCCTTTCACTTATTTAGGTTTACCTCTTGGTACAACAAAACCTTCAGTAGCTGACTTCACTCCTTTGTTCACAAGGATAGAAAAAAGACTGAATGGTTTTGAGTATACTCCTTTCTTACCGGGGAAGACTACTGGCTGGTAAACTCTGTCCTATCCGCCCTCCCAACTTTCTACATGTGCACCTTGAAGTTCCCACCACAGGTGGTCAAGCAGATTGACAAGTACAGAATGCACCATCTTTGGAGCAAAGGAGAAATGGACAGGAAGGGTAGATGTCTAGTGGCCTGGGAGAATGCAGTTGTGCCCAAAGATCAAGGGGGTTTAGGCATCATTGACCTTCAGACCCAGAATGATGCACTTCTGCTCAAATCATTGGATAAATTCTATAATCATGCCAACCTTCCCTGGGTCAGTCTCACTTGGTCAAAATTATATCACAACAGCAATACCCCACCCCATGCCAGATCTCCTATTGGCTCTTTCTGGTGGAAGGATGTGCTGAAACTCTTCAGTAAGTTCTCAGGCTTGGCAACATGTAATCCAAATTCAGGGAACTCAGCACTCTTCTGGTTAGATATATGGATTGATCAACCACTGAAAAACAAATTCCCCCAGCTGTTCTCCTTTGCAAGAAAGCCAAAATGTTCTGTGAGATTTTTTCTGAATCAGCAACTGGAAAATATATTCAGACTGCCTCTCTCACAGATTACTGCCACACAATTCTCTGAGCTCATGCACACTGTGGAAAATAGAGATTGGGATGAAAGTCTTACTGACACTTGGATCTACAGTTGGGGCAACTCAACCTTCAGAAGCAAGAAAGCCTACCAAGCACTCCTAGGACATACTCCTGCCTCCCCCCTCTTCAAGTGGCTCTGGAAGGCTTGTAATCCAGGTAATCAGAAGTTTTTCTTTTGCCTTTTACTAAGAAACCGACTGAACACAAGAGGTATGCTTAAGAGGAAAAACATGTTCCTGCCTAGTTACAGCTGTGTTTTATGTGATCATGACATAGAGGAATCTGCCTTCCATCTTTTCTTTGAATGCCAATTCAGTAAGGAGTGCTGGATCTTTGTCAAGATTATTTGGAACCTCTCTTTGCCTCCCCTTGATATGGTCCTCAAAGCAAGAGAGGACTTTCAATCTGTCATCTTTCGAGAAGTTATGATCAACACCTGTTGGGCCATTTGGAAGCTTAGGAACACCATTATTTTTGACAATGGCAGAAGAGATATGGATTCTTTCAGAAGAGTCTTCTTGACGGAGTTTGGAGTGGTCTGTACCAAGGCCAAACCGTCAAAGTCTGCTTTACTAGCTTCATGGAGAGAGAACCTTATTTAGCTTCTTCTTTTTTGTTTCTTTCTGTTTTGGGCCTGGGCGCCTTGTAATCTTTCTGTTCCTTTCTTAGTTTGTACAGTCTCCATTCTTTTATTTAATTGAAATGAAAAAAAAATAGGTAGGGGCTTCCCCTACCGATTCCCTCAAAAAAATTAGAGGGCCATTTACCACCTGAATATTATTGAATTGATTATATTAAATACTTTAAATACTTAGCCTATATTTGTACGACAACTTTTCAACGGCTTTGTCGTCAACTTATTCTTTTTTTTTTCCAGAAACAAAATATTAATGAGTAATAGCAAGATAATGCACCAAGATTACTGCTCATTTAATGAGTAATAGGAAGATAATGCACCAAGATTACTGCCATAGCTGTGCATGTACATGCAACTAGGTCTGTTAGACTAGTACTAGCAGGATAGTCAAGGATCTGGCTAATAGTAGTCTAACAACTCTGTTGTTTCAAAATACTCTTGAAACAATAATACAACAAGTATTTTGAAAATCAAAATTGCTAGACGCATTGACCAATTTCAGCAGATTTCACTACATCATTTTTTCGTCAAAATAGGGAGAACTATAAATGAAGTGATGTTGCCGACAGTATTGCCAAGAAGGTAAGACAGGCTGTGATTTCTGACTCTTGCTGCTTTTCTCTTGCCAATCTTTAGTGCATTCGACAAATTGTAATATGCAGTCCAAGTTGAAGAACTTTCAAGGGGTTTGTTTTGCCCCACCTCTGTACTTTGTCTTTTAAGTAATGTAAATTTTACCCTTTCCAGACAATACCAAATTGCAGGGGCAAAAAGCAGTAAAAAAGATAACAGCCAAAATACACCGTTTTCATTTACCTTTTTCACTGGCAAATTTAAAACTGGTTTCTTGAGAATCCAGATGGAACTGAAGCTTGACGATCTCTAGGTGCAGTATCCCATGTTCTCTGTCCATCCAGTCCACATGATGAACCGAGACCATAAGCATCTTCAGATGCAGTTCCCCATTTTCTCTGTCCTTCCAATATCAAATGGACTTCTGATCTCTGACCTAATTGCCATGTCCTAGATCTCTCATAAATCCAGAGCCTCAAACAACTCCAAAATTCAATAAAGTACCAGACTTGGTCGGTGCTGTACCATGTTGCCACGTGTGCACGTCCCCTTCTCCATCATACCGAGACCAAAGCAAGAAAACCTCCAATGGCGCCACGCCAAGTGTCCTCTATCCCTGTCACACCACTATGCTTTTATTTCCTATATATATTAAACCTCAGCTTCCCTTCCCTGAAACATCACCCAAACCAACCCAAGCAAGCAAAGACACATTTGGCTCACTCACAGTCACTCACTGGAAGCTGCAAGCGACAGCACAAACAGCTCAGAAGAAGTTTGTAGAAGATGGGCAAGCTCTGGACGATCCTCACTCACCTCCACTCCCTTGCTGGGTATGTATGATGTGCAGTTCATCTTCATACTGCATATGATTTTTCAGCTTCTTGTGAATTCAGTTCTGATCGAGTGTAAAAACCATTTTTCTGCTTGTTGTTTATCCCTGCAGGCCAACGGTGATGCTCCTGTACCCCTTGTACGCATCGGTGCAGGCGATGGAGACCCCGTCCAAGCTCGACGACGAGCAGTGGCTCGCCTACTGGATCCTCTACTCCTTCATCACGCTCATGGAGATGGTCCTCGAGTCCCTCATCTACTGGTAATCACTTTGCTGTGACTGATGATTTGCATCCATGGATCGATCTTAGCTTAATCCTCTTGGTTTCTTGTAAAACTTAACCTAAAGATTTGTTTCGAATGGACTCCGTTTGCTTATTTCAGGATCCCGATTTGGTACGAGCTGAAGCTGCTGTTCATCGCGTGGCTGGTGCTCCCCAACTTCAGGGGCGCCGCGTTCATCTACGACAAGTTCGTGCGGGAGCAGCTCCGGAAGCACGGCCTCACCGCCGCCGGCTCCGGCAAGAAGGACGACGGCAAGTCTTCCTCGTCGCCGTCGTCCAAGGACAAGGACAAGCCCAAGAGCAAGTTACTCGCTTTCGTCACACCCAAGAAGGTGAGTTCCGTCCTCATCAGCAGATTCAGCTCTTGCCACGGCAAGTCTGAACGATTTGTTTTAAAATATAGGAGTATTTCCTTTCTTTAACTGAAGATGTCTTCGGTGTGTTCTGTCTGAATGTTTCAGGATCATGAAGCTTCCTGAAGCAGAGTGCAGTGTTCCCATCCCTGGATCATGATGTCCCGGCAACCTGTAGTGTTTACTCCACTAGATTTGATCTTGTTCTTCTCTTGAAATAGAGCTGTTCGATGTGTGTATGGCCATCCTGTATTTGTGAACATCAACTTTAACATGGAATGGAGACAAGACGACCTTTCGGCGTTTGATGATGTGAATGTGTGAACTTTGTGAATATGCAGTGTTCTGGGACGGACTTTTCACTCTGAATAGTTTCTCTGCTTTCTGTCTGAAAACGGTCCGTTTTTCTGTTGCTAGGGCCTAAATCTTATGATGAAGTGCAAATATGAACTTTGTCATTAAAACTTCACTTTATCTACTTTCCTAAAGGCCTGTCTCCATGGGCCAAAAATCGAGCTCAGCCCTTGTGGATGACCAGCAAATTCCCAGTGTTTGTGGAAATAGATCTGTCCGATGTGTGTAAGGCCATCCTGTATTTGTGAACACCAACTTTTACAAGGAATGGAGACAAGACGAACTTTCGGTGTTGATGATGCGAATGTCTGAACTTTATGTCAATATGCAGTGTTTCTGGGACAGACTTTTCACTCTGAATAATGTATCTGCTTTTTTTAGGGACTATTCACTCTGAATAATGTATCTGCTTTCTTCTCTCTGAAAACGGCCTGTTTCTGATGCTAGGTTCTCAATCTTATGATTAATATATGTGCAAATCTGAACAGAGTCATTCAAACATCACTTTATATCACTTCGGAGACATCCACAAAACATCACTTTATAGTTTCCTAAAGGCCTGCCTCGTGATGTGGACCAAATATCGAGCCAGCCCTTGGGGATGGCCTGCAAATTCTTACTGTTTGTGGAAATAAAACAGACTTTCCTGACTGCTGAATGAGTTCATATCCTATTGTTTCAACACGAAAATATACCAAGATAAATTTTTTTGGAAGTATACCAGTTTCTTGGGCAATTTTGGGCAATGTTTACTTTGCACCTGTTTTTTTTTTTGAAAACCGGGACATTGCCCGTTCTGCATTAGAGAAGTGGGACATCCTGCATATGGCTGGGCGAGATGCCAAGGGTATACTAGGCAACACACTAACAAAAAGGCACATGCTAAAAAACGGTGGAGCTAACAAGTTGTACTTAGGAATAAACCTATTTTGCGGCGAGAAGAAAACCGCCCTTTCGGTGCTCGCCGTCTTCGTCAAGCGGTTCGCGCAAGCGCCATGGGGGACTAGGATCTGCACCATGTCCCGCTTGTGCCGTGGGACATTACCACGAAATGATCTTGGAATCTCTTAGCAACGGTGGAGTCCGGCGTTTGAGATGAAGCGCCCTCCGCCCTCCCTTCCCATTTGTTAAGGAGGACGCAGCCGAGCGACGCTCGATTGGGATCCCGGAAGGAGGACTTGCCGGCCAAACGGTCACTCCGCCTTGGCGCCACGCTCTGCCTCCGTGAGATGCGCAGCGAGGTGGTGAGGCCACCAACAGCTGCTCTAGGGGCAGCAGAGAGAGTCGATCAAGTCGCCCACGTCCGACATGGATGGCGGCCACGGTGTCCGCGGTGTCGAAGGCGGCGTAGTGGCCGCGGCGGTGGATCCGCGGGTGTCCGAGCCACCGACGAGTCGGGGGCACGCACCGCACTCACCCGGTGAGGCGGTGCGGCGGAATCGGCAACTCGAGTCAGGCTGGCCGCACGCTTTGCGTCCTCCCCGAGACGCCCATCGGTTCCACCTCTTGCGGGGCGCCCCGAACACATTGGGAGGGGCTGCCGCAGGCAAAATCGAGGCGACCAAGACTTCAAAAAGTGGCGTGAGCCCCCTCCCCCGCCGGTGCCGTGGCGCCACCTCCTATTTGTGGAACCTCCCCTGTGATAGGAACTCCGTGGCCGGGCGAGCTCACTCCACCAATCATTTGGTGCATCCACGGGATGTGGGGCGGAACACCGGTGAGCTCCACCCGCACTAGATCCCGCCACCAATCGACGGGGGGCTGCTGCACAGCCTGAGGTCCGCGGTCCGTCTTGAATTAAGTGTGGAGCGACATTGATGAAGGCCCCGACGAAGCCACGGTGTGCTGCGAACTATCTCGGATCAAAGCACGAACATGGATGGCGTGCATAACCTTTTGCCGGATGAAGCCGGTGTAGGCGTCCGGGGTGCCGCCGGGGCGAGGCGTTTGGAGACCCCCGGTTCCACAAGGAAGGCTCGACCGGCCGAAGTCGGGAGCCCTTGACACGGGTGTGCGCGGGGGGGGAGGGAGGTGCCCACCGATCCTCAATGAACACCAACGGGCCCCGACGAACTGTAGTTCTTGCCATAGGGGCAGGAGATAAAAATTGGAAGGGGAGTCGAAATGTGAATGTTGTAATTTGAATGAAACAATCCAACATCTCTTTTTTTGACTGCCCTTTTGCCAAGATGATTTGGAGGATTATTTTCTATGCTACTAATATAACACAACCTGTTTCTCGTTAACCATATGTTTGGTACATGGCTTAGTAATCAGCATAAAAGCGGACTAAGCCTCGATTTGGGTTGGTGTGGCTGCTCTTTTACGGGCCATCCGGAGATGTCGTAATGACGTGATTTTTAAAAAATTGAAATCTAACTCTATTATGCGAGGTTATCTTCGGGGAGCTTATTGGCTACGTTCACGGGCCCGGCCCTACAACAGTCTTGAGCAAACAAAGGACATCCTCATGGTCTTGAGCAAGCGTTTAGAGTTGGTTGCTTTAGAAATTTCAAATAGAGGGTGGAAACATCTTTTCCGTTTGTTATAATTCATGTCTATTTTAAAAGACATTGCCTTTTTGTTCTTTGAACTTTGTAATAATTGGTTGTGTACATCCATGGATGTAGAGGCGGATTGTATTATCCATTATCTAAAAAAAAATAGGGGCGGGGAGATGGTGCCCACCTTGACAACTTCTTGGTGGGGCGGCTTTGGACCCAGTAGTCGCTTGATTATGGCCGCCCGGCCGAAGGTGTGTGGTGGCGCTGGGCCCGGGGGGAGTGCTCACGGTGGTCGCGGGCGTCACGGTGGTCGCGGATGTCGCCGGGTCGGTCAGCGGCGTCCGCGGTGGTCGCGGACATCGCCCCCTGGTCCGCCCGGCGCCGTCACCCTGCCATCTTCGATGTCGTCGAGCGGTGGCGGCTTCCTCCTCGGGGGCGTGCAAGTCGACACTCCGGGATCCGGGCTGTAGGAGGTAGAGCTGCGGTCACCTCCTCCGCCGCCCCACATCGGGCTCGGGATGTTAATGAGCTGTACCTCGGTATGTACGCGGGTGCGGCACCGGCGATAACGAACAACTCACGATCATCATCATGGGGCACTCCGGGGGCCGAGCCGGTGGATTCTCGTGCAAGATGGCCCAAGCACAGCTTGGGACGGACATCACATTCCCGCGTCGTGGCGGGCAACCTGCGAATGCCCACCAGACGCTGAACCGGAAGGCGGCGGCGCGATCGTGGAGGTGCGCAGCCCGTGGTCGCCAGGACAGCGGGTCAGCCCGGTGCCAAGAGGGGCACGTAGAACCCGTTGGACGATCCGCCATGCTTCAAGTGAACCGGGGAAGTCTTCCGGCTCATGTCGCCGCACATTGACGTCCTTAGCCCCGATGTCGAAGCGGACTGCAGGTAATTATATACCGCGGCGGTGGACATGGAGACGGATGAGCGGGGGCCGCCCACCATCCCCACCAAAGCCTGGCCCGGGATATCCTCCTCGTTCGCAGTCGTAGAGCGTGGCACTATGACGATGGGGCGGAGCTCCCCGCTGGCCGCACGCGCCAGGGGTGTCGGCGCGGGTCGAACTCCGGTGGTGAGTCGCCAATCCCATGTTCAGTTTGAGACCGAGGGAGGTGGTCGCGCCTCCCGCTGCACACGCGCGGGTGTACGGCCCGGTTATTCCCGTGGAGGAGGCGGAGGGGGTGCTCGCCGCCCGGCGCCCCGTCATTAATTGTGGGGTGGGGAGGCGGGGTGCACGCCGCCAGCGATCCTCGACATCACGGGACGCCGCCCACCATTGCCGGGGTGGACCTCGTCATCGCTGGTGCGGCCCACTCGCTACGTCTTTGGTCGGGCGGCGGTCATCTATCGCCCGACGGCGGCCCCGGCCAGTGGGTCGAAGCTTGGCGAGGTTGACGCGCGGCTCTTCTAGCGGTGGAGGCGGTGGAGGAGGTGGGGCGGTGGCACCACAATGGAGGCGATCGTGGGCGCCGCGGGCGGAGATAGGGCGGCGCGAGAGGTCCGTTCGCAGCCGCCTTCTCCCGGCTGCACACCCCGTGGGCAAGTTTTTCGCGACGGCCCCTCCCGTCGGGCGCGATAGGCGTCGCGCCGGAAGGTGCACGTGCGTTCGACATGGCATTTCTCGAGGCAATTGAAGCATAAGCCGATCAACTCGGCGGCACGCCCCGGGCGACCTCGGCGGATCGAACCTCGCCATGCCGGCGGCTCTCCACCAAAAAGAAACCCTCCGGCGTTAGGTGTGCCCGAACCCTAGCCGGATGGGGCGGTGGATGGTGACCGACCGGGCGCGCGCGGTGGGGATTGTGTCGAGACCGGCGCTCATCAAGGGCGCTTGGGCGTCTCTTGCGGTGGCATCCGGAACGTCGACGACGGGGGCGAAGGACCCGTGGCGGCCGCGGCGGGGGCGGCGGTGGACTACGCCTCGCGGGCGACGGCGGGCACTCAGAGCCGGAGTCGGAGAACCCTCCGAGTCGGTGAGGGACAACATCCACTCGGGACCACGGGCCGAGGTTCATCCGGGCCGCGGCGCCGGCCGAGACGGAGGGAGCGCCATCATCCTCCTCGTAGAGCGGATGGCAGAGGCCACGAGCCTCATCGCCCGCCCGTCCTTCCAACAGTGCGGGCGAGCCCGATGGCCGACGCGAGGACTCTCTCTTCCTGCTCATCTTCCTCCACCATGTCCACCCAGCGTCGCGATCCGAACCCGCTCCATGGCTGCGGTCGCCGAGTAGGCGTGGGCAGCCGCGTCGGCGCTTCGCGGTGGGCGGTCAGCGTCGGGCGCCGCGACGGCAGCCGCAGCGTCGGGCGATCGCGACGGGCAGCAGCGTCGGGACGGAGACCCGCGACACGATCGACCGCCCTAGTCGCGTCGGGCGGCCACGCGTCGGGCGATCATGACGGGCAGCCGCGTCGGGGACGACGGAGACCCGGCACCAGCGCCAACGACGGAGACCCGGCGTCAAGGAGTAGGGGCGGTGGATTTACTTTTTGCACCTGTTGGGCGTCTTCCCTTTTAAGGCACCTTTGTATTGCCGGATTTTTGTTACGTTCCCAATATTTTTCTGTGGAAATGAAGTAATAAGTCTTATGAAACTTTTGCGCAATTCTTATGGACAAAGGTGACTGGGGCCTAATGTTTCACTAGCCAGGCAACCATATAAGTAGATGTAGTGCATATCTACTGTTGACAGCCTGAAGCTCATCACTTGGCCGGCAAACCATATGTCTTTCTCCCGCCCCCATTTGTACACATCACCATCATCCAAACAAGAAGCATAGGTCATGCCGTCAATAAACCATAGGCTTGCAATTGCAAACTAAGGAGGCAAGGGTGCAGTGAATCGCTAGCACCGCTGCAAATGGGGAAGCTGTGGACGATCCTATCTCACCTTCACTCCTTAGCAGGGTATGTGATGATGCGCGGTTGTATTTACGAATTCAGTTTCACACCTATGCTCGGCTTGGCCTTTTTTTACACCTACCAACGACCAACGGTGATTCAGTTTTGTAATTTTGGTTCTCTTCCTCTTCCAATGTTGCTGCAGGCCAACTGTCACTCTGATTTACCCTTTGTAAGTTCACAGCAATTTCTACTCTTTTGTCTGTAAAATCTAATACTACATGAATTTGGTCCCTTTTTTATGGAGAATTTAAGATTGATAGACTTTCCTATGGATGGGTCTGCACTCTACCTCTATAGATATGCATCGGTGCAGGCAATGGAGAGCGCGTCGAAGCTCGACGATGAGCAGTGGCTGGCCTACTGGATCCTGTATTCATTCATCACACTCATGGAGATGCTCCTGCAGTCCCTGATCTATTGGTAATTTTGTTATTCTGCCGAGTTTTTTTTTTCCACTAGAGGCTACCAACATCCAGTGGGAACAGGATCCTGTTACTTAAGTGCAATCGTGGTCGTCTGTATGAATTTCAGGATTCCTGTTTGGTATGAGTTGAAGCTGCTGTTCATGGCCTGGCTGGTTCTTCCAAACTTCAGGGGAGCAGCATTCATCTACAACAAGTTTGTGAGGGAGCAGGTGAAAAGGCTTACTGCCATACAGGCTGCAGGTGATGCTGGCAGCACTAGCAACAACAGGAAAGATGATAAGATCCTTTCTAATTCTCCAAAAGAGAAAAAGTCCAAGAGGAAACTACTTTCTATGGTCATTCCAAAGAAGCTCAAGTTTTGATCATTATGCTAACAAAAAACTTTCAGTCCATTTTATGTGTTACTATATTGTTTTATATGACACCTAGGACAAGTGCTTTGTTTTTATCTGTTTACTTTTGATGTTCTTTGTAAACAACTGCATCATGTAGAAGAATTTTGCGCATTATATTTGTAAATATAATAAATGGCTGTTGACAGTTTTTTTTTTTTTTCCTTTTGCGAAGACTTCGAAATTATTTTGGGTACGCTGAGGTACAGGTGAGTTCATAACCCTAAGTACCTTGTCCGTTGTCATGCCATTGGTTTCATCGTCTGCTTCTATTCACAAATTTAAGCATTTGTCTTTCAATATTTTTTCTCAAGATGAACGTACTATCAGTCTGCTTAGTTTTTTCGAGAAAGATGTTGGGATTTGTTTTATTTTTAGAGCAAAATGATGGGATTGGAACTGAAAGATTGTACCAGTGGGCCATTGACACTGGATTTGGTTGAAGGCCTAGGCTTTAGACCCAATAGCAAAGGAATACGGTGGCCCATTAGGAGCAACTCCCAACCTACTAAAATCGATCATCTTTCCCTATTAGAAAAAGTCTACGTCTTCTGTCCTAATTTTTCACGAAAATCCATTTTTCCTCCCTCAACTCGAACGGAGCAAACCACCTCTCTTAACTTTTTTTAAACTATGTATTTTATCCCTCCGGAGCAGTTTTGAATGCGGTTTTGCTACTGATGAAGGATGATGCTACTGGGGATAGTTGTTTTGTATTTTTCTTTTTTTCTTTTTTATTTTGGTCGAATCTTTTAAAAATCATAGTAAATTATATATAAAATGAAATCCAATTTTGTCCATCAGTATAATATGGTATGCTTTAGTACAAAGTTTTTTTGCTATAAAGGTTTTGCCTTTTTTTTTTTTTATTTATTTTGCTAAATCTTTAAAAGTCATAGTAAATTATAGAGAAATCATAAAATAGAAATCCAATTTTTAAGACTCCACATTAACATATTTACACAATGAACATATAATATGATATGCTTTAATATAATTTTTATGTAGCTTTAGATCTACACTTTTCTATAATTAATTGAAATAATTTATAACTGGAGCTTTTTGTAATTATTTTGTTGGACTGGAGCATCTTTCCCTATAACAAGTAATAAAGAGAGGACTGAGTTAAAAAAAAAACATGCTATAGTTGATCCCATTTTCAATTCACTTTCCCTAAAATATTTTCACAATCGCTCAAAATCACTACAATCTCCTTCAAACAAAGGAAAACAAGCAGTATTTTTTCTCAATTCTTTTTCTGTCTTCCTGTCTCGAGTCCACATTGCCAAACTAGAGGCAAAAAAGTGTCGTGCCTCATGCGGGGAGGTCCTCCATTGTCACACACCCATGCCCCACACCATCTTGTGCCTCCCCATTAGAGGTGGAGGACTAATCTAATTTGAATATCTATGGATTTTAACAAATGAACTTGAAATTCAAACTTTGGAGGGGACCATTTTTTCCTAGTTCATTTTTTGAACTACAAGATATCCATTGGACATCCATGGACATCCAACTTCCACATATACCCCATGCCAGAAATGTCATGCACCCGCTCGATCTATCCCAAATTCCCAATTCAAGTGCACTCGTCGCCAACGTGACACTAAACATGCCTCGATCCAAACTAAACCTGGTCGGTAATATCCATTGAGTCACCACATGGGAAGACCTGATGTTACGGCATTTCGGTCGAATGATGATCATGGGTCACACCCATTAGTACAATATTTTTTACAATAAAAAGGATAAAGTACATAACCAAGTTCAAATATGAGTTTTTTGCCAAAAGGAATTCAGATTTTTTTTTTTTTTTTGGCAGCAGAATAGAAGATATCAAATAGTTAAATGTACTTATTAAACATAGTGAGACGATACTAATATAGTGTGAGTAGAGGTACACTACTAGATTATGTGTCTGTCTAAAAAAATGCTGGGAGGAACATGCCGATGCCTGAAACTAATAACAAAAGTTGATGCTAATTTATATAAATAAAGTTGATCTGAAATATGTGCATTGAAATGCCAAAAATTTCATGGTGCTAGTGGGGGTTGGGAAGCTTTTGGTTTTTTTTGGCCTCTTGATACCAAAGTCCAAAATGGAGAATAGCCACCTTTTGCCAAAATTTTTTTGGATGTTTAGTTCCATTATGCAAAATTATGGACTAAAACCCAATTTTTTGGAATGAAAGGGGAACTAAACACGCCGTAAGACACTAAAATTCACTTAACTAAAACATGAGTTTCCAAAGGAATTGTAAACTATTCCTGTAAACTATTCCATTTCTGCAAATTGTTTGAACCATGACCCCTGGGGTGCTGACCTATTGCTGATGGGCAAGCACCAGCCTCCAAATAATGGGCGCCGTCATTTTCACTTGATGATGCCTACCCTAGGCCCGAGCAAGCCGGCGCCGGTGTCTATCACGAGATGGAGTGTGAGTTGCAATCGAGTGAATAAGGGATGATGATCATCACGTATGTGTTAACACTGTTGGGCCTTTTGGTGTCTATGGCCTAGCAGTGTTTACATATACATGATGATGATCAAAGTAACACAAAAACCCTGACAGTAATAGCATGCTATTGCAGTCATGCATGTATAATTCTTGTTGCAATGACACTTAGCAATTGCAACACAAATAAACATGAGTGCAACCCAAAATAACTATGACAATAGGTAAAATCAATAGTAGCCAAAAACTCTGTATGGCTGGAATAGCATCCAACAATTGCAACCAAAATCAAGACTAATGCATCTCCAGAATGTCATGGCAATGCCAACTAAATGCAACACAATCCTAAAATACTCTCTCTCTCTCTCGCTCGCTCTCTCTCTCTCTCTCTCTCTCTCTCTCTCTCTCTCTCAAAATAAGTAACTTTTTCTAAAAAACAATCAGACAGATTAATGATGCTGGCAAAAGACTTTTGTACCCTCAAATTCTTTGTTTTCATGGAGGATATCTTGTGAATTTGGCAGTTACCGTGTGCATGAACTATGATTACCTTTCACATTAGGAGACGAGAGTTTTTAAATCTCGAAAGTTATTCCTTATGGGGTGAGAGTAGACATCAAATAGACTATTGAGCACGTAGAGCTGAGGAGCTGGTGGTGAGAGTGTCTTCTTCTGTTCATAAAACTCCGTCTGTTAGTGTTAGCTGACCCAATCAGGGTTTGGCTATTTTGTTTTAAAGTTAGAAAAAATTTTGGCTGTCTTTCCAAATGTTTGGATTTTTTTGCCAAGGATTTGAAATTACAAGTTTCATTATATGTTTGTCGTGTGACTGTCTGCTGAAGTTCTGAACCCTGACCCAAATAATCCGCTGTAGTTATCTCTTTGCATCCACTCCATAGCATCGCTGTAGAAATTCAAAAACTCCAAAGTAAACTGCAATAGGAAAAAGAACGCAAGTATTTGTACCAATTGATTGAATAAAATGGCCCGTCCTGCAGCTAGTAATTGATCTTCTTTACCAACGGAACAATTGGAAATTTTTGGGAGTATATTGTTTGTATCGAAACATGAACATAATAGTAGCTCCGGCAGTTGCACATTGATTGGGCTTACTTGGACCAATGGGTAGGGAACTTTCAATTTTCAAAGATCTGATACCTGATCGGACTGCATGTCCAGACGGGATAGATTGGGAGTAGTCCTACCTGTTTATTGAATATCTGTTTCATCTGTTTCAGGTGGCCAAAGTGACATGGTCTCAGGACACTCTCTCCCTCGTACCTATAGAGTTATAATAACCCAATGGTATTTCATTCACATATATGAATATGTAGTAGATCTTATTACATTCATATACTTCTCTGGAAAATAATAAACTAAATTGCGTAGACACTTAGTAACAGATAGTTTAGGGGACTGCTTGCTCGATGCGAAAAGGACAATTTGAGTCCTGATTGACGTGACATTAGTTGCAAAAGCAAAATTTTAGTGGAACCCATTTAAAATTTGGTGTAGGGAATAAGGGGACCATGCATTAGAATGTTCATCCACAGCAAGAGGGAGGGAACAAATTTAAAGCAGCAGGTTCAGGGCAGTGTCAGCATTGATCGGCAATACCAGTGTCTATTTGCAAAGGTAGGGCAGCCTTATGTAGTCATGTGGCATGAGAGACCGCCGCCCTATGAATTGGCAGTTGGATGCCCAGATGTTGCAGTTGGACGCCCAAAATCAGTGTAGCTAGTCCTCCCAATCTCCAACCATAACATGTACGTAATGTACATGCTCCTATTTATCTCAATTGGACTCCCAGTTCAACTGTTTGATATTGTAGCAAACCGAGAGATGCAGTGTTTTTTTTTTTTTTTTTTTTTGTTCAATGTTGACAGCATTTCTTCATGTGTCACAACAGACGGATGGTTGATAGTACCACAAAGGAACACGAAACCAAATGGATTATATGTTTCTAGATATGATATAATAAAAAGTAATCATCAAAATTACAAGATCAAACAGTTTTTTTTCGAGTAGGCACATAACAAATCAAACTGATAAAGATGTTACTGATAGTTTTACAGAAGGATGTGGAAAGTGTCAAAACTGGATGGTTAATTTAATTGTTCAACCTACTCCCACTGCATTAAGTAATAATCAGTAACATATTTATCTCACTATTACTATAAATGAAGGCTCCAACCCTACTTTAATCCTCTTTGGATGTGTTGCTAAAAGATACAATTTAGAAATTCTAACAAAAATCTGAGACATCTAGCCATCTACTTGGCATTTGGTTGACTCTAATAGCCTTCCCTAAACAATTACCTATGCATTATGAAAATGTTCTAAACAAACCTCTAAATCTTGATGTAAATTATCGACAACTATCATAAGAAAAATAACCTAAACTAACACTTTAATCTTCTTGAAAAGTACATATTTATACATGCCATTATGAAAAGGAATACATAGCAGCCCCTAAATTTGTATGGGTACTATATATTAGTGGCTACTATATATTAATTCTTGTAAAATACTCCCTCCAACTTAAAATAAAGTGTCTTAAAAATTAAGGACATATTATGGGGTATACTAATAAACTTCCGTTAATCCTAGGAATATATTGTTGTTTCCATATTTGGGTTGGTAATAATTTGTCACCCCTATAAACCGATTTGTAGAGACGGCTGCAAACCGCCCCTACAAATCCTCAATTTATAGCGACCCTGCATAGGTGTGGCTAGCCTAACGGCCTCTAGAAAGGCCAGGACCAGGAACGGGACCAGGAACTGCCCGTATACACATAGAGGCCGCCTGGCGTAATGAGTGCTCAACAACATAATGTTCTAGATGTCCTCATCAATTGCAAGATTAGAATAGTTTGTTAGTTGGATTATTATAATCTACTCAGTACATATTCTTTTTCTTTTTCTTTTGAGTAATACCCGGTCCATATTCTTAGGATGCTGCTGAGTACCAAGGCAGCTGACCATTACGAGTGTACTACTCATCATTTGCAAGGCTATTACGATGGTGAGCTTAGGCCACGGGCAATCAAGCATGCGTAGAAACACAACGAGACTAATTAGACAGACGCCCCAGCTTATTAATCCTCCTCGCCGCTAAATGCCAAGGCACGCCTATCCGTAACCCTGATGACACGCATATAATTTGCTCCAACCTTATTTACCACTATATTTGTAGCCGATTCTCCCGATCTTAACCAAGGCCCTGTTTAGAGCCCCAAATTCCTCCCCAAATTCCACTATGCAAAAAGAAGATTCCCCATCACATCGCAATGCCGGCACATGTATCGAGTATTAAATGTAGGTAAAAAAATAAACTAATTGCACAGTTTAGATGTACGTTGCGAGACGATTCTTTTAAGCCTAGTTACGCCATGGTAGAATAATATTTATCACTAACAAGCTAAACGTCTGCTACAGTGTCGGATGTGACATGCTACAGGATTTTTTGCACCAAATTTTGGTGATCTAAACACACCCCAAATCCCGGCGGCTGCATGCTCATCACTGACTGCAGCTCTGATGGAACAACAGTTTTGGCCAATAATAAAGAGGTTCAGCATGGGCAAATGCAGAAGAGCTGAATCAGGTCTTTATCCCGGACGTACGACGAGATCCATGCCATGGACAGCCATGGACATGGTCAATTGATCATGGCCTCGCCGGCGACGAGCCGACGACAGAGACCAGACAACCGTTTTATTGCATATCATGGGCGGCCCGCAATGTAAGCAGCCTTTGGTCGTATGTAGCTTCAGAGAATTGAGCGCCTTTGACGCTGGTCAAATCACGGCACTTGGGAATTGAAGTTGGAACAGCAGCTCTACATCTTGCCGTGGTATGGCATTGTCGCCGCCCCTACAGGCACATGCCACCCCACGCATGCATGCTCCCACATGACGAGTTCTGGGAACCTGGGTTTCAATTCCATCCATTCTTTGATGCCGTGCTCTATCCATCTGTCCTCGTTGGTGTCTTTGATGAGCTTCTTGCAATGGGCTCGCCCTGCGTTAGCCCAATGTTCAATCCCCCCATATGGCGCCAAACCGTTGTCCACTGATATACTCACTTTATTATAAGATGTTTTGCCCTTCCTTGATACATAATTTTTAGGGGCTCATGCATTTCTACTCCTGTTTTAAAGTTCAATGGTGATTTTACCTTATTTTTTTTAACCTTTTGATTTTACCCTTATAATTTCAAAACGAAAGGAGACTTTACCCCTACTCGGTGAAGTCCACCTAACAGTGTTAACATTTGAATAAAAGGACAGGTTTGCCCATACGATTCTACCCCTTCAAGCAAGTGGCAACGACACAAGCAACAAGTGAGCAACAGATTAGAGAGGGGATCAGAGCTGGGATCTCACCTCCCTAGAACAGATTAGAAAATGAGTCAGAGTAGGTGTAGGAAAGGTTCAGCTGCCTGTTGGGGGAGGGAGGTAGGCGCCACTAGTCGAGGGAGCCATGAGGCGGGGCCTAACCGCCGGCCGCCCGCCGGATCGGGCAGAGATGTGCTACGCGCATGCCCGTGAGGAGGCCAACCGAAGACCAGCTGTGAGGTGCTAGGATCGCGAGTGGAGGGTATTGGGAGGGAGAGCAGGTGCTAGGACTCGCCGCTGGTAGGCACGCCACTCGCAGGACGCTAAAGACGAAACCCTAGCCTCCGTCGTACTTCATATGTTGCGGGTCCTGAGCTCGAGCGTTGGCCGAGCCTGCGAAGAAATGGTGTGAGGTTATGCATGTCTTTTGGTGTGGGTGCTTTTCCTATTTCTATTTTCTATCATTAAATTCACCCAAGTCTCACGGTGTTAACAAATGGGGTAAACGACTGCTTCAGTTCAAAATAACAAGGGAAAAGTCACAAAGTTAAAATAACAGGGGTAAAATCACCGTTGGAGTCTGGAGCATGGTAGAAACACCAAATTCACTAATGTTTACTAGACCCTCGTATGCACCACTCTAGATATATAGTAAAAATAGCTCATAATTTGAAATGGCGGAAGATCAGGATATTTGGCACTCAATCTCAAATTCTCAATTCATGTACCTTTTAGGATTTGACATTCTGACCCTCAGTTCATGCCAACGATTTAACTACTGGTAAGTTGTACTCCCTCGCTCTATTCATAATTTATTTCAACTTTTTTTTGATAGTCAAACCATCTCAAGTTTACCAAAAATTAAAAAGACAATTACAGAAGAGAGAATTACATTGGTAGTCCCTAAACTATTCCGCTTGTCTCGTCTAGGTCCCCTGACTATAAAAGTGCACATCTGACTCCCTAAAATTTCAAAGATGTGTCATCTAGGTCCCCCTAACTATGAATGCATGAATATATAAGTTCATCCATAGTATTACCCACCTTTAACTAAAAGGACCAAATAAGTAAAGGGATATTCTCATGATAAATGGCCCCTTAGGCTAATCATCTGCATGTTGCACAGTTACATATATAGGAAGTGCATATATGCTACAAGTGACAAGCACTACTCAGTTAAAACCAGAGCTTCAGCTAGAAGCTTCTAGGAAAATTTGAACAACTTCATCTCTCCACACCACACCATTCCATTCTAGGTAGCGTGCCACGATGGCAGAGGTTGCACGGTCCATGCCACATTTTTGCAAAGAAGTCCCTAGGAATCTCCCAATCCTCATTTACATGAACAATAACATCCACAAAAACATGTTAAATGGAAACATGTAACTGCAGAAATGACAAATTCGTATTGATGCATAGTTGTACATAACTTCCAATTTTTTTTTTTGGCATGTAGCCTAATACTATTACATCAGACCCATCCAACATAAACCAAAGTCATCAAGTTCATAGTTTGCTTACACAAAAGATAACAATTGGCTTGTACCTAATACCATTGCATCTGACCTAGCCAACAAAATCCTAAGTCATGTGTTGATATGAAGTGGATCATATCATTCTTAATTGTGTTGATCTAGGGTTGCATCGGCAAAGGAGCGGAATGGAAATGTGCAAGGCAAAGGTATAACCTAGGGCATTCCATTTCACCGGTCATAGGTGTGTATAGAAGTTTTTGGCCCGGTTTAGGATAGATGGTCTATTATCAAGAGGGTCAAACTTGGTTGCATATCGATCATCTAGTGCCACTTGAGCGATCTAACATTGTGACATGCAAGGATTGAGTGCCGCGATGAGTGCAAGTGAAAATATTTTGAAAATAGGGAAGTGAGAATCACATCTATTTTAAGACGGAGGGAGTAGATGACATCCTATGCAAAGTTAAGGGACCGAATATTAATTTTTCTCAAAATTGTACAATGTGTCGTGTGAAATTAAGCCTGCTAGCTCCTGCTTGCTAGTACTCCTCTACTCCTAGGTATATACTATGGGTGTGTTTGGTTTGTTGGCCGGTTGAAGCCTGGATCCAATTCCTAGCCAGGGCAGATCTAGCCTGGCCTGAAGAAGGAGGGTTGTTGTTTGGTTCACTGCGTTGCTGAGCATGGCTATGATAAGTTGGTGTTTGGTTACTTGGCTTGGATTGCATACGGTTACCGCTTCTCTGGACCGGTGAATTAACCCCCTTTGAGGCATTACATCAAACAACCGGTGAGCAACAACAGCAGTGTAGCACTTTTAGGGGCGGCCAGGTGCGGATGGCACCGCTGGTGGAGTGGTGGGGCGACGTCGCTGCTGGAGTGAGAGCCGCCCTAGATCTTGCTCGCGCCACAATGCAGGGTTCAGTAGGCAGGCGGGCCTGATGTAGAACCTTCTTATGCCGGCAGCGTGGAAGAGCAGCAGGTCGTTGCAAGCGTCGCAGACGACGAAGACGTCGAGGAACGGGAAGAAGTCAAGGTCACGACCCTTGAGCATCCCGCCGGCGCCGGTCAAGCGCCTGAGTCCGCGCACGCAAACTGCGGCGTCGCCTTGCCATGGGCGTCGTACCTCAAGGACCCCATGCTGCAGGAGCACCGGCTACCCCGCTGTGTGAGGCGAGGCATCGTCACCGCCTTGGGCGGGTCGCGCCGCCGGGGTCATCAGCGGCGCTCGGCGCGGCGCTCGGTTGGGCTGGGGCGGTGTCGCGCTCGGTGCCCCTCCACCTGCTATGGCGGGCGTCCATGGTGGCCATGGGGCCGGTGAGCATAGACCGAATCGGGTGACGCAGGCGAAGCGGTGAGGAAGGAGCGGTAGGAGATGCACGTGGTCGGCTCGGCGGAGCCATGCCCTAGAAAAACGGCCCGCGGGTGGGGTCTATTTTTCTAGAGCCTGGCTAATTTTCGGACCAAGTCAACCAAATGCTGCGAAGTTAGCCCATCCTGACCAGGTCGCGTTTGGGCTAGGAAACCAAACACGCACTGTGAACCACTGACTCCAGCCATGCATACCTACGGGTAGTAGGTATCAATAAGGGTGGCAGCAGGCAGGCTGCATGTGCGCAACCGTGAGCGAGCGGGGTCGGCACAGAGCAAGCAACCGCAACCGTGCGTGCATTCTCTTTCAACTGACGTCCATATCGCTCTCCTGTGGACCGCGGTGCAAGGTAGGTGTATCCATCCCCACGACCACGATGTATCTTGCGGTTTCGGTTTACGCCAAGGAACTAAGATTAGTCAAAAGCTTACACCAACAAGAAATGTACGTTACTACTGTACATGTACATAGGAGTATTATATGATCCCCAGGATCATCAGATGACCACACCATACTGACGGTAAAAAGGCGGATAAATAAAAAACCAAAACGGCGGTTGGCACAAGTCAAAGGTAAGCTGTGATACGATAGCCTTCGTCTCCTGGCAGTTTGCGTGCAGGCTGCTGCTTCTGCTTTTGTTGCAGGCATTCAATGTCTGCCACCTCGCTCGTCTCACTGGCCGCTGCCGTGGACGGCCGCGCTGACCACCACACACGGCACCGGCCACACCGGTCGTCTCAGTGTGCCTGTGCCTGTGCGGCTGCACTGAACACGGCAGTCCATTCAAATCTGCTCAGCTAAACCTCACCTGCCCCAACCCTCCCCAGCGTCCTACGCTCACGTACAACCAAACGGAAAATGAAAGATACTGCTGGCTGAGAAGGGCAAGCGCTGGGTAACCATAATGCACGGATCACAAAAAATTACCAAATAATTCCCGCGGTCAATATATTAATATACTTTATAATCGAAATTTTGCTGCTATAGCGCTAGAGCCTCATGCATGTTTCTCTCAGGACCTCAGTTTCCGAGAACCACAGCTGTTTCCCCACGCTGCTTTTTTTTTTCTTAAAAAAAAAAAAAAAAAAAAAAAAAGAAGAGGTTTCCCCTGTTTTCCACGCTGCTTATTAATAAGAACAGTTTTGTCCTTAACTAATAATTTAAACAGAAATAATTTGAACGCCGAATTCTTGCTTGAGTAAGTGGAGCACTTCTTTAGGCCCTCCACAACGTGAAGCTTGAGGAACACAAGAATAGGAGAGAGGTGACCAGCTCTAGAAAAAAAAAATAAGGAGTGGCAAGTAGTTGCGTCGGTTGTTACTAGTGCCAAGTTAATAGAATAGTATTTCTTTCTTTCTTTTGCTTCTCTCTCAACACCAGCTTATCCTCCTTGTCAAAAAAAAAAACACCAGCTTATCCTAACACAATACTTCATGATGGGTCCCATAGTGATTCCTCACACTACGGCATTTTCGGCATCAAGCTTGTTTTCTGTGGTGGCATTTCCTTTTTTTTTGGCACTACTCCACATTGTGGAGGAATGTGGAGGGCCTTAATTTCCTTTTCTTTTTGGCACTACTCCACATTGTGGAGGAATGTGGAGGGCCTTAATTTCCTTTTCTTTTTGGCACTGCTCCACATTGTGGCCGAATGTGGAGGGCCTTAAGGGAAATGGTAGAGCCTGTGACATGCATTAAATTTAATAATTTAATTTAAATAAATAAGAATAAAACAGGGAATAGATCCCTGGGAGTTGCTTCTTCCTTTCTTAAAAATTATCCCCGTTTCCTAAAAGGCAACAACTTTTATTATTGACCAAATATATTTAAGAAAATAGTAATATTTATGGTACATAGTATCATTAGATAGATCGCTCAATATGTTTTTATAATATATTTTTAGAAATATAAATGTTGCACACATTATGTATAAACTTAATTAAAGTTTAAAAGGTTGACCAACACGACTTTTATAGCGAATCTTTTTTTAGGGACGGTGGTAGTAGTATCTTATGGTATTCTTTTTGTACGTCATGTTGACCGCTACAACCTTGCTATCAATCATGTCAACATTTGAAGTGGTTTAGAAACTGCTAAATTTAACTTCCAAACCTAAAATTTAAAACACTAATTTTCCCTAAGCATATGAAACAGAACATCTTGCTTAGTCTAATGTTATAGATCACGTTGAAAACCATGATTTTTAGTGTAGACTATGCTAACATCCGAGAAATAAGAAATCTTTTATTTGGAGAATTTTGCCATGCAATGATAACGATCACTCTGAGAAACGAGAAATGAATCGAGATGCTAGGAATTAGTAGGTCGTAATATAGAAGCTGCAAAAAGAATACGCCATTTAGCTTTTAGGTTCAACTTTTTTTTGGTCATAAGCGGTTTATAAGTTGTACTAAGTAATATATATGTAGTAGTTTCCTTTTTTTTTTCTTCTACTACTAGTAAAGGAAGTGTGCGCACACTAGCTGGAGCAGTAAACAAAAGAAATCTTACTATTACTAATTGGAGGCTCCAACGGAGGCTCCACGTTAATTCTCACCAGGACGCGCTAGAAAAAAAGAGATAAATTCTAGAAATTCTCACAATAATCAGAAAGATCTAGCCATCAATTTGATTGTCATATATATTAATAACCATTAGATCTATTTGTCATTTTCTAAAAAATTACCCACTTGCCATTATGAAATATAACGTGTTATTCTATTTTCCTAAAAAAATTACCCATCTGCCATTATATATGATGTATATCGTGCATATTGAAAACTCTGCCTCTCACGCTTATAATATATATAGATCTAACTGAATTTTTTAATTATATTGTCATCCCTTCCTATATCACCTCACGTGTAGCCAAGCGCCGCTGCCGCAGCCATTGGGTAATGAAGCTTCAATCAAATTGATGTTCGACACCGGTCGCCGAACTGCCGGAATTGAGATCGGAGACGGAGTCACCAGCCGCGCCAGGCTCGACAACTGATGGCCTAAACTGTCGTTGTCTTGGCGTGGAAGAGCATATCGGCGCCGGCTCACATGTCCGGCCTTCCACGTCGATCGCCGGACGGCCGGAACAGAGATCGAAGACTAAGTCACAGACCTGCGCCACGCTTGACACCTGATGGCCTAAACCGTTGTTGTCTTGATGTGGAAGAGCACATCTGCGTTGGCTCACATGTCCGGCAGTCAAGCAGATATATAGGTACGCTTGACACCTGATGGCCTAATCCGTTGTTGTCTTCACGAGCACAGCGGCGTTGGCTCACATGTCTGGCAGTCAGGCAGATAGGTATAAGATTAATCTTCTAATCTTCTTCTTACTTGTGGACTTGAATAGTTTTATTTATGTATGTATGAGTTATTTTTTATTTTTTATTCCAGTTTGTGAGTTCATTCAATGGCAACAAGCTAATAATTAGCATTTGTTCATTAGTCCATCATACGTGAGTCTTCTAACCTCAACCTCACGTTCCAAATCTGATTCTATCAAAGCCACCCGGTTTATGACATGAATCAGCTTCCATGTGATCCAGATGATATAATTGGAACATCCATCTCATTCGTAAAGCGGGGGATAAACAAGTAATATTGTAAGTTTATTCTCGGCTATATTTTAAGAACTATTTATATTTTATTTGAACATTTTATATCAAGATTTGTTGTTACCTTAAGCATTATCTTGGAATTTAAGGCTTATCATATTATTTAATATATTTGGTTTTTCTAACTAATAATATGGTTTACCGAATGTTGGCATACCAAATTATATAAGAATTATTTTTTCATCATACTCGCGGTAAAATCCTAGATCTGTCACAGCTGGACATCCCCGCAGCTAAACAATATCATTTGTTAATGCATAGGTGGAGCTATATAGGTATGCTACTCTTGCTCCATGTATGCTTCTCTTGCTCAGTCACACTTTGCAATTATTGTTGTAGGTACGCTACTATTGTTGTAGCCTACAAAGCGCAAACTTTGGCGGATGGCATGGTCTCGGCCTACATTATTGGCGTAGACAAGTGCTATGTCACCACTAAGCTCCTATTGTTGTAGCCTACAAAGCAAACTTTTGGCGGATGGCATGGTCTCAGCCTACATTATTGGCGTAGACGAGTGCTATGTCACCACTAAGCTCCAGGTATGCTACCCTCGCCGCTCATGCTACCATGCACCCTCACCAATCTCTACTATGCGCTTTTAGCCATATATACACATATGCAAATTAAAGTAAAGAACAAATATATCCATATGTTTATTAATAGGATTGAAGGAGGGAAATAGATCTAAGACTACCTATTTAAAAATGGGTTCATCAAAAGGGAGAGCAAAGAATGCCAAATTTCCATTTATCCTTATATTTTATTGACAACTAGACTTTGCTTGAGAAATAAATTATTTTGTAATACTTTTCGAACCGATTGAAGAGGAAATCATATTTAAATGACATTGCCATATATTATTCAATGTTCCATGTATATCCATAAACATGTTACTAAATAATTCTATTAGAAGAGGAACGTAATTAAAATGAAGTAAAATTTTCAAAAAAATAATATATAATACCATATAATGTTTACATTGATCGAGACTTAAGGGTGCCTTCATGTTAATTCTAATGAGGTGAATTAGAAACCATTTGGTCGACTCAATCATCATGATCAATAATAGACATTGGATCCATTGTTATATAAAAAAATGTCCCTGAACTAACATTATGTGAAGAAGAATACATAAATTATTAACCCCTGTAACTTGCCTCTAATAAACCACCCAACTAAGAAATTATGAAAATAATTTAAAATAATCCACTAAAATTGCATTTAAATTACCCACTTCCTTTATCAAAAAAATGCAAAACTAAGTCCCTAAACTACACTCATATTTCATACAAAAGATAAAAAATTTCAAATAACCACCTAATGTTTTTTTAGAAAAATTATCAATATGTACCATTAGGAAAGATAATGCAAAATGACTCATAACGTGTGCAATCCAAGTACCCATATATACAATTATGAAGTAAAATATAAATTAACTCACTTAATGGGAATGGTCCATGGTTCGAAAAAAACAAACATACAAAAATATGTCTCAAATCTACATATAATTACTAAAGTAAGCTATTGAGAAAATAACTTAATATCCATAAGTATGTGATGTGTGCTATGAATTACCAATTTTGCAAACAGTTGAACTTAAAGTAAACTATATGTTCCATCATGTAGACCACACGAAGGTAGATAGTAACATAAATATTTATTTTAATAGTTTATTAAGAGTGTAAAAATGTTTCCATAAAACCACATAGCAAAGACACTAAACACTAACTTTAAGTCGTATTAATATTAATAAATTCTAAATTTCCCATGAGTTATTTTCTAAAAAAACTTTAAATTATGTTGTATAAAACAATTTTATTAGAAATTAAATTATGTGATAGTGCCACAAAGTGCAAGTTGATATGTATAGATGTGGGAGACTGACCTAGGATATTTTCAATTAAATAAAAGATGAAGATTGTGAGTAAAATATAAAGTAAGCATTAGAACTTCAACTTAACAAGCATTTAAAAGGATTTACAATATATAGACTAAAAGTTAAATTTAAAGTTAGATTCATTATGACACACAAAGGTAGTATTATGCTACATGAAAAATGTATAAATCATATAAATTCACAAAAGAGATCCTCAATGGAGCCTCCATATTATGCATTACCAGGTCCACTAGAAAAATATGTTTTTTTAAAAAAATCAAATAATAAAGATAATCTATGCTACTTTCTATATAATTACCAAAAATCTATGAATGAGTAAATCAAGTATAAGTTCACTATGGATCTTTAATGCATATATGATATATGTAACCCTTTTAATTTACTTCTAAATTATCACCTCTCACAATTTTAAAAATTAAAATATTATGTTAAATCTACATCTTAATTGTTAATATATTTAATAATAGAAAGTATATGTATATTTCTAATTATTTAGTTCTACTTATGACAATATATTAAATTTTGATTAAAGTTAACATACATATTGTGCCCTCATCAGGTCAAATACAAATGCACGCATGAGGAATAAATGCATATATTGCTACATTTAATAAATTATGAAAAAAATTCCTAAAATAATGGTAACAACGAAATATTTAAAATTATCCATAGCCATGATATATAGTTTATAGGAATCATTCCTTTAGATAATTTATACAAATTAACTAAAGTAGTTGACATATATTTATTAATATTTATAACTACTACATAAATAACTCTTAGGAAATAAATTTTAATCATCTTGACAAGTGTGGAGGACGACATTGTAGATTACAAGTGGCTATATCTTTTTAATTCTCGAGATTCCTTAGATGTAAATAGTCATTATAAGGCTTAAATATTAATATTCTTTTCAAACTTAGCTACCCACCTAGATTTCCCGTCAAGCTATAAACTGCTATTCGATATAAAATGTAGGTTTAAAGTGACTATTTAGGCCAATGTACTACTTTAGAGTGCAATCTATATAGCAATCAATAAGGTAATAAAGCGATAGTGGAGAATTAAAATGTAGATTATCATGATATCGATATAGATGAAGCACATATAGATCAGTAATTGATATAAGTTCTAAAATAGACAATACAATGCCTATTGTGTTAGAAAATAAACAAAGAGAGAAAATATATTTTAATACGAGTCACTTCATTATCCGAGACATTAAAGCAATAATAACTATACTTTTATCTCTTATCAGATTCTATCCCGTGCGGGAGCACGGGTTGATGGACTAGTAGAATTTTAATTATTAAAGTCTAATAATAGATTGACGTGCCAGCTCGACGATCATGCTCTAGCTACTTGATTTTGATCCATCTTTCCCTATCCCTATTATCTTTGCAAAAAGACCAACTGTAGGAAGATGCTCTCTGGGAAGATTTTGATTTGATCCATCTCTTTCATACTGTAGGAAGATTTAGGCTCCCTAGATGAGGTGTCTCAGCGATGAATACAGCCACCAGTGACGACGACGTAACCTCGCGGGGTTGGACCTTTGTAGTAGTTGCTTCAACACCCTCGCACAGGTAGGTCAGAGCCGTTTATACCACCAGGAGTAGTAAATAAATCTGAGCACGCAGCGGCTTTAACGATGGAGATGGCCTTTATTTATTTTTACTGCAAGAAGGACACTGTAGGCGGTGCAGTGAATTCTCAATTTGGGAACCGAGCGGTGCGGTTGTTGTTTGGTGGCCGCCGAGCCGTCCGTGATTCTCGATCTGTCCTCTTGGCCGGGTCACCACCGTGTAAAATAAAATGTACTACTCCTACCATTTTTCTGTAATATATGACGCAGTGATTGAACGCACATACGCGCATATATGTGTCTGCTAATTGCAAGGTTAGCCACCTGGGGCGAAACCTAAGTACGCAGCATGCAGTTGACACAAGTTTGTGTAAAAGTCAGTGTAGTACTATACATAGGGTGTGTTTAGAAGCCAAAATTTTAGCTGAAAATTCCTGTAGCGTGTCACATCGTACACTGTAGCATGTATCGTTTGTTAGTGGTAAATATTATCCTATTATGACGTAACTAGGATCAAAAGAATCGTCTCGCAATGTATATCTAAACTGTGCAATTAGTTTTTTTATTTACCTAAATTTTATAGTGGCCGCAAACGTCTTTGGGTGCATTGAATGTTTTGATGTGATAGGATGCGATAGGATGTGATGGGAATGCAGGAAATTTTGGAGGAAATTTGGGCTCACACCCATAGTCGTTAGATACCATGCCGCCGCATGTGCAGGGGGCTACACAGATGGAGCGACTCTTAATTACTCAGATGCCCGGCCGGTCGATCGCTTAATTAATTTCTATGTAGCTAGCGCGGAACACTGGGGTGTTTAGTTTGTGAAATATTTTGGGTTCGGGCACCGTAGCACTTTTCGTTTGTATTTGATAATTATTATCCTATCATAGACTAACTAGGCTTAAAAGATTCGTCTCGTACTTTTCAGCCAAACTATACAATTAGTTTTTTTATTTATCTATATTTAATGTCCCATACATGTGTTAAAAGATTTGATGTGACAGGAAACTGTAGTACTTTTTGGGTTGGTGAAGAGAAACTAAACTCAGATGAGATGAGTTGGAACTGGAGCAAGCATGGGCGAGACGACACGACAGTATGGGCTGCGTTAATCATCATCAGTTTCAGGCGTGAGTACGTGCTGGACTACACACAGCCCCGCCGGCCGTGACAATGGTGTACGTACGTGGCACGGCAGCATGGCTCGTGACAGCGGCGGCGATCATCGTCGGCGCCGCGCCGGCATTTACTCCGGCCACCGCGCTACCTCTCCACGGTCGTCGATGTGCATATCATCGTCCAAATGTAATGTTAATTATTTAACTGTGTCAATAGTGTTACGTGAGAGTGAATAAACATAAATTAAGTCGAAACAAGCCAAACTAAGCCGGCTGAACAGAGCATGATCTATGGCACACTGTACATGATGCACACAGCACATTGATCGAACGACCATGCATGCATCCGGCCGCGAGGAATGAAATGAATAAGAGGGGTCTATTCGATCATCTTGCTTGAAACAGTATGCATTTAACATCGAGAGATAGGAGCGAAAGATCGTGTTGTGGACTAATACTAGTATTAGTATTTATTATATAGTTTAAGTTCTCCTACAGGTGCAGCAACCCCCACCCACCCATCATCATCACCATTATAATATTTTCCCTCCCTCCCTGACCAGCCTGCCCAAACAACCTCTCCTCTCCTCGCTTCTCCGGACTCCTGGACACCCAGTCACCCATAAATACTCCGCCACGGCCTCCCACGTCTCCGCCACCCTCCTTCCTCCAGCCTGCCGCCGGTGGCCGTGGTACGTTCATCCCCAGCTACAGCTAAAGCTAGCTGCTGGGATCGGAGGAGGAGCTGGTCGGTGTGCAAGCTAGCTAAGGCCGGCCAGGCATCGATCCATCATCATCTATCGAAGAGCAAGCAAGATGAGCAAGGAGTGTGTGGTGAACGCGCTGCTGAGCTGCTTCATGCACGTGGGGCTGGCGCTGGTGCTCGTCGTCTACCTCCCGGTCGCCTTCGTCTGCCGCCTCCTGAAGCGCCTCTTCGTCCGACCCTTCGCCAAGGGCGAGGACCTCCCGCGGCAAGGTCGTCCTCGTCACCGGCGCCTCCTCCGGCATCGGCGAGGTCAGTCGTCCTCAACACTTCCATCCATGGCCACCTTTTTGCTGCTGCCTTCACATGCATGTCGTCTCAGTTACTATTGACTGCTACTACACGCCAGCTCTCTCTCTCTCTGCCACTACAGACAGTGACTTTACTACGCCTGCAACGTGGGGCCGATCCAGTTTTACTACGCCTACATGCACAGCTTTTATAGATTTTCAAACGTACACTTAACGTGTTTATAACTTTTGTTTTCGTTTTACTCCACTTTTTTACAAAATACAAATTGCATCGGTATACAAGAGAGAGTCCTTTTAAATTTAGTACTATTTGATGATGGGTTTGGGTCACTTGGGGCGCGTGCCACGAAATGTTTGTGGTTGTTCAACTGCGTGCAATGCATGCGTCTTTCAAATCGCATGCTATTCTTCAGGGATTGGTTGGTTCGCCTACTTTAATTTTGTGCGGTGTGTGAACCTAACCTAGTACTCATACAAGAAGAAGAGAAGTTAAACAAACAAAGCAGTTGTGGTGGGTGGGTACGATACTAATTAGTCGCCTTTAATTTTGACTTATTAAGAAACACACTAATGCAAACAACTCCTACTAAGCTGGCACACAAACTATAGAAGGCTAGGGTATGTACTGGCATCTGTAGCGACTGCGACGTACTCCAATTAAAGTAGCGGATTATCCAATTAATATAAACACTCGTACGTATATGTGCACGTGTTGTTAACACATAAGTACTACTAATTTGTATTTTCCAATTTTCTTTAGCTCGGTGTGTTTTAATCAGCATGCTTTTTGTTTTGTCCAAAATATTCTTTTATCTGATTGCATGTACCTAGCACTTGATATGAGCAAATAAAATAAAAGAAACACAAATCTCACGAATGATATACTAGCAATATAGTAAGTATTTGCCTGCCGCCATATATGAATATAGTTTCTCTTTCTTGCGGTTACATACGTACGTTCCTCCAATTGAATTCCTATCCTTTGTTGGAAACCGACGTCTCTAATCTAAACATATAGTACTTCCAGTCGCTGGCCGGGATCCGACGACACTTGAAAAATCAATCTCATCCTACTCACACACGAACCTAGGGGGCGTCTGGTTGCCCGCATGCGCTCCAGCCAGGCTCATTGCATGCAGCTTCCTCGTGTTTGGTTGCCTGAGTGTGCCTTCGAGCCAGGCCGAGCGGATGCAAAAGAGCCCTCCCAGCCAGACCCAAGGGGAACGCCTGAATTGGTCGTATCCAGCGAGCCAGGCTCGTGCCATGCAGGATTAGCATGATCATTAGTACATAATTAGTTAATATTAAGTGACTTTAAAACAAATTAAGGGTGTATAAGGTAAATTAAGTTTTACTATGACATAATATCCTAAATAATTAATATTTTAATATTAATTTTAACATATTTTTGTTGCATGATTTAGACTCATGCGGGCAACCCAACAACATCTCTTTGGAATTGGTCAACCTAGATGCAAGCAACCAAACAGAAGAGCATGCATACATTCAGCCTGGCTGAAGTGAGCCAGACTCATGAATGCGGACCAGGCTAAACCCACGTGGGCAACCAAACAGGCCTAGGGCGTTCAAAGCTATTGTAGCTAGCATGCACCAACTCGATGTACCACCTGGCCAATCAAATGGTTGCCCCTAGCTAGCTTCAAGACCACATATTGATTGACTCCTGTCTTGTTCAAGAATCAAGATTAAAGAAATTATACATTGTACTAAATTAAAATAAATTAATAATAATATTAATAATAATTAAAACTAATACATTAAATACAGAAAAAGAAAAACACATTTTACATCTGGAACCCTAGGCTTTCCACTCATCAAAGCAGGCCCAACCACCTTTTTTTGTGTCTTGTACTTTTAGCAATAGGGGCCCTGGAAAAGTTTCTATTCTACCTTTCTCATCCTTCCTCTCAAGATCGTATAGAGCAGGAACAGACAGGTCGTGCCGCCCTCACGTTGGCCGAGCGGAGCTCGCCCGCGCGCGCCGAGGCTCCTCAGTGTGGCCACCTGCCTCCGGTTGATCTGTCTCTTCGACTCTGCGCTCGCGCTCCAGACTGGACAGGGTGCGCGGCGGCCTGAACTTGGGTGTGCGGCGGCGCTGCCCGCTCGGTGCGCCGGCCTGACCCTTGGCGCTGCGGCGCAGCCCCCTGGGCATGGTGGCGGGCGGACGGGAGGACCGCACCCTTGGGCGCGGCGGTGGGCGGATGGGACGAGCGCTCCCCAGGGCGTGGCGGACTGGCGACGAGCGTGACGGGATGAGCCGCGAGCGGCCTTTTTTCCACGGAGAGGGAGTGGACAGGAACCTGGGCTGCTATTTTTAGGAAAGTTTGGCGGCCACAGATCTTGCGGCGGCAAAATCGGCCGCCACACTTGTGTGGCGAGTTTCTACGGCGGCAACAATTCGTGGCGATGCGTGCCGAGGATGAATCACGAACCAAACCCCTACCAAACTTTCTGGGGCGAGCGTAAGTTTAGTCAATGGCAACCCGTGGCGGGGAACCAAACACCCCTAAAGGGTCCGCGACCACGTACGTGTATATTGTTGCGCCCAGCTGTTATCTGCAATCCTGTGTCGCTGTACGGTGGACCCTGCCGGCCTGACCCTGCGGGGAGCCAGAATAATAACTTTAGTGGCTCCCTGCCGGTCGATGGAGACATCACATCACTAGGTTGCTGCATCACGGATAGCTTCCTACATAGACTCACTGTATACTACTGTAGTGCTACGGATTGCTACCGCCGGCTCCATGTGACTCTACAGTCACTGGAATAAAGCCCATTCATGACACCCTGATGAACGACGCCAATCCGGGCATATCGATCTCGAGAGTCAGGACAAAACAAGGTGTACATATCGTGTACTAGTTCGAGTACTGGCCGGCCGGGACTAGCAACAGTACTACAATTAGTGGGAGATCGATTTGATGACTCGTCGTTATAGAGTATCATATATAAATAATATATGTTTTGGTTGTTCTAAATCTCTGATGATGAATTTTCAGCACCTGGTGTACGAGTACGCTCGGCACGGCGCGTGCGTGGCGGTGGTGGCGCGCACGGAGATCGCGCTGCGCGCCGTGGCCAAGACGGCGCGTGACCTGGGCGCCCCCGACGTCCTCGTCGTCCCCGCAGACATCACCAAGGTCGACGAGGCCAAGCGCGCCGTCGAGGAGACCGTCGCCCACTTCGGCAAACGTCAGTATTGCTCGATCTTACTTACATACATACTCTCTGATAAGAGCCACCTGATCTTTTAATTTTACCCTCTGATGTGATCACACCGCCGTGCTTTATATTTGCTTCCCAAGTGTCTAGGTAGATAGGAGTGTACAGGTCGTAGTACTAATAACAACACATTTACAAATGGATCTAAAACAAGGACACGTCACGTGGGCAGTAATAATACACACGCTGGCCCAGCCGGCCGGAAGTGTCACTGCCAGTACAACAACACTCGTTTATACTAAGATGATTAGCTGGCTTAAGTCATCACTAATTACAGTCCTATCTGGACTGCATGCACTTGCAACAAGTGTCTCGAATGTTCAGTTCCAGCTGCTCTGGATCTTCGATGTCCCAGTCGAAAACAAGGAGGCCTTGGCCCTTCACTAAATTCAGCGATTGGTACTGGAGTAGCCTGCTACGTACCAAGAGTTTCTTTCTTTTTTAGAGAAACACTAATGTTATTGGCCGACTGACAAATGTAAATTAGACAAGTAGGTTCTTAATTAACTCACTAACTGTATAGCGTACGTGTTAATTCAGCGCTAAACACATCTTTAGAGCTTAGTATTTGTTTTCGATCTGTTGTTTTTGGCTTTTTGGGTGAGAAGCTGATCTACTTTCTAGATTTTGGCTTTTACTTGTTGGCTTATTAGTTGCTATTAACTTTTCTAATAAGTTGTTAGTTCCTCAGTACGTTCACCAGGAACCAAAAAAAAAAAAAGAACTAGTTATATATAATAGGGTGAGTCATTGGTAGCTGAGGGTACCTGATGGTCCATGATCATGTGACAGCAAATCGCTTTCAGGGATAGTTCAGTGAATCAATGTCATAGCAGCCAGCAATTTGGTTGAAAGCAATGTTAGAGCTACTGACACAAAGATAGCAAGTCATATTAATTGCTAGCTCCTACAACTTATATACCTAACTTGTTAATTCTTGTTCCATTTTCTCAAGTAATTTAAAAAGTTTCTAATCAACAAAAACAGCAGAACTAGGTGTAAACACTCTTTTCATTGACCCCCTATGTGTGAAACTGTTCTTTGCTAGTCTAGTGGACAAAACTGGTTTTCAACACACAGTTAGCAAAAATAATTGGCCAGCAGCTAGCTGTCTTTGTTGGATAGTGAAACAAAGCTGCCAAAACATGTTTCACATTCGCTTTAGAGCTTTTTGTTTACAGTTGACTTAAAATATATATCAAATACTGATTATGAAGGATTGTTTTCACAGTGAATCACCTGGTGGCCAACGCGGGGATCTGGTCCAGCTGCTTTTTGAAGAGATCACCAACATAACCGCCTTCCATAATGTGATTGTAAGACATCAACTCATTCAGTCCTAACTTTGACACATGAGAAAATAACAGATTGCTATGCATATATAGTATTTTCCTTCCTTTCCAAAAGCAAGGAGTAGGATTTTCCGAAGCTGAAAGCACTAATATGGCACCTTTATTTCATTTGAGAATTGGACCTATAGATATGCGTCACACTCAAGCACGTCCCTTCTTAATAAGATGCATTGTATCCACTTAACCGCCATGATATGTATTCTTTGCAATACTGACAATGGTGCTAATGGTCCAGTGCTTGGATTCAGTGCCTACAACGCTACAGATAGCGAATTAAACCAGTTGGCTCTTGATTTCGACTAATTATTAAATCACTTCTTTTTTGAGTCAATTTGGTCAAAATCTTTTCATATCTATATAACTTGTTGCTCGCGCTCACTTGTTTTCGATCGGCTGACTTTCATCGATCTCTGTATTCTGAACATTTCTGTCTAACAAATGTGCATGATATATGTGTGCTGCAACAGGATCTCAACTTCTGGGGTGCCGTGTACCCGACCTACTTCGCCTTGCTCTACCTCAAGGCCAGCCGGGGCAACATCGTGGTCACCGCCTCCGTCGCCGGCAGGGTCCCGACAGCCAGGATGAGCTTCTACAACGTAAGCAGCAACCTGGCCTATTATTAATCCCTGTTACTCAATCTAAGAACATAGGCACGGCCAGCATAAATTCAGCTCACCAAACACTAGCTTGTTGGTGTACCAATCATGGATAGATGAATCTGGGTTGGCAATCTAGAATGATCGAGCTCACATAATGTAGTTCAGCTACCGAGCTAGAGCTAGGTCGTCAGATCGATCCATGTGTCGCATCCTAGCTATGTCAGTCGGTAGGAATCAGCAGGGTGCCGGCGACCCTACATCTACATGAACATAATGAAATTCTAGCTTTCGACAGTTTGGCTATGCATGGATTCCAAACTAACTCAGATTTTGGTTTTTGTATATATACATATAATTTTGCAGGCAAGCAAAGGTGCGGTGATACGGTTCTACGAGACCCTGAGGGCTGAGCTGGGGACCCACGTCCGCGTCACCATCCTGATGCCCGGCTACGTCGTCTCCAACCTCACCAAGGGCAAGGGCCTCCAGAAGGACGGCCATGTCGGCATCGACGAGGAGGCCCGCGACGTGAGCACCATCTCCTCCTCTCCGATCTCACCTTTTCCAGCCGTTGATCGAGGAGTTGAACTAATAGCTAGCCTTTGATTTGTCGTTCAGATCAACGTGGGGCCGATGCCGGTGGGCAAGGCGGAGTCGCTGGCGGAGGTGGTGGTGGCGAGCGTGCGGCGGGGGACTACTACGTGACGTGGCCCGGCTGGTACTGGCCGTTCCACATGGTCATGTGCGCGGCACCGGAGCTGCTGGACTGGTTCTCCAGGGCCTTCTACGTCCCAAGTCCGGCGACCAGGAGAGCGGCGCCGCGCTCAGCAAGAAGATCCTCTACCCGAGCACCATCCGCTCCCAGCCCGCCATGGCAGCTAACTGATCGACTGACTGAAGAATGAACTCGTCAACATGTTAGCCACACATTATAAAGTTATTATATATATAAATGTATGGTCTGTTCTCTGTTGTTGGATTAGCACGGGAGATGGATCAAATTAATATGGGGAGGCTGGGTGAAATTGGGTGTGCGTCCGATCAACGGCACTGTATTTTTTATTCTTTCTTTTCCCATTTTCTCTACCTTTTCTCTTCCTTTCATTATTTACTACAAGTGATCAATGTGTGAATTAATACAAATGTTTATTGGTGGTTCATTTGTACGGCCCGTGATATTGGGGATTGGGCGCAAATTGCAAAATGGGTGACGACAGCATCTATTTGTTGATCTCAAACAGAATACGAAATACATCATAGTACTCCTCTCTCTCTGCAAAAGAATGCAATTATATGGTACGTGATTCTAATTCAAAATTGACCAAGTTTATATTTATAGTAAATAGTATATTTATGTCTTCAAATAAGTATATTATAAAAATATATGTTCTATAACTGACTAACTAATCTAATGATATTTATTTTGTAGGATAAATGTAGATATTTTTATATAAATTTAGTTTAAGTTTAAACTGGGTTATAAATTTTTTAAAAATGAGAATTGCACTTTTTAACGCAGCAAATATATACAATTTTTTAACCACAAAGAGCCCACGACTGCTTGAAACTCGGCAGCCCACCAGAAGCATCAACGCACGCAGCAGGCCTGTGGATGAGCGCGGGATGGATCAATAAGGTGCCGGCTGGGTGAAATTCAAATGGGTGCGTCCGATCAACACTGTTTTTTTTTTTTTATTTGTTTTCCTTTTTCATTTTCTCCAAAGTACCCTTTTCTCTTCCTTTCATTTTTTTTTTTGAGATTACACAGTACAACGCAGACGCTCAACACGCACGCACACTCAAGTGATCAATGTGTGAATTAATACGAACGTTTATTGGTGGTTGATTATTACGCCCGCGATATTGGGCATCCGTGCAAATTGCAAAATTGATGTACTACTATCTAAACATAAGTATACTATCCGTGCAAAACAGAGTTCGAAGAAATTTTTATTTAGTGCATGACGCACGCTTCTTGTCTTCGGCAGCTGCCTCCCCTTCAATCTGTGACTTGTCATGCTCTCCCACCTAGATTTGGCTCGGCAACAACTGTTCTCCTTATCGACGTGGAGGTAGGTGGACCAGAAGGTCGAGTTAGAGGCGTAGACGCGAGGGACCGTCTAGATTCCAAAGGATCGAGGGGCTATGGAGCTCGCCACCCATCCATATCCAGCTACCCGAGTCACGGTTTTGTCGTCTAAGTGGTGTTCTCACTACTACTTGTGTTCGACAATAGGGGCTTCACCATCATCTTCACCCATTACAATGGCATGAGAGCCTTCATGGACACCTTCATCTATAACTACTTTGACTAAATCGAATACATCAATGACGTGTCGTCAAGCGAAGCTTCCAGCGAGGAGGCCGGTCTCAAAGAAGAAGCCCTACACACCAAGAACATAGCAATGACGAAGGCCTATGTGCCTAGAACACAACAAAGACGAAGGCCTCACAGATGAGAACTTGCACATCAAGACCTGTGTGCTAAGTTTGCTCGACAAGCCATGTCATAGAAGTGGTCGGATGAATAGGGTAGGGTGAAATTCAAATGGACGCGTCGATCAACACTGAGTTATGTTAAATGGGTGGTTATTGTGCGGTATGGGATCTAAAGAAAACTACGTTGTATGGGTTCTGAACAAACTAAAACTACCAATTTTGAAATACTGCAAGGCTGAGCCCCTCGCGTACGCACACCTACAGTGCCTCGAGCGGCCGATGCCCATTCTCTGTTCTCGATCTACTCTTCTCATCTCCCCGCTAGCGTTAGCCGTGGCCACCGCCACCGCGACGCTGCTCGCTCCGCACTCCCCCACCACCCCCAAGGTCTTCTTTCTTCCTTACTACTCCTTCCTCACACTTACTAATTTAGTAGTACTACTAGTTAAGTTGAATAATCAGAGTTTTTTCTTTGGGAGATTCACTTTTGTTTGTCCTTAAACGAAAACAGATTTTGTTCTCCATATAAAGAACATGTTTGGTTACAACCCCCGTAGGCAGCTCCTAGCCAGGCAAACGATCTCAACCCAAGACGTTCGAATCGAACGCCTGGGGGACGCTACCTGGCCCAGGTAAGTTTTCCACGAACAGAGCCAAATGAGCCCAAAATTTGGTATAAATTGTCTGTGCTAACAATAGATTCAAGTAGTGATTAAAGTTGTGGTTTTAGTTCGTTCTAAGCTGCCTAGAAAGTCTGAACCCCTCCCTTAATTTTCATTCACCAAACTCTAGCAGTACTACAGCATCACTAGTCATATCGATTGGTGTTTGTACATTTTTTTTCTATGCATTCTAGAAACTCTACACAAAATTGGTGCACATTACTCTAGGATTAGTGTATTTACTGATGTGGCCTTTGTTGAGGTAAAGCAAAAATTAGTCCACCAACGAAGTTCCTCTTCTTTCGGTGGTAGTCTACCTTGCTGCAAATAATTCTTATGCAATGATGGTTATTAGATAAATTTGTTTGTAGTCTTAGCAGATAGAAATAGAATCACCTACGTGTATAAATATAATGCTTGATATTGCTAACAAGTGATTTATCATTTTATTTGTTTATTTATTTGTAAGGGAACACATGATTTTAATGTATCTTTTGTGGATACGAGGATCAAAGGTATTCAAGTTATGCCACCAGTCCGTGACCGAGGAGAAATGAACGTATGTATCTAAACACAAAGCTTAATGTTTACTTCTATACATTTTTTGTTGTATCGTAGCTAAGTGTGCTATTCACTTTCGTCGATTGCGGCTATGGATATTTTCCTTCGCGAGTGTGTGGGCTTCCTATGGTTTTGTGTTCAACAAAACACTACAGTGGACAGATGTCAGAGTGAAGCATGAGTTGCTGAAGGGATATGTCTTCAACAACCCCGAACATAAGTACAAATGCTTTGGGCGTCTAGTGGGCATCCCGAAGTTTTGAAGAATTATAGCGTTGTTGACGAGGTAAGCTATATTCATAATACGACATCTTTCCTTTAAAGTCATGTGCTTATTGCGATTTCTTTTAAATGCAACTTACTAGATGTGCCTTGTATTTGAGAGAGTTAAGGATATGCTAGATGTATAGGAAGTCGTATTATGGAATGGCGGTGTTTTGGCAAGAGAATGAATTTCTAAATACATGTTTTCACCGCTTGATTATAGTTTTTCTTTGTCAAATCAAAAGAATTAGATCAAGAGCGAGAGAGGAAAAGAAGAACGTGATGAACAAACAATGAACACACAGTGTAATTCTTTCTGGCCAAAAGCCCCAAGGGCACGAGCAGAGTAGAGCTTGTTTTTCTCACAAACACAGAGCACAACTACAAAGTTTAGTCATGGACCTGTCTCATAGAGCAAAGCAACTAGAGACTAGGAAATCCTAAATGAGAAAACTGCAAATGAGGAGGTGAAGAGAGGGAGAGGCTGACATCTTATACTTATAGTCCCTATGTTACATCCCTCGAATACCTCTAGCTACTATGTGACCCAAACCACATTATTGAGGGTAATATGGTCCGACTCAGGATAAATTAATTTGACGGCAACCATGCCTTCCTCACCAGTATCTTTGCATCGAAGAGAACTCCACGATGCGATCACATGTCGTACTTCTGCCTTGGAACCTCTGCCTGGATTTTGAGGCACAATCCCGTGAAACCTATCGCCAATATGATTTTGAGGCCCAAACCACCAAATCGTGTCGCGAGAATCGTACCCCATAGTGTTCCCCCATACTTCGACATGTGTCACTGCGGTCCTCGACCGCCCCAACACCAAGTCTTCCAAAGCCATCTGCTCGACTTGCACACCTACCGTCTTGACTCAATCAACACGGTTACACGTGTCCTTGCACTTGTCAATGTCCCAAGTGTCAGCCACATGACTGGCCACCCGGCGATCCGGTCCCTCGGTCCAGGCCTCACATCTGCCCTTCACCAACCCTGATACAGTAGCACAACATGTCCTCCTTGTCCTTCAATCACCTCGCCATCTACCATCGTCTCCGAGCTCAGCACCTACACAACATACTGGGTGCAGTTGACAGCAGGAGGAGGTGATCGCGCCCATGACACAGGGCATTGACAACAGTTGCTTTGAATCTACTATGTATCTCATCTTAAGTATATTTCCCTTTGTTAACCATGTATTGTAATCCTTGGTATAAAAGGCAGGTGGTTTAGTGAGTGTGAAAACGCATTTGGAAAATTGTAATTGTGTTTGTAATCCTGTGAACCAAGAGTGAAAAGGGGCACTGTCACCCTGTCGGTTACTGTGTGTTCATTGTGTTCCTCTCACCGAATCTTTTTCTTGATTCATTCTTTGTGAGTCTGATTGGTTAGCCACCATATTGTTGTATGATTTTGATTCTAATTTTCCTACATTTGGTATCGGAGCCGCAATCATACACAAAATCTATCCACATATTCATCCATGGAGCTATCAGTTGCTGGTGGAGATCGGGGGATTGGCAGCGGCCAGGGACACCACTAGTTGTTCCCATGCTGACGACGACGAACTACATAAGCTAGAACATCTGAGTGCAATAAATTATGGAGGAGCAGCGATGGTGGGAGTGATAGAACCGCCGGAGCGAGCGGCGGTGGGCGCTTAGATAGAGGAGGTGGTGGGCAAAGACAAAAAGGTGTGGGCACATCTCTTTCAGTGCCTGTCAAATGAGTTGCTCATGCAAGTGGCGAAGAAGAGGATGGGGAAGGAAGTGTGGGACTCCTTGAAGATGCATTTTGTAGGGGCTGAGGGTGTCAAGGATGCTCGCCTGCAAATGCTAAAGACGGAGTTCGACGTGTTGAAGATGAAGGGGAAGGAATGGTCAATGAGTTTGCCGAGAAACTGATGGCAACATTAGTGAGATTTGGCAACTTAGGTGGGACATTGAAGGATCTGGAGATGGTGAAGAAGATGTTCGACACTATGCCTAAATGATTTCTCAATGTCGTGGCTAGGATCAAACAAATCTATGATATGGAAAGTCTACCATTCGAAGATGTCACTGGGCGGCTCTGGACGTTCGAGGAGCGAACGCAAGGAGGAGCCAGGAAAGGGCGATCTGACAGTGGTCAGGTGCTACTCACTCAAGGCTGAGTGGGAAGCACGCCAGAAGAGGGTAGGAGGAGAAGGATCTAGAGGCAGGAGGTCTCATGAGATTGGCGGTCGTGCCCAGGGACGCGACGGCGGTGGCGATCGGGGAGGTCGGGGTGGACAATGTGATGCTGGAAGGGAGAACACGGTAAGCATGGCTAGAGTCCCATTAAGTGTTTTAAGTGACAATATTATGGGCACTATGCTAACCAATGTCTAGGAGAGAAGAATAAAGTTGAGGAGGCGCACCATGTTCGAGCGGTGGAGTATGAGCCAACAAGTGCTACTTGCGTAAAACAACGAAAGCAGGGACTGTAAAAGCAGCTATTGTCGGACGAGCATGCTCTTGAATGAGCTAGAGATGATTTGAGAGTTGTTGTTCACTAGTGAAAGTGAAGGGTATGGTGATCTGCGGTATCGGGCGGTGGTGCTAGCAACCACATGATTGGTGATCTCCAAAAATTCAAGCATCTTGAAACCACTATTGGTGGTAAGGTACGTTTCGGTGATGCCTCGACTGTAGAAATTCATGGAAAATCTTCACTTCTGTTTTAAGGTAGTTCTGCTGATTAGTGGGTGCTTTATGTTGTCTATTTCATTCCAAAGTTTAAGAGCAGATCCTAATTAGTCTTGGGAAATTGGTGAGATAGGCTAAAGAATTTTTATGGATGATGATTGTATAGAAATAGAAGAGAAAAAACTCACATAAATTGATAATGAAAGTTCAAAGAACCGCTAACAATTGAACCAATTTGTTTTCTAGCTAGCATTAGTGATCAATCTTGGTTGTGGCATATGAATTTTCCAAGCTTTGAAAATGCTAGTTGAGAAAGAAATGGCAGGGGGTACCTCTAATTGAATATCCGGATCAAGTGTGTCATTCTGTTAGCGGCAAAGCAAACTAGGAGTAGTTTTCCTAAGGTTTCAATATGGAGAGCAGATGAACCACTGGAATTGTTGCATGTTGATCTATGTGGGATAATTACACCTAACACTGTTTGGTAGGAAGAAATATTTTTTGCTCATTGTTGATGACTGCACTAGATGGATGAATGTGATAGTTCTAAAATCAAAAGATCAAGCTAGTTTAGCCTTTGCAAACTTTAAAGCAGAAGTTGAGAATAGTTTGGGTTATAAGATCAAGGTGGTGAGATCAGACAGAGGAGGAGAGTTCTCGTCAGAAGCATTTAGAGAAATCTGTGAGCAGGCAGGAATCAAAAGACAGTTGACATCACCATGGTCACCACAAGAAAATGGTGTTGTAGAAGGAGAAGTAAAGCTGTTATGGAGATGTCTAGAGCATTGATGAAAATCATGTCTGTGCCTAGGAGATTCTCGGTGAAGCAAAGTGAGGCATTCAGTCTATTTACTCAATAGATTGCCAACTAAAGTTATGGGGGTATAGAACTCCATTTGAAGCTTGGTGTGTGAAAATACCACAATTGGGGCATGTGAAGATTTTTGGTTGTAGAGCAAATGTTAGACCAGTTAAGCCACATTTGAAAAAGCTAGATGACAGGAGTGTTCCTATGGTGTAGTTAGGTGTTGAAGAAGGCATCAAGGCTCATAGATTATATATTCGACAGAACAAGAGAGGTGTTGTCATAAGCGATGTGATCTTTGAAGAAACTATAGCATGGAAGTGGGATTCAGAGTTTAGACTTTTAGTGGAGGATGTGATGGTTGGAGTCACAGTAGAGATGTAGAGATTGGAGCTCTCATGGAAGTAATGGAAGAACCCACAATCTTTCATGATGCAGTTGGGGATCCAAATTGGATGGTAGCTATGGACAGTGATATCCAGTCCATAAACAAAAACAATACTTGGTAGTTAGCAAAGTTACCAGCTGATTAGAAACCCATTGGTTTGAAATGGGTGTACAAGTTGAGGAAAAATGGAGAAGGAGAAGTAATTAAGCACAAGGCCAGATTAGTTGCTAAAGGCTATGTTCAAAGACAAGGCATTGACTTTGAAGAAGTATTTGCACCTGTGGCAAGACTTGACACAGTGAGATTGTTACTGGCTATGGTAGCAAATTGGAGCTGGGAAGTGCATCATCTTGATGTGAAAATGGCTTTTCTGCATGGTGAACTTGTAGAAGATGTTTATGTGTCACAACTTGAAGGGCATGTGTAGAAAGGGAAGGAATAATTAGTCTTGAAGTTGAAAAGGCCCTGTATGGCTTGAAACAAGCACCTAGGGCATGCAATGTTACATATCATTATATATGTATATCAGTGCAATCCTCAAGCAAAAGAATGGTACATACTAATTAATTTTCTTAACTAAGACCTGCTGTAAATAATTCTGACCCCAAGCACCGTTACAGAGCTCTGATATAAGACCATTGAGTATGTTGGGGGATAGGAATGCATCACTTGCGATTACGTCTTTCTAGACAGAAAGCGAACTTGGTGACTGCAAAAGAAAAATGACTTGATATATTCCTGAAGCACATTTGGAACTCCGTGTGCAAGCAATCTTTTGTAACCATCAGGTGGCGTGCGGCTAGCGAACTAGCATCTACACTCATTTGGTAACCTCTATGGCTCCAGCAAGGTGCATTAGAACTTTTCATTATATTTTATTTCATCATAGAGTAAAAATTTCACTTTTTATTCTTCATTGTTACAAAATTCAATATTTCAGGTCAGTCGCCACTCCCATCCATACTGTAAACCTTATCAGTCTTTACAATTTACACTTCATGTTACTAGTTATACTAGCTAAGCAAGACTCTTGAACTTAACTGGATACTAGACAAAAAAAAATTGTATGTCCCAAACTCACCGAAGTTTGCACATATTAGTAGTAGTATCACACCTTCATTTTTAATGTACAAAATACACCAAGCTTCGTCTAACAGCTCTAACTCTCTCTCTCTCTCTCTCTCTCTCTCTCTCTCTCAACATACACAGAAATAAACACTATACTTAATCCACTAGAACACTGTATGAACGATGACAATCTATAAGTTGGCCACCCAGAACAAAACACCCAGCAGGGAAACACACATGTTCATCAGTTTTTATAAGATATACACCGGTGACAAATGCATGATCCTCGAGTAGCTAGCACGGGCCGTCGACCTCCAAGCTCCTTGGAGACATCTGGAAGAAATGGTCCCAGGCGTACTGGAAGCTGACGGTAGCCATACTTGGGATTGGCTCGCCGCCGTTCACCAGGTAGACGCCACCGTCATCGGCGCGGAACGCGGCCGGATCCACGTCCACTGTGGTCGCGAAGCCCCTGCCGTCCAGGCGCACGTTCCTGACGGCGCATGGACACTGGTTCTTCACCTCCACCACGAAGATGGTGTCGCCGCCGGTCACTATTGTGCCGGTGTTTATGGTGTCCACCTGGATGCTTGACGTGTCGCATCGCTCGCCATTTGCTCCTGATAATGTATTTGTTATATAATACAGTTTATGTGTGGAGTCTACTGATCGACGTCCAGAATTTGAACTGTTACTGACAACTTAGACATAACAACACAGTACTGTATGTTATGTGGGTATAAATTAAATATGAAGAAACAATCTTTTCATGTGTAAAATCTCTGAACTGTAGGCACTTGTAGATTATGTAGTTCAGGTAGAGTATGTCGTTAGGACGAAAGGCATCGGTTCAGAAACTCTCTATCTGTTACTAGTTCAGATTTGAACTCTGAGACTCTGCGAGTGTACGTACACGGACAGCTACACATCTATATAACACATCAAGCTTGCATTGTTCAAATGTGAGAATTTCCAGACCTATCACAAAGATGGTGAAGACCATAACAGTGAGGATCGGCTGAAGCTTGTGGGAAGTGGCCATGTTTCTTGCTCTTCCTCTAGGAGATCAGCAGACGTCTTCTGCTTGCGTTGTATGGGTTAGTCTCAGCGATATCTCTAGCTGTTTGTGTTTTTTGATGATGGTATGGTACTACGCGGCAACGTTCTATTTTATAGACCTCGACAAGGCTCTACCGATTCAACGAGAGAACTCCGTGCACCTGCATTTGAAGTTCTAGTTACATGTAGAAATGACTTCAACTCCTTTCCTTAACAGCTAAGGACATCCATATGCATATATGCCATTGGAAACAGCAAAAGCTTACAAATGAGACATGCATGATGTTTAGTACCTTACTTGGAGCTCACTTTTGGATAAAAGTAACCTTGTCTCTTGAGGGATTTTAAAAATACCAGTATCTAAGGTAACTTGACCATTTGCGGTTTGTACCAAGTTATAGGTCCTTGTTTTTATAGTTTATATATAGATGCTCTATGGACGCTATCCAATTGTGATGACCTTATTAGTTACTTTACAAATTTGTACCATGCGTCCATATTCACAGTTTCTCTCTTCTATATATGGCACTTATTACATGTGCCTTGAACATGCCTTTAGTTGAAACTTTAGCTTAAGTTGTTAGCAGGTAGAATTTTTTCCATATATTAAGTTTAAACTCTTATGCTTATTAAACATTTTTTTATTAAGGCTATCATTTTGTATTTATTTACAGTGAGGATGTTAGGTCAAAACTGCACCCTTAATTGTTATTACTACGCTGGTATAAAAGATCATTAAGCCTACACCATGTCTCTCAAGGTCGTACTCGAGCTTAAAGTGAGTTGTCGTAGGAAGGACCAATAATAATGCTAAACTTAAGAAGGTTTTAATATTTAAACTTAAAAATAATGTTTAGTCCAAAACAACGGAAATGCAAAGGTTTCCATCAATCTGAATGGTTACCGAAGGTATCAGCAGCATGGAACATGATATAGTCTCTTCTACCTTTTAAATATAGAAACAATGAAGAATATCTCCTTGAATAACTGTTTCCTTAGGGGTTAATCATCACGGACATGCCAGCTAACACTATTGAAGCTGGTGCTCGAAAAAGGGATTCCTTTCGGGAGTAAACAAAAAGAGAAAAAAAAACAAGTGTTATGTTCACGTGACTTCTGAAGTATAACTCAAGCAAGCACATTATGACCTGGAGGGCATAAGGTTCGGCTAGGATTTTGCTTTTGTCTTGTTAGAGCATCTCCAATAGTTCGTAAAACACACTTGGAAATTAATAAGTTTTCCAGTGACTAAGAAAAGTTGGGAACATATTTGTTGGCTTCCTCCAACAGTTCTAAAATCTCGCTTCGAATTAGCTAGTTTTCTAAATCACTCCAATCACTTTTATAATTTCTCTGTCTATTGTACAATTGCATCAGGAACCCTACCGTACTTCTTATTCTTCCCGACATCCTCCCATCTTCGATTGGCGTGATGAATGCGCGCGTATATATCAGCACGACGAGATCAATTTTTCTAATTAGTGGGGAAGTTTGGTAGCCGAGATAGAGAGCAGCTTTTTTCAATCTTACCAAAAAAAACCTAGATTAAAGGTGGGTTTTGGAAACTCTTTGAGATGCTCTTGGCATACCAGCGGAGATTGTTCATATATGAGTAGTGGAATAAGAATAAAAATGGCACCTAGGATTAGTTTGTTGCTGAATACACATTAGCTCAGTGCAATCAATGATTGTACATCATCGTCGTCTATACCGTTGAGTTTACTTATGTTTACCGCGGGCCAAATAAAAAGAATAACTTACTTTTTACCTATATTTGAATAAATGGAGTATAGCTTAGCTGGTTATATTTCCCGTGGCGAAATCCATTTTGGTTTGTATATTGGTTTGACGCAGTGTCGCGGTGGCTAGCTATGCATGCTAGTGGCCCGTTTCCACGACTGTGTCCCACCTACGGAAGGAAACTTTCGGAGGACGTGGGCACGACCACGTGGCACTTCGGTGCCCGTTTCTGCGCTTCAGCGGCAGCTCTCTTGGTTGCTAGAGTGCCCTCTGCGATGCCTTATGCTCACCGTTAGATTGAGCAGTGGTGACGGGGGATGACCTTGGCCTTGGCATAGGAAAATGGTGTAGCGACCCGAGTCGTTTTGGTGCCTGGCGAGCTAGCAGCAGCTGATGTTGTAGCGACAGTCATGCATATACACACTACTACAGTGCATATTTTTAGTCCGCCTCTATTAATTGACAAAAAGGCAGATTCGTCATGCATGCGCCTCGATGCCGTGCTCGTTGTCATCCTTTTCTCCCTCAATACCGTTGTGGTCGCCACTGGGAGCGACGGAGAAGCCGTCGTGCATGCCACCTGATCCGGCGACCAGGAGCATCTGTGTGCGACTGGGGGTGAGGGAGAAACCGTCGTGGCACCGGATCCGGCGACCTGGAGGGACCACGTGCCACCGGGAGCATGGGAGAAGCCATTGTGCCGCTGGGTACGGCGACCGGGAGGGGCCACACGCTGTCGACAGCGAGGGAGAAGCTGGAGGGATTTGAATGGATTCGGATCTCAGCATGTGAGGAGAAGCAGATAAGAAGAGAGATTGAGGAGAGAGAATTGAGGGGGGCCGGTGCCGCACTACACGTACGCCATCCACGAGGTCTGGCACGCTGAAGGTGGAGGCATGCGAGGCCATGGTAGTGGAGGCATGCAGGGCTGTGCTAGTGCTGGAGCAGCGCTGTGTTTCTGTTGGGTATGAGAGAGAGAGAGGAAAGTCAAAACGCAACGCTCTAGGTTTTGAGATTAAATTTATATGGCTATGGTTATTGGGGCATGATTCGATTTGCTCAGAAGGGCCCTCTAAAAATAGATTTACAGGCCCATCTCCATAAATCCATTTTTGGAGGCGGACATTTTTTATTGTCTCCCTAAATAAAATGTTTATCTCCAAAAATCATTACATATTTTGGAAGACATGCTTTTTTTACTGTTAATAAAATAGGTTGCCTTCTAAAATCAATTTTGGGGTAGTGATGCCTGGGACTCGGTCTGTGCGACTGTGATAGCTCGTTGGTGGTGGATCACTTCGCTTGTTCTTTGGAACTGGGGGATATGTTCAAAGGCCTTGGTCAGCTTAATTATGTACGTCAATTTTGACAATGGTGACGCCCGTGGGTGTTGCTTGCCTCATTGTAGCCGTAGGCAGGCTTTGTCATGTGCCGGCTCCCATTCCAACCCCCATCTCATGTTGTTTTCTATATGAAGAACCATGTGCAAGTTTTAATTTCTGGTCGGCGTTGGTACGGTGGAATTGAATCTATAGATGTCGTATCCTCCTAAGAGGCATTGCAATTTTTGCACCCCTGGATGGTAGTTGCTGCAGTGGGTATGATAGCTCTTGGTTGCCAGCCGTAGTGGAGGTTTTGGAAGCAGCTGTGAGGATCCAAGAGGGGGTGAATTGTGTGCTTAGGTTCAACCTTAAATGTTAGGGATCAATTTTACCACTAGAAATGCCACAAACTACTTTAGCAAAAATGTGCACTTAAAGTTTTTCTAGTATGCTCTAACTTACCCTTATTCCAAAAGAATTTTGCAATAACATAGAAGCAATGCAATCATATCAACTAGCCCATAACTAATCTAGGAAGATAATGATGACACAAGCCAAGCATAAGTGGATGCAATAAACACGGTAAGGAAAGAGCTAAGGATAAAGAGGGCTTAACTTCTGAAGACTCGATGATGTATCCCATGCAGGTATCTGTTGCCAAAATTGGAATTCCACCAAGGTACAGTACCGGTCATGGTGTGTTGAGCTACCACTAGGTTCCCAGCCAACCAAATGCTAGTACGTGAGTCACAAAGTCTCGCCACCATCCCCAGACTCCTCCATTCACCTTGATGTTTTGTACATCGTGGAGCACAAGCGATGTAAGCTAGTAGGGGAATAGTTTTCCACAGCGAGGCCTCCAAGAGAGGAACGACATCTGTGGATGTCGTCAAAGCTGAATGGAGAACCAAGGTTTTTGAACCCAACTCCTAGAGGGTAAGGAGAGCCCTCACGACAATGCATTCAACGAGGGACGTGCTGCCAAGATGTCACCATTGCCGGTAAAAGCCAAGGCCCTAGCAGGGGCCTTCACCCGATAACCCCCAACACCCAAGCCCAAATAAGTCACACCTTTGTGGATGACCACAACCAACCACCACTAGCGGGATCAGATCGTTGTGGCACCGACAAGGTCACAGGCATGCATGACCTGTCGTTGCCATGCTAGCCCACTAGGGCGTAGGGCCGCCTCCATCCTATAAGGCACCGGCCACTGTGAGAAGCCACAACATGTTCCTGCACCAGGCAAAGAGCGCCGCCAACGCCGCTGCACATCGACGCCCCACAAGCGTCTAGAGAAACCAAGAGCATCCCCGCACAAGCTTTCGTCTTCAACGAGCTGCCATCCGTTGGTTGTCGTAGCGGGAGCGAGCCGGCCACATCCTTAGCACTTGGCACAGGCTGAACTGGCTTCTCAATTGTCCGACATGTTGATTTTTTTAGCCACTGGCGGACCAACCCTTAATTATGTGCATCTTCTATATACTAAGTCTTTTTTATGTGGGGTTAGCACTTGGCCTCCTTCCTCGTGCGGGGCCAAGAGGGGGAAGACGAGCTTCTTGTAGGGGATAAGCGAGGGCGTCATGCGTAGGTGTCCAAAGAGAGGGGACAAAAGAACGCTATGAAACATATGCGGGGTAAATTCTCGTTAAGAGCCAAAAGAAAGTCCCTACTCCCTACGATGGATGCTGCCCGGTATGTATAGACCTTACGGGGGGGTCATGAAATTACATCGGGGTTACCGCCCCTCTCGGCTCTGCCTATTCAGGCCACTTGGGGACAAGATGGTAAACACACCTCTAACCCTAACTGCTCCCGTCTCTGCCCTTTCCGCCGCCGCCGGCACGGTGGAGTGTTTGGCCCTCGACCCCTAGAGACAAGCGAAGGTTTCCGGGAGCCTTGCCGTTCGTCGTGGTTCACTCGGTGTGGCGCCTCCCCAATCACCGAGACCTTGCAACCATGAAGCGATGGTAGAGGGAAACTGAGTGAAACAAAGGATCAAGGCCGTCGGCTTAGTTAGTGAGAGAGACCGAGGGTTTATGCCACAACCACGAGTTCAGTTGGGGGTCCTAGCGAGGGTGGCTCCCCCAACATTTACTCCATTTCATCACCGGTCTTTGCGTCGATTCTTTTTTTTTTTGTTTCATCCCTAAGGTCTATTATCATAACTTGTCTAACACGTCATAAATGCTTGTTCTAAACTTATGTGATAATCATTAAAATTAAAGGATACAATCATGGGCATTGATCCTTACAGGTTTAGCGCACGACTTCGATTGTGTTGGTCTGTTGTATATATGTATATATGGTTTTGCTAAGGTTGCGTGGGTGGTTGTCATGTTGTAGAGTGTTTTGACAGTTTCTTATTAGTTTACTCATTTTTGTTAATACATAGACCGACAGTTTAACTTTGGCCTTGTCGTAGAAAAATACATATTTGGATTTGGCACATGGATAAAACTTTCACGATACTAGCATCCTGGCCACTCATTTATGAACCGTGAGCATCTAATGATCCCATTGTTATTCTTAGGATCGATCCGTGCAGGAATATATACATGGATTCGGTAGATTGGTAGAGCAGCACACATTAGGGCCTCTTCAAATATATATCCAGATGCTCTCTGATCTGCTACTCTGCTGTAGGAAGGTTCGCCAAGTTATTATACATTATACTAAACGGAAACAATATTGCGTCTAAACACCCAGTAGCTTTTGAAAACCAAAGTATTTTGTAAAACTAGATCATTTCTATAATACTTTAAAAATACTTTGCATCCAAACATGCCCATAATATGTTGTTAAAATTCTGTATCAATCTTTTGGACATCTTGACGACTTCGAATGAAAAAAAACTCAAAATTAAAAAGTTGTAGATCTATATTTTTCTTATAAAAATCATTTCTATCTGATGTTGTACAAAAATGGATATTATTATTATTCTAAGATGTAGCGTGCCACACAGTCCAGATGTGGTGCAGCAAAGTAATACTGCCACGTCAATAGGGGTTGCACAAAGCTTCCCCGGATTTTCAAGTTCCAGAGTTTACATCTTTGAGCACCAGTGCGTGTGGTGTGGCAATGTAGTCGCACCAAGAGAGTTAGTGTGATCAAAATGGTTAGATATAAAAAAAACGTTAGCACAGGTTATTTTTTACAATTAAAGTTTAAAAGGGGTTAAAATAAAAAATAAACAAAGCAATCAGTGGTCTCAAAGGAAAAAAAAAAAATATGCAAGCATCTAAGCAGCATATTGTTCACTGTAGGCTGCCAAACTGTGATAATTTATATATATCATAGTGTTTGTACGACCATCTACATAGCACTCCATTCCGATGCTTGCTCTAGGAACTTGAACACTTTACAGATAGGGTACACAGTTCGTTGTTCACATAAGCAAAGTTTTTATACATTATACACTGCTAGAGGTGAAGTCCTTTTAAGTCCTCTCTTCTTTTCACTCTTTTAAACAGTACAGCACTTATGCGTTATTATTAACACTGTATAATATCAAAAACGATATATATATAGCCGACACACTACACCCCAACATGCATGGCAACTACCATGCGACGACTTTGGTAGCTAGCACTGGCGGCCCTCGACCTCCAAGCTTCTGGGAGTCATCTGGAAGAAGTGATCCCAGGCGTAAAGGAAGCTCACGGCGCCCATGCTCGGGATGGGCTCACCGGCGTTCACCAGGTAGACACCCCCGTCGTCGGGGCAGAACATGGTCGGGTCGACCTCCACCGTCGTCGCGAAGCCGCCACCGTCGATGCGCACGTTCCTGACGCTGTATGGGCACAGGTTTTTCACCTGGACCTCGAACACAGCGTCGCCGCCGGCCGTCGTCGCGCCCGTGTTCATGGTCTGCACCTGGATGCTGGACGTCCCGCATGGCTCGCCGTTGGTACCTGTTGCTGAGTACGTAAGGTAATTAACAAATGCTGGAATTTTTCAGGAATATGACCAACAATTAGCATAACAGTACTCTGTGGGTACCAAGGAATAATATTTACAGATGATATATACTACGGCGTCTATCGAAATTTCCTCTATGCAAACATATATTACATCTAGCAAAAAGTTTGCACAATCAGCGGAGGATTTGCAAGCCTTACCCCGAAGAGAGACGGCCAAGAAGAAGAATAGGACAGTCAGGAGGAGCTTGACGGCTGAAGTGGTCATGTTTCTTCTTCTTGTAGCTAGGCAGCCTACTGATGTATATGTTAGCAGTTGGAGACCAGGTAGCTAGCTTGTTTTGTGACGAAGTTGTTGTGCAGCATTGTTGTATTTATAGAGACAGACAGGGCCGAGGCTCCGTGCTGCAAGCGATTGGTACGAATCTATGCTGTTGCATTTGGTGGTCGCTTTCATTGTGTCCTATATCTGAGCATTCGGGCCGCCCGGACGGCACGCCCGGTAGGGCACGGCACGATATGGCCCCTCGTGCCACCGGGCTGTGCCGCCCCAATCCACCGGGCCTGGTCGACGGCCAGGCACGGCCTGTTGGGCCACTTTTCGTGCCGGGCTGGCCCGAAAGCCCGAGGCTCACTTCCAGGCCACCGGCGCGCCGCCCGCGGCGAGAGGGGAGGGAGCGAGGCCAGGCCACCGCGTCGTAGGAGGGAGGGAGGGAGCTCGAGGCCGCCGCGTGGGGGGCGAGGAGGCCGCCGCGTCGCCCCCGAGCAGCTTCGACACCGGATCCGGAGGAGCCGCCGACGCCACGGGAAGGAGCCGTCGCCGAGATCTCGATGGGGAGCGCCGTCACGGTCAATGAAGCTTCACCGCTTGAAAGGTCCTAATGGCTAGAGGGGGGGTGAATAGCCTATTAAAAATTCTACAAACAACACTAAGCAAGGCGGTTAGTAAATAAGAGGCAGTAGCACAAATGCAAATGCTTCAAACTAGTTACGCAAGCCTCCTAGCAATTCTAGCAATTCTAATATCTCTAAACACAAGCAATGGCTAGGTTGCTAAGTTACTCCTAGGTGGACAAGATATACTAATTAATTCTACCACTAGGAGCTAACAAGGCTAAGCTAACTAAACAAGCTACACAACACTAAGCACCCTAACAAGATATGCTATGAAAGTAATGCAAGAGGTGCTAGGATACAATACCACCGGTGTAGTGTCGAGGTTGTAGCCAATCACCGTGTACAAGAAATCTCCAACGAGCAATGACAAGTGACACGATGATTTTTCACGAGGTTCACGTGCTTGCCGGGCACGCTACTCCCGTTGTGGCGACACACTCACTTGACGGATGACAAGCTTAATGGCCTATGCCAAATCCCGGTGGGAGCTCAATCAACCGAACACAAGAGAGGGTCCAACAAGCCACGAGCAATCCACTAGTGATGCCTTTCGCGTACCTCCCAGCGGGGTAAGGCTCAACCCCTCACAATCACCACCGGTGTGGCCTCGAACAAGCTCCAATCGAGCTCAACACCGCCTCTTGCTCCAAGCCGCTAGGGAACCAAGCAAATTCCCAAGAAAACAAGAATCCCGCGGCTTCTCCAAGGATGAAGTGCCTCTAGATGCAAGACTAATCAAGCAATACACTTCTATCACTCTCAATCTCACTCAAGATTCGAAGTTAGAGTGAAGAGATGAGTGGAGAGGAGTCTCACAAGCTCACAAGTGTGTAGGAGTGTTCAAATGTGCAAGAGAGACTCAAATGAACCAGCCAAATGAGTATATATAGGGTCCCCCACGAAATAGAGCCGTTGGAGTTCAAAAAGTGCTTTCTGCGGGGTGCCGGACGCGACCGACCGGACGCACTGGCCGAGTCCGGTCCAGCGTCCGGTCCATCGCTTCCGGTCACAACAACCGACGCGCCGGGCCCCCGACCAACGGCTGCCGGCGTCCGGCCGGTGCTTCCGGTCAACACCGAGGCGTGCTCGTCCCCGCGTCGGTCAAAACCGGCTGCGGGGCTCTCCGCCGACGCGATCGACCGGGCGTCCGGTCGATCGCGCCCGGTCGGCACCTCGCGGCGTCCGGCCGCCTCTGGACCGGCGACATCTTCTTCCTTTTCTTTGCTCTTTGCTTCCAACTTGCTTCGCCTCTTGCCATGGGTTGCCAACACGCCCAAGATGACCACGTTATCACCAATGTTAGCACGTCGAGATGTTAGGCAAGATCGGGTTAGTGCTCTCATTGTCCTAAATGCAATATGCAAGTCAATTGGACCTAGAAGCACTTCATGCAAGGATTGTCGCGGCATCCCCTCTTGATAGTCGGCTATCTATCCTATAATGTGATCACACGCTCTATCGTGTCTTGATCACCAAAAAGAAAAACCCTATCAAGTATACCTTTGCCTTGATCCCCGGGTTCCTCTCAAGCCGATCATCGAGCTTGACGATCCATCATGTCCACCACCATTGTCCATGTTCATGATCATCATGCTCCTTGTCATCCTTCTAATCCTTTCTAAAGTCATACACTTAGAGCAAGGATTAGTCCACAAGTCGTCATCAATTTCCAAAACCAAACATGAGATTTCACCGCTGGCACCCGGCCGATTTGATGGCCGGATCCGCGAAGGATGAGGCGAGATCCACGAAGGCAAGGGATGGGGAGGCCGGATCCATGGAGGATGGAGGAGGCCGCCCGCTCGACGCTGCTGCTGCTTTGCTACCGCTTCGACCTTTGCTGCCGTCGGGGAGGCGGAGGGCGTGGAGGAGGCAGCCGAGGTGGAGTGGAGGTGGAGGCGGCGGCGGGAGGCCGTGGAGGGAGGGAGGGAGGCGTGGAGGAGACGGCGAGTGAGGGGCCGGGGTGGCGGCCCAAGCACGGCCTATGCTTCGCCCGCTTGGCACGGGCCCCGGTGGAGGCCGGGCCAGGCCGGGCTTGGGCTAGGCCAAAAAATGGGCTCCATGTCGGGCTGCCGGGCTGCGGGCTGCATGCTCAACTTTATTGTGTCCCCATTGACTCAACCATCCAAAGACCAAGACGAAGACCCTGTGGAGTTGCTTACATATATAATGACTGCGTCCCCAGTTCACCTCCATGCCTTCGGAGCTAAGTACGTCCATGTATGAAGTTGCAATTATCCAAATGAATCAAGGAAAGATGGATTTAAAAATGCATCTAATAAATCCCTTTACTCAGTCCTTTCCAAAGGAAAAATGAGACTCATCTGAGATGGTGGTAGACTGTACGTTCTTCGCTAATAAGAGAAAATAGAAATATCCAACTTTTATTTGAACTCTTAGAGCATCTCCAAGAGACATGTCATCCTTGTTTTGTATGCTATATTTAGATTTTTAGAGCAAAAAATGAACTTCAAACTTGATTATGCTATCTTGTTTTTGTAAAATAGCAAGCTGGCTATTCCTACAATCTCACATGATAAATATAGCTTGCATGTGCCGCTAGCTATTAGCATTGCCATAGTAGAAAGACTGTTGGAATTTTCTATTTTTTATAAAGTTTTCTATTTTAGAGGTTAGCTAAATCATACGTTTAGCATTCCATTTTTACAAACTCTCTTGGAGTTGCTCTTAAAGAGTTCTCGAACATAGATAATTGGTATCCTCTTGGACACAGCTCTACTTTCGAAGTAATTCAACTAGCACTGGTAGAGAGTGATGTTTTCAGTCCCGGTTCTCCGGTTCTCAACCGCCTTTAGTCCCAGTTTTGGGAAGCGGGACTGCGAAATCGGGACTAAAGGTTTTTATTTTTAGCCCGACGTCTGTTGAGTAAAAAAAGAATTTGGGGTTGTGGAGATTCAAACTCAAGACCTCCCCTTCGCATCTTGCGCGTGCTACCATCTCAACTCCACCACACATCGGACTTAGATAAGATACGCTTTTCTTTTTTAGTTCACTCACGGAGGCACCTTTAGTCCGGGTTCGCGTTTCAAACCGAGACCTTTAGTCTGGATTCGTGTCCCAAACCGAGACAAAAAGTCTTACTTTCAGTCCGGGTTCGTGTCTCAAATTGGGACTAAAGCCTCTTGCACTGACACCACATTGACATGTCTTGGTAACTGTTCCAACCGGGACTAAAGGGTACAATTAGTCCCAGTTTGTATTACAAATTGGGACGTCCAGGGCTCCCTTTACTCTCGGTTTGCAATTTGAAACCGGGACTAAATTTATATATTCTCACAACCTAACTTTACTTGTTAGCTATGGTCTGTATTTGTATATTATAGCAACGTTGGTACTAGATGTAATTTTTGGTGTGTGCGAGGCTTCCTTGTAGTTGTAGGCACTTGAGCCAACAATTTTTCCCATGTTGTTTCGAGATCCCAGAGCATCATCATATCGTCATAAGCTCTACGGGATTCATGAGATGCATCTATAGATAATGGCAACCAATAAATTTCATTAGTTCCTAAGCATCCAGCCAGCTTTTGATCCATCTCCACTACGTTCATCACCAGTTTTAAACGAGCTCGAACTTTCCAAGAAACAATTGGGTGCTTTATCTTGATTGTAGTAACAGAATTAGAATCTAGGCCCATCATCAACACACAAAAGGCAATAGTTTCCGTGCAGCTTTTAGTAGAAAAAACTAACTGTTTCTTAGCCTTGAAGAAAACATGGAGTTTCTTGGAACCTGTTGACTGTTGTTTGGATAAAGATGAACAAGCAGCATGCGTGAAGTCGCATCTTAAGCTCATGCATAGATGTCTCTTTTGGAGCTGTACCATCTATGCATTGTTGAGATAGATGTAGGTGAAAAACGCTACCAAGGGGTACCTGAGCCTTTCCTCTTTCAAAAGGAAAACTGTCTCCTCTTTTGTAAAAGAAAGCAGCTCTAGATATTTGTGTGCGAGTGTATCACTTCCCCAGAGATCTTCACAGAAATAACAAGACATCCAATCATTGATGTTGATCTTTGCCATCCCTCTAAATTTGTCCTGAAGTTTGCACATCTTTCCACCAAAAGAGCCTTTCTTTGAACTACCAGGCCAAAGCTATAGTAATTTTCCCAAATTAGTGAGACTCATGGCAAGTCTTCTCTTGCTTGATTAATAGGGCTTCATTCTGAGTCTTAATTTTAAGGACTCCCATGCCTCCTTCCTCTCTTGTTATGTATACTTTTGGCCAAGCTGCCTTTGGTTTTTGCTTTGCGTTCATGTCAGCCCCTCTCCAGCGACAATGTTTTCTAAATTTGCCTATCTGATCAGTTGATGTCTGTTCTAGCAAGAAGGTGCTCATGCAGAAAATTGGCAATGTCGAAAATACTAAGTGATTGATGAACTGGAGCATGCCTGCTTGATTTAGGAAAGCTCAAGTTGCTGCCAACCTTCTCTCACATCTATTGACCAGGGGTGAGGCAATCCCATGTAGGTGAGGGTAGTCCTTCAGTTTCACAACTGAAGGTCCTTGCTGGTGATTTAGTTTTCCCTCAAATGTGTTGATAGGGACCATCAAGGACTTTGCATAGTTGACCTTTAGGCTTGACTCTCCAAAACTGTGAATTAGTGCCTTTAGTGTCCATAGCTGTCTACCACAATCTTCCATTATGATTAAGGTGTCATCTGCATACTGCATTACATGAAAATCTATGGCGCATCGTAGAGGGATTGGTAGTTTAATTAGGTTCTGCTCTTTGTCTTTGTTTAGTACTAATTGGAGCTGAGTGTTTCCACAGAAAAATCACTCTAGGGAGGAGTATCTCTCTATCTGAAATAAAAAATGTGCGCTGGCGTGCAAGTGTACTAAAGTACATAAAAGAAATAAAAAGAGGGAACACAAACTTTATTCATATTTAATAAAATACAAATATATGTTCCCAATACAAATGCGCGCTCCATAGATAGCCTGCTAGCGACAATCTGACATAGGCGATTGTGGTCTTCATGGTTCCTGGGGCCTCGGAAAGCTCCCAGTTAGTTACCCCTATGAAGTAGCTCATAGAGTACCTCCGATTAAGCTGTGTTGGTCGTCGTCGTCGATCTTCGCTTCACGTGTCCATGCATGTGTGTTGGTGTGGATGTGGATGGCGTCGGCGTGTCCATGGCCTCGTCGGTCCATGAGCCGATAGAACGTGGCTGGAACATCAGCCACGCCGCTGTGTCGTTCGCCTCGTCGGTGTCGAATGGCACATAGGTTGTAGTGGTAGTAGCACTTGCATGGTTGATGTAGCTTGAACTGATTTGGACTTCCTCGGCAACGTCGTCGTGGTACGCCATGAAGCTTGATCATAGGAGTGGGGTTGAAGTTGTGGTAGTTGATGAAGACTTGCACTTGCCTCCGTCGTCCGCCTCGTCGGCATGGGCTAGCGTGTAGTGGTGGTAGTAGCTGAAGCTTGTGTGTTTTCTGGGTCAACGCCGTCGTCTGTGTCGATCTATGGTTGTCCTCTCCATATATCCTATACATAAGGTAGAATACAAATTCTGGAGATGTTATGTTAATTAAATCTTCTGCTGCCGTTGATCATGGCTAGCACGCTTTATCATAGGAGTATTGAATAGTCTCCTCATGACGGCATGGCCGGCCGGGGTCAGCATCATCGCTGACCAGTGCTGCCCGTCGAAGAGGTGTTATGGCAGATAGTACTCATATCCATGCACTCGCCGGTGGCGTCGCCAAAAGTGCGTTCGGTCGCCGGCCGTCGATGGCCGCGAACGCAGTTGCCAATGCGCGGCGGCTGGACAGGGGCGACATGCGGCTGTCTTCCCACCGAGCCTCCTTAATCCGTAGGTAGCCGGTGTGGTATAGATGCATCACGTAGAGGCACCCGGCTTGCCCCCATACATGCATGCACAAGTTCTTGGCCTTGCTTGCATCCTGGTAGACCTCCGGCTCCCCGGTACGGTATGTCTGACACCAACAAGCCAAAGTCCGCTGGCCATGCTCCGTCGTGACGCGATGATTCTCGCAGCCCGGCCCTGACTTGATCATCTGGTTGCCGTGTCATATTCGTGTCATATTCTTCTCGACTGGGCACCGTGACCCGGCCGGCGTGCATATGTGTGCTGGAGAACGACGTGTAGATCATTTTTTTTTAAGGGCGGCAAGAAACTTGCCGATTTTTTATTAGACGAAAAAAGAGAAAAAAGAAATACTAGCAAAGAGGGGAGGATGTCGTGGGCGCACCAACCGCCTCGGGGACAGGCGGACGCGCGGCGGCATTTCTCGGCGAGGGAAGGGATCTCCGGCCAGGGGGATCTAGGGGCTGATCGGCGGCGAGGCGCTGATCCGCTTCTCCGCCCGTCTTTGGAGGTTGGGGTGAAGAAGGGGCGTCAATCCCCCTTCTCGCAGCTGTCACCGACATGCCATACCAACATCTCGGCGCCGCCACGGGTAGGCGGGGAATCCTCTCCACGTTTACTCGGCGAGAGACTCCTGCGGGGGAGGTGGGAGCGGCGGCTCAGGGCGCGGGAGATTCGAGAGAGCTCGTCGCCCGTCAATCCCTGCTTCTGCTTCCGAGAACGAGGTGAGACCTTGCGGCCATTAGGGAGAGATGGGGGGCGGAGATTCAGAGCGGGGATTGGGACTCCTGCGGTACCGGAGATGAACAGGGTTAGAATTGGGGACTCGATTGAAGATCTGGATAGCTCATTGAAGAGGAATGGTGGTCAAGGGGGGATTGGCCTACCATTGTGCGAGAAGTCCGCAAGGGGGCAAAGGGGATCGTCGACGTCTTACCATGGTTCCAAATTCTCTAACAAGTTGGATCACGGATGATTACGGATACGCCCATCAACAAAGGGGAAGAGATCTTTGCGTGCAAAAAAATCGCCCGATGAAATTAAGAACTAAGCATTTGGGGTAGAGAGGGAAGACCGTGATCTAGCTGAATTAGAGTGCATGTCGAGATTGGAATTTCGATGATGAGACTACACCAATTAGCGAGATGATGCTATGACGGTGAGATGCATCGAGATAGAGGGTCATCGAGGGGAATCGAGATCAAGTTCAAAGATGATGGGGCGGGAAAGTATCGACAAAGGATGCGATTCGGGGTGAATTGTGATCCACATTTCAACTACTCTTGGATTCGGATGGGCGGCGGGCGGCATCTTGGATACCGAGAGGGCCGGGTCCTAATGGATATCGGATATCCGGCCCGGCCGAGGAGGGAGGAGATAAGGAGATTTGGCACATAGCACGTAAGGTCGAGTCAGCGGCCTCCACACCGTCTCACACAATCGTTTGCTCAAGCCGCCATGGCTAGGCCACCTTCCAAGAACGGCAAGGGGATCACGAGGGTGGATGGAGGAGGGACGATCTCACAGGAGGGGATCTGCGTGAGCAAGATCGCACCGGCCATTTGTTGAGAGGTGTGGGGAAGGGGCGGGGAAGAGTAGAAGGAGGAGGTTACAAGAGCGAGGAAGGTTTGAGAATCCTGGATACGAGGGGAGTCCGAGGAAGGGAGGGAAAGATTTGGGGATCGGGGTGGCCAATGAGCCGGCTCGGCTCGTTAAGAGCTCGGCTCGTTCTGGCTCGGCTCGTTTAGATGTTGGCTCGGCTCGGCTCATTAAACTAACGAGCTAGCTCGGCGAGCTCGTTTTGGCTCATGAGCCAAAATCTCAAAAACCCATTTCGAGGCAAATATGCAAGAACAACAAGCCAACAAACAACAAAGGACATATAAATTTAATCCATCCATGCATCGAATGATCCAAAAATCGTCAAAGTTTAAAAACGAGCCTACCAAGCCACCCACGATACGACTATAGTCTCGTACGGTTTACACAACATCATCCAGAATTCATGAAACAACGAAAAAAAAATAAGCTATGGCTTGACACTTGAAAGGTATAGATATTTATACACCAAAAGCACGGTCATCAACGCCATCGAAGCGGTCGGTACTCGGGTATGCAAGCGACTAAACAAGTGATGTATGGACCAAGCTATTTTTTACGTGTTTTGGCTTGTGAATTCTGGCTCGTTCAGTGACGGCGGCTTGCGAGCGGCTCGAGCTGGATCGTTCTCATCGAGGTTGGCTTGTTATGAAGCGACTCGAGCCATTAACTGGCGGTCGGCGAGCTAGCGAGTTTCAAGTTTTAAGCTAGGCCTTATTTGGGGAAAACAAGCACTACAACTTGGGGGAAAGAGTCGGGAAGAAGTCAGTTCCGATAGCGGGGAGGCGACAACCCGAGAGTGTCGAGGGGGATATCTACCATAGGGGAATAGGAATCGAGGCTCCACAAGCCATCAAATTTGAAGGACAAGAAGGCGGTGATCTTAAACAAGACTCAAGCAAAGCCAAACCAGCCACTACTTTAGAAGGTAATAAAGCTACTCAATCCAATGAGATCAAGTGCTTTAGGTGCCTAGAGGATGGGAATCATCAATCGATTGTACAAATGAGGCTAAGTGTTACAAATGTAAGAAAGAAGGTCACATGTAAATGGGTGTCCTACTAACAAGAGGCTGCCGGATGTTTGGTTTTGGAGCCCCAGGTCAAGGTTTTATGCAATGAACTTTCGATACTACTGTCAATGAGTTCTCCACTTTTGGGGTGCTTACCATCTTGAAGGGAGCTACTCTGAGAAAAGAAAGTAGATGAAGAGCTTAAACACTTGGTGAGAAATGATTGGGATTTCGGGGTAAGGAAGATGTTCAATCAAGACTATCGGTGAGCTTCCCAAATCAATATACTCTAGAAACATTCACGAGGCTCAACTTGACTTCGATTATACGTCTATGGGCTCAAGGGCACTCTTGCTAAAGCTACTAGGGGATATGTTACCTCATCCACTCTGTAAGCGGTTTGGATCGGAATTAGTAACATACCTGACTTTGCTAGGGACTTGACATCTCACTAGTAGAAATATGATCTTCTATGACGATTTCCTCGTGGCGATTTGAAATTTCGTCATGGAACTACGATTCTGATGGCAATTTAGTAACTTCATCACGAGATCACGAGTGGCGAGGCAAGGCCACTAAAAATAATGACGAAAAGCAACATAACGTCACAAAATAGTAAAACTTTGTTCGTCGTCTGATGATGATGGCTGCGCCTCTCTTAGGTGGGCAACCAATGATGAATGCAAAATTTTTCGTCACAAAATATCATAGTCATCGTCACAAAACATGTAAGTGTGGGTCCGAGACATGGCACACAGGACCCCCTACAGCGGGACCCACCATCCTTGTCAGGCGGGACCCACCGTCACGGACCCACTTGTCAAGCGGGCCCCACCATGGCGGACCCCACGCCATGCGGACCCACTTGTCACGCGGGACCCACCATAGCGGACCAACTTGTCACGAGGGACCCACCATCTCGGACCCACCTATCATGCGGACCCACCACAGCGGCCCCACACAACATGTCACGGGACCCACTCTGGCGGGACCCACCATCACGGACCCACTTGTCGAGGCGGGACCCACCATCGCGGACCCACTTGTCAGCGGGCCCCACCATGGCGGACCCACGTCATGCGGACCCACTTTTATGCGGACCCACTTGTCACGCGGGACCCACCATAGCGGACCAACTTGTCACGTGGGACCCACCATCTCGGACCCACCTGTCATGCGGACCCATCACAGCGGTCCCACACACTGTCGAGGCCGGACCCTGGCAGCGGTCCCACACCGCGGGTCCCGACCGGCCCAACCACAACGGTGCAACACTGTATTGCAGCCCAGCCCAAGCCAGCAGCAGGCCCAACTTTATTTTTAGCGGCAGCAGTAAGGCCCAACAAGGTAGCTGGCCCAAGCCGGGGGCGCCTTGCCTCCAGTCATGCGAGCAGGCCCGGCCTATTTTTTTTTCGGCACAAACGAGCAGCCGGCCCAGCTATTGACTTGGCCCAACAACGTAGCTTGCCCAAGGCAATAGGCCTTGCCACCAGTCATGCGAGCAGGCCAGGCCTATTTTTTTTAAGGCAAACTGGCCCAAACAAGCAGGCCGGCCCAGCTATTGGCTTGGCCAATGCCGCCGCCCTAAATCTCGCAAATATTGGGCAAAAATAGTGCAGCCCCTGGGTTTCGAACCGCTGACGGCACCTAACACCAGCAGGTGGCTTACCACTGCACCATTCGACGTTTTCTGTTAGAAGAGTACTACATATTATATTTGTAGGATAACTCAGCCATTTATTTCCAAATAAATAAACACTACCTCGCCGTGGTCTTGTAAACATTTTGACAGCAGTAATTTGCTGTCATTTAATTGTTGTAATTCATGAAAAGTTACATATTCACAGACAGGTGAGGCATCTCGTAACAAACGTCATTTTGTAGATAAAATACATCATCTGGTAATTCATGACACATTCACACATCATTTGTCAACATTATAACACTTGTGATAGCTCAGATGCTCTTATTTTGACAGCAAGTAATTCATAACTATGCTCTATTTTGAAATGCAATTCATGACTTACCAGTAGTATAAATAACAGATCACACAGACTCAAATAACACACAAGGCAGATTATAGATAATATAATTACTGCATTAAGTAGTCATCCATCACAGCCCAAGTTCTTACATCCATCAGAGCAAACTACATAACATCACCAACAGAACCAACCACTAGGTGCTTCATCCAGAAGACTAGCTAACAGCTAAGTTAATAAGAGCAGCCCAGTTGCTTTATATACTAGACTCTAACAGCCAAGTTCATAACAGAAGTGCTTCATCTAGAAGCTTTAACAGCCCAGGTTATGACTACCATCAAGTGAGACAAGTTCACCACTTCTCACAGATCCTAAGACTACAGCACCAACCATTTTCAGGAACATCCAAAACATATCCAAACGACAGGTGCTTGTAGTCTGCATCATATATATATATACATACTATAAAATAGACAAGCGTCGAGCCACCGGTCCTACGGCCTTGCCAGTTTCGTCATCAGCTTCTGGATCTTCTTGTCCTTGTTCTTGATCAGCTTGTCCTTGTCCGCCAGCTTCTTGTGACGACAAACGATGCATTCCTGCAAAGACAAGCCAACTGTCAGTTATAGATGTCCTAAGCTATAAAGTAATGGAGCATCCAATGAGCAACAAATCAATCATAATCTGTTCCACTGCATTAACCAACAGATCAGGTCCTATTTACAAATATTATCAAAATAAGAAAACTAGTCACATACATATATATATCAGAACAAAAGACCAGGTCCTACCCTGAACTCCTAAGGAGAATAGTGTTTTTAATATAAGAAACTAGTCACATACATGCATTAACCAACAGAACTGAAGCCAATTAACAGAAACCTGAAACATCTGAACACATATGCATAGATCATACTATTCATTGTCTGTTAAGCATACAAGAGACTGAGGGCAACAATCTGAACACATATTATTCAATTAAACTCATTCCCTAGCATATCATTCAACAAACTGGCAGTTTGTTGAACACAATCTGAACACATATGAATATAATGGCAGCAAATTAAAGAACCATCACAGATCACAAGCAGTAGCAGTAGGACAGTGATGTTAAAAAATGGTTAATTCAGGATATAGCTAATGCTGGCAATGGTTAATTACTAGCTACCAGCTGACAGTGATGTCTACCATAAAGAAAATGCAGCAGGACAGTCAACAAACAAGATATAAAGATGTAAATTTTCATGCATTAGCTTTCCCATTGCAGCAACAAAACCATCATCATATATTGTTATTCCATTAGATAGCTATATCTATACGTTAATTGCTATGTCAGTAACAAACAAACCTGACCACAGCAGCCAACACAAGGAAAGAGATATAAACACATTTGACACAAGGTTTGATTCCTCACAGTTTCATAGATAGAGGTGCTCCAAAGTTCTGTCAGTTTAACAGACATGGCCAATTGTACATGAGAGAAAATAGTAAAAGAGCAAGTAAAAGATTAGCTAGGCTATATTATCCCCTTAAATCTTTTTGGCCCAACAACCACCCAAAAATAACTGGGCAAAATTGTATTCAGTTTCAGGTAAAGATCCTTATTCACCGCAATTTCAGTTCTATGAGTACATGAAAGTATATTCACTCCCTTAGTCCCTTGCATATGCACTCTCCAAGCCATGAAGTGATTTCTCATGACATCTGCCAAGTGCATTTATCTAAAGGACACACTACCAAGTACCAAAAGCGCAGGAAAGAGATAAACACATTTTTCAGTAAGTATTAGACAAGAAACGTCACATAATTTTCACTAGTCAAATCTAAGGGCAGCTCTGACCTCAGTGAGCTTTTCTAGGAACACTCGACAAATGATGCAAGTAATGAGAACCTGAAGGGCGATGAGCTACCGCCAAAAGAACAGAATACTGACAGCATGTACCACTGCTTACAGGGCAACCTCATACACTTGTGCAATAATGTACAATGTTAAACTGCTTGCTAGTCCTAATACAATGTCAGCAGGAGATGGAACACAGCAGATCAGATCACTATCAGGAGATCAAATCTGGAATGGAACACATCAGATCAATCACTATACTACCATCTATACTACCAGGAAACAAGACTCTCTATACTACTCACAACAGCAGATCCTACTCACAACAGATCAGATCAAGAAATAAAATAGAAAGGCGTGCAGAGAGAAATATGGGGGATCTCACCATGGGGTCGTGCTGTTCTTCGCCGTTGGATGGAGAGGGGCTAGGAAGCGGAGACCCTTCCTCGTCGGAGTCATCGAGCACGATGATGGGGATTCCTCCGTTCAGAGGGCTCGAGATGTCGATCCCGGCGAGGTCATGGCCGGCGGCATTTGGTCCCGGAGAGGGCGGCTCTGGGCGGCGCCCGGCGACGGGTGGTCCCGGCGGGACGGCGCTGGACGGCGGCGCCCGGCGGCGGCTGGTCCCAGCGGGGCGAGGGCGCCCGGCGGGCCTGGTCCCGGCGGGGGCGGCTCACGGAAGGTGACCCGGCGACCGGGCTCCGTGGTGGCGCGCGATCAACGCCCGGCAATCCGGCGGAGCCGGGCGTTGAACTGCCCTCGTCATCGCGCTCCACGGAGGCTTGCACGACGCGGCTAGGCGGACCTCCGGGCATCGGGCGGCGGAGGGGAGGGCCGAGATGGGCCGGGTCGGCGGCGGCGGTGGCGCTTGGCTGCTGCTAGGAGTTTTCGAATGGGGTTTCGACGGGGGAGACGGAGAGGGGGTTTTATGTAGTGGCCTGAGTTATTGGGCCTGTCTCTCATTTTGGGCCTATGTATTGGGCTTTTGTATTGGGCCAGTCCTGAGTCCTGGACTTATTAAATAATGCCATGCCCCGCTTCCTAACGAAAACACTTGAATGGCGCAATGGTATAAGCAGTTCAGTTTCTTCCACAGCACCCGGGTTCGATTCCTACAGGACCCAGTTTTTTCTTTTTTTCTGTTTTGCTCAAAATATTAACTATTTGTTCCCAAATTAATTTGATTTTTTCTGAAATCTGACAAATACATCTCCACTGCATAAAACATGTAACAAACTGATCCAAAAATACATCAAACAAAGCATCAAGCTTGCTGTTATTTTTCTTGAGTGAACCTGACAAGCAGTATGCAAAAAAATAACAGCTTCCTCTATGAAACATTCAGATAACATTGCATCACAGATTTTTTCGATCACAGAATTATTTGGCATCACAGTTTTTTCCATTCTGAGTTCATATATCAGCCAGCCATACAAAACTGCTCCAAAAGGCATCACTATATTGTTAACCTGCTACCTCACCAGCTATATTGTCACCAGCAAAAGTGGCCCAGATGGCATCACTAAGTATTCCACATGCCACCAGCTATATATTATCATCCCTACAGTTATATATTATATTATCTACATATATATATTTGTCTAGTAGACTTGCACCAACTACTTCTCCTTCTTCTCCATTAGTTGCTTCTGCTCCACCTTCTTACTTGTACAGATCCTGCAGCTGACGCTTGAGCTTCTTGGGATCCCTTGCATCCTGTTAAATTGAGAAGGTAAACTTCAGACCAAATTGAGAAGGTATACTTCTGGAAATATAGAAGAGCACCCAGAGATAGAGAGAGCAAGCTGCCATGCACTTGCACAAGATGTAAGTACCTGTTGAAAGCTTCAGACCTCCATTGCTGCTGCTAAACATAGCTTCAAATCTGTACAGAAAGTAGTACCTGTACAGAATACAGTCAACAGTGAGAGTACATCTAGACCAAAGAGGGGGGAGAGAATACAGTCAACAGCAGTACCAAGTCCTTTGCAAGTACCTAAAAGTTCTATGCACTACTGAGCCCTTTTGTTCAGATTAAAGCATCACAGGAGCTAATAAGTTCAGATTAAAGCACATATGAAATGCAAAATATGGACAAAATCAAATGGAAGTGTTGCTGACCTTTTGTTGGTTGTAGCAGTTTCAGAGATCATCATCGCTGTCAGTGTCATGGCTCATGTCATCTTCAGCGTTTTCATTGCCACTATCACCACAATATTGCATTATAGTGTCGTCCTCATCCTCATCCTCCTCCTCATCTTCTTCTACAGAAATTTTGGCTCGCTTCCTGTTTCTTATAAGTTCATCTAAACGTCCTTCAATTCTACTAGATTGTCCACGATGGTTATTGACCTCAGCTCCTTGCTGCACTTGAGCATCAGGATCTCCTTGATGCACTTCGTGCTCTGTATCAGAGCAGTAATCATCTTGGTGTACAGCATGACTGGAGTCAGTTTTTTCAGCCACATTATACAGGTCCCTATGCACAAATTTCTGCACCACTCGCCAATTCTTTCCAAAACGTGTGTCTTCTAGGTAGAATACATTTTTCGCTTGAGTTGCAAAAATGTAAGGGTCAGACTTGTACCACAATGACTGAATGTTGATGGATTTGTAATGTCCATCATCTCTGAGGCCCACTGTCTTCCCTTCTTGTTGATTGTACCAATCACATCCAAAGAGAACCACAGACCGACGGACTTGTAGATCGGAGTTATACTGCAACTCAATAACCTCCTTAAGCACTCCATAGAAATCAAAGGGAGCATCGTTATGATCACCTTCAACCAATACACCACTGTTCTGAGTCTGCAAGTATTTCTCACGGTCCACGGTGTTATACCGGACTCCATTGACGATGCAAGATGCGCAAAACTTCACTCGAAGATCAGGACCACGAGACAGAGCATACAATCCTTGAGTAACCTCTTCTGGATGGTCTTTGCGCTTCTTGGAGATCTGGTCAGATACAAGGATATCAAATCAGGAGATGATAAAAGAATATAAAGTAACATTACACCTAGCAAACAGCAGGTGCTGTTGCATATTCAGAGAAAACAGCAGGTTCAGATAAACTGGACACTTACATGGCTTTTGAACCATTTAGCAAATCCATTTTCAAGCCTTTTTTCAACATCATCTGACCCTTCTTCCAATAATTCTTCCTTGTAGATTCTGTCAGATTAAGCATAATCATCAGGAAACCTTCAATTGCAATTCAGGAGATGATAATTTTGCAAATAAAAACGGTACTTACTGCTTATATGGATCAACTTCTGTACAATTGTTTAGAACATACCAAACCATCCTGTCCATCATCTTATCATCGATGTATATCACCCTGTTGGCTCCTATGAGTTTAACACCATGCATAAAAACAGAGGTGTCATCAGCTAATGGCCCATCTCCTACATGGCTGACATTCCGGTTGAATCTGGTGTCCTGCATATACCTCGAACAAAATGTCAACGTCTCACTTGCGACATAGGCCTCCGCAATGGATCCTTCAGGCCTAGCCCTATTCCTCACAAATTTCTTCAAAGTACCCAATCTCCTCTCAATTGGGTACATCCATCCATACTGAACAGGTCCTCTAAGCAATGCCTCATCAGGTAGATGCACAGCCAGGTGAACCATGACATCAAAAAAGGCCGGAGGGAAGATTTTCTCGAGCTTGCAAAGGATTATTGGGATTTCGGCCTTCAATCTTTGCACAACATCTTTCTTTAGATTTCTACTACACAATTCTCTGAAAAAGGTCCCGAGCTCTGCAATTGCTTCGTACACATCTTCCCTTACCAATCCTCTCAAGGCAGCAGGCATTATCCTTTGCAGCAGTACATGGCAAGAATGTGTTTTCAGCCCCTGAACCTTGGTACCATCTGCACTTATGTTTCTGCTAAGGTTGGCTGCATACCCATCCGAAAACTTCACACCTTTCAGGAAATTACAGAATTTAACTCTATTTTCCTTTTCCAATACATAGAAAGCTTCTGGCATAGCAACTGAGTCACGGTCCTGTCGCAGGTGCAAATGGTGCCTGATGCCCATATCATACAAATCCAACCTTGCATTATCGGTGTCCTTGGTCTTGCCCTGAATTTGGAGTAATGTGGCAATGAGGGGCTTCACAGATGTTCTTCTCAATGTGCATAACATCAAGATTGTGTCGCAGCAGCAAATGTTTCCAATAGGGTAGCTTCCACAACCCAACTTTGCGACTAAAAATTTTGGGCCCGCTGTCCTGCCCACGCTTCCTTTTCTTGGTTGTGTCCTGCTTTCCTAGCCTCACATCTGCCACCTTCTCTAGTAGCTCAAGGACCTCTTCAATAGTGAACTTGCGTGGCACATCCCTGGTTTCATGGCGTCCATCAAAAGCTAAGCTATTCCGCCAAGCATGATCCATTGGAAGAAAACAACGGTGGCCGAAGTAACCAATCTTATGCCTCAGTGCACATGACAATGGGTTTTTGTCGCAATAGATGCATGCATAATAACCTTTCGTGGTTCGCCTACGACAAGGTGCTCAATGCTGGATAATCATGTATGCACCACAGCACCGCAGCTCGAAGATCAAACTTTTACCAGCTAGAGCATCATAAGTGCTAACTCCTTTCCAAAGCTTAAGCAGTTCTTCTATCAGAGGTTCGAGGAACAGGTCGAAATCTTTTCCGGGAGAGGAAGGACCCGGGATGAGCAAACACATGAAGCAGTTTGCTGGATTGACACATTCCCATGGTGGCAAGTTTAGGGGTGTCACAAGCACGGGCCACATGCTGTATTGGGTGCTCATGTTGCCAAAAGGATTAAAACCATCTGTGGCTATAGAAAGTCTCAGGTTTCTTGGATCCTCTGCAAATTTTGGAAACTTCCTATCAAAGTCCTGCCATGCCTCCCCATCAGCTGGATGGCTCATTTCATTGTCTTTTGGCACCCTCACCACCTTGTGCCACTGGGTCTCTTCAGCTGTTTGTTTCATTGCAAACATCCTCTTCAGCCTTGGTATAAGTGGAAAGTGTCTCAAGACCTTATGAGGAACTCGACTCTTAGCGTTACCATCTTTCCATCTTGATTCCTTACATTTTGGGCACACTTCTAGCTTAGCATATTTCTGTCCAGACAGATCAGAGTCACGAAACAACACACAGTTGTTCTTGCAGACATGGATCGTTTCATATCCAAGGCCCAATTCACCAAGGTACTTCTTTGCCTCGTCATAGGATTTTGGAAACTGACAGTGAGGGAAACCTAAGGACAAGTGCTTCAACAATGCGGTAAATGCCGTATTGCCAATCCGATAAGCGAGACTTGATATAGAGAAGTCTCACTAGAAAGGAGAACCTAGAATGCTCTGATCCAGGGCAAAGTTGACGCTTGGCATCGGCAAGAACTTTGGTAAATCTTGGAACCCCTCCATCTTCCTCGACTGCTGTGTACAAATCTGCTATGATCCCCGTGACTTCGTCGTCGTCATCTTGGTCATCCTCGCCCAAGTGTATCCCTTCATCATAACCATACTCATCATGTTGCATCACTTCCTCTGTGAACTCAATATCTTCGGCACTGAAAGACTCTCCATGATAAATCCAACGAGTGTAAGCAGGTGACATTCCAAAGATGTGTATATGATCATGCACTTCGTGTTGTGGCCTGACACGTTGATTAAGACATTTGCGGCAGGGACAAGGAATGTCGCTGTCTTGGTATTTTGATCTGACAAATTCCATGAAACTGTCAACTCCATCCTTGTAGGGATCTGTGAATTGTTTCCCATGAATCCAACTTCGATCCATCTGTCATACATGTGGAAATTCAGATGTGTCACAAAAAACTTCATGCCGAAATACTATAATGCTGAAAAAAGTGAATTTGACATAGAGTAAACATTCCTAATGTAATATATAAAAGAATTGATGTTCAAGTGGCTGATTCAGCTGCAGAAGCATACAGCAGCCAAGATAGCACAATGGCACATTTGAGATAGCCTAGCAGCTACAACATTACTTCGATTCTAATAAGATTGTGGCAAACATGTGGCTGCTGGTAAACATGTGGCAAAAATATGGCTGCTGGTAAACATGTGCCAATAATAAGTGACAAAGACAGGATACAAGCTAACTGAAACAAGCCTACAAACATTGCTAGACTACTTCCACAGACTAACATGTGCCAATAATAAGTGACAAAAATTGCTTCTGTAACTGCTTCTCAAACAGTCCCAGTGTGGGCAGATCAGCCACAACCCACCCCCAAACTAATGCCAATTGTACAAACCTAACAATGCAGGCATGTGGCAAACAAGAATAGCAGCAAGTAACCTGGCAGAGGCTCACCTTGGATGAGTAGGTTATGAGCAGCTTACAGCAATGCCCTCGGATGAGTAGGTTATGAGCCTGGTCACCTTGGATGCACAAACAACTCCAAATCAGATTGCAGTTTACAGCATAATGGATATGGTAGGCATAATATGGTGTGTGGGGCATCATAAAAAAACATTCTACGACAGTAGGTTATGAGCAGATTATTAGATTACATGAGACTAATGCAAAACAGTGAGACAAGATGACTGCTGCCCTTTTTTTTCTAAGTTTCTCATAAAAAGAGGCCAAGCACGCGACCGAGTCAACTCAGCTGGAACTTGGCAACCAATTTCACCCAACTCTAGATCCCAACAAGTGTTAATGTTACTAACTCGACTAAGCATGGCCAAATTAACCTGGCAGAGGCTCACCTTGGCTGAGTAGGCAGCCGGCGTCGAGGAGCTGCGGGGACCAGGCAGAGCGCGGCGCCCACGCCGCCGTGCACCGTCGACGAACCCGGGACGCCGCCGCCGTGCACCGGGGACGAAGGCGCGGGGCCGCTGCCGCGGACGCCGCCTCGCGCCGGGGACGCCGTCTGGCGCCGGGGCCGCCGCCGTGGACGCCGCCTCGCGCCGGGGCCGCCGCCGGGGACGCTGCCCAGATGCAGACGCCTCGCGCCGAAGACACAGACAGCCCAGACTTCAATTTCGTAAGACGCTGCCCAGATGCAGACGCCGCGCGCCGAAGACACAGACAGCCCAGACACAGACAACCCAGACTTCAATTTCGTAACCGATGGGTGGGAAATCATATTATATTATCAGATAAAAGGATTATATACAAAACATAAACGAAAGTAATCCTTTAGCGCAGTGGTGAGGCTTCACACTTTGTAAACTTGAGGGGCCGGGTTCGAACCCATGCAGGGCCAAATTTTTTTCCTTTTTTCATTTGATTTTCTATTTTGAGAACTTTTCATATGTTTTACAAACTTTTAAATTTTACTTTTTGGAAATTAGTATAGTATCAAATTGCTTATCCTAAAAATTAAAAAAATACCTTTACAAATTTGGTATGACTTTGTTTTGATGGTTAGAATTTTGAATTTTAAATATTTTAACTTTGATTCGAATTTTGGAATACGAAATGAACTCATGTGAAAATATTGTCAAAACCACAATTGTAGAGATCATCGAGATCCACAATTTTTTGATGGTTTAAACAATGAAAATTTGACTCTAATACCAAATGTAGATCTTGAGGAGCTCTACAAAACTTCGTATTCATGACTTTTCGATTCGAAAACCGGCTAAGGCCTCGGCTGGCTCGAATGTGCCATTTATAAAAGGACTGGTCAAACCATGGTCAAACAGAGCACTAAACGACGTCCATTTGAAAAAAGTTTGAACACAAGGCTGTTAGAACTCATCAAGATCTACACTTTTTATATGGGTAATTTTTCGTTTCGAGAAAGTGTTAGTAAACACTACTCACAAAACCAAGATTCTCACATATAGTTTATGAAACTCTCTAAGTGACTTGTCCATTTTGAACTACACTTTTTGAACGCTTCCTCGAGCGTAAAAATGACCGAAGACCAAATGTAGATCTCGATGAGTTATGAATTTTGGTTTTCGTGACTTTTCAAGCAAAGATCGTTTAGGGCTTGAAAACCCGATTCGAGCCAAAAAAATTCAAAATTCAAATTTCGAGATGTTAAAAGTTTGAAAAATGAAAAGTTGACTCTAATACCAAATGTAGATCTTGACGAGCTCTACAAAACTCGTATTCATGACTTTTTGATTCGAAACTAGCTAGGGCCTCGAAAACGGCTCGAATGTGCCATTTATAAAAGGACCAAGGTTTGACTGGTCAAACCATGGTCAAAACGAGCACTAAACGGCGTCATTTGAAAAAGTTTGAACACAAGGCTGTTAGAACTCATCAAGATCTACACTTTTTATATGGGTAATTTTTCGTTTCGAGAAAGTGTTAGTAAACACTACTCACAAAACCAAAGGTTCTCACATATAGTTTATGAAACTCTCTAAGTGACTTGTCCATTTTGAACTACACTTTTCGAACGGCTTCCTCGAGCGTAAAAATGACCTGAAGACCAAATGTAGATCTCGATGAGTTATGAATTTTTAGTTTTCGTGACTTTTCAAGCAAAAAGATCGTTTAGGGCTTCAAAACCCGTTCAGAAAGCCAAAAAAATTCAAAATTCAAATTTCGAATGTTAAAAAGTTTGAAAAATGAAAAGTTGACTCTAATACCAAATGTAGATCTTGACGAGCTCTACAAAACTCGTATTCATGACTTTTCGATTCGAAACTAGCTAGGGCCTCGCGGCTCGAATGTGCCATTTATAAAAGGACCAAGGTTTGACCTGGTCAAACCATGGTCAAACAGAGAGCACTAAACGACGTCCGGCGAAAAAAGTTTGAACACAAGGCTGTTAGAACTCATCAAGATCTACACTTTTTTTATATGGGTAATTTTTCGTTTTCGAGAAAGTGTTAGTAAACACTACTCACAAAACCAAGGTTCTCACATATAGTTTATGAAACTCTCTAAGTGACTTGTCCATTTTGAACTACACTTTTTTCAACGCTTCCTCGAGCGTAAAAATGACCTGAAGACCAAATGTAGATCTTGATGAGTTATGAATTTTTGGTTTTTCGTGACTTTTCAAGCAAAAGATCGTTTAGGGCTTCAAAACCCGTTAGAGCCAAAAAAAATTCAAAATTCAAATTTCGAGATGTTAAAAGTTTGAAAAAATGAAATGTTGACTCTAATACCAAATGTAGATCTTGAGGAGCTCGCAAAACTCGTATTCATGACTTTTCGATTCGAAAGGGCCTCGAAAAACTGGCTCGAATGTGCCATTTATAAAAGGACCAAGGTTTGACCTGGTCAAACCATGGTCAAGCGGAACACTAAACGGCGTCCATTTGAAAAAAGTTTCAACACAAGGCTGTTAGAACTCATCAAGATCTACACTTTTATGTATATATCTCTATGTGACAAAGTTTGAATAATTTGGATTTTGAATTTACAATTCAAACCACTTTTTGAAACTGAAATGATTTCATTTGGAAAACCAAAGACGCCTTGACAAACCCGGCCCGACCCGACAAACCAGCCCGGCCCGGCAAACCCGCCGCGGCACGTAACCAGTTAAAACCCCTCCCTCTCGTTCCCTCTCTCCCTCTCCCTCTCGCCCCTCCCTTTCCAAACCCTAGCGTAGTAAGGGTCTCTCTCTCCCTCTCCCTCTCCAAACCCTAGCCATCTCGGCGACGCCCACGGCCCCGGTAGAAGCGGCACCTCCGGCGCCGCGTCTCCCGGCGGGCCGCACCTCCCACGACGCACGGCGAGGTGCGCACCTAGACTACGGACGCGGGACTCGACCGCTTCATCGACGAGGACGGGCGGCGATCTTCATCCTCGACGAACGGATCGCGCTACCTCGGCGGCGGTGATCACGCTACCTCGACTCCGACGAACCGGATCGCTACCTCGACGACGGCGAGCTGATGCGCTACCTCGAATCCGGCGCGAACGGATCACGCTACTTCCACGACGACGAACCCGGATGCGCTACCACACCAAGTATGGCAAAGACTCGGCGTGCGTGTTGCGGCGAGTGCGCCCTAATCCTAAACACCGGACAACGCTTTCATTTGTTCCTATCGCTAGAACATGAGATTAGGGTTTGATTAGGGTCATTGGTTTCTTGTGATTGATTAGGGTTTGATTGGGTCTTGGTTTCTTGTGATTGATTAGGGTTTGATTAGGGTCCTTTGGTTTCTTGTGATTGATTAGGGTTTGATTAGGGTCTTTGGTTTCTTGTGATTGATTAGGGTTTGGAACTATAGGTGGATTAGGTTTTGATTAGGGTTCTCCCGGATATGTGTTGATTGGTGTTGCATTATTGGGGATTATAATCGCTTTTTGCTTACAAATCGGTTGGGTCCCTTGCTTTGATTAAGCCACAAATATGACAATTAGTTTATACTAGGTTCAAGGATGATGGCTTTAGTGCTTCGGTTTGCATTCTCGTGATAGTTGAACTCGGGTTAAAGCCTCTTATATTTAATTTTTATTTTGTCGATATGGAGTTTGCTCCAAGAACTTTTATGGTTCAGTTTTATAAGAATTTGGATGTTGACAATTATAACATCTTGATATGCTATGCTCTATATAACTTTAATACTATTTTGCCTTGTTTCGTAGTGTGCTTTCATAACAAATTATTTTGTTGTAGAGGCCTCTCGTGTCATGCAAAGTCAAACATGGCGAAATTGAAATTAAGAGTTTCTTATAGATTATGTTATCCTAAGCGCACAATGTATCTTTATTTGTGGCCTAATTATAGAGATACAAATGATCTTTTCGATAGCACACACTATGTATCCGCATACTTGTGAGTACACTTTTCTCGCACGTTGTTGGTGTTTGATTTGGATTGATTAACTAAATATGTCCTCTACGAAGTTTGATCATTTGTGAATGGATGAATAGGGTGTTGCTAGGGTGCCTTCTAGCGTAAAAATTTGTGTATCAAGTGTGCATGTTTGATCTCTTGCGGGAATGTATTATTTTTCCGTTTCAATGGATACCCGAGGTGTTAGAATTAGGCGTGATATGTTGCACTTGCTTTGTTGTTTGTCACCGCATATGATATGGAGTAGGGTTTGGATATGCTCTTTTTCAAGTTAATGCAAGTCTATATGCAACTCTGTACTTAGAAGTGGAGTAGGAGTACTATATGCAAAAGACCTTGTATGTACAATAAAAGGTTTTGTCAATCTTTGTTGTTAAGTTAATGCAAGTTTATATGCAAAGCATGCACGTAGACTTGGAGTAGGAGTACTATATCAATACTTTGTAATGGAGTAGAAACTTGAATATTGCATCTATAACTTCCATGATTCAGTATTGTGCCAGTTTAGTAATATGATTGGATCTTTTGTAGACATGCATCTACTTTTTAATAGAACCGTCCATACTTTGAGTTGTTCTCCGTTATAGTAATTATGCAGTGCTTGTTTATTGTAGTTTACAATTACAAAAGCACTTCCACCACACTCTCTTAGTTACTAGCTAGGTCTTACAAAAGCACTTCCAGCGGTATCCACTTGATCCGGGTTTGTGTTACTAGCTAGGTCTTAGTTTTCGCCTGATTTGCTTACGGTGGGCTGCGGGTAGCCCTCATTTGCTATATGCGATCTTGTACTTTGAATTGTTCTCTAAAGCACCTCTTGGTTTTGCAAATTAGTCTAGTTTCAATTAGCAAATTGAATTGTAATCATTACAATGGTCATTATAGTAGTTTATAAGTACAAATGCCCTTTGTCTTAGTTCATTTAGCACTACATATAGCCTAATGGATCCTATGTGTTTATGCGTTAAGAAACCGCAAAAACCGATTATGAGAGAGGCGCGGGACAAACGAGTAGCGGCCAATAAAAGAAGATTCAAGAACTTGGACTCAACAATTTAGCACGATCTGTTAAATCATTTGCAAATGCACCATCAAGTTCAACGGGAATGAGGGCCGGGAAGCGGGGTAAACATCTTTGAAGAGGGAGATGATTCGGAGTATCTCCCCGGAAGTTGAAGAGCAGGTTCAGGGAGACACCGATGATGATTCATCGTTAGACGACGAGCGGTTCCACTTATGGTTATTAAGGTACACGGTAACCTAGGGATAAGTTGTATTTTACTACCGTAGATTGCTTACTCGCTCTGTTTTCTCCTATTACAACCTCTGCATACCGAGGAAATACCACTTCTACAAAGACCATCAGCACAAAGGCGCAAAAAAGTCTTTGCAATGCCGCCTGGAGGTCCAAGATCAATTAAGCGAGTGAGGCCTACTCCTCCGGATGTGAGCATCCTGCTTTGAAGATGTACCACTTAAAGCTACGCATGGCGAAGAGGGTCGGGCCGGGGAGCTTCAACCTTGAGACCACGTGTCCCAACAAGGTCGTCCACGAGGCAACATCCAACGAAACAAATGAAGATCGGCAAGATATTGCAGCAGATGACAATGGTCATGGTGGTCGTACCATGCAAGTTACGACAATGATGGTGTTGGTGGAGGCCAAGAGGAGCATCCCGAGGGAGAAGGGGAGCAAAGCACAATGAAGAACCGACAGGAAGCGGTCATGGAGGCAAGTGTCTTTCGCACTTAATTTCGCAATTTACTTCCACTTCAACCGTTGTACGACTACTTACATTATTAATTTTACGTTCTTTTTGCGGGGCTTTGGCCATCAAGAACGCATGACGATTCATGAAGGCAAGTGTCTTACGCATTTCTATTCCCCGTAATTTGCCTCCACTTCAACTATTGTAGGAGTACTAACATTACGTGTTTTTGTTCTTACGTAGAGCATGCCCAGAGAGCTCCAAGAAGGCCTAGGCCTCCAACAAGGGGGAAATTGCTTGATAATATGGTAAGATCGATGAAGAGGAGGCTGCCAATTCATGTTGCTGATGGGTTCAACAGGCCGCATGAACCACTCCAGGCCGCCAAATTTGCTTCTGAGGCAGGTGTCATTGTTAGGGATGGAGTCCCTATCCTAACGCATTGTAAAGATTACAAGAATGATACGGACCTTTTGGAGGACTTTGTTGGAAAGTTGAGTGTAAGTTCTAGGATACTGTGTAGTACATTCCTCTATTATGAGAGTGATATCTTACGCAACTAATGAATAATTTGAATCATTAATTTTTCGGGGAAGGCTAGCCTTTAACACCGAAAAAGGGCGTAAAAGGAAGCTGCTCATAGTGTTTTGCGTCTTGAGAAAGAATAACCGCTATAAAGCGAAGAAAACCTTCTTCACCGGAGTCCCCGTTGATCGAGATCACAAAAACTTCTCCTATGCCATACATGTCCGACAAAAGATTGGAACGACCTTGTTAAGAAATGGTACGATCCGAAAAACTTGGTAAGTCCTATCTACCGTTCCTTGCCCACGGTACCGCCTATTACTTGTCCATTAGTCATAGACTGTTGTTGCCAAGTTCTGGTAAATCATTGCCGTATCTAATTCATGCCTTTTATCACTTGTTGTAGCAAACCGCCGAGAAGAACAAGGCGCAACGAGGCAAAGTGAAGTTTCACGACGGCGGGCTCTCGTTGCTACGTTGCCACACTTGCATGCTTATGTAAGTGGACATGTTACTTTTTCTTTTGCTCTTTTTTTCACTCCAATTTGCCTTCTTGGTACTAATTTTAACTGCTCTACACATTTCATTCCAAGCGAAACAAAAGAAAATGGGCAAAGACGTGGAAATCCGGAAGGTGAAATTGAAGAACTTCAAGATGATGGAGAACAAGAAGCTGCTCCCGGTAGAGAACTCGATGCGGTGGAGATCTTGAGAGAATGCCATACCGGCCGCAAGAAAGGACTGTCGTATTTGCACAAGAAGCAATTGTAAGTCTAATAGCACTATATGCTTTCCCAAAGCACTTGTGTTTACGGTGTTATTAGTATGCAAATACTACGAGAATTATGATACAAGTAGATAATGTTTATTCCTAGTGAAAACATCTTGGCAAAATAGTTTATTGCAAGAGTTTGTATTGATTGAGTTTCTGGTGAAAACAGGCTGTCAAAATTGTGTTTTGATATTTATGTGTGCATTCGGCATCTCTTATTCAATCCGGGCAACAAATTCAAAGCGTGCAAGCGAGATGGTAAAAATATGTTCGATCCTGGTAGGATTGAGTATTATATTTCATGCTTGTTTTGTGGGCATAGTGTGTTTTTGAACATAAAACTCTATGGAGTGATAGTTGGATCCTTGTTTGTGCAACAACATGATTGTATTGAGACTCATGAGAATTAGAACATATCTACTTGTCATGTCTAGCTGTCATGTTTGTGCAACTTGCTTGTTTATACATATCTACTTGTCATGTCTAGTCGTAAAGGAGGGTCATGGTCCAGCTTACTTTGTCTTGTTTGCTCTGCTTTTTTTACGGTTTGGAGAATCCGAGGCTCATTTCAACATAAAGTAGTTTAGCATCCGAGAATCTGGTTCTCGCTATGTTCAGCTCTCTGACTTTCTTTGTCATTTCTTGTGTGATAGACTACATAACAATTTGTGACTTTATTTGACCTTTATAAAGATCTTTATTTGTGAGAAGGTCTTAAATGGTTTGCTAAAAAATCTCGATTGGCATTATTCCCGATCTAAGCTTCTTGCCGGATTGAAATTGGCTTATTGTTTTGACCTGCCATCTATGGATACTTAATTGTTGCTTTTGTGGTGACGTATAGGGTGTTTAGTTTTCAGATCAGGTGTCACTACTCACTAGACAGTGATAAGGATCTTTGGTATTGTTATTATAACTAGTTCCCAATTGCATCATGCGAACTCGTTTGCTAAAAACTATACATTTAATCTTTGCTATGAAGCGAGAATAACCTTTCGGTTGGTGGTTCCGGTGCGATAGCATGAATTTATTGAGACTTATTTTTTTATATAAAAATCACATGATCAAAATTGTTGCTGCTAGTGCTGAAAATGTTGTCTCCAATATTACACATGTTTGGGACCTCTTACTTGTAGTCACCGACACATTACTCTTTGGATCATGGCGGTAAACATGGAGGTTTTGAAGGCTCGTACTCCTGCTCAAGGCGATGCACCAAAGCATCAAGTGCACAAGTTGTCTCCAGCGTGCTCCCCAAGAACAGCAGCAATATTTTTTTGAAGAATATCGGTTTGCGGCCGACAAGCCCAACAAAGGCGCCAACAAAGAAAAGAAAAAGGCGCCGGGGATCAACTTGAGCATGAAAGGCAAGCTTCTTCTCATCTCCGGGATGAAATGAATGAGCTCAAGCGAGATCTCGAACAATGAGGATCTACCCGGAAGACCCGAAGGAGATGGAGGAGTACAAGAAGGCGTTGGATGAGAACGGGGAAGGCGTTGGAGGAGAACAATGCAATTCTTCGTCGGCTTTTCATGTTCAACAGTGGTGGTAACTTATCTGGTCCTTCAGCTTGATGAGGCGGGTTCTGAAGTGTAGCTGGAACCTGGTGAATTGGTAACACAGGTGGTAACTTATATGGTACCTGTTCTTTTGTAGTCTGTTCTTTGGCTGGAACCTGTGAACTCTCTGTGAGTCGTGAGTTGCTGGAAACTGAGAACTATGGTAGTGCCTAGAGTCCGTGAGTTGTGAACCCGTGGGTTGTCTTTGGAATGTTAGGGGCTCGTGAACGCCCGGGAAGTGCTATGTGAATCGAGTTAATGTCCGAATTTGAGTATCTATGTGAATTTGTGCTATGTGAAATGGTTCGGTCTCGTGAATTTTTATGAAATTGTTCTCTTTGAACCCGTGTGTAATGTGTTCAGGGAAATTGAAACGTGGCCTCACCGAAGCGAAACGTGGGAAGCGTAACCCACACCACAAGCCGAAACGTGGACAAGCGTAAAGCGTATTAATGCGTGGACGAGCGGAAGCCGACACGTGGCGGCAAGAAAAAGCGGCACGTTGCTACATGGGAAGCGGACACGTGGCGTGACAAAAGCCGACGGCGGCGGCACCGAGCCGACACGTGGCGGCACCGAAGACGACACATGGCTGCACGGGAAGGCGACACGTGGCGGACAGAAGTCGACGCGTGGCGTCATGGCAAGTCGACACGTGGCGGCACGCCGCCGACGCGTGGCTGTACGAAGCCGACACGCGTGGCGACACGGGGAAGGAAGGCGGCGTGGCGTCCACGCGGGAAGTCGACACGGCGGCGCGCGGGAAGGCGACACGTGGCACCGCGGGCACGGCGTGGAGACGCCGGAAGTCGACGTGGCGGAGACGTGAAGGCGACACGTGGCGGCGCGGGAAGGCAACACGCGGCGGCACCGAACCCGACACGCGTGGCGGCACCGAACCCGACACGTGGCCGTACCGAGCCGACGCGGCGCCACCGCCGGGCTTCGACACGTGGCGGCACTGAATCCGACGGCGTGGTCGTACTGCAGGAGGGCGACACGTGGCGTCACCCGGCCCGACGGGCGTCACCCCCCGGCCGGCGTGGCGGCACCGGAAGCGACGCGTGGCGCTTGGTATGCTGTGTGGGGTGGGCGCCACGTCACCGCCACGTTGCATGGTGCCACGTGGCGGACACTTCCGTGGACGAAATCCGTGACGTTTGGCCTTGGTCATAGAAAAAGTCGATACATGACGAATACCTGCTCGTCCACGGAAAAATCGCCACGGACGAAATTTAGTGATTTCGTCACGGATGGTCAAATGTGACGCTCGCTCTATGACGATTTCAAAATCGTCACTAATTCGTCACAAAAACGTTATCTATGGCGAATTTGGCATCTTCCATGACGAAAGGGTTTTGTCATAAAAGACCACATTCCTACTAGTGTGCGTGGAGAGACATAGCCGGGCTCATTGTGGAACCTCTATGTGTGGATGAATTAAGCTTAACCAAATCTGATTATGTGAGAGTTTAGGGAAGATGCAGAGATCCTACCGCTATTCAAGGAGGAATTGAATATTTTTCAATGGAGAGGGGTGAACACAGGGAATCGGGTGGAGCGGCCTAGGGGAGCAACGAGGAATGGACAGGGGAGGAAGCAAGTGGTGCCGGGAAGCCGATGACTACTCTAAGCTTGACAAGGATGACAGTCACAAAGGGGATAAATTCAAGAGACCTCGGGGCAAGTTTGAAAGAATTGGCAACATAGATAAAGAACAAGGATCTAACCAAGAGGACTCCATGGAGGAGATGCTAGAGGTGGGACAAAACCGAGAGAATGTGATAAATGAAGACTCAATGCCAATTGCAGCTTTTCATCCAGGCATTGGGATGATTGACATGGAAAGCAATAAGAAGCAAGAAAAGGCAATCCCTAACAAGGAAGAATCTGAGGAGAGGAGAAAGTCAACAGATACTAAACAAGTTGAAGAGAAGAGTGATCCTGTCCCAACTGAAGACCAGTTCCTGGTTCACAATCTGGAGGGTTCTTACCTTATGGACAAGAGCAAGTGGCTGTTGACACCTGTTATAGCATAATATTATTAGTCAATTAACATGAAATAAGGGCTTAAGATGAATATCAACATAAGTCTAGGGGTCTAACTAACATATTTCCATGAGTTTTGGTATTCCATGACTTTACAGGGACTGAACAGATAAAAGCAGAGAAGAACAGTGAGAAACCTAAGAGTTTACATCCCATACGATGACAAGACTTAACCGTGAAGTAACTCAACCCAAAATGTGTACTAAAACACTCTAGAAGATACCAGAAGACACCAGGAGAAGGGAGATCACGTTGTGATCTTATCCCCTGGCGGCCGCCAGGATGATTTAGGCCAGCCGCCAGGTGGGGTCCTCCTGTCAGCCTCAGATTTTTATGTTGGTTTACCACCGACCTTGAGGTTGTATCTACACTACTATTGAAGGTCGGTTTGATCCAAGGGTCCCCTGTTCATCGCCAAATGCTATATAAGAAGACCACGACCCCGGGGCTAAACCCTAATTCATTATCAATTCATTCTGAGTTCATATCAACTCAAGTCCAACCAAGTCTAGACCTAAGCCCTAGTTCATCATATTAGAAGTAGTTATCTACCTAGCTAGTTCTAGAGGAAGTCAAGTTCATCTTAGATTCCCGATAGTCAAGAAGTAGCGGGAGCAGTATTTCTCGTGGCTTCTCTCTTGTATCCAATCTGTAAGTATTATTGTTGGAATACAATTGATATGACTTTATTCTATATAATGATTATATTTTTATTGATATGTATCCATGCATGCTATAGTTATATATTTAGTTTAGCGAGTTTGTCTTATATCTTATGTATGGAATCGTATAGCATCCACTTAGATGATCACTATGTGGGTGATAAGCAATGTGTAAACGTGGTGTTTATACAATGTTTATCTCGACTGCACCTCTACATTCAGGGACGTGTGGTAGATCGCGGGAGTGACAGGTCCTGTTGAGTCCTTTGGAGTCCACCCTTCGAATGATAGGCCAAGTTGAGCCATAATTACGATGATGATCAAGTTTCGTCCTTGATTGTCATTGGTAATGCTTACCATGTGTAGATGTATTGCAACCTTGCCATGATAGCTAGATGTATTTGCACTAATTGTAGTATTCATTGGCATATGATTAGGAGTATCTTAGGAATATTCTTTCTATTCTTTCTATAACATGTTAATAGCTCATATGATACTAGTGGCATACGATGATCTTAGACTTGGGTAGTTATCATTTATTATTTATCTTTACCTTGTGACTTATCCTGTTATGAGTATTGTTGGATGCATATGGCTACTGCATTATACAACTGCAAGTGGATCTCATAAGTAAATCATAATCTAAATCATTATACACCCCTCTCTCTCTACTTTCCATAGACTTCCCCTTCCCTGTGGTAAAATATAAATACTATACCTGGATTACTCCCGGTGAAGTGCTACGATGGTATTTCTATCTGTGCGCTTGCAGATATCATGTTCATCTTTTATCAAGGCCTATCAAGAATACCATACCCGCATTTCTTAGAGTGTTATTGCTAGGGTGACAGACTAGTATGTAGGTAATGCCTAGAAATGAGTGGTATACCTTGAGTACATATCCTTAGTGAGATTAACTCCACTATGGATAATGATACTAAGATTACACCCCACAACTAACACCGCCTAACTCCGCCTTTGTTGGATTGTAAGATTAATTCCACATCCAAGCTGACAAGTTATGATAGATACCATATATATATTTCTTTCGCCTTCCTAATTTGGATCGTGTAAGAAATATCAACAGTGGCCTAGTCTGAAATTAGCTACTGTACTCACTGACAGTGAGCCTACTGAATCACTTACTCAGGAAACAGTGATGACTGGGGAGGATTTGATGGACAATCTAACTTCAGCAAGGATTCTGACCTGGATGATACTAATCAAGGATGGTCAGCCCCAAAAATCTAAGAAATCCAAGAAGAAGACAAAGAAACACATTTCGTTGGCTGTGAGAGCAAGTAGTAGGATTTCAAGGGATGGTATTCCTATTGCAGAGAAGGAAGCCAAAAGAGTGGTGGAGAAAAATGACATTTCAGGTATGACCTACAAAAACCCATTTACAGTTTTGAATAACACCGAAAAATTCATTCTCCATAAAGTCTTAGTAGACCTTGATATTGAAAATGAAAACGTAGATGATTATGTAGATGTCTTTAAGCTAGAAGAACTAGCTAGGGGCTGCTGTTGCAGAAGCTAGGTATAAGCAATATTTGGAGTCCCAGAAGGGTAAGAATGCTCCTCAAGGGGAAGAGGAGATGTCTGACCTGGATTTGGGAATTATTGACAACAACATTAGATTACAAGACAACATCAGTATGGACAACGAGGGGACTGATCAGACAAGCAGCTTGTTGTCCCAAGGGGATGGGAATGCAGGCTGTGAAGTTGACAGCTCTCAGAACACTGATATCTGTGAAGTTACTCCAAAGGGGATGGAGGTAGCTCACAGTAAGGAAGCTGAGAAGAGGTCAAAAACCATCAATATTTCCCAATGAAGATTCTCTTTTGGAATGTAAGAGGTGTTGGGAAAGCTTATAAGAGAAAGATGGTGGCTGGACATGTCCTGACAGAAAACTTGGATATCATTGCCATTCAAGAGACAATAAAGCAAGACTTTACTGATGGAGAATTGAAGGAAATGGCTGGAAATAAAGCAATTTCTTGGGTATGGGCTGCTGCACAAGGACATTCTGGGGGCTTAGCTACAGGTGTTAACACTGACCTAATGGAGATAGAGCTAGCAAATATCTTGCAACATAGTATTTAGGCCCCTGGTCAGGAATAGACTCACAAACTATAGATTACGGGTGGTAAATGTCTATGGGCCTGCTCAACATGAGTTTGCTTGAGACTTCATTGAAGAAATCTCCATTGCCATGACAGAGGTTGTTCTACCAGTCATCATGGGAGGTGACTTTAACCACGATTAGAAATAACAAAGATAGAAATAAGGGGTAGGAGATCCTCATCGATGGCTCTATTCAATGACTTCATTGGCAATTTTCAACTTAGGGAGTTCTTTGTTAGTGGACCTAGATTTACTTGGTCTAACAAGCAAAGGGATCCTACTCTGATAAAATTAGATAGGATTCTTGCCTCTGACCCATGGGAGCAGAATTACCCCACTTGCTTTGCCTGGGCCAAAGCTAGAGTGGGTTCTAATCATTGCCCTCTGATAATTGATTCTGGAGAACAGGGGATCTCTAGAAAATCCTATTTTACCTTTGATGACCAATGGCCAACGGTGGAAGGTTTTGATGAGATGATTATCAAAAAATGGAAAGATTGCTATATATCTTTCAATGAATCAGCTTATTCACTGAATGTGTGGCACAGCTGTTTACAGTCACTGAGACATTTTCTTAGAGGTTGGAGCTTAAACTGGAAAGGAGAGAAGAGAGCAAAAAAGGATGGCCTAATTACAAGACTACATGATTTAGACCTAATTCTTTGAAAAGAGACTTTTTTTCCCAAGAGGAGTGGGAAGAAAGGGTGGCACTTGGATGAGGAATTAGATAGAATATACAAGTTAGATGAGATTCATTGGAGGCAAAAAGCTGGGAAATTATGGATCTTGAAAGGGGATGCAAACACTCAATTTTTTCATCAATTTGCTAATGGGAGAAGACGTAAGAATACCATTGCTTATCTGGATTCTGATCAAGGGGGATCAGAGGACAGGTGAATATTACAGAGCACGTTGTCATGTTCTACAAGGAACTTTTTGGAATCAGTCAACCATGTCAACTGCAATTAAGTCATGAATTTTGGCCAGAGCAATATAGAGTCACTGCAGCAGACAAAGAACACATGATCAAGGAATTTTCTGAGGCAGAAATCAAAAAGGTCATTATGGAAATGAAACTGAATTCAGCTCCTTGTCCAAATGGTTATAGTGTTTCCTTCTTTAGGAGATATTGGGAGCTCCTAAAGTGCAATATCATGACTATTTTTCAAGATTTCCACAAGGGGGTGTTGGATATAAAGAGGCTGAACTATGGAGTTATCACCCCGATTCCCAAGATCAAGGAGGCCAATACAATTAAACAATATAGGCCTATATATACGCTAAATGTGGACTACAAATGGATAACCAAGACTTTGACTAACGAGGTTAGCTCTGTGGCAAGAAAGATTGTGGATCCTAACCAAACTGGGTTTATCAAAGGAAAATACATTCGGAAGGGGTGGTGATCTTACATGAGGTTTTACATGAGCTAAGAAGGACTAAAAGCAAGGGTCTTATTCTGAAAATCGACTTTGAAAAAGCCTATGATCGAGTCAAGTGGGAATTCTTGGCACAGGTCATGCAAGGAAGAAATTTTGATCCCAGATGGATAGATTGTATCATGAGCACGGTGCAGGGGGGGCAAAGTGTGCATCAATGTGAATGGAGAGAGAAGTAAATACTTTAGCACTTTCAGGGGTCTAAGACAAGGAGATCCCATCTCTCCACTACTTTTCAACTTAGTAGCAGATGTTTTAGGGGTCATGCTTGACAAGGCTTGTAAGAAGGGTCACATTAAAGGGGTACTGACCCATCTCATGCCTGAGGGAATTTCTCATATTCAATATGCAGATGACACGGTCATCATGATTGATGGTTCTGATCTGTCTATCAGGAATCTAAAACTCATCCTATACTGCTTTGAGTGGTTGACAGGTTTAAAAATTAACTTTCACAAAAGCGAAGTTTATGCTTTTGGATACTCTCAACTGGAAAAGGAAAATAAAGCCAACATGCTAAACTGTGTTTTGGGAGAATTACCAATGAAATACCTTGGAATACCAGTCAGTGATCATCATTTAGGCATGGGGGCCTTTAATTTCATTCTTCAGAAAATGAACAAGAGATTAGACCCCTGGATGGGCAAGTGGATAGCCCTCGGGGAGACAAATACTAACAATACCTGCCGCAGCGGTTTACCTATGTACTTGCATGGGTTTTCTTGGCTCACTAATGGGCATCATAAACAAATGGACAGCTTGAGATCTAACTTCCTTTGGCAGGGGAGCTGAAAGGAAATTTAGATATCACATGGCTAAGATGGAAATGGTCAGTAGACCAAAGAACCAAGGGGTTTAGGTATCATCAACACTAGACTGATGAATGACTACCTCCTAACTAAATGGATCTAGAAGATCATGAAGGAACCTGATGAGCTATGGTTCAAACTCCTCAAAGCTAAATATATGAAAAGCTCTGGCTTCTTCTCTGCCCCAAGCAGAAATAGTTCACAATTTTGGAAGGGTCTTCACAAGATTAAACACCTGTTCAAATGGGGGGCCATTTTTAAGGTCAAGAATGGATCCAATTGTAGATTGCGGCAAGATGTTTGGGTTGAATCTGTGCCTTTGAGGATCTCTCATGAACATTTGTACAACCTGGCTAGGGAGCCAGAGATAACGGTGGAAGAGTGCAGAGAAGATGATGAATGGGTGATTGATTTTAAGAGATCTCTGACATCCCAAGAGTATGGGAGCTGGCTGGAATTAAGAGCTAGGCTGGATAGCATCTCTTTGGACATCAACAGTCCAGATGAGGTGGTTTGGGGTTTGGAAAAGAAGGGAACTTTTTCTACTAAATCCCTGTACAACTTTATGTCAAATGGGGGATTCCCCAATAGGGTGGCTAGGCACATCTGGAGATGTAAGATCCCACAGAAAATAAAGTTCTTCTTGTGGCAAATTTTCAGCAACAAGCTGCAATGTGCCACTAGCCTAACCAAAAGGGCTGGTTGGGAGGAGAAAATTGCTGCCTGGGGGATGGTAGAGAATCAGTGAATCATATTTTCTTTTCCTGCTACATTGCTGGATGGATTTGGGGGTGATTAGGAAAATCTTTAATCTGGAGAACTCACCTTCTTCAATTAGAGAACTTTCTGATGCTTGGCTTAGGGGTATGGGTCCCCTGCCCATCAGATTGGTGATGTTTGTTTTGCTGCATTTGCATGGGCAATCTGGACCAGCAGAAACAAAATGGCGATAGAGCATAAGTTTCCAAATAATCCTGCTGACATTATCTACTCGGCATTATCTTTCATGCAGAGCTAGTCTCACTTGCTTAAGGAGGATGATTGTCAACGCGTCAAGAGTCTCAAGAACGACATCATGCAATGGACGAGGAGCTTTCAGCCGAACAAGCATTCATCTACTGATGTTTACGAAATTTAGTTGCTCATTGGTTGTAGCTGTTTCGTTTTTTTCCTCTACTTTTGCATTGTAAACTGGTGATCCCAGTATGTACTCGTGACACTTGCTTTCTTAAAAGCAGAGGGAAACCTTTCGTTAAAAAAAAAATCTTACAAGAACTACTGCAACTACTAATCTACGGAAGCTACTGAAACTACTACTGCTACTGGCATAACTACTCCCTATTATACAACCAACGAAGATGCTAAAAAACTACAACTACCGCTGCTCTTGTATAGGCGTTGAGGCCCACAAGTACCGAAAAATTTTTATGTGACGGGCGTTTTTGATTAACGGTGATGGGCAAAGGAGCCCGTCACCACGACAATTTCACGGTAAATACACATAGCTTCCGTGGCGGCCCCTTTGCCCACCACGATTAATCAATTAACCGTGGCGGGCACATTAGAAACGTCTGTCACGGTTAAAAATAAAAAAATAAAAAAAAACCCATGAGCCCACCAGCGAGCCCATCCAAGCCCGCCGGTGAGCCCACTCGAAACCCTAGACCTAGAGATCCGCCGCCGCCCTGATTTGGAGCACCGTCGCGCGCCACCACCACCGGATCGTCGATCCATCATCGGATCCGTAGCGCCGCTGCCGGATCTGCCCCCTACACCTTGGATCGAGCCACGGCGGCACCATCGGATCGAGGGGCACCGGTCCTTCCACGCCGGAGAAAAACCTGAAAAAGGGGAGATTTTACGGAGGGTGAGAGAGATGGAGAGGAAGAGAGAGATAGAGAGGGGAAGGAGGAGACCCCACCGCACACTGGAGGAGATCCGCCTCCCGCCTTACACTGCCCGAGGCCCGATCGCGGCCGCGCCGCGTCGCGCCTGCCGACGAGATCCTCCACCCGGATCGAACCCGCCGACGAGCCCCTCCACCGGATCGAGACGGACGACGCGCTGCTGTACTGTACGGATCGGGCCGCACCGTCCTCGATCCGCCATCCCACGCTCTTGGCGGCGCCGCGCCCAGGGAAGAAGACCGGCGCCGAGGAGGAAGGAGGCGCGCCGGAAATCCGCTGCTACTTCCCTCGCCCGGCCGTGGATCCGCTCCGGTGGTTAGGGCCGCCGTCGGTGGAGAGAGTGGAGGACCGAGGGGAAGCGCCGTGCGAGAGTGGGCCGGGGGCAGGGAAGGAATCTGGAGAGTGGGGATGGAGTGGTAAACCCTAAGTGCTTGGTTTTATACCGCACACGGCTAATGGGCTATCTTTGGGTTTATTGGGCCTCTCGCTTAAGCGTGACGGGCCTTTAAAGGTGCCCGCCACGAGAAAATCGATTTTGCGTGGCGGGCACCTTAACACGCGCCCGCCACGAAAATAGCGTATTTTCCGTGGCGCGCGTTAAGATACCCGCCACGCGCAAAATCGATTTTCGCGTGGCGGGTAAAAAATGCCCGTCACGTAAAATAAAATTGGAAGTGGCGGGGCAATTTTGCGTGGCGGGCAAACTGTGTGCCCGCCACGGAAAAAAAAAAACCAGACATCACGCAAAATCATTTCGTTACTAGTGGCCGTAGCAAAGTTGAATTGTCTGATATCATCGTTACACAGGTGTGCGACCTGGATCTCTTGTAGACTCTTGTTTTGGAATGTTCTCCTTGTTCTCTCCTTCCATAGGTGCCACCAAAAGTATATGATTATTCCGTCAAATCTTTTCCTTTCATTGTTTGCAAATTTTCTTCGACACATACGCCAATATCTATGGATCGAGCCTGTCATGCTAATTGAATTGATGGCCGATAGGTGGAACCAGTTCTTCAGATGCGACCAGACCTGTTTGGCAAAAGGGCAATCGATGCACATATGTGTTGGCGTCTCCTGCTGAGCCCCGCAAAGTTTACAAATGGGATCATTGGGCCAGTTTCTTTTTGCCAGATTGTTAGCCGTCAAGATCTTCTTATGCAGAAGTGTCCATGCAAAGAAACGGCATTTGGGTTTGCTTTTTGCTTTCCATATAGGTGTGAGTTTGAGCTTACTGTAGGTTCCTTCAAACTGAATTTGGTATGCACTGGATGTTGAGTACTCCCCATCTTGCGTCCATTTCCATCGTATTGTGTCCTCGCTTCCTTCTTGTAGTTGATATTCACTGAGTTGCTCCCATAGATCAACGTACTCCAGTATCTCTTGTCTTGTCTAAATTGGTAATAAATGAGATATCCATCGGTGGTCATGTAGTGCTTGTTGCACTGTAATTTTTTTCCGCTTCGATTTGAGGAAGAGCGTCGGTGCTATTGCTTTTGGTGCTTTGCCGTTAACCCATGATGAGGTCCAGAATCTGGCCGTTCTTCCGTCTCCGATCATGACTTCTGTTGACGCAGCAAAGAGATCTCTATCCCGTGAGTCACAGGGTAGTTCCAATTCATTCCATGCACGGTCTTTTGTGTTTCCACCTGAACCATAGCCATCTTAGTCTTAGTGCTCTAGTAAATCTCTCAAGTTCTAGGATTCCAAGGCCTCCCTTCTTCTTTGGCAAACAAGATGTAGGCCAGTTTACTAACGAATGTCCACCATAAACCTTGGCCGGCGTTTCGCCTCGCCAGAGAAAACTTCTTCTGATTCTATCAATCTTTCAGATTAACCATTTTTTCTCAGGGAATACAGTTAAGTGGTAAATCGGCTATGAAGATAAGACCGTTTTGACTAATGTCTCCCTTCCCGCTGAGGACAAAATCTTTCCTTTCCATCCTGGCAATCTAGCTCCTATTTTGTCCAACAACGGTTGTACTTCAATTCTTCGTAGTTTTCTTGTATGCAATGGCAGCCCTAAATATTTTCCAGGGAATTTACAAAGCTTGCCCGGGAAGTCTTGTAGGACCTGAGAGACCACTGTGTCGCTTAGCCGTACTGGATAAATTTCCATCTTCGCTATGTTTATCTTGAGCCCTGAACACTCTCCAAAGAAAGTAAGTATTTTGTATAAGCTATGTAGCTCCTCAGCCGATGGGTATGCAAAGACGGCTGCATCGTCAGCATAAAGTGAACACCTAAGTTTCGCCGTTGTTGGTAGTATTGGTCTGAGTACCCCTCTCCTCTGTGCTGCCTCTATAATTTTCTGGAGGGGATTGATGGTTAAGATGAAGAGCAGTGGGGAGAGTGGGTCTCCCTGGCGTAGACCTCTAGCATGCCTGATCGCATCAGTTGGCCAGCCATTTACTAGAACTTTAGATGTCGCCGAACCTAATAAAACAGCCACCCAATCCCTCCATTTGGAACTGAACCCTAACGCCTTCATGGTTTCTAGGAGAAAAGGCCACCCAATAGAATCGAATGCTTTGGATATGTCGAGCTTGATAAAGAGAGCCGGTGTCCTCTTGCGGTGTAGGAGCTGAATGACCCTTTGAGCATACAGAAAATTTTCATGTATGCATCTCTTTTTAATAAAAGCATTCTGTGCGTGAGACACCAACTCATCCATCTTGGCGGTGCTAGACGATTTGCTAGTAGCTTGGTGATTATCTTAGTCACACTGTTGATCAAGCTAATCGGTCTATATTCTGAAATTGTTGCTGCAATTTGGTTTTTTGGCAGTAGGGCGATATTGGCATCATTTATTAGATTTAGCTTGGCCGATCTATGGCTGTAGAAACTCTGGATAGCTTGTGTTAGATCGTCCTTTATAATCATCCAACATTTTTTGTAGAACACACCTATGAACCCGTCTGGCCCGGGGGCCTTCTCTGACGGCATTTCTCTTATTATTGTCGCAATTTCCTCTTGAGTGAAAGGTGCATCCAGATCTTCTAGGTTGTGCGGAGCATATCCAAGTTCGTGCCAATTGAGTGCCTTTGTTCTTGTTAACGGAGATCCCAAAATTTGTGTAAAGTGTGAATGTACCAACTTGGATTTGTCCTCCTGTCGGACTACCATCCCTGATTGACCAGCGAGGGCCGGAATAAACATCTTTCATTTCCTTGCATTTGCGTGGATATGGAAGAACCTGGTATTTGTATCACCTTTCCTCATCCACGTCAGTCTTGAATGCTGTCTTGCTCTTGATTTTTGAATCGTCGCGAGCCCAAGAGCCTTGTTTTTCAGATATCTTTTGAATGTCAGTTCGTCTTGTGTGAGCTGTCTTTCCTCTTGCGCTCTCTCCAAATTGGACAGTGTGATATTGATTATGGCCCAGCGTATCTTCCAATCGCAAAAATTTTTTCCTTCTCCATATTTTCAAGGCTTTGGCAGTTCTCAGTAACTTTACATGGACCTTCAGGATTGCATCTTGTGTATCCACTGGCTTGTCCCATACCTCTTTAACGGTATCCATGAATCCGTCGCAGTTCGTCCAATAAGATTCAAATCTGAAACCTTTATAAAAGTCTCTCACGACATCTCCTTGAAGGAACAGCGCACAGTGGTCTGACCCTAGCGATGCCAAGGCTTGGAGATCGGCCCTGGGAAAAATATCGTGCCACTCAGACGAGGCAAACATGTGATCTATTTTTGTCATCGTTGGAGATTGTGGGTCGTTGCACCATGTGAATTTTTTTTCCTTTTTAGATCAATTGGTACCAACATAAGGTTATCGATTGTATTTTTGAAACCATTTAATAAGGTCAAGTTTATTCTGTCGTTGTTCTTGTCCTCTGCCCGATAGATGAGATTGAAGTCTCCCAAGAGGAGCCAAGCTGTCTGCATTATCTCTTGCATGAAGAGTACCTTGTCACTATCTGATTGTGGTCCGTATACACCCGTTACCGCCCAGACTGTATTGTCCGCCAGTATTGTTATATTCGCTGAAACTGTGTTATTAGGGCAGTCCCAATGGAAGAAACTGACACGTTTTCCATAGCAAAAGAAATCATCTATAGAAATCATTCTTCACAGTGGTAGTGTCTTTGAGTAATAATTATTTTCTCTTTCTCTCTTCCAATTCCACCAATGGAGAGAGTTGCATTAACTCCATAGAAACTAGCGGTTTCTCCCCAATGGCAAATTCATGATTTCTTGTGCATTGGTTCAAGAGTAGACATGGTTTCTCCATGAAGAAACCATTTCTATGATTTGTGCTCTCTTTCCTCATTAATTAGGCTGCCACATCATCATTTTGCTTAGTTGGCAAGCTATTTAATAGAGATAGAAACTACCATTAATGCTCCATTGGGAGTGCCCTTAGTAGTGCTGGGGTTGTCAAGTTTGAAATATCGTTCTGATGCGGCTAAAGTATTCCGCCCGCCGTCCCAATCGCCGGCAAGGTCGCCACATTTTGGGCCAGGTCAATGCCCACTGTTTCCGCTATCAGGCTCTGAGTCCAGTTTGCTATTTTCGTCTCTTGCAGGCAAACTATGGTTGCCCCAGTCGATACCATCTGGTTCCTGATGCTTGCACGCTTGGCTGAGTCATTGAGGCCACGAACGTTCCAGCAAAGGATGTTGCAATTCTTTGTCGTCATTTATATAAACTAGTATAGTGCCCGTGCGTTGCCACGGTTTAATTTAAAGAATGCATCTAAAAACAATCTAACGATAAAGATATGAATACTTTGAGTACAAGATGCCCCAAAGATGATATTGAGTTTACATGGCTCCTTTTCAGATTAAAAACACATTTATGGTTTATCATTCTAGAATGGAGTACTACAAAGAGGTACTTAATGATCAACAACAGACTATGCAAACATGACTTCACGATGATACATTTTGGTTCCTGAACTTTGGTCCTAACAATGCGCTCCGGAGTGACAATTCACAACCTCGGGTAACAGTTGCTACACTCGACTGCCATGCAAGGCTGCAACACTGCATGCAGAAGCTGTCACAACAAGGTTGTAGATAGGCCAGAAATAGAAACTCCACCTCCTTGTACATTATTTGCTCTACTATGCCTGGTAAATTCATCTGTTCTATGCACCGCCAAAGCTTTCACAAATAGCAAGAACAGATAAATGGGATTTCTGCAGAGAATAAGAACAGCACTGTCATACAATTGTTCAGCTGGACGTAAAGAACCACAGAGCATACAGTGCTATCAAGTACCTAAGAAGCAACATGATATCATTGAAACCAAGAATATATTCTAGCTGTACCAGCTTGTGTCTGGCTCGAGGGAGCTTGGGCTCTAGCTACACAGGTTCATCCGGAAATGATGCAGAAAGTAATGGCAAATAAGAGGAAATGATGCACTGGATCTTCAATAAAAAAAAAACACTATATTATTCTAACTACATTATTTAATATTGCAGGTCACCAATTAACAAATCAGAGGAAGAACCTAAATGACCATAGGTTTAGAAACTCTACGTAACTATTAACATATTTAAAATCGACTTCAGGTCATGGATTGAAAACAACACAGTAGACACCACAAAGAATTCAGGTTAAGACATTCTGACACTTTCCAGTTAGAATCAGTTGCAAATAAAATCCCTGCTCCTGCTGCTCTAAGTTTCATGACAGGTCAAATAACCTCCAGGAGAAAAATATTAGAGAACTGGTGAGAACCATGTTTCTCATCATTCTCAGTGACACCAGAAAATGCATGTGGTAAAACAAAACAAACTTCAATTGTCAGTACCAATTACCTTACGACTGAACCGATGGCTTCTGCATTGTTTATGACAACAAAGGGCCACAAGACCTATACATTATTTGGCATCCTCCAGATATCCAAAAATCTGAACATTTTCTGCAAGTATAAAAATAACACAGCACAGGTATATCAAGGCAAAATGGATGAAACAAACAATATTTTAGTATATATCTGACATGCATTCTGATTCTGAGCTAGAGAACTTATCAAATGATTAATTAAGCCTATGCAACACATTTCATATGCAAACTCATACAGAAATCAATGAAATCATCATTATGATAAGCTTTGCCTTGAAGGGGCAAAATTCTAACCTGATTTAAGAAGATTTTCTATCAAATATTGATTTAAGAAGTTTTGCCTTCATGTATCTCGCTTCAAGATCCGCTAGGGTGCACTCTGTTTCCTCCATTCTTTTCTGCAAAAAGATGAGAAGCTGTAAATACAAACATCATTATTCAATTATATGACAGAAATATGATAATACAAGTATACAGCACGCATACCTCTAATGACTGAAGTTGATCACTTGGATCTGCACTCAAAACTTTCTGAGAATCATAGAGTCATTGAAGCTCTTCTAATTGCTGGTATAGTTACAAATTCCGAATTATAACATTATTTTTTGAGAGTTTTTACTACGCTTGGGATTTATATGAGCCTCCATTTGGTCCCGATCCCAATGGTTAAAAGCTTTAGAGGCGAACCAGATAGGAGGAACTAAGTGGTAGGTAGGAACCATTTAATTGCGTGGCACCGAACTGAATTATAATTAATATTGAAGGGTATAATGGTCTTTTTAATCTGATGAGGAGCTCTTATCATCTCTGTTCCTCTCCGTGTTGTTTTTGCGGACAGTGCGGCGGCCCCGTGCCAAGCGCGCGCTCGCCGGCGCAGGCTCTAGAGCGGAGGTTCCACAGAGCACGCTGCCCCCGCAGATCACTCCTAGCGCGGGCAGCATCGTGGGTTCCTGATGGGCGCACTAGAGGTGCGCATTGGTGCTCGATTCAGCGGTGCGCACAGGTGCAATTCCTTGATTCAGTTCCAGCCTACACTCCGCTTGCTGCCGAGTCGATCGTCATTGTCGCTACCTGGCTAGGCAGGCTAGCCAGTGGCTCCTTGTATACGAAGGAAACAAATCCAACAGCTACCCAACGTGAATCATTCTTTGCTATGAAAATCTACTAGATTCCTTCTCTGCATTCAAAACTGCTGTCACCATGCTACCATGCTCCAGCTCCGCCTCTGAGCACAGTAGTGCCTGGTGCCATGAACACGAGCACCAGTAGCAACGCCAACACCCATGGCCTGCGTTTTCGCAAGGCAAGTATCCGTGTGTTGGTACTTGCATTTATGGCCAAATTGAGCACATGCTGAAACTTCAAATTTGTTCCCATAGAGAAAGTTAGCTGATTTATGCCCGCAAATTGAGCATCAGGGTCTTGCAGATCCCTGACGGCTCTGTCATCACGCCATTGCCGTAGTCCCCGTGAAGAGGTTGTCCCACAAATTGATTCATGACCGGCACGACGTAGACGGGCTTGTTGTAGTCCCAGGCGCGCACCACGCAGGTGTGGAGGCTGTCGGACAGCCGGCCGGCGACCTGGCACGGCACAGCGGCGCGGCTTACGTGGTTCAGTCCGTCGAATTAGGATAGCGATCAGATGGAGGTGAGAAGATGTATCAGGTAAAGTACTAAACTACCCTTAATTATAATTAGGGGAGAGGAACCAGCTAAAAATAGATTAAGGGGACGAACCGGTGGTTCCTCCAAGCACCGTAAAAACTCTCTTATTTTTTCAGCAAGCTACAGATCCTCTAACTGAACTAAAGACATACCTTATCTCTGCTCCAAAATAAGCTCCAAACGATCGAGTTTCTCCGACATAGCTTGAAGAATTCCTCTGTCACGGACTCATGGTATTTAAGGATATGCACAATCTAAGATGTCAGAAGTGATGAAGGGAGTAAGTATATGTCACGAACCGCTTCTTCTGCTAGGGATAGCTGGAACGCTCGGCCGCCAGAGGTCACACAGGGCATCGGGGAGCTGGTCTGGCGTTGGCGCCGCTTCTTTTACTTCGTCGTGCGCGTCCTGCGTGAGGAAGTGACGGTCACCACATCTCCTCCGGCACCGTGCCATGGAGAAGCAGCCGCTGCTCCTCCCTCCAATCGTCCTCGCACAGCGAGCAGATAGGACAGCACCGCCTGTGATGGTCGCGAGCGCCGCGCAGCTGCCAGACGACAGCCAGTCGTGTCGTCCCGTGTACCTCCGCCGACCGACCTCAGGCTGCAGCCGCCCTCGCCCTGTCGCGAGGAAGGGGCGAGCGTCGGATGGAGTGTGGGGCGGCAGTCGCAGACCTCCGCGCGCGGCGGCGGCGGGACCTCCAGTGGACGGGCGGCGGCGCAGCGGGTGGACCAGGCGGCGCTCCCTGTGGCAGCATGTGTAGGAGCGGCGATGGAGGCGGCTTAAGGGTCGCGCGTCGGGAAGTGTGGGTGACGGCGAGGCGGAGGGTCGCGCGTCGGGAAGTGTGGGTGACGGGAGACGGAGGGTCGCGCGTCGGAAAGTGTGGGTGACGGGGGGAGATGGAGGGTCGCGCGTGTGCGGGACTTGGGCCTCGTTTAGTTGGTTGAAAAAATTTGCAAAAAGCACCTGCTGGAACTCCCTGTAGCACACTGTAGAAGATGTTTCGTTTGTTTGTGATAAATATTATCCTACCATGGCGTAACTAGGCTCAAAAGAATCGCCTCTCGAATGTACATCTAAACTGTGTAATTAGTTACTTTTTTTACCTACATTTCATACTCCGAACATATGTATTTTGGTGTATTTAATGTGATGTGATGGAGAGAGAGGGGAAAAAATGTTAGAAACTTTAGCCATCTAAACGAGGCCTTGGGAGGAGAGTCGCGCACTCGCGCGCGCCTGAGCGGGATGGTGATAGATGAGGATTGATCCCAGCAATTTTGGCCCTTGGATGTAGGTGGATGAGTGAAAAAAGAGTTTAGAATAGATCTGGACCATTCATTTCAAAAGTTGCTTAGCTTTGGGATGTATTTTGTTAGGTGCATTTAGAAAAGATTAAGAGAGATAATGACTGTGGTGTATAGTTTGCTGTGTGGCTTTAGAAAAGTTTTTTTGGTGCATTATATGTAGTAGAGATAGAGATTAGTACTACTACCACCTTTAGGCTTACTCATCTCTTCTACCAAGGGCAACTGCTGCAAATCAGCGCTCCCTTGCTGTTGAGGTGACATGGAACGATAGACCGAAACATCAAAGTAGTTCGAATGTAGCAACTTGAGGGTAGACTTACGGTTACATCCAATGCACCGAAGGCTACAAGGCCAGCAGGCGCCACGACAAAGTATTTCATGTCTGGTCATATGCCGAAGGCTCCAAGGCCAGCAGGCTGTTGTGGTCTTCAGCACGACTAATAAACTGGGCCCGAATGGCCTTAATCTGCCCATCTGGACACTACGATACACGGGCCGGAATCCGAGACTACTTGGACTGAAAGCCCAACTAGGCCTCCAGCGTCACCCGGGCCGCCTTCTTCTTGATGCCGGCGGTCGCCCTTTTCTTCTTTTCCTGCTCAATCAGCACCTGGATAGCTGCCATCTTGCTCATCTCAATGGGCTGCTGGAAGTGCTGCGCGTAGAAGTCAAAGTTAGGATCATCTTGTTTGCTGTTCTCACCAGATAGTTCCCCTAATTTCTTAACTAAGAGGTCTTGTGCCACTTGCATGGAGTCTTTTTCCTATGTTTAGTTCAGCCTTTTAGCTAACCGAGTGCTTCTTCTTTTGGCTGAAAGATGTAGGGGATCGAAATGAGGTACTTGGTTAAATTTTTCTCGGTTTGCAACAGCTATTTGATGTGCCTCGTGGATTAACGGCGGCTGTATTTGGGCCTCAATGTTTTCTAAGAAAATTTCAACTGAGGTATGCACAGAGGCAAATTCTGGACTGTTGTGTGCTGGTGCATCAAGTGTTGGCTCAGAGCAGTGTTTTGGTTCATTGCTAAAGCAGTATTGTCACAGATAGTAGTCTCAATTGTTGAGTTGTCAACTGCGGTATGCGCAGATGCAAATTCTGGACTGATGTGAGCTAGTGCAAAGAGTTGGCTCGTGGACAGTGTTTTGGCCTCTGGCTCCAGGAACGAACGTGCAGCCTTCTCCCTGGTGGAGTCTCTTTGTACACGCAACGGCTTCAAGCCGTCTCGTGGCCCGCCGATGATACGGCGACGGCAAGTCACAGAATACTCTGGCCGACGGCGCATACATGCGTACGTCTGCTTTCATGTTGGGGCCGCACATGCATGCGCCCGGTGTAGATTCGGAGCCCGCGACGGGCCAGTTGATGGCGAACGTGATGGAGTAGATGAACGGCTCCCGTGGCGCAGTTGTGCGGCCGTCCCTGGATGGCACTGCCGTCGTCGTATGGTGGTAGTGACCTCGACGACATTATGCATGACGCCGTGGCGTGGCGGCTGCCCTTTATGGTGATCGGCTGGCCCTCATCTCCGGTGAGCGCCTGCGGGCTTCTCACATAGACATCACTCCGGCGGCGGCGTGGTGGCGATCTCATCTGGTGGATGGTACCGGTAGACCGTCTGCCGGCGTCTCGTTGCCGCTCGGCATCGAGGTGTAGATTGGGACGATGTGGAACCGTCTTGAGGAGAGCGTCGTGTGACGGCGGCAGCCTTGTGCACCTCCGAGCTTCTGGATACATCATACATGGCGCCATATGCCTGCGGCTACCTTTGTGTACTCGAGGCTTCCTGCTGGGCAGCCTGACGGCGCCTGGATGCAAAGAGTGCTCCCTCTCCTGTGAAGCCCTGGGTGTCCTTTATATAGGCAGGGACTAAAGCTAGGGTAGCGCTGGCCTGTTGGGCTGCTCGCACGCGCCGCCAGAGTTTGTTAGCGTGCCCGAGATATACGGCGCTGGCTCAGCTTGCGTACTTATCTCCACGTGATACTTTTTGAAACGAACCGGCAGATTGCCTGCTATATTGAAAAGAGGAGTTCGTCAGACGGCGTTGCACGAGACGAAAAAAAAAGAAAAGAAAGGCCGAACAAGAAAAAAACTATACAAAGCTATACAAAAGAGAAAAACTAAGAGGGCGACCTCTGGAACAGAGCCGAAAGGTGCTTAGCTCCCCCCGACATCCACAATGCCGCCTCGTCCTTGATTCTCTGGAGAACTATGAAATTTGGGGCCTCCGAACACTGAAAAACTCTTGAATTTCTCTCCCGGATCTCCCAGCACACTAGGATGATTAGAGTGCGGAGGCCTTTCCTGCTCTTGCTCGGCGCCTTGGACATTCTTGTCCACCAGCTACGGAGGGACTCACTTGGCGGCCATGCACTTGGATGGAGGTTTTATTTTGCGCCCATTGAGCGATCTCCCTCCAAATCCTCTTGACGAATCTACAATCCTTGAAGAGGTGCACTCCTGTCTCTGCATGAAGCCTGCATAAGGTGCATGTTGCTTGATTCGGCCAGGCACAAGCTTGTAATCTATGCACAGTCCAAATTCTATTTTGGATTGCAAGCCAGCTGAAGAATTTACACTTTGGTGGTGCCCGGGACTTCCAAATGAGAGATTCAAAATTATTGCAGGTCGCCCCAATGAATTGGGCATGGTATGCAGAGGAGGTTGTGTATTCACCCTTTTCTCCGAACTTCCAAACGATAGAGTCAGGTGCACCATCGGTTAGGGTTATTTGCCTTGCTTCATGCCAAAGTTGCATGTACTCAGCAAAATGCAGTGGGGTGAAGTTGCGGTGGTGTAGATCATGTCCCTAATCCAGGTGTTGTTCAATAGGGCTTGGCGCAAGGTTCGGTTTTTCCTTTTTGAAATGGAGAACAGATGCAGCACTACATCGCAGGGGCGCTGTCCGTGTAGCCATGCACTTGTCCAGAACGTACATTTATTTCCGTCCCCCACTGTTAGCGAAGTGGATGCTGCGAAGAGCAGCTTGTCCATTTTGTTACAAGGCATTTCGATCTCGAAGTTGTTATCCGCGCTTGGCGACCATTGCCTCCAGAGCCACCTCAGTCTTAAAGCTCTCGCAAATTTTTGAAGGTGTAGAATGCCCAAACCACCGGAGTTTTTTGGTCTGGCCGACCTTGGCCAGTTGACTTTGCATTTCCCCCCCGTTAGCGCCTCAGCTCCTGCCCATAGGAATTTTCTTCTCTGTCGATCAATATCATTTAGTATTGCTTTGGGGTCGCGGAGGGATGTGAGGAAGTAGACTGCGCCTGTGGCAGTTAGCACCGCTTTAACCAAGGCCAAGCAACCTACGGTTGATCGACATCCATCCCAAAGGGTGATCTTGCCGACTGCTTTGTCCACTAAAGGCTGGAAGTCCACTCTCTTGAGGCGCCTGTCCGACAGCGGGAGGCCTAGGTATTTAGTTGGGAAGTAGGAGATGTTCGCTGGTGAGCTAGCCAGGATGTCATTTAAGTTTACTCCCTCACATTGAATGGGTATGACTATGGACTTCTGGAAGTTTGTTTTCAGGCCTGTAGCCTCACCAAAAAGTGCTAGGAGATGAGTCATAGCCACCACATCTGCTCTTGTCGGCTTGATAAAAATAGCTGTGTCATCGGCATACATGGAAACTCTGAGCTGTGCAGTTCGACCTCTCAGCCTTGATAGATGTCCTTTCTCTGTTGCAAGATCAAGCAACTTTTGCAGCGGGTCCATAGCTATGACGAAGAGTAACGGCGAGAGCTGGTCTCCTTGGCGTAGGCCTCTCCCATGCTTGATCGGAGAGCATGGGATGCCATTCAGTAACACTCTTGTCGAGGAAGTGGAGAGGAGTGTGGCGATCCATTCACGCCAACGGATGGGGAAGCCGAGCCTACTAAGCAAGGTGAGCAGGTATTCCCATCCGATAGAGTCAAAAGCTTTGGTGATGTCGGTTTGAGGAACAAGGCCGGGTTGTTTGTTTCTATGATATCGCCTAATCGCCACGGACTGCCATATAATTGTCATGAATGCTTCGCTTTTTTGATGAAAGCACTTTGTGTTGAGGAGACTATGGATGACATATGGGGTGCTAGTTGTAGTGCCAAGACTTTTGCAATTATTTTGGCAAATGAATGGATTAAAACTGATAGGGGCCGGAAGTCTCCGATGGCCTCGGCTCCATCTTTCTTTGGGATCGAGAATCACATTGGCTGAATTAACGATGGGAAGGCTTTGGGATCTTAGGGAGTGGAAAGCGTTTGCTGCCCCGATGAAATCCGCCTTTATAATCTCCCAAAGATGATCCGAAGAAAGCCCCCAGTAAAACCATCCGGACCGGGGGCTTTGTCCGCAAGCATTTGGTGTATGGCAATTTTAATTTCCTCCTCTGTGAATTCATCATCAATTCCACTCGAACTCATGGGAGGGTAGACTCAGCTCTTCCCAGTTTATGTCATATTGTCTCGGCGAAGGGCGTCCCATGAAATTTGAGAAGTGCTCGTGGACTAGGGCAGCTTTGGCCTCGTGGTTTATAACCCATCCATTGCCCCCGGTTCGGTCGTTGGATGTGATTTTTCCTCCTCCTCGCATTAACCCTTTGGTGGGAAAACTTTGTGTTGGCATCACCCAATTTGATGGACGACGATCTCGATGCCTGCTTGCATCGGCTCTCGACTACCGCAAGCCCCAAAATTCGCTTCTTGAGTTTTGCTCAGTAGTGCCTCCTCAGCCGTGAGGTCTCGCGTTCCGTATGGCGATATCGAACCTCAAGATGATCTCCTACGCCATGAAGAACATCATTTTGGCGTCCGATATGATCCCTTTACTCCACATTCTTAGCTTCGCGTGCCGTAGCATGTAGGTTGTGGTACGGGACATGGAACGGCTCATGGTGGTCTGTTGGGGCATCCCAAGCGCTCTTAACTACTTCTTTGAAACCCGGCAGCTTGGTCCGAAGTTTTCAAATTTGAAAGAGTGAGGTCTCCTAGGCCCCGACTAGTTGGAAAGGATCAGAGGGTAATGATCCGAGAGCGATGTCGACAGTGCGTTCAGGATATGTGAACTGAAAGTTGCATCCCATTCCGCATTACAGAAGAAACGGTCGAAGTCTTGCCATCGTCGGCCGTTGCCTCTCGTTGCTCCAGGTGAACTTCGATTCTGAAGGCTTATTTCTAACAGGTCGCATTCGTCAAGTGCCTCCCGGAATTGGTGCATCAGGCTCGAGCTTAGCCTACTATTGTTTTTGTCAGCTGCTTTGTAGATGAGATTAAAGTCGCCCGTGATTAGCCATGATCAGCCATCGTGTGCCTAGCGGTGGCTTCAACAATTTTAGTTCACGTAGGAAGTTTGGCTTATCTGCTCGGCGCGTTGGGCCATAGACTACAGTGAGTAGGAAGCTTTCGTTGGAGTCAATCAGTTGAACGTTTGCTAAAAGGTGGAAATCTCTAGAGGTGACACTCGTGCAGTTGACTCGGTTATCGTTCCACAGGATGATGATGCCCCCCGCGTTTGGGAAGGCCCTGACACCGGTTTATATGCATATTGACGTAGGCAGTAACCACCCAAGTATGAGGCATCATACTGACAAATTTGGGACAGCTTGGACTCTTGTAGGCATGCAATGTTGCAAGGAGTCGCGGCTACGAGTTGATGCACCGTGTCTCTTCTAGCTTGCCGGTTTAGGCCTCTAACATTCCATGAAAGAAGATCGATGCTTTGTGTATTCATGGAAGGATGACACGCTCTTGTGGTTGCTGCTTTGAGGCAGTATGCAGATGCTGATTACATAGTGGAGGGTGCACGCAGCCAGCTGCGGTGAACATACAGAGCAGATACAAACTTGTGGTAGCCACAAATGAAGCAACGATGACTTCCCAAATCTGAGCCAGGCATAAGTAGCTCTTAGGTGAACATAAAACATGACGCCCCCAAACAAAAGCATAGACTCCTACAACTCAGACGACGGTGATGATCGCCTTAGGTTCAACAATACGATGACAACACAAATTCTGAAACTGAGGGTCTTGATACATTAATGAAACGGATGATCGCAAAGTTTGCTGGGCGCGTCATCCATCAGACCACCGCGACCTGGGCAGCAGCCTCATGGAGGTCTCCAACCCCTTCGTCCACCATGCAGAGTAGCGCGTCATCAGTGTTGCCGTCATCCTCGTCGCCTAGGTTGAACAGCTCGACAGGGCGGCGATGATGTCCGACGGAGCGGGCCATTGAACATGGCGATGTATTCCTGCAAAGCCGATTCCACAGGTTCAAGTTCGTCACGCAACAAGCCAAGTTTCCTAGAAAGATTTCTTTGGGCACGCTGCATCTGCGACATTGGGCACGCAGGGCGAGCATTGGCAAGACGAGTGCTGCGGCGCACAGAGGACATGTCGTAGACGCGCTGTTCCTGCGACGACACGCGCAGCTCCGCCGAGGCCGGCACGGTGGAGCCGGGCTCGCCAGAATGGCTGCTAGAGCGTGGCGCCCGTCGGCTTGGTGAAGAGTGCCACGATGTCATTGCCAGGCTGCTGGCCGTCGACGTTCTCCTGCACAGAAGCATTTGGTGAAGTCCCAACAGCACTAGTACCGAAATCTTTTTTTGTGGCGGTAAAAAAATTATCCGTGGCGGGCACAGCGCCCGCCGCCAACCGAAGGTCACGGAAAATGCGCCGCGTTATCCGTGGCGGGCACCAGGCCCGCCACGGTTAATAAAAAAAATTAAAAAGCCACGAGCCCGCACCGAGCCCATACGGGCCCGACACCAAGCCAGTCTCGCAGCATCTAGGGTTCCGGCCGCCCGGCCGATCCGCCGCCCGTCATCGATCCGCCGTCCTCGCTCGCCGTCGTCGATCCGCCGTCCCGCTCGCCCGAGTCGATCCGGCGTCGATCCGCCGCCGTGGAGGAGGGACGGGCGGATCCGCCCCACCTTTGTCCGCCACGCCGCCCGGTGGAGCGCCACCTCCGCCGGAAACCGCCGGAGCCGCCGCCCCCTCGCGGATGCGCCGTGGCCGCCGCCACCTCGCCGGATCCGCCCGTGGCCGCCCGGATCCGCCGAGCTCGAGGTCGGTCGGCCCGGTCCGCCTCGCCGGGAGAGGGAGGCCGCACCGGCTCATCCGCCCGGCGGGGACGATGGGGCGCCGCCGCCGCGGATCCGGGAGCCCCAGCCGCCCGACCGCCGGAGAGATCGCCTCGCCGACGCCACCGCCGCTTGGATGCGCCGCCGCCGAGATCCGGCGTGGAGGAGCCGGCTCGCCGCTGGGAGAGATGCCGGGAGTGGTGGGGAGAGGGTGGCTATAGAGAGAGAGTGGGAGGGAGGGAGGCGTCGCGGGTCGGGCTCGCGCCGGCCTTCGCGCTGAGTCCGCGAGGACGGCGGGCGAGCTCGTTGCGGTGGGAGGGGATGAGAAGTGACAAACCCTAAGACATTGCTTTTTATATTGAAGGTAACTACCGGGCCTTGCCCGGTTTTGATGGGCCTCGAGTTTTCCGTGGCGGGCATGTTCGCTGCCCGCCACGCAAAAAAAATTTTCCCGTGGCGGGCAAAAACCGCCTCCCGCCACGTAAAAAAAAAAAAGACACGTGGCGGAGTATTTTCCATGACGGGTAAAAATGCTCGCCATGGAAAGATTTTGCAAGTGCTCGCAAAATCATTTCGTTACTAGTGAGGGCTCACATCATTTGAGGTTACAGCAGGGTCCTCATGATCGTGGTGGGATGGCAGGTTGCATGCATGGAGGGGAGCAGAAGGCAGTGGCACCTGAGTAATGGGTGTCCCCCCGCGACAAGCACCAGGCTTGCCAGGGCCTCCTCGACCGCCTCGATGGAGTTTTCTTTCGGTGCTGTAGCCTCTGGCAGCGTGTCGAGGATGTGGTCAACCACCGTGCACACCGGGATCATAGCGTTGCTCGCCGTGGCTGGTAGTGGAGGCCTCTTGGACCAGGCTTCACTCCCCATAGCCTGCATGACCTGGAATGGTGCTGCAAGCAACCCCAGACCCTTAGCTAAGGCGCCTGCCTTGTTGATGTAGTCCTGTACGAGGGTCTTCAGAGTCGGCGTCGTCCCCACATTGTCTTGGCTGCTTGTCTGCTCCATGGCGCGCTGTGGCAGCGCGAGCGTGCGTCCAGCTTATCTGGACGGCGACACTTCTCTTGAGATTCACGCCGACCCCATGGTTGCATGCGCCTTTATCTTTGTTTATTGAAGAGCCATGGCTCGTTGGCTTCAGCCTTCAGTATCCAACTCGGCTCGTTCCTCTCCCTCGGCTGATTCCTCTCCCTCGGCTCCTCACGCATCATTTCGTCTCCGGTTCCTCACCTCTCCAGTCATCCTCCTTCGCTCCCTCACTGCGCCGCCGTGCTCCTGCTCCCCGCTGTCGCCCCCCCCAACATAGCTCTTACTCCTCGCCGCCATTCATCCGCTGCGATCTCTCCAGCTTGCCCGCACCGTTGACCCCCCACCGTCTCCCTATGTACATCTTCAGATCCGGAATTTGTTCTTCAGGGAGGCTCCTTTCTCTAATGCTTTGATTTGCTCTGATTCCAATTCGATTTGATATTGCACCTATATGTATGTTTCGATTCACTTTGCATCCTCTCTAGGTTTCGATTCCATCAATGTTCCCAAGGGCATCTTCTGCAAGGGCGGGCGATGAGGATGAAGACAATGTCCAGGTTCGTACTGTCTCTTCTCTGTGTCCCCTCTTTTCCCTCGTATTGGATCATCATTCATCAGTGTTCTGAAAAATTAATTTGACCCTGCTGTCGCACTGCATTGTTCGCGGTGCTGGACTGCTTGCTTGTGGAATCAGAAGGAGGCGAACAAGGATTTGACTGTCTACCTTATTGACGCCTCACCCAAAATTTTCACCCCTGCTATCACCCAGGTGAGGCACAACTAGCCTACGCCACTTAATTTGACATTATATATGGGTATCATTTTTTTCATGTGTCTATTTGGATTTGGAAATTAAGACCTAGTCTGATCTGAAGTTGCATCATTCAATTTGTTCTGGATTTTTGCAACTAGTTTGTCTGTTACAATCCATAGCCATTTTAATTTTAAAGAGAAGGCAACTGGTCTATCCTTTAGGTAATGCAACGCTAAATGTACTAATTTGTTTGTTTGCCCTTATCTAATTATTTAGTATCTGTGGCCAAGTTTTGCCATCACATTCTTTTAGTTATAGGATTTTATATTTTTACATCATTGCTAAATAACAATGTAACATTTTTTTTCAGGACAATGAGAAGCAGGAGACACATTTTCATTTCATTATTAACTGCATCACAAAGTTTCTAAAGAGACAAATTATTGGTAGGTCTTATATGTGTTTCTTTAACACTGTAAGCTCTTTTCTCGAATCAGTAAGAACTCACCCCTCCTCTAGTAGTTTTTGTATTTGCAGTTTTGTTTTTCCTATTTGAGTTTCAATTTTATCAGAAGCATCTATGGGGCGTAAGAGTGCTAGAAACAAAGAGCATGTGGGCAACTCTTCTTTGCAGTATGTTACAACTCTATGTTGCACATTTTCAGTTTTACTCATTGTATTGTTACTATGAACTGATACAAATAATTGGATATTGTTACTACCACAATCATCTCCGATCATATTGTGCTGTGCTAGATCCATCGTGATGAACCATCCCTCTTATTGGATCTAGTTGCTGCTGCTGCCTTCCCTCTTCTTGAATTCCAATTAAATTCTTTCTAATCTCATATTTTTGTTCCATTCCCTATAGTAATTAATTTGTTCAGAAAATAGGATGTGCAGGTGTGGTAATTGCGGTTGCATCTTGCAGTTTGGTAGGTCTTATCTCTGTACATCCTCGATGGGAAGAAAATTGAATAAATCTCCAATTTCTTTTTATTCAATAATTTGTCTCCTCCCAGATTATCTTTCTGTAGACTGGTTCATGAAGTCCTATTATTTTTGTGTGATTTTTTCCTTGTGCTTATTCAATTTTGTTAACTTATTCAGGAAAGGGCATATCTTCTGAACTTTTTTCACTAATAGAGGTATCAGGTAATTGAAGAATTGAAGAGATTCAAGGTTAAGAAATCAATGTCTATAAGGGTAGCCTATCTCTTGTTTCGTATGTACATTTACATAGTCCTGTATTTGGCATTATTTGATTGGAGATTGGAAATATATTGACTGACGTTCAGCTAATTGAATATTGCTTCAAGGTAAATAAGACTTTGATAGATCCTATGTCAGTTAGCAGTATACCAAAGTAATTCAAACTAACTCCTGAGTATGTGTTAGATCAATTCAATTCTTCGCATATAATTTATTCTATCTTGAAGTGTAATGGACTTCTGCTCTCTACCTATTTGCAGATTGCAGTATATCAATATTTACCATTATTCCGATATTAAGGTGTTAATCCATTTGTTCGATTCGCAAATGCTCACTAAAATGAATCAGATCAATATTTACCAATTGTAGTTCAAGCATTGCAATGAATCAGATCACTAAAACTGAAAGAAGACTGTTGCATCAAGCTTCATGTTTTCTGCTGTTGTACTAAGGCAACTGACTTAAGTTCATTGGGATAACGTCTCGAGCATGACGTGTCCACGAAGCATAATGTGAAATGCAGGTATTTCAGGTGCGTTAATGTGAATAAAGACCTATAATATCATAGTAAACTTGTTAGATATATGCATCGATAAAGAATGTCTGCACATATTAAATAATAAATAGATGCTAATCAGCATGTCTACACATGCAACACTCCAGCTACGAATGGTTGGCAGTTATTTCAATTTGTGAGTTGGTGATTTTAGTCTTTGTTCAAGCTGCACCATAAGACTATATATGTTTAATGCAATTAATTTTTGTGTGTGGTACTGTGGTTTGATTGCAGATAAAACCAACGAGTCTGTTAAGTTCTAACTTTAGTATTCACATATGATGGACTGCTAAAATGTCCTGCTCTGTGCAGCAGACCATGTAACATTGTCCACCAGTATGGTATTACCATTTATACATTTCTACAATATGTATGAAAGGAACATGGAAAGAATTTCATATACTTGAATAAGAGCTTTCATTTTGGAAAAAAAAAAATGAGAAAATAATACTACTGAATACTGATTAACAGCTCTATACTCCTGTTATAGAATGCCACAAACCTTTATATTTCAAACTCTTAGTATTTGTTCTGAACACATGAATCATTTCCAGGAAAATACCAGAGATGATTTAAGCACATTACTTTAATAGTTCGATAATAGATCAATAGATAGAATCATATAAACACTGTTCATTGTTCTATCAATAGAACAGTAGATAGAATTTAAGGTGACATAGAAATATTTATTTGGGCCATCAACTAGAAAAACAATGCTTAGATTATAAAGGCAGGGGTGGCTCACTCGTATGTCAAGTAGTCAACTAGAAATCTATTTTAATGGTTTTCTGTGTATAACTGTATACTGTTTAGTAACAAACATAAGTTTCAGAGACAATAACCATATGTGTAAAGGGGTAGCAATATAAGGTCCTGAAGACATGATTCTTTTCACAAGCCACTAGAAACATTCAGATTTAAACACCACAGAACACATGTACAAAAGGTCTGCTATCCCAATACTATTAGATAAATGGATCCCGCTAAGAGTTTTCATACAACAGAAAGAAAGCAAAAGGTCAGTGATGATGCATTCAAGATGAACGAACCTTTCTCCTCATAATCTCGATATCAATTGTTAGATTTTTATTGTCAAGAGCATCCTTGTATTTCTGAGTCATATCGGCAAGACGCTTTAGCAAAGATGCATTCTCAGATGTTAACCTGGAAACCTGAAGAATTGTGCACTAATTAGCACGAGCATGCTCATTTTAATTGAATATTAACTTGAGCGCCCATCTATCACAATTTGAAACCTAACATTCAAGGGTGCTTGCTTCCTCTTTCTTGATCGCCTAGCTGATTCCGCGATTTGACAGCATTCTGATCACAACACCGAAGTTTAACTGAGCAGTTCCTTTACCTTTTTTTTTTTGACAGAGTTGCGAAAGAATCAAGATACATCCCACTCACCTGGGCAAGCACCACAGCGAAGGACATCCCGAGAGGCAGCGCGAGATCCTGCACATCACCGCCACTGACTCTCCCCTCCTCCACATACGGCCATCTGCCTGCCGCCGCCGCCGCCGGTGCACCCCCCTTCCGCATCCAGAAGCGCCCAGCTTCAGCGCGCCGTTGTACCCCATCAGTGTGACCCGTCGGAGGGGTACTTGACGTGGCCGGTGTGGGCCAGGCCGCCGACGGCGAGCACGGTGCGGATCTCCCGCGACAGCTGCCGCTGCTCCACGAAGAAGGATGTTGCGGTGGAGTGGAGGGCAGTGGCGTGGAGCGGTGGCGGCGTAGAAGGCTGCTCCTCCGGCGGTATCCAAGGAAGAAGAATAGGACGGCGGCGTAGAAGGGATCTCAGATGGAGACACGATGTAGGAAGGGAATCCGAGAGAGAGCCGACCTACCGAAGCCAAGGAAATGAGCCGGCTCAAATCCGGCTACACACATGCATGTGTGGCCCCACATGTGTCAGTGCGGTACCATGCAAACAGGCATGCAGCCAATGCATGTCAAAGCGCTAAGCTGAGCGGACGCATATATGGATTGGTTTGCATTTCAGCGCGCTGTAGGGCCTCAAGGAGAGTTGCAGCATGCAACTTGAAGACGGCCGACAGCTCTGCATCGCCTGAGGCGAATCTTTTTGCTAATTTGACAGTTTTTTTAAACTAATTACAGGATTAACACGAGTTGTTTTCTTTTCCGTAATCTAGCGTATTTTGGTGGCGCTTTTGCCAAAGGCGCCACAATTGCATTGTGAGGCGTCATGTATGGCGGCGCCTCCAGGCCGCCACACCGGCACCGCGGCGAAGGTGCCACAATTGCATTGTGAGGCGCCATGTATGGTGGCGCCTCAAGGCCGCCACACTAGCACCCGCAGCCGCCGGGGAGCCGACGTGGCAGGCATGAGACGCCGCATGCAAGCTGTGGGCTTTTGGCAATGGCGCCACAGGACTCGACTGGCAAACATGCAAAGACTACGGCGCTGCTGCATGCGTTCAACGAAAGTACATGGATGCGATCCGGGGATTCGATTCGGTCCCTTCGTTCAGCTGCCAGCCCGAGAGAAGACGTGACCTAGCACCCTACTAGTGAGCTCGATCGATCGACAAACTAGCCAGCCAGGATTCTCAGATGGATACAATCGATACGAGCGAATCTTGGACTAAACGTATTGGCAGGACCCAACAACGTCAGTGACAGTGAACTCTGAGCCTGAACCTCACAAGTACTCTAGCTGATCTTGACTGACCGATTCTTCGAATTCACGAGAACTCGATCTGTGTCTGGCGGCCTTGGTTCTAGAAAAGCGGCGGCCGTTACGTATGTGTCAAAAGGGGAGTGTTGTGATGACCCGTGAGTTTCTGTCATTCGTTATTTTATATATATAGTACATTCTTTATTTTATATATATAGTACATACATGCATTCAGACATATCACATACTCCTATGTAGATTTTGTGTTGTCGTCATGGATAGCTTGAAGATCCAGACTTCTGATTATTTGTAGTATGACGACCACCTACTAGACTAGAAATATACTAGAGTGTGTACCATATACCACACCGTACCGGACCATCAGTCGTTGGTGTTCAAATCGAATGGAAACACCTGCTGCATGCTGGGGCCTAGAAAAGTCTTTCTACTCCGTATGATATGGGATAGATACGCGAACATCATCTCTCCACGATCCTGTATGATCATGCATGCATCATAAAGAGAAAACCGTGCTAGATATACATATATACCCTATAGATAGATATATATATAGCTCTCTACTTTAGATGTCGATGTATTTGCATGTATAGCATCTTAGCTAGGAGGAGGTAGCTTAGCATGTGCATGCATCTGGGCTTTTTTTTTTTTTGGGAAATAATGTACTATGCATCTGTGTTCCATGACCCAGCAGCTGCTGCAGCTGGCAGAAATGTGTAGTATGCCGTATTCGTGCGTGGGTCTACCGGCCGTGTAGAGTGTTCTTGCGGGAAAAACGAAATGATTTGCTGGTGCATTGTTATTTCGCTGGATATCTATCTCTGACGTAGTTAGCTAGTACGTAGTATATCTAGGTAGGCATACTTTTTTATATATTCTCGGAGAAGAAACAGTTGTGTGGCAGAGTCGTCGTCGTCACTGATCCGCATGCATACGGCCGACAGACATGGTTGTATGCTGGTCAAGCTACAGATCCATGGCAAGATCTATCCCCCGTGCCGTCAGGATCCTGCATGCATGCATATGCTCCTGAGTCACATGTATATATATATAATGCATACAAACATCATGCAGCAGCGCCGTAGTCTTTGCATGTTTGCCAGTCCAGTCCTGTGGCGCCACAGCTGAGGCGCCATTGCATGCGGCGCCTCAGGCCTGCCACGTCGGCTCCCGGCGGCGCCGCGGGTGCCAGCGTGGCGGTTTTGAGGCGCCGCCATGCATGGCGCCTCATTGGCAATTGTGGCGCCTACCAAAGGCGCCACCAAATGTGCTAGTTCTGGAAAAAGAAAACAACCCGTATTAATCTTGTAATTAGTTTAAAAACTGTCAAATTAGCAAAAAAAGATTCCCGAGGCCTGCAGAGTAGTCACCGGGGCAGGAGGTCGGCATCTGGAACTCGCCGGGTGCCTGGACAGTGGAGCTAGGGTCCCTCTAGTGGCCGCTCTGCTTGTTGCTGTATGCCCGTAAGCGGCGTGGGGGGACCTTTTTCACGCCGCGGCGTCCCCCCATGCCGCTGCGTCCCATCCTTGCGCACCGACCAGGGTCAGCCCGACCGTCCCGGCCAAAGTTGTCGTAGTCGTCGCCGTCATCACGGCGTTTGTCACGCCCGGCGTTTGTCACGCCCGTTGAAGAAGCCAGGGTGGTCGTTGTTGTAGCACCCTTGGCTCCCTTGGAGGACTTGTCATCCTGTCTCCTGGAACGTGTGCTGTCCTTGTCCGCACCCCTAGGCACGGGGGGACGCCGCGAGCGTGAAAGGTCCCCCACACGCCGCTTCTGGGGATACGGCAACAAGCAGGGCGGCCACCAGAGGGACCCTGGCTCCACTGTCCAGGCACCCGGCGAGTTCCAGATGCCGACCGTCCTGCCCCCGGTGACTACTCTGCAGGCCTCGGGAGACGCGGAGCTGCAGGACGTCTTCCAAGTCGCACGCTGCGACTCTCCTTGAGGCCCTGCAGCGCGCCATCCTTGCGATATTTGCTGCCTGCGTGGACGTGTATCCAAGTATCCAACACCGAGATCACTAGCACCTCTCGCATGCCCATGACACGTGGGCTCAGCAAGATGGAGTCGTGCCAGGCTGCCGGTTCCGGTCGTATACAGGTGCAGATACATATCATGGCTGCACTTGCTAGTTTCTTCCATTTGCATGTCGACGCGTTTACGTGCATCCATGGCACTATGCAATGCATAAACCGGTACAAATGGTTGCTTAGCTTCTTTGATTGAATCGTACATATGCTTGTAAGCTTCTTTGATTGTACGTGAAGGTGCATACGCATGCATGGCCAGGCCCGGCCCTGGGACAGTGCGAGTGGAGCAGCCGAACTGGGCCCTTGAGGCCAGGGGGCCCAACATTATGTAGGCAAGTATACAGGCAGAAGGCAACCCAACAGGTAACAACCGTCGTACGTGCACGTGAGATCGGGATTTGGGAGATCGTTTATTTGGGAGACAGTATGTTGGGTTGCCTTCCGCTCTGTAGTCCGTCCGTGCCTTCGGTTCTGCCGTCGATCTTTGCGACTCACAGCAAGAGTGATCCGTCCACCGTCCTGCCTTCCTGCTATTCAAAAGGTACCGCACAGGAACTCCTCTTGACCGGGTGTCCTCACTCCTCAATCTTTATGACTTTATTCTCTACTAATTTAGGTTTAGGATCATGTTAAATTTAGTACAAGCATCTGGATGTGAGAAAAGAAAACTCGAAAATAAATGTCATAAGAAATTTTTAAGGTAAACAAGATGGACAACTTGTTTCATAAGATTTTTTTTATGCATTAGAATCGTCACTATATTATTAGAGTTGTATTAAAGGGCACATGGCTTGTAGCTTCGCCAGGTCTATAATTTGACAGGGGCGGGCCTGTGCATGGCACTGCAGCATATTGGAAGCGCATATACGCGTATATGCAAGCTCCTCTCCTTCTCACTATGTGGAGAAACATATGTTAGCTTCTTCCCTTGCATATACACATGACACAAGCATATATTTGTATCTCGGTGTGTATTTTTCTTTTTCTCATATGCTCAGTGGTATACACGAACACATGCGTATACATGGGTTTTAATATGACGAAAATCTATCAAACATACAAGCACGCTTGCTAGCTTCCCTTTCCAAAGAACTCGATCAAAAGGAGCACTATGCATTAGCTTGTCACGCATCAAGGCGTAATGCAATTTGCTTCCTATTTTTCCTTATTAAGGTTCTTCTCAATAGCACACATACATGCAAACTAGACAAGATTTTGGTACAAAATCTCGTCAAACACTAAGCAGGTTAGTAAGCAGAACAAAGAGTAGGGGACAGAGGGTCCCCTTGACTCTCCTCCCCCCTTGTAGTGAATTACCTTTCCAGGAACTCCATTAAGTAGGATTGAAGAAGTGCCAAAGTTTAAGATGGCTTTTATCCAACTGATCCATTTCTGACCAAAACCTTTAGAGCTAAGGATTTGCAGGATTGCTTCATGCTCTATTTTGTCAAAAGCTTTCGCAAAATCCAACTTTAAGTTTACCAGATATTATATGGATTTATGATAGGTATGAATGTATTCCATTGCCCAAGCTAGGTAGTCTTGTATGGTTCTGGATTTGATAAAGTCATATTGGTTCTTGTGGAAGAGGCCCTTGATGACTCCTTGCAATTTGTTGGCCAACAAAAAAGTTAGCAACTTTATTGAGGTAATTGAGCCTATAGTTAGATACATTCTAGGCTCCTCCTCTCTTTGGAATCAGGTAATGTAACAGTTGGTTATGCTTCTCATGCATAATTTATTCATGAAGGAATGCATCACAGAGCTCATACGTGTCAGGTGTCAGGTGCCACCAGGGGGCTAGTGGCCTTTATGAATTCATTGCTGAAGCCATCGGGGTCTAGTGACTTGTTATTTCGGAGTTTGGCCGCTATCTCATCTACTTCCTCCTTTGTGAAAGGTTCTTCCAGTGAGTTTAGAACCTCCCTTGGTTGCATAAAATCACTGAGGTTGAAAAGAACTTGGTTAAATTCTGAAACTCCTAACCTTTTCCTTGTAAGAGGTCCACAGAAGAGCTGCCTTATCATCATCATTCTTCAGGTTAAGGCCTGAGTTGCCTGGTAGAGTTATAATTGTATATTTTTTTTCTTTGCCTAATTGTTGCATGGGCATGAAAAAAACAAAAACCCTATCCTTGTAGTTTTTTTTTTTTTTTTTTACATTATATGTGTCAAAGATCGGAGTAATAGTTCCTTGTCACGAAAAAAAAGACCGGAGTAATAGTTGTAGACTTTGGCCCGTGGACCAAATATAGTTTCATGCATGGTCAGGATCTCTTGGCGCACTCATCACATGTAAAACATCTTATGTTCAGAATCTAGTGGTGGGAGCAACAAGAATTGGGTAGCAGGATCCATCACTACTACAAAACGTGCTAGTGGTGGCGACATACCATCCGTGCCGACGACGTCCAGAACCACCCATCCGTTTGAAGGAGAGTCCCAAGAGAAGACGGTCGGAATCACGAGCCTGCTGTTGAAAAAGGACGAACATCAAACCCACCACAATGGGTGACATCCAAGAGAACTGCTAGAGGAACTAGTACGTAGCTAGATAAACCGAGCTCTGCTGGATCTGGATTTCAGAGCCACTACTGCCTTTGAGCGGCGGTCTTCAATCGGATGATTCTATCCTCGCGCGACCACATTTTTTTACATAAAGGAAAAGATTGGGCTTCATCTCTTGAAACCAAGAGAATCGGATCAATGTTTACAAGAGTTGACGAACACATAAAACCAAACTCATTCAAAAAATTTTTTCGCGATCGGGCCATTCACCCGTTTTTCATTAAGAGGAGGAAAACCAAATCCAAATACAAACTAAGCCGGGATGCCGAGAGGACATCAGGCTGCGAAAGAAAGAAAAACAAAACAACAACACAACACCAAACAAGCAACCTAACTCTTTGGATGCAACACGTAAGCTGATTACAAAATAACCAGATGTCGCGACTAGACCTCCAGGCGCTCAGGCCAGGCCGGACCGGCTGCACCGAAGCGCCGCTTCTTCCCTCGCGCAGAAGGAAGACCTCCATTGCCTCCATGTTGACCTCAGCGTCGGGACCTGTGAGGGCAGCCCTGCAGCTCAAAGAAAGGAGACCGCATCTTCACGCCGGCCTCGACCTCAATCCCCATCTTCTTGAGCAATACTCTCCTTGCCCGGTCCCTCGGCTTATGGAGCCCGGACGCACTTTTGCGGCGAGTCGAGCAATCGCGTTTCGGCATAAGCTCGAGACGTCTTGCCGCTGACGTGTTTTCCTCGGGGATCGGGCGTGGAGAGAATGGAGGGCTGAAGTCGCTTCTTGAAAGTGGCCACAAACTCCCTCGACCGACGGCGCGGTCACCGGGCTCGCTGCCACGAAACCGCCTCCATCTCCCACACCCACATCCGAGGCCCCCACCCCGATCGAGGTCGGTATGAAGTCAGACGCAGCGACCGACACCTCGGACACAATCGCCTCATACGAGACCACGAAGACATCGGAGCAGGCTCATCCTGCGCCGTTGGGGCCTCCTCGAACGACTGCGACGACGGGCCAGGGGTCACAAACTCCGCAGCCACAAGATCAGCCCACCAGTCAGCCTGCACTGGTGGTGCGGGTCTTGGAGACCGGGCATCCCGCAAAAGTCGTGGCCCACAGCTCCAGGCCGCGGTCTCAGCAAGCATCGGGTCCCCCCACACGGGAGGCTCCGCAGCCATGCGCAGCTCGCTCGCCAACGGATCGGCGCAGTCTGCGTAGCTTGCTGCGGCGGTGACCATAGGCGACCCTGTGTTAGTGGCAGCACTGTCGGCGGCGATGGTGGCCACCTTTGATGACTTGCGCCGGCGCCGCCGGCGACGACGACGACCGCAGCGGGCGTCCCCCACGCGCAGGCGACGAGGGGGTGTTTCCCCAAGCGCGCCGGCGTCGCCGGTCGGGGAGTCGGACAGAGGATGTCACCCACACGGATTAGGGCCGCGTGCGGCTCGAGCACGCTAGGACCCCCATGGCCGTCACCACCATTGTCGGCGCCCTGACAATGGCGCGCCTGTGGACGGCTCGCTGGAGGGCGATGAAGTGGGCGACGAAGGTGACGGTGCACACAATCCCGGGCCCGGTGACCCGTGCCACGGCAGGAGAGGCAGCGGGGTGAGTAGGTGCACCGGGCGGCGATGTGGTCGGCCGCTAGACAGTTGAAGCAGAGCCCGACGAGCACAGGCGGCATCGGCCGCTGACGACGACGGAGAGGTGGCACTTGGCGACGCCCCCGGCGACGGCTCTGAACAAGCGTGAAGCCATCGGCGTCGACCGGCGCAGCCGCTCGAGGTAGCGGGGTGAAGCCATCGGGCACGAACGGGGCCTGGCTCACGACGGCGACGCCGACCATCGGGTGGCGACGCCGGCAGGTGGCGACCGAGGCGCTGGTGTGCTGGGCACGCGCAGCGTGGTGTCGCCCGAGACGTAGGAGTGCGGATACCCCGGAAGGTGCAGGCGCTGCAAGAGGGACATCGGCGCCACCGAGCTTGGCGGTACCTGGCGGGAGTGGACACCCGCTCCCGGCCCCCGCGACGATGGGGCGGTAGCGGCGGCGACGCCGGCCGTGGCGCCGGGCGGCAGCCCCGAGGACGTCCACTCCGGTGTGCCGACTAACGACGCCCAACGGCTCCGAGGCCGGCGTGGCCGCCTACGGGGGAGCGACTTCCGTCCGAGCTTGCTCCGCACAACGCCGGGCGGGGAGGACGGCAAAGGCGCGCCGCATGACGGTGGGGGGCCTCGGCTCGAAGAACTCATCGTCGTCATCCGAGCAATCGGAGAAGTTGTCCACCCATCGCATACCTTTTCGGTCTTCCGGTGGAGGGAAGTAGGGTGCCACGGCCGGGAGAGCGCCACCGGCCGCAACCGGCGGGGACAACCTCCGGAGCGGGACGTGGCCGGGACGGCAATCCCGGAGAGAGCGACCGCGCCACGAGCCCAGCCCGGGAGGAAGGCGTTGCGGGCGCCGAACTAGTGGCGGTGGCGGATGCGAGATCCCGCCGCAGCCCAGGGCCCGGCCGCGGCCGCCGCCAAAGGTGCGACATGGGCGGAGATTGGGCGTCGTCCCCACAGAGCGTGCTGCCGCGTAAGCATCGGGCGAGCCGGCCGTTGGTGGGCCGGAGTCCAGCGGCGACGGGGAGGCGGCACGTTAGCGTTGACGGCGCCCGGGCTCGAAGGAGAGAGAGACGGGCGTGCAGCGGCGGTCGCATCCCGCTGATCCACGGCCACCTCGGGAACCACGCGGCCCGGAAGGATGCCATCGACGGCCGTGGCGGACTCCCGCGACGCTGGCTGCGGGAAGATCCGGCTGCCGGATCCGCGCACGGGAGACCACTGCAGCCATCGAGGAGCACGGCTGCGGGCGACGTTCCCGGCTGGGACAGACGCGGGCCCCAGCGCGGTTGGGCGTGGCGCGCCAGGGCCGCCGGCTTCAGCGGCGAAGGGGGCGGAGTCGCCGGATCAGGCCGCCGCGCCGCGGATCCGCCCCCGCGGCGTTGGGGAGGAGCGGCAGCCGCCGCCGGCGGGGCAGGGCGACGGGGCGGCGGGCTGGCCACGCCACACGGCAGAGACGGGAGAGGGAGGGGCCTGGAGAGCGGGTGGAGGGGAGGAGGGGGGGGGATGGGGGCTGAGGAGGGCGCCGGGGCCGGGGAGGCCACCGGCGCCGGGCGACGGCAGGGCGGCCGACTCCGCCAGGGAGCAACGGTCGGAGAGTCCGACCGTGCTACCCTGTAGCTCACGGTCGTTAAACTCATTCAAAATTCAATAGAGGAAAGAACGACATGCACCTGCACGACATTTTAAAAAAAGTTTATGGTAGAACAGCATTCATGAACGGAATCATAGAGAGAAATCTAAGTTCGAAGGGCAGCAACATTCATGAACGGAATCATAGAGAGAAATCTAGGTTCGAAGGGAAGCCTCTAGGCTTGGACTTTTGGACCAATCCCCTCGCCACACCGCGAAGTGGCGCTGACGACGGTGAAGTCCTGCGGTGTTTCCCAGGCGTAGGTGAAGGAGATCTTGATCCCCTGAAGAGGGTGGTGGCGAGCATGCAGAGCTCATCCATCACCTTGATCTGCTTGCTGTCGATCGGTTCGACGCTGGGCAGGTGGTTGCAGCGCACGTCGACGTAGTCCTGTGGGCACTCGCTGCTCGCACAGGTTCTCGAAGGTCACCCGGTACTCCGGCTGCCCCTCCACCACCTTCCCCGTTTTCTCCTGCGAGACCTTGATGTCCGAAAGCTGACACCGCCCGCCTATCTGCTGCGCGCTGCCCGGGCGCGCATGGAAGCAACAGGTCACGGCGGTGGTGACGACGAGCAGGACACCGGCCCTGGCAGCCATGAAAGCTGCTGCCATCTCAGTGGTTTCTGTATCTCTGGCTCTTTTTTTTTTCTATGATGATTGTTCTTGATTGAACGAGGCAGTGAACAAAATGGGTGTCTCGTAGGACTAATTTATAGAACCAAGATAACCAGAGATAGGGTTTTGCTTGGTTATGGGGGAGGAGATAATAGGTATGAGATAAATACACGCGTTAATTTATTTGTTGTATGGATGTAATCGTACCTGTATGCAGTGCTGGATGCAGATTATTCCTCTTTTTAATGATTTCCTGTATCGTGCTCTTGCGTTTCTGATACAATCTTGCAAACACATTGTTAAGGCATGCCTTTTTAGTTGTAGCATTTTGGATGAAATCCTAAACAATCTGCCTTGATTCTGGCGAGTTAAGTAGCTTCGAAAAATGTTTCTACAGTTTTAATCCATGCAAAAATGGATTTATTTCTCATTCTAGCCTCCAAGAAACCACTGCAAAACGTGCCACGGAAAGTTCCATGCGTGTCATGATGTTCTCATATATACTCCAATAATATACTAGGTGTACTAATTCTTTTCCTCCTTTTAGCGTCGTCAAATGAAAAGAACAAAAGGTGACAGAACAAAAAATTGCAAATACCAATAGGCATGACACGTAAATGTATAACCGCATCTCCATCAGATCTCTTATATTGCATCTTCAATAAATTATTTTAGGAAATATATGAGATTACTGCTGAACCAAATTGCCTAAAAAATTTTCTCCTATCTGTCCACTATAATATTGTGCATTCTAGAGCTTTTAGAGCAGATAAAGACAGAACATAAAAAAATGCATGTGCGCTCACTTTTATTATATTTTATTTTTGATGAAAGCGCTCACTTTTATTCACTAATTAGACGATATCGTCAACATGATTAATTGTGATTGATTGATAAATAACAACTAACAATATAATATCTACCAAATTTATGCACATATTTAATGCAAAAACAGTTTTGTCTCTCTAGAATCACTTATATTGGGGATATGTATAACAGGATGAAAGGAGTATTTGCTTAGGGAAATGACTCTGTATCTTAAAATGCTACTTAAAAGATAAAATTCCTTATATGGCCGTCCTTCCCTCTTTGGCCCTAGACATTTTGAACTTTCCTATTTGATCTCAAAACTATCTTTCATTCCCTATTTGGCCTTTTCGTTTTTTGAAGCATGTAATGGTGTTAAGTGAGAGATGAAAAGTCCATTTTACCCCTAGGTGCGAAAGTATATGTAACAACGTAACAGAGTTCAATTTTTGTACCGTATTTACTTTTTAGATGCTTGTAGTTTGTGTATGTATCATTTGTAGCATTGTTTTGCCTTGTTTCACAATGTTTTAGGTCTCCACTACTTGCAGTTCATCGATACCTGCACCATTGCCGAAGGATGCCGCTGAGCCGGGACCCATCTCAGATGCTGCCTTGCCACGACTGGCTTGGTTCGCGAGCGCTGCAGCCTTGCGGCCGCCTAGGGACGTGCGATAGTGCCGGCCACCGCCTAGGCATGCGCTAGAGCTCTCACCGCCTCAGGCCACCGGGTGGCCTTGGGTCCGAAGGCTTCCACCGGCAGCGGCTCGCCGCCAGGAAGGCCGCCGAGGTCATCCATCACATCGGCTAGGGTTTTGAGCCAAGAGCCACCATCCGCGTCCACGCGAAGAGGAAAAAGAACGAACCGACCAGGACAGGGAAGAAAGAGGATGGTATATGCAAAAAAAAAAAAGAAAGAGGAGGGTAATTAAGTCATTTTGCACTGCTATACACGTTCGTTCTAACGAAATTGCTCTATACTAGTATATAGCTCAATATTAGTATATAGCTGTTGACATAAATTTGAGCCACACGGTTAAAGTGCTAGTGGGCACAGCTCGCACAAAGATCACCTCAACGGACCCACAAATTCTAGGAAGAAAAAGTTTTGTGAGGTCCATCTAAATTGTTTAGGGATCAGCAAGTTAACTAAAACGCTCTCACGTGCCATCGAGACAAATGAAAAACAAGAAACAAATGACGAGGATGGAAAAAACTAGGGATTACACAAAACATAAATAACACAAAATGGTTGATGTGTTTAATGTACTGCCACCATTAAAAATAATTTTAGAACACAACGTCTCTGATTAATAGAAATGGGCTATCTAGGGGCTGTCTCTGTGACTGGTCATGGCCTCCAGGCAAACGTCCGCCTCTCCGATTGACTTACAACTTTAAACTAGCAGTAAGCCCGTGCAATTGCGCGGGCTACAAAGCAATAACATGAGTTTGGTCATAAAAACAGTAGAGTACATTAAACCCTGCACAATCCTGTATGATGTGATCATCTTGCAGTAACAAACCTTTTCGCAGCATGTACGAAAAGAAGCAATGCATGTTGGACAGTAATAAATCTTGCAGCTAAGAGCTCAGAAGGGCACTCAAATTAGCAAACGACATTAATCTCTGCTCTTGTATCTCAGAACACCGACGAAGCCTGAAAAAAAATTTTAGGGGGCTGAAACAATAGAGATATTGATTTGCATGAAGATTTAATGGTGATTTTTTTGTTTTTCCTACAGTAATTAACCTTGATTACGGATTTTAGGTGGGGGCTAGAGCCCCACCCGCCCCACTGCTGGCTCCGTCCATGACTGAACATGCACTTTTATGCCATTATTTCCTAAAAAAGATAGCTGAAGACAGTAGCATCAGTTTGATAGAGCAATTTAGTAAGGATATGGGTCCAAAGTCACCAACTTAAAACATGGAACGCCACTATTTAAGGAAAGCGTGACAAATCTATTAGCATTAATCTTCGCCCAAGCAGCAAATATGCTAGCATTAATCCTGGCTGAAGAAATTTACAGGGGCATGTCCTCAGTGAAAACAATTTCAGGGATGTAGCTGCTCCAGGGAGTGTAAGGGTCTGTTTGGATGTAGGTATTGAGGAAGCTGGAATTAAATTAGATACAATACCAAAGCAGCCATGGAATTGAAATGACCACAATTCGAATGCCATTGTTTGGATGACCATTGAATTAGCTTTTGGAATCCTCTCAAGTAGCTCAAATCCAATTTCGCTTTGGATGCAAAAGCACAGAATTGAAATATTGGGGCAAGTGAATCTTGGGAGGAGTAGCTCATACGCTGCCGTCCATGTGGGGGAGCTCGGCCCGGCGATGCCTTCCGGCGACCATGGCGGCGGATCTCGGGGAAGAAGAGTTCGCGACCGCCAACCAGGGGAAGAGGAGCGTGAGCCTCCGACGACGGGGAAGAAGAGCGTGAGCCTCCGGCGGACGGGGAAGAGGAGAGTTTGCCACCGGCGCGACGGGAAGACGAGCTCGCGCTACCGGCCTTGGGGAAGACGCGCTCGCGCCGCCGACCATGGGGAAGACGCGCCGCCAAGCGCCGCCCGCCCGCCTCGGGAAGTCGTACTCGTGTCGGGCAGAGGGAGCTTCGCCGGCGCGCAGAGCGGAAGCCGCGGCGGAACGAGCAGCATGCGGAGGGGAGCCCGCGGCGCGTGCAGAGCGGCAGCCGTGGGGAGGAGCGAGCGGTGTCTTCCCGAACGCGAGCAGGGAGAGGAGGGGAGAGGGAGAAAAGAAGCGACGGGTCCATTCCGCCCAATACGGAGGGTCCGCCTCGGAATTGCGGGAGAGGGATTCAGTCACTAGCGAATACCGCTTGGCATTGAAGTTTATTTCCAATTCCAAAGCCAAGAACATCCAAACAGCGGCATTTGCTGCTATCCAATATCAATTCCAATTCCTGAGCGCCAATACCTACATCCAAACGCAGCCTAAAAAGATTATGGAGCACCAAAAGAGGAATGGAGTGACGGTTGGCTGGTCGTCATCTTACTCATGCACTAATGTTGTCCCTAATGGTGCTTTCAGAAAATTCTGCGTACATGTACACATGCAAAACAATTGTGAGGAGAACATTTTGTCAGAGTGTTCAAAATTCTTAATATCAAAAAATTGTTTGAGGAATATGTATTTTTATAAGCAACTTCAATGGAAGGCTAATGATATGGATCAGCTATTAGTTGCTCACCTTTTTTTTCCAAATGTAGTGGTGGTGTCATGTACCTTAGTCAGAATCTCTTTTTCAATGCTGAAAGTGAAGAGAAAATGTTAGCAACATCTAATGAAGATAGGTGTCCTCTACGAGTACAACATACAGAATAGAAGCTGACTCTGTACTTCAGGAAACGCAATTGACCAAACGGAGGTATAACAATTTCACATATTGTTCGTTATTACAATAAAACAGGGCCTAGCAAAACAACGGAAGCCCCATTTTTATTTGTTATAAGCAGTTTCTGTAATCGTCAACTAAAATTGAGCACGTGCAGACCAAATAATCGAAAAATCTGTAATAGTCAACAAAAATTGCAACGACAACCAATAATTCAGTAAATAAACCAAGGATCGAAAAACCTGTCAACGGCACTCTGCTAATTTACAGTTTCAGGCAGAGGCATAGAAAGTAAAAAAACACACACAGAGCAAGTTACAGTTTCAGATAGCAGCCCACGTTGAAGAGGACCATGTCAATAAAATCCAAGCAACCACAACCAGGAAGAAGTGTTTGTGCGGTCTGTATCCTCTTATAGTCTTATCGAAATATCCATCATTTATTTGACACCAAAACGACCACTACTCAATGGCTAAACGGCACCCAGATGCTCTGCTCTGTATGATGTCCCAGCAAGACGAAGACCTGCAGTAGTATTATGTCACAGGCGTGAGCAGTGCTAAGTGGGCCCGCCCCGACGACCTCCACCAGCTCCACTACCGTGCTCAGTGAAGACGGGTGGATGGCCGGAGGGGCCGAGCATGAATCGCCCGCGCGGGGCGAGCATCGGCGGCGGTGCGCTTGCGGTCCCAAGCGAGGGCGGCCACCCGAACACGCGCTGAGCCGCCGAAGCCTCGGCCTTGGCGGCAAGAAGCGCCGGGCGAAGGCGCGTTGGGTGCGGAGCACCGGCGAGGAAAGCCGTGCTGCCGCGAAGGGCAGCGCGAGCGCATTGGCGCATCCGCAGGAGGCATGCCAAGGCCAGGCCTGGCGGTGAGGCAAGAGCCTCCGCCCGCGGCCCGGCGGCGGCGGCTGCGCCCGCTGGCGAGGACCAGCCAGCCCCTCGGCCCCCGCACCGCGTCAAGGTCCGGCGCGGGGGCGGCTGATCGGAGGAGGTGGGGGCGGCGGTCGGGAGGGGGGGCGTGGCGGGACCTCCTTCGGCGACGAAGACGGCGGCGGGGGCCCCCAGCGGCGCAGGGCGGGACGCGCCCGCTTTTTGCGCCCGGCCAGGCCTGCGCCGCTCGGCGGCGGCGGCGGCATGGCGGCTGCGTGGGGCGTTGGGGCCGGGTCCAGGTCGCCCATCTTGGGAGGGCCACCCGTGCGGGGCGCCGGCCATGCCTGCGGCCTGGTGAGGTCATGCTTTGCGCGGCGCCCGTCGCGTCCGTGGAGGTGCAGCGCACCGCGTAGCGTGAGGGCGCCTTCGGGGGGGCGGCGGGGGCCGGGTCCAGTCACGCCCGGGGGCGTGTGGGGGTGCCCGCGCCCGCGCTTAGAGATGCGCGCCCGCATCGCGCCGCGCCGCGCCCATACGGCCGGCTGCGCTCGTGCCCCAGCGGCGGTGGCGGCGGCTGCGGCACTCGCGCAGGGGGCCGCGTGCCCGCGCCAGCGCCAGCCGGGCAGCAGCGGCGGTGGCGTAGGAGAGGGGAGGGAAGGGAGGAAGGGGCAGCACGCCGGGGAGGGCGGCGCCGGTGGCCAACCGGCCATGGAAGGTGGCGGCGGCCGGATTAGGGAAGGGGAGTGAGAGAGGAACTAAACCTAGCCGATACCATGCTAGAGTGGAATATTCTCTGTATTCCTCCATACCCTAGAAGGGTGGGCAATATAGTAGTTGTACATGGGCCTCTAATGGGCTGTATCTCATATACACTAAGAAGCAGGGCTATGGCGCGGGAAGAGGAGTAGATCGAGGTGAACTCACCGAGACCGGTGGCGGCAAGTGGAGACCACCGAGGGTAGCGCCACCTATGGAGACTCCGCATCGCCCGATGCGCCAGTTGCTTGCTAGCTAAGGCTTCTTCTTGCGCAGGCGTGTCAGGAACTCGTCTTTGGAGGCGGGGGGCGGTGGGGCTGGGGGTCAGGCCGGCCGGGGGACAGCGCCGGAGAAAGGGGCGCCTTTGCATGGGGTAGGGCGGTGGGGCGGCGGGGGGGCCTGACGCCGCAGAGGAACAAAATCCCCTCGCAGTCGGTCCATTCGACGGCTTGATCTGATCCGTCCTTCTTAGCCAATGGATGCGAATCCGACAACTACGGGCTCCAACAAGCTTCCAGGGCAAGCTTCCTCGCCTGCGCTGGGCCACGGCCCAACAAGAGCACCACGCCGCAGCGTATGTTTTTGGCGGGGAGGAGGGCGGCAAGACGCGCTCTCGTAGACCGGGCGAAACGAAAAGCGAGCGGCGATCTTCTCGTGACGGAGCTAGGTCATCTTCGATGGCAGGCGTGTCACTCTTAATTTTAATTTGTTCCCGTGCGCCGATTGCAAAGTTGCTCTTTTCTCTCCTCACCAATCGTACCAGCATTGCAAGGGTTGGTTCTAATTTGGTTGCTTTTGTCCCAGACGCCCTATACCAAAATAAAATCTGCATATTTTAGATGGAAGATTGAAGGAGACATCAACTTGCCCACATTGAAATCGAACCGCATATTTGGCATGGAAGAAAAAAGGTTTGTAATGTCATGAATCTGCCTTTGTTCTCCACAAAATTAGATAGATTTCAGTTCCTTTCCCACCAAATCAAATACCCATGTCATAATTATTTTTTCTTGCAAGAGGGAGGCTTTGCTTTCGTAGATTGTTACCTCAAGTTGGAATGGAGTTCAAGACTATAGATGAGGCTTGGATGTATTGGACTAGCTATGGAGGTCAAATTGGTTTTGAGGTTAGAAAAAGGTACGCAAACAAAAGACCGATGGGAAGGTTTGGTCCCTGCAGATATGTTTGTGCAAATGAGGGTCATAGGAAACAGGATAAAAGAGATCATGTAACAAAGTATCCAAGAGCCGAGACTAGAACCGATTGTAAAGTTCGCATGGGTCTTGTAATGGATCGAGAGAAGGGAAAATATATGGTGCCCGATCTGATTTTTGGAACACAATCACAACCTTCATTTGCCACAAACCTCGCACTTGATGGTGTCTCAAAGGAAGATTTCAGATTTACAAGGTTTAAAAATCGAGACAAATGGATGATGCCGAATTGGTCCTAAAGTCGCACATGAATTGGCTAGTCTCCAAGTCGGTGGCTCACTTAATGTAAGTTACACACTCCGTGACCACAAGAACTATTTAAGGGGCAAGCGTCAACGAGAGATGGCATATGGTCAAGCAGGAAGCATGCTTATGTATTTTCAAGATAAAATTGTTGAGAACCCATCATTTCAATATGCACTGCATATGGACAAGGAAGAACAAATAGCAAGTATATTTTGGGTCGATGCTAAAATACTCATTGATTATACCGATTTTGGTGATGTTGTTAGTTTCGACGCTACTTTTGGAACAAACAGGAGAGTAGACCTTTTGGGATTTTTGTTGGGTTCAATCATTTTAGGCAAACCGTGGTTTTTGGTGCTGTTCTCTTGTATGATGAGACATTTGAGTCCTTCAAGTGGGTATTCGAGACCTTGCTCAAAGCACATAATGGCAAGGACCCCAAAACAATTTTTATGGATCAGGATGCTGCGATGGGAAAAGCTGTTCATGAAGTTTTTTCGGAGACATGGCATGGTTTGTGTACTTTTCACATTATGCAGAATGCAGTGAAACATCTACCTGTACCCAAAAAGGATGAATCAAGTACTTCTTCTGAAGATGTAGTTGAGGGCACCGAGGAAGAATCAAGTATCCTCGCAGATTTTAGTGCATGTATGTACGAATATGAAGATGAGGAAACATTCAAAAATGCATTTGACAACATGAGGACAAAGGTGAAGAAGCAAATTTGGTTGGACAGTATATATAAGGTTAAAGAAAAATCGGCTGAATGTTATATGAAAGATGTGTTCACATTAGGGATGAGAAGTACACAATTAAGTAAGAGTCTAAATAGTGAACTGAAAAGACATTTCAAATCTGATTTTGATATCATTTGATTTCTTAAACATTTTGAAAGAGTGGTGGAAAGTAAAAGAGATAAGGAGTTGCATTCTGAATTTGAATCAAGAAAAAAATTACCTAGAACCAAAATGAGGACACCTATGTTATTGCAAGCTAGCAAGCTGTACACACCTGTTATATTTGAAGCTTTTCAAGGTGAATATGAAAGGTCCATGGCAGCGTGCACTACGGCGTTGGAAGGCAACAATGAATATCTTGTCTCAATTGGGAGTCTTGACGAAGATTTTAGATATGAGAAAGAGTACAAAGTCATTGGTGATCCTCTACAACAAACTAGTACATGCAGCTGTGGGCAATTCAAAAGAATTGGAATATTGTGTGGCCATGCTATAAAAATCCTTGATTTAATGAATATCAAGTCTCTTCCTGCTCATTATGTATTGAAGCGATGGACAAAAGAAGCACGTAGTGGAGCAATACAAGACAACCAAGGTCGAAATATAATAGAGAAACCAAGGTTAGATGAGACACTTGATTACAAATCTATGGCTCGCAAATTTCTCAGGGTGCTCCTTGATAGTACATGACACACTTGATATCCTTAGCAAGAAAATTGAAGAAAAAATCAATGCCTGCACTACCCCAACTGTGGATCGAGTCACAGTTCCCACAAATGTTGCTCCTGTAAGTAATTTGGTGAGTACAGCGTGCTTAAAAAAAAGGGAAAAAAAGGAAGTGGAAACAAAAACTTCGGAGCGCAAAAGAACTTGGCTTGATAAGAAGCGCAAGTTTATAAAGAAGGGAACCAAGAAAAAAGAGAAAGGTTCAATGGTATGTACTACCACAAAATATATTTGACTCTCTGTAGATGTGTCAATGGAAAACTGTTATCCGATTCTCTTTTTCTATTCTTAGGAGGAACAACAAACTGTTGATGTGGCATTCGATGATGGTGTCGCAGCAGAAAATATAATGCCTAGTACTTCTTGTCCCAAGGAAGGGATGTCTGAACCTTACATGGCCATTCATAGCTACTCTGAGTTATTGGCAGTAAGATTTAAGAACTATGATCTTCCATCTTTTTAGTGAGGATCTGGTAGAGTTTAATTATTGTTCTTTCATTTTGCAGGGAGCAGCAACTGATGATTTTAATGTTGAATTCTAGTAATAGAGCTAGTTCTGGAGAATAGCTTTTGGCATTTTGGTTGAACCATATAGTTCGGCCTGTTTATTATCCACAACTGCAAGCCTCTAAACTTGCAAAAGACATATATTCTTCTGAACATGTCTCTGCAATTGCAAGAAGGAATACAATTTATTCCCTGGTTTCCTATACAGAATATATTTGCACAAAATTGCTAATTCATGCACAAATTTCCTGCACAAAATTGCTATTTTTCTCCAATACAGAACACAACGCTTACACAATTGTGGATTACAAACACAAGTGCTAATACTCATATGGGTGCCGCTGAACAACCAGCTAGAGGGGGTCATGCATCTGAAGTCGATCTCCATAGCGTTAGCTTGTGCACCAAAAGGGCTCCACCATGTCTGCAATGGAGGCGAGCGTGGATATCTCACCACCAAAGACGATCGAGCACTGCACTCCCTACGGCGACGACGAGTAGTAGCCTCCCCGCGGGCGGAGGACGAGCGGCCGTGGCGGCCTATGGGCGCAGTGGCGCCGGCGGCCGGCGAGCGCCCGGCCGCTGAGTGCGGCACCAGGTGCGAGCGGACACGGCCGACCGCACGAGCGGTAGCAGCGGGCGGCCAAGCGGGGCGAGTGCCGAGGCGTAGCGGCCGGCCACCGAAAAGGTCCTAAATGGCTAGAGGGGGGGTGAATAGCCTAATAAAATTTCTACAAATACACTAGAGCAAATTGTTAGAACAATAGATGGCTATAATTGCGGTTGCACTAGCTCTACTTGTCGGCAAGCCACCTATTGACAATTCTAGTCGCTAGAATCTCTAATTCACACAAGAGGCTATGTCACTACTTTACCAACTAGGTGAACAAGCTAATTACTCTAACAATTCTAAGCAACTAGCAATTCTACTCAACTAAACACTACACAAGATAGATATGGTAATATAATTGCAAGAGAGGTGTGAGCTTGTTATACCGACGTGTAGAGGCAATGATCCAATCACCGGAAGATGATATCACAATATGGAACCAATCACCAAGAGACAATCAATCACATAGGATGGAGACAATTGATTTGTTCACCCGGAGTTCACTTGAGCACCCTCAAGCTAGTCTCCGGTTGTGTCAACCGTCTCAATAGTGGATCAAGGTGGCACGCATGTCTTGTCTCACTAGGCCCTCTTGACACCACGCAATTGAGGGGTAACTCAATGACATGTGCAATCCACTAGAGTATTGTTGACGGTAGTCATTGTCAACTTTCTAGCATAAAATGATAGATCATTTGAGAACAAGAACAATAGAAGATAGGGTTTATACTAATATTTTTCACAAGTTTTGTGTATACTAAGTTTTTGCAGGTGAACTCTAGAAAACACCGTAATATCGAGAGAGAAAAGAGAAGAAAAGAAGAAACAGAAGAAAAGGACCAAATCAGGGCGATTAGTATAAATTCCAAGGGTCTAAAGGACAAAAGAAGACAGCTCGCGAAGGCCAGGGCCCACATGCTGACATGTGGGGCCGGGCGACACCTCCTATGGGCCGCGTGGCACCCTGTGGTGGAACCACATGTCCTGCTTCTGGAACCTTCCTACAACTGACCTATAGAGTAGATCTACACCGTCCAATCAAGTCGGTTTGATCCAAGCGCTGAGATTCATCCTATGGGGCTATAAAAGAAAGGGCAGGGCTCCCCCTGAAACCCTAATTCAGTACTGAGAATTCAGAGTTCAGAATTCCAAAGATCAAGACCAGAGCCATAAACCCTAGTTCTTCAGATTAGTCCTAGTTCTAGAGAGATTAGCTACATAGTAGTAGATTAGAAGGAGATCCAAGTCTAGAAAGACTTGAGCTTCAGATTCTGTCAAGGTGTTCATAGGTACATTGTTATATCCTTTTGATATATTCATATACTCATTGTTTATCTATGATATTGTTCTTTATCTTATTCATATTATCTATTGCATGGTTTATTGTTTACTTTAATATGTCTAGTAGAGTTAGATATTTATTATGGATTGCATGCTTAGGATTGTATAGCCCTCATCTTGTAACATGCAAGATAGGTGTTATAACTTATGTAAGCGTGGTGCTTATATATGTTATATCTGCAAATGCCCGCTATATACTGAGACGTGGGGTAGATCGTAGGGGTGTGTGACCCTATTGAGTCCTCTGTAGTCCTCCCTCGGGATATAGTTAATGGTAGGTCGTGTGTCGCGAAGAAGGTGAAGATCTCATTATTGAATCCTTCCTAGTTGATGACCCTTGAGTATGATATGAAGTAGTAGTTACTAACAATGATAGCTAGATGTTTGCACTAATTAGAGTTTAGCAATAGCATGTGATGATAGTTACTAATAGTAAGTTTTCCTTATATTGCCCCATGTTAGTCCTTAGACTAGAATAATCTGTTGAATCTTATCATTTCATGATGGCTTGATCTCTGTATTTATCATTTATCTATATGAGCATTTATCATATATATCTTTATCATTATCTTTATTATTTTATGTGACATTAACTCTCGTTGTTGAGTAGAGAGCATTATTCATTATTGGTTATAGACATTCCATACATAAGGACATTATTAGTGTTTATGCATCTAGTTGCATTTGCCTTCCCCGTGGATTCGATAACTCTTACTCTTTAAAATGCTACAATGGTATTTATTATTCTCGTCCGCTGCGAGTTTGCGAGTCACATTATTTTATACCATGATATACTCTCTAGTTGTATACATAGCGACAACCTATCTTACTAGAGTATGGGTTTCTTTTGACTAGTGAATAGTGGCTTAGTAATTCTTATAATACCAAAGACTTTGCTTGGGGATCATTACTTTTATAGTGATGAGTATTTTTGGTGCCGTTGCTATATTAGTGATGTCATTAAGTAGTGTCAACAAGCATTTTTGGCACCGTTGTCGGGAAGGTTTCTAAACTTAGGTAGCACTAGTACAGCTCATACGCATGGAATAGTTCAACCAATAATCCTCTACTCACAACAGCTTCACCCTTTTTGTTTTGTTTATTTTAATCATTTTATTTCAGGTTAATGTATGCAAAGTGCTAATCTACGGAAAATTTTCTCAGTGATCCGAAAAGTTATTGAAAAAGCAAAGAGAAAAGCTCGAGAAAAGCACAACAAAAGAAAGTTCAAGACCAACACTCAAAGAGAAGCTTAGCATCCGACTTTGAAGCTATGGCTAACAAAAAGTCGCACGAAGTTCTCCGCTCCAACCACTAGCAACATCCTGAGACTTTGGACCTACAATTGATGTTGGAGAGAATGGCCGAGCTCAAGCGCACTCATTACGATGGTGCAAGCTAGTCGGTTTTGTGGGAAGGCACATGAAGATGCAAGTGCCCATTTGCAACACTTTCTCGGAAATCTGCAAAGCACATTCACCATCAAGGGAGTGACACGTGATGCCACTCTGCTTCGCCTTTTCCCATTCTCGCTGCTTGGAAAGGCTAAATAGTGGTTCTACACCAACAAGGAGAAACACACTACTTGGGACTGCTGTTCAACCAAATTCCTCGCCAAGTTCTTTCCTACTAGCAAGACCAATGCCTTGCGTGGGAAGATTTCAAGCTTTCAGCAACAGCACGATGAGTCATTCCCTAAAGCTTGGGAGCACTTTCAAGACCTGATTGCAGAATGTCCTCATCATGGGATGGAGGACTGGCTTTTGATGTAGACCTTCTATCACGGGCTCACCACTAGCACCCGTGAAACAATGGACGCTGCAGCTGGAGGAGCATTCTTATCCTTACTCTCGTCAATGCTACTACACTCGTTGAGAAGATGGCATCCAACCAAAGTTGGAATGAAGAGCGCACTACCATTCACAAGAGAGGAGGAGTCCATCAGCTTAAAGAGGTGGACATGATATCAGCAAAGCTTGACTTGCTGATGAAGAAGCTGGAGAACCAAGACCACGAGAAGAGAGCGGTCATGCACATCAATGACGCTCTCATGACTCGTGAGGAATGTGGAAGCTTTGGACATTCAGGGAAGAATTGTCCAGAACTCATTGAGGATGTGAACTACATCAACAACAATAACTATCGTCCTCAACAACCTCAAGGGTGGAATCAACAACAAAGGCCCAACTACTCAGGTAACTACCAAGGTAATTACCAAGGTAATAACTTCAATCAGCCTCCTTTGAGAGAGATCCTTGCTGGTCAGTCTAGACTTATTGAGCAGATCAATAAGAAGGTCATAGCCAATGACAAAACTTTAGACACCATCAGTACCAGGCTAGACACCTTCTCCACTGCCATGAAGAACCAGCACAATTTTAATAAGATGTTAGAGTCACAGCTTGCTCAGTTGGCCACTGCTGTTCCCCCACTAGAGACACATAAGATCCGTGCCAACCGTAAGAGTTAGAGTCTCGCAAATCTTGTCGACATCTTTAATGCAGGTCGCTACTTTACTGATGCTCGAGGACAAGGATGGAGAGATGACTCCATGCCACCCAAGAAAGGAGATTCAGGTAGACTGGCCATCACTATTCAGATTGGGCCGCACACCTTCGACAACGTACTCTGTGACCACAGATCTAGCATTAACATAATGCCCAAGGTAATCTATGATAAGATCCATGGTGCTCCTTTGTTATATACAACCATGTGCTTGCAGCTTGCAGATCAGTCGATCATCTAGCCCAAGGGAATTCTTGATGACATCTGCCTATGAGTTGAAAACTCATATGTGTTAGTAGACTTTGTTGTCCTAGAGACTGGAGGATATGAGAGGTCAACTATCATATTAGGCAGACCATTCTTGACTACGGTTAAGGCTATCATCTACGCTACACAAGCCAAGATTTGTTTCGACATCAAGGGGAGAAGGGAGACCTTCCATTTCAAGAACAAGACGTATGAATCCCCTGCTCATCCGCAGCATGGTTATGAGTACAAGGAGCCCACCAGAATGAACAACAATAGAAGAAGGAACAAGAAGAAGCAGTAGGTGAACATGATCAATGCAGTCTATTTAGAATGGGACTACGCTGCTACTTCACCGTACTTACCAAAGATGGATGACCCAGGTAACCCTGAAATCAACATTTCAATTAATCAGCTAACCTTCACAAATACCATCTGTGATATAGGGTCAGGAGTCAACATAATGCCTAAGGTAATTTATGAATTTATATATGGTAAACAATCCATGTACGAAACCTATACGCAGTTGTAGATGGCAGATCAGACCTTCAGGAGACCAGAAGACATAGCTAAGGACATACCAGTCAAAGTTCGTGGCCACTATGTGCCCACAGACTTTATGGTCCTAGCCATGGATAGCCTGACAACCTATCTTACTAGAGTATGGGTTTCTTTTGACTAGTGAATAGTGGCTTAGTAATTCTTATAATACCAGCACTGCTTGGGGATCATTACTTTTATAGTAATGAGTATTTTTGGCGCCGTTGCTATATTAGTGATGTCGTTAAGTAGTGTCAACAAGTATCAATTCGGCACTCCACCGGGGAAGATCACAAACCCCTCACAAATCACCTGGAGGTGGGCAAGAACAATCACCTTCTCTTCCCAACGCCTCCTACAAACTCCAAGCCGGTCTAGGAGTGGTGCTCTCCAAGAGCAAAGGAAACCACCGGCTACAACGATCTTCAAGTGCCTCTAGATGCAACACTCACAAGCAATGCACTTGAATCTCACCCAATCTCACAAAGATGTGCTCGCAAGCAAGTGGGAGAGAGTGGAGAGGATGGGGCCCAGCTCAAAGGGAGTTAGAATGATTCAAATGGCCAATAGAGAGAGCACAAACCAGCCACCCTTCTTTTTATAGAGGAGGGCCGAAAACTAGCCGTTGGTGCTGAAACACGTGAGCGTCGGACGTGCCAGTAGCACACCCTCGGACGCTGCACAGTAGTGTCGGACGCCCTCCACGCGCCACGTGTCACTAGCCATTTGAATTCGACCGTTTCCGCGCGCTCAGCAACCACACGTCGGACGCTGCTCCTTAGCGTCGAACGCAGTCCAGAGACGCTATAAAACAACACCACCATCGGATGCCCAAAGCCAGACCATCGGACGTGCCACATCGGTGTCTGACACGTTAAGCACTTGCTCGTTCGCCCAACTCCTTCAGTATCATCAAACGCTGGCCACGTGCCACCCGGCGTCTGAGGCTAAACCGTCGGACGCTCTGACGCACCACACCACCACGCCCGCTAAACGCCACCACGCGACCGGACGCAAAGCGTCAGCCGACGCCCACGACCAGTGTCCGACGCATGTAAATCCTCGATTTACCACCCATCGTCGACGCAAACTTCTCCACCTTTGCACATACATGCTAGCCATCAAGTATACCAACTTGTGCTCTAGGGATAGCATGTTTTCACAAAAAAATTGCATCCGGCGCAATAGAAAATAAGCGTTTCATTTTCTCAAAAGCGTCGAATCCATCTCAACCCTGCAAACACCACCACCTTTGTAAATGTACCAACATCACCAAGTGTACATCACCATGTGCTTATGTGTTAGCATTTTCAAAATCTTTTTCAAAGGTTTGGTTTTTGTCTAGGTTAAGAATGCATGCACATGATTGTTAAACTTAGGGGCACATGAAGATCGATGTTCCCAACGTTTTCCCTATTGATAGTCCGGCTATCGATCCTAAACCACTCACACCCTCTATGGTGTCTTGAGTGTGAAATCAAAATGGCCCTAAGATTACACCTTCGCCATGAGCTCATTTTGATCGCCTCAAATCCACACCAAGTAAGCACTTGATCATCTTTTGGATCACCCTCATCCATCCACCATGACCATCATGCTCCTCACTTAGCTTGACCAATCTCCAACTAATTCACATACTTAGCATAGAGAAATTAGTCCTAGGTTGTCATCAATTATTCAAAACCAAACTAGAGATCTTCAATCTCCCCCTTTTGGGTAATTGGTGACAACCCGCATAAAGATTTTATGATAAAAGTTTTTTTGAGCCTATCATGGTTGTCCAAGCATTTTGCTCATGATTATAGGATTGGACAAATATCATAAATTTGGTTTTGGTAGCATGAGCTCCCTCTACATGTATGCTAAGAGTTTGGAACGAAGCTTTGCATACATGTATGAATATTGAAATTGAAGTTGAGCTATGTTACCAAAATGATGCTAACATGAAAGAATGGACCTTTGAAGCGTGATACCAATTAGAGTTGCCTTTCTCACCATATTTAGCATCATGGATAACTAGATATTTCATCAAAAACTCAAAGTGCCACGTGAGATCATATTATAAGCAAGGTACTTGAATTTAGAGCAGAATTCAAAATATCTAGATATCATCCTAGTTGTTCATCCATCATTCAAATTACCACTAGCATACACCACACAAGCATGTATATATAAAAATTAGATACATGTGCAAGAGCAAGTCATATGTTAATGCACAATCAAATGCAACAAATGGCTTATGAGCTTGCTCCCCTACTTGTGTGCTTCAAAAAATTTTAATCCCCTTCTAATCTTTATGCACTAATCTCTCCCCCTTTGTCAACAATTGACATAAAAGGATTGATCAAGTTCTTTGATATTGGAAAGATTAGTTTTCAAATTTGGTCAAATTTGGATAGCTTGCCAACTATATAATTCGGTTTGAACTAAACACAAGCTTCTTCACACCTCATGAAAGTGTTATCATGTCTATGTTGAATTACATATTTGACAATATATCCAAATTCAACACTTGAGATTGCAAGCCCACAAGCATATCATATGTTATCACAAGATCAAATCAAGCATAGAAACAATAGTAATAGCATACATACATTGAAATTCATTGATTTTCCATGAATGCAACCTAAGGAACTAAGTTGTATGTCTATATGTTCTAACAAGTCCTTAGATATTATGTATGACATGTCAAATAATTTCACCTTTGCTTTGCATGGTGGAGGGGCATGTCACATATATGGGGTGCATTCAACTCATATTGGAGAAGTCAAGAATGTTTAATTCATTTCTTAGCTTGCAAAATCTCTTCTCATTAAGTGGCTTGGTAAAGATATCGGCAAGTTGATCTTCGGTACCAATTGGATGGATTGCAATATCACCCTTTTGTTGATGATCTCTAATGAAATGGTGCCTTATATCAATATATGCTTGGTTCTTGTATGTTGCACCGGATTTTGAGTCATCTTGCAAGCACTCTCATTGTCACAATACAAGGGCACATGAGTGAAATCAAATCCATAATCCTTCAAGGTTGATCTCATCCAAAGCAATTGAGCACAACAACTACTGGCACTAACATATTCGGCTTCGGCGGTAGAGGGTGTCACACTTGTTTGCTTCTTTGATGACCATGACACAAGAGATCTTCCAAGGAATTGACTAGTGCCACTAGTGCTTCTTCTATTGACTTTGCAACCACCATAGTCGGAGTCCAAATAACCAATAAGCTCAAAGTTTGACCCCTTGGAATAGCACAAACTAACATCTTGTGTATGCTTTAAATACTTCAAAATTCTCTTTGCGGCTTTGAGATGACTTTCTCTTGGAGAAGCTTGAAATCTTGCACACATGCATACACTAAACATGACATCCGGTCCTGATGCGGTGACATAGAATAAGCTTCCAATCATAGACTGATAGAGCTTTTGGTCAACCATATTGCCTTTGACATCACTATCCAAGGTGCCACTTGTATCCATTGGTGTTGTAATGCCCTTTGCATCTTGCATTCCAAACTTCTTAATCATGTCTCTAATATATTTGCCTTGACTTATGAATGTGTCATTCTTCATTTGCTTGATTTGAAGTCCGAGGAAGTATATGAGTTCACCAAGCATAGACATTTCAAACTCACTTGCCATCATTTTACCAAACTCTTCACAATAATCTTGATTTATTGATCCAAATATGATATCATCCACATATATTTGCAAGATAAACAAATCCTTACCAATCTTCTTGGTGAAGAGAGTAGTATCAACCTTTCCCATCTTAAAACCCTTCTTGAGTAGGAAGTCTCTCAACCTCTCATACTATGCTCTTGGTGCTTGCTTCAAGCCATACAAAGCCTTCTTCAACTTGTAAACATGGTCGGGCTTGTGAAAATCCTCAAAATCGGGAGATTGCTCAACATACACAAGCTCATTGATATAACCATTGAGGAATGCACTTTTTATATCCATTTGATATAACTTGATGTCATGGGCACATGTATAGGCTAAAAGAATTCTAATTGCCTCTAATCTTGCAACCGGAGCATATGTTTCACCAAAGTCAAGACCCTCAACTTGATTGTACCCTTGTGCAACTAGTCTTGCTTTGTTCCTCACCACAATGCCATCTTGATCTTGCTTGTTCCTAAACACCCACTTGGTTCCAATGACATTGTAGTTAGTTGGCCTTTTCATCAACTCCCAAACTTTATTTCTATCAAAGTTGTTTAGCTCCTCTTGCATTGCAATGGCCCATTCTTCATCTTTCATGGCTTTATCAATGTCCTTTAGCTCTTCTTGTGACACAAATGCAAAGTGCTCACAAAAGGATGCTAGCCTTGATCTTGTTTGCACTCCACTAGCAATATCCCCAATTATTTGATCAATTGGATGATCTCTTGCAATATATGTTGGTTGGAGTATTGGAACTTGATTACTTAAGCTTGGTTGATCACTTGAAGTAGGATTAGATGATGTACTAACTTGTTGATCTTGCATTTGAGAACCACTAGCTTGACCCATTGAGATGATAGCACTAGATCTTTGTCATCTTGAACATCAATCACTTGAGTTGGCCTAATATGCCTAATGTCCATGTTCTTCATTGCATCCACCAATTGAGTACCACCAACATTATTGGGATTTTCTTCCTCATCTTGAGACCCATTGGTTTCATCAAATTCAACATCATGAACTTTCTCAAGTTGACCACTCGAACTATTCCACATTCTATATGCTTTACTTGTAGTAGAATAACCAAGCATGAATCCCTCATCACATTTCTTGTCAAACTTGCCCAATCTAGTGCCTTTCTTCAAGATATAGCATTTGCAACCAAAGACTCTAAAATATGCAATGTTTGGCTTTCTTCCATTCAATAGCTCATAGGGTGTCTTGCTCATCAAAGGATGATAATACAATCGGTTAATGTAGTAGCAAGCGGTATTGATAGCTTTGGCCCAAAAAAGATTGACTCACATCATATTCACTAAGCATTGACCTTGCCATATCCATGAGAGTCCTATTCTTCCTTTCAACTAGGCCATTGGATTGTGGTGTATACTTGACCGAAAATTGATGCCTAATGCCATAATCATCACAAAGGTCTTTAACTCTTGTATTCTTGAACTCACTTCCATTATCACTTCTCACTTTCTTGATGATAATATCAAATTCATTGCTAACATGCTTGAGAAATGACTTGAAGATAGAATATGCATCACTCTTGTCATTGAGAAAGAATATCCAAGTATATCTAGTGAAATCATCCACAATCATGAAACCATACTTGTTGCCACCAATGCTAGTGTATGTGGTTGGTCCAAACAAATCCATATGCATCAACTCAAATAGCTTGCAAGTGCTCATAATGCTCTTCTTAGGATGAGTGTTGCCAACTTGCTTGCTGGCTTGACATGCACTACATTGTTTATCCTTTTCAAACTCAACTCCATTCAAGGCTCTTACTAGATCACGCTTCACATGTTTGTTCAATTATTTCATGCCAACATGACCAAGCCTTCTATACTATAGCCAACCCATACTAGATTTAGAGATCAAGCATGTACTCAATTTAGCTTCACTAGCATCAAAATCAACTAGATAGAGATTGTCATGTTTAAATCCTTTAAATATCAAGTTTGAGCCATCAACACTAACAACCTCAATATCATCAACACCAAATATGCATTTGAATCTAAGATCACAAATTTGTGCCACCAATAGCAAATTGAAGTTCACTTTATCAACTAGTGCCACATTGGATATGCTCAAGTCATTGGTGATTGCAATCTTACCAAGCCCTCTTACTTTGCCTTTGCTATAGTCACCAAATGTGATAGTGTTGCCATCATGAGAGTCAGAATCAATAGATTGAAACATTTTTGCATCACCGGTCATGTGTTGAGTGCACCCACTATCAATTATCCAATGCTTCCCTCCGGCCTTGTAATTCACCTACAAAACAAATCAATGAGATTTTGGTACCTATCTTTGCTTGGGTCCTTAGAGGTTAGTGACCAAAGCCTTTGGCACCCAAATGGACTTCTTCTTTGGTCCCACAATTGGTGTACCAATGAACTTTGCCTTTACACCCTTCTCACCCTTGGTAAGCAAGTAACATGAATCAAAACAAATTGAATGCACCATGTTAACTTTCTTGTTCATGTTCATTTTTGCACATTGTTGCTCTTGATGCCCAACTTTCTTACATCTATAGCAATAAGCACCAATGCTCCTCACAAAGCTAGGCTTTGGGGTCACAAAGGTCTTTTGCCTTTCTTGGGGATATAGCCTAAACCTTCCTTGTTAAGGGAAAATCTTTGGCTACCCAAGCACTCTAGCAATTTGGCATCCCCACCATATGCCTTACCCAAGGCGTGGGTGAGCTCATCCACCTCTCTTTTGAGAGTCTCATTCTCAACCAATAATGATGAATCAAAACAACATCATCACTACTAGTAGAGATAGGGTGGGTTGATGTGGATGTGGAAGGCATGCATGTTTCATCAATAATATCAACCACAAAGGATTCATCTATAATATCACATGTTGAACTAACATCCTTCTTTGAGATCAAGATAACTTTGTCATTCTTTTCTAAGAGCAAAGAGTGAGCTTTTTGAAGCTTTGTGTGAGCAAGTTTAAGCTCCTCATGGTCTTCCTTTAGACACTCATGAGATACTTCTTGCTCCCTAAGACTTTGTTCAAGAGAGGCAACTCTCTTTCCCAAGGTCTTACACTCCTTGACCTTAGCCAAGAGGACAATCTTGGCTTGCTCAATCATGTTAAGCAAATCTTCCTTAGTGGGTTCATCATCATCATCATATTCACTATCACTAGCATCTTTTAGTTCATTAGCACAAGGTTTATCATCACTATCACTATGATATACCTTGGTGGCCTTAGCCATGAAGCATGAACCGGAGGAAGTGCCAAATAGAGATGGCTTCTTATGAAAGCCCATTGTCGCCATAGCCTTCCTCTTTTCTTGATCATTGTCCTCTTCATCGGAGGACTCATTACTATCCCATGTCATCACATAGGCACCATTCTTGCCCTTCTTGAAGGTGACACTATTATCCTTTTTGCCCCTTCTAGCATTTTTGTAGCCCTTGTCCTTGTCCTTCCTATGAGGACAATCCACAAAGACATGATCAGGGATATCACATCTAAAGCATAGTCTTGGATCATCATTGCTCTTTGATGTATCACTCCTCTTCTTTTGCCCAAACCTCTTCTTGTACTTGAGCATCTTGCTGAATTTCTTGACAACCAATGCTAGAGCCTCATCAACATTCTCTAAGTCCATCTCCTCATCATCTTCTTCTTCTTCTTGAGACTTGGCCTTGCCCTTGTTCTTGAGGAAGTAGAGGCCTTGAAAGACACGGCCTTCTTTCTTTTCATCACCCTTCTTTTCCTTCTCATCATTGAGAGGTTGTACTTGTCCTCGGTCATCACCTCACCAAGAACATCATTGGGTGACAATGTGTCCAATGCACCTCTAAACAAGATAGTCCTCAACATCTTGAACGTCTTGGGTAAGCACATCAAGAATTTGTGCCCAAAATTATTGTCTTGTGTCTTCACACCCAATGCCTTGAGATCATTGACAATGACTTGCAACTGATGAAACATCTCTAGAATTGTTTCATCATCCTTCATCTTGAAAGTCTCATACTCACTCTTGAGCATATACATCTTGGAGCTCTTGACAACCTTTGTGCCCTCATATGTTTCACACAATCTCTCCCACACTTCACTAGCCTTCTCAAGATCTTTGATTCCCTCAAACACCTTGGAATCAATGCCATTGTAGATTGTGTTGAGAGCCATAGTATTGCATTGCTTGTTGGCCTTGTCATTGGGAGTGAGGTTGGCGGGTTGAAGGATGACAAAATCCTTCTCGGTCACATCCCACACCTGGTCATTGATTGACCCCAAGTATATCTTCATCTTTCTCTTCCAATAATCAAAAGAACTTGTGCCATCAAAGAACGGAGGCTTCCCCCAACATGGTTGAACACAACATGAACCATATTTTGCACTGAAGGATGTTAAGCCTTGCTAAAAATGGTGACCATGGCTCTAATACCATGTGAAAGGTCCTAAATGGCTAGAGGGGGATGAATAGCCTAATAAAATTTCTATAAATACACTAGAGCAAATTGTTACAACAATAGATGGCTATAATTGCGGTTGCACTAGCTCTACTTGTCGGCAAGCCACCTATTGACAATTCAAGTTGCTAGAATCTCTAATTCACACAAGAGGCTATGTCACTACTTTACCAACTAGGTGAATGTAACAACCCAGATTTTTGGAGAAACCAAAATTATGAACTTTTTAAAAATTCCCCCGCAATGTGTGAATCATGTAGCTAGGTCAAACGTAAGTTGACCCACTAACAAAACGTTGCATACATGTACAATTGTTTGTACGAGTTTGTCGAGCTTTGTAGTTGAGTTAGGGTTTTGTGTCGGAGTGCACAAATCCATAGCAAATTCTCTCTTTCTCTCTCCAAAAATTCTCCTAATAATTTTTGGAGACATCTCATGCCCAACTCAAATCATTCCCAACTCCCTTGTTGATTCTCGTATGTTCTCATAATTCTCTCTTGTCTCTTCTGAGCTCCTCCCAATCTTCTTTGGAATATCTCTCTTATTCTTAGATCTTAAATGGAATATTCTTTTCGTATCTTCCTCTTTCTCCTATGATCTCCGGAGAACAGAACCACACCACGTCTCCTGTCGACAAGAAGATGAGCCATGCCAACGTTCTTGACCTGACCAACCGTCGTGTCTACCTCTTGGCCACTTATAGCCTTGCCCGGCTAGCCGTAACCCTCCCTAACCATGCCTGACCAGTCCTAGCTGCTATAGCCATGCTCGACCAGCCACGACCAACCACGACCGGCCAATGGAGGCCACAATGAGCCAACGATGACCACGATAAGCTATACCAAGCCCAACCCCTTTCCTTTGGATGTCTTTGCAAAAACCCCTTTGACTCTCTTAGGGATCCCTTCCAAATCATGTCGGCAACAATCGGAGGTTCTCGCTGGATCTTTCTAGATTAATCTCAAACCCTTTCCGAGTCTCCCGTGATCTTTCGGTTCAACTTCACATAAGTTCCTTGCACCTCTATCCTTCTCGAGTCATCATGACGTTTATCCTCGATGACGTTAATCGAGAAATCTCTTGTTCTCGAATTCCTTCCAAAGCTCGTAAACTCTCTTGGAGGAATTCCACTCTCTTCCTTTTGAATTGCATGCCAAATTTCCCAAGTCATGTTCACAAGTGGAAAATTCCTTTCTCCCGTCGAACTCCTTTCGGAATCATCTCAAATTCCAATCCTCAATCTCTTTTTGATCCCCATCAAATTCCAATTTGAATCACTCTTAAAATTCAATGATTCAAATTGGTAAAACTGAAAGAGGAAATCATTTCCCTTTTCTTATTCTCGCAGCTCCAGCATTCTTTCCTCCTAGCCCAACTCGTGTTGCTCCTCCTTTGGCCCAGCAGCACCAGCCGCTAGCGAGCCCAGCTCGCCCTGCCTCCTCCAGGCCTGCCCACCCCTCATCCTGCCTCCGGCCCAAGGCCCAACCAGTGCCTGCCCTGGGAACCCTAGCATGAGGGAGACAGCGCTCAGCTCCCTTCCGCCACCGCCAGATCGTGCCACGTGCCGCCTCGGCACGGGAGCCAAGGATCTCGCCGTCCGTCCCATCGAAACCCTAGCCCGACACCCTATAAAACTCGAGCTGCCGGCGCTTTTCTCGAACTCCTAGTCACAGCCGCCGCCACGACTGCGCTCCTATGCTTGTCAGGAGCCAGCGACGCCAATCACCTTTCCCCGCCACTTCTCAGCAGCCGGTCAATCGGCCGTGCTGCCGACGCTTCCGCCATGCCGCGCGGCGGCCAGGAGCCGCCTCTGCCTCACCGGCGTTGCGGCGGCACCTTGCCGTGATGCCGACCCGCACGCCACCACCCGCCGCCCACGACCGCCATCTCTGACCACCATCCATGATGTAGCTGCGACATCCTCGCCCGAGCTTCCTCCGTCGTGCCATGACCGCCCTGTCTCCGAGCTTATGTCCCCGACCAGGAGCCGGGACCCAGCGTCGAACACCTGCTCGGCGTCGACCTCATCTCTGTGGCGCCAGGCCTGACCACAGCGGCACCTCGACACCGACTAGAATGGGCCCCCAGGCGCCACCTTCTGAGTGTCCTGCACTGCGACGATGACTCTCACCACGCCGCACCGGTGCTGAGCGCACCGAGCTGGAGCACCACACCACCATGCCTACCGCCTCGCCAAGCACCATGCCCTACCTCCTCCTGTCAAGCACCAGGACTGCGGTTCACCACCTCGATGGAGTCCTCGAGCACGCCGTGGCCGTCACCTCTCCATCCCTCGGGTCGAGCACCTACACCAGCACGACGTTCCTCTGCCTTTCGTCATTACCAAGCCCGTCCTTCCTCGTAGGATAGCAGAGCCAATCATGACCCACGGGTGAGCCCCAAAAGCCCAAGCTTTTGCCTTTCCATTCGTGTTGCCTTGCCTAACCATTCTTGGTGTTGGAGCTCGTCCATGTACTGGTTTAGCATAACCAGCAGATGACACTCAAAGAAGCCACCTCGAGGGCCCGTCCTTGCAGCCATGGCAACCCGGCTGCGTTCCTCTTCGCCCCGGCCTGCCGTGCATCACCGTCCAGCTCGTACAGCAGCACCCCATCCTCACCATGCCGGACCAAGGAGTAGCAGCACCCACCGGTGAGTCTTCCAAACCCAAGTCTTCACCTTTCTCCCTTCTTGGAGCTCTTTTGTCCGATATTGGCCTTCATGCCATGATTTTCTTTCACTATTGTAGGGGGGACAATAGGCCAGCAGCAAGCCGCTGCCTTCCACCTCGCTGGGAAGCAGCAACACCCTGCTAGTAAGCCATCAAGACCAAAAGCCCCCTCTTTTTCTTTACCTTGCTGATGATGTGCTAAGTCCGGCCTTCGTGCCATGATACATGCCTTGCGGGGAAGCCACAACCTCCTCTCCGCTACCCATGTCACCATCACTCACTTTCTCTGCCGGCGGTGAGCATCCAACAACCAAGTTCCACCCTTTCTTCCTTCTTTGTTGACCTCGTCGGCAATCTTGACTCATGTTCGGACTTCGTGCCACTGCTTTCATTGTCACGGGGTGACCATGGCTATGTTGTGCCCTTGCCGGAGTACAGCTGGCCCGATGTGAGCCATAGGTGGCCATAGCAAGCCGTAGCAAGCTAGAGTGTGCCGTCGCTGCCCTTTGCTTCCAAGGTTTAGCCTTTGAACTTGTCGACGCCGTTCTCGATGTTGACAAAGCTCTTGTTTTCCTTTCATACTTGTTGCCTATCTTTGTTAATATACTTGATCTATCTTGTCACTCTTGATTACTCGTTTATTAATATATCTATCTTGTTACTCTTGATCTTTGACTATCTATATCTATCAATATCTGTCTTAATTCATGGTCAAGTTATATCTTTGTCTATCTATCGTTGCTTGTGCCGTGCCTTCGTGACGGCCTATATTTTTATCTCTCTGTCTTATCACTATGGAATGTGCTACTTCGATTGTCATGCGTCGTTGCCCCGTCGGGCCTCGTGTTTGTGTCGTGTTTGCTCATTTGCCTGTGTACCGTGCCGTAGAGCCGGTGAGAGACCGATACGTTCGTAACGTTGCGATCGCGAGCTCCTCTTGCCATGGCCGTAACGCTAAGCCTATCCCTTCTTTCTCGTTCTTTAGTTGTCCCCGCCGAACTACGATCGTTAGTTCCTACTCCTGTCCCTCAAACGTGGTCATTGTGGACTTGATATCGATGTCAATATCGAAGTGGATCCTAACCACACATGTCGAGCCCTCCATGACCAAGTTTAGTGGGATATGAATTAGGGACCAACTTTAGTAGAGCAACGGATGCCAACTCGCTTAGGTGAAGCTCATGGCCTCGCCATGGCCATTAGGTTTTAACCTTATTTTTCGCGGTGTTTATCCTTGCCTTCTCGTATGCTTGTACCGCAACGACCTTAGCATTCCATCGGATCTAGCGGTGACAACCGCACTACTACGAACCATCGGGATAGCCTTGTGCTATTAGATGCATGGTTGTGGTGCCCTACGAGTGGGTTTGGATCGTTGGACCGTGTCTCTTCTCTCCCAACCTTCACCATTCTATGGCGAGTTGGTCGAAAGAGTGCGGATCCTGTTTCTTCTCGTCTCTTGTCTCAATCCTCGCTGATCTAGTAAGGTGTTGATTGAACTTTCGCTTGTTTGGTATTTATTGCCATTTTGATTCCATTCTTTGATTCCCGTCGTTGCAATGATGAGCGGATCAAAGCAATGTGAATCTTGTGTTCTTCTTTTGGATCTTCGTGCTTAGCCTCTCCTTTCGATTCCCGTTAATCTAATGATGTCTGGATCAAAAGTTGGTGTGTAGTGGTGTTTGCTTAGGATGAGCTAAGGTCTGTGCCATTTATCTAGAAGCCATACAGGTTGACATGATTGACCCGTGAAGTAGGAGCTAGGCTATGACTTGATCTCATACTTAGCAAACAACCACTCTTGTTTTTTTAGTCCAAGGATCGGATATCCGCCGAGAGGACTTAGTCATTCCCTTTTGTGTTCTTCGGTGTCACAGTCCTTTTGAGCCTCGTCGCCTTTTTAGTTGTTTGATTGTACTCTTGCTTGGTGTAGTCTAGCGCTATAGTTTGCTTAATGGATAGCGTTGGATCGGAACTCGATGGAGGAAGAGAGCAAGGAGGGCAACAGGACTGTGGAGTGGAGTTGACCCTGGAGGAGGAGACCCTGATGTACGACTACACCAGCTAACGAAGACTTGTACCCCTACTTCCTCGACATCGCAGGTGTCATGGCAACACTTTACTTTAGAGAATCCTATTTAGACATTGCAAGTAGATATGCTAGCGCTTTACTTTTACTCCTTTGCTAGTATATGATGCATGCTTTTGCCTGAGCCTTGAATGCCCTGATTGAAACCTGTCCACTCGATTACCTGGCTTTGCGCTCGCACTTATACATTCCTGCCTACTTGCTTGCACTTACTGTTATCTAAGCTATACTTCACTTACTTGTATATATATGAGAACCGGAGTATATGTGCCACATGGTGACTTATGGTGCCGGGTGACTTGTGATACCTGGTGACTTATGCTACCTGGTGACTTGTGCTACCTGGTGAGTGAGACTCTGTGTGTGTCTTGGGTGTGTGGTGGTGAGGGTTGAGTCGACTGGACGGGATCTACGACGAGTCATGTGACGAGTATTGCCGAGGGGGTGTATCCTGGACATCCCCATTGTGACTTACCTGTGGCAGGTAAATAGCGGTGATTTTCCTTGAGGAGTTTCCAGGGTGGAGTACCATTGTGGGATGAAGCCCTGGATTGGAGGTGCTGTAGTGGCATGGAAGATGTTCTGTCTGGTCCTGCGTAAGGACTTGTCTCTTGAGAACCAGAACCTTGGATCTATGTGCACACCACTCGTCCCTATTTGGGCGGGCGTGAGTACCCTTTACCTTGGTGGTGCCATTACTATTAGGTTGTTAGTAGATAGTGTAGGGGAGGGAGATTGCGGTCTCATTGCGGTTTTTCACCCTCCTTAGCCGGCGACGCGCTACCTCTTGCAATTGGTACCCTCACGCTTTCCACGGTCTCGGCATGCCTCCGCGGTTGGCATCGGGTGGAGTGAAAGTGATAGGATGGTATCGTCAAGTTAGGAGGCCTCCGTTATCAGCCTAGGTGGAGTGCACCACCGATGATGGTGATCTTGTTGCTACGGGTGTACACGCTCAGCAGAGTTGATGAATCAATACGTATTGTCCTACCTTCGGGTATGGTCATATCTAAAGCCTGGACTTCTTGGAGATTGCACCGGTTTTGGAACCTGGACTTGCTTGGCCAGGGGATGCCTAGACTTGCGCCGGTTTACGGACCTGGACTAGCTTTAGGAGTGCGCCGGATTGAAAATGTGTCTCTCCAAGACCCACGCTTCACTTGAGTAGTGAGAGGTGTCCCTTCTTTTCTTACCCCGGGATGAGTTATGGGTGAGAGTTGAGTTACGGCTGAGAGCCTGGAGGGCTGAGAGCCGATTAGGCAAGGCAGAAGGAGCTGGAGCTGTCTTGTCACTGAGTGAGTGTGAGAGGTGTGAGATGTGTGTGGTGTGTGGTGATGGATTGGGAAGAACATGTGGGGTGGGATGGAAATTGTAACTGGAACTAATAATATTGATTTTATTACTACTTGCTGCTTCGCATGCGCTAAGGATGCAAACCACAGCCAAATATTAGGATCACCAGATCCCTTATTTTCTATTTTCCACCAAAGCTCATTTGGTGCTGACCATGGCCTGCACATTTCTGGCGGTGTGCAGATTACCTGACTTGCAGTAATTAGAAGGATTAGGTGGTCTCGATCCTACGCTCGAGTTTGGTTCAGAAGATGAAGATTGTTTCCGCTAATCTCTATGCCGACTCTAATGAAGCCCGTGAAGGAGGAGCCTTCACTCGCCGACCTTCTACGCCTACTCTGATGTCCTGTTACGCTTCCGCTCGGTTAATCGTGTAATAGGTGAGTCCCCAAGAGTTGTATAATCTTATAATTATGCGATATATGACTGTGATATTAACTATAAATAATAATGTGATGGAGTGATCTTGTGGGACTATCACATTATTATCCGATTCAATAGGTATTTTCCCTTCATGGAAAATCGGGGATGTTCTGATGAACAAGCTAATTACGCTAACAATTCTAAGCAACTAGCAATTCTACTCAACTAAACACTACACAAGATAGATATGGTAATGTAATTGCAAGAGAGGTGTGAGCTTGTTATACCGACGTGTAGAGGCAATAATCCAATCACCGGAAGATGATATCACAATATGAAACCAATCACCGAGAGATAATCAATCACACAGGATGGAAACAATTGGTTTGTTCATCCGGAGTTCACTTGAGCACCCTCAAGCTAGTCTCCGGTTGTGTCGACCATCTCAACGGTGGATCAAGGTGGCGTGCACGCCTTGCCTCACTAGGCCCTCTTGACACCACGCGATTGAGGGGTAACTCAACGCCACACGCAATCCACTAGAGCATCAATTCGGCACTCCACCGGGGAAGATCACAAACCCCTCACAAATCACCGGGAGGTGGGCAAGAACAATCACCTTCTCTTCCCAATGCCTCCTACAAACTCCAAGCCGGTCTAGGAGTGGTGCCCTCCAAGAGAAAAAGGAAACCATTGGCTACAACGATCTTCAAGTGCCTCTAGATGCAACACTCACAAGCAATGCACTTGAATCTCACCCAATCTCACAAAGATGTGCTCACAAGCAAGTGGGAAAGAGTGGAGAGGATGGGGCTCAGCTCAAAGGGAGTTAGAATGATTCAAATGGCCAAGAGAGAGAGCCCAAACCGGCCACCCTTCTATTTATAGAGGAGGGCTGAAAACTAGTCATTGGTGCTGAAACACGTGAGCGTCGGACGCGCTAGTAGCACACCCTGGCGGCGCACAATGGCGCCCGACGCTCTCCATGTGCCACGTGCCACTAGCCATTTGAATTCGATCATTTCGCGCGCTCAAGAACCACGCGTCGGGACGCTGCTCCTTAGCATCGAAGCGGTGCGAGATACCGTAAAACAACGCCACCGTCGGATGCCCGAGCCGAACCGTTGGACGTGCCACCACCGGCGTCCGACACGCGTTCAGCATTTGCTCGTTCGCCCAACTCCTGCGGCAAAGATAGGTCGGGACGCTGGCCATGCGCCACCCTGCGTCCGAGGCAAAACCGTCGGGACGCTCCAACGCGCCACCAGCCGACCTGCTAAATGCCACCACACGCCGGACGCAGCACCAGCGTCCGACGCCCACGACCTCAGCGTCCGACGCATGTAAATCCTTGATTTACAGCCCATCGTCGACGCAAACTTCTCCACCTTTGCACATACATGCTTGCCATCAAGTATACCAACTTGTGCTCGGGGGTAGCATGTTTTCACCAACAAATTGCATCCGACGTAACGCAAAAATAAGCATTTCATTTCCTCAAAAGCGCCCGAATCCATCTCAACCCCGCAAACACCACCACCTTTACAAATGTACCAACACCACCAAGTGTACATCACCATGTGCTTGTGTGTTAGTATTTTCACAATCTTTTCAAAGGTTTGGTTAGCTCTCTAGGTTAAGAATGCATGCACATGATTGTTAAACCTAGGGGCACATGAAGATCGATGTTCCAGCGTTTCCCCTCTTGATAGTCCGCTATCGATCCTAAACCACTCACACCCTCTATGGTGTCTTGAGTGTGAAATCAAAATGGCCCTAAGATTATACCTTCGCCCATGAGCCCATTTTGATCGGCTCAAATCCACACCATGTAAGCACCGATCACCTTTTGGATTACCGCCATCCATCCACCATGACCATCATACTCCTCACTTGTCTTGACCAATCTCCAACTAATTCACACACTTAGCATAGAGAGATTAATTCTAGGATGTCATCAATTATCCAAAACCAAACTAGAGATCTTCACCACCGGGCAAGGGAAAGGAGACGGTTGTTCCCTGTGTTTTGGGCTGTGTGGGCTGGAATGGGCCGCTCAAACTGGCCTGCTGCAGGATTTTGATGAGGCTGTCGTCGGATCTGCATCCATTGGCTAAGAAGGACCAACTGCACTGCGCCGTCGAACGGACCGACTGCAGACGATTTCGTTCCTGTAGGAGGGGTGGAGAAACGTCGGATTGGGAGAGAGAGGATGGGGTCCTGGAAGGTTCTGGGGGAGGTCCTGGAAGGATGGGTGGGGTACTGATGTGGTGGCTGTTGATGTCCCTGTGGCCATTGATGCTGAATTGAACTGACACAAAAGCCAATGATGTGGCTGCTCGAGGGAGCAGTAAATGGTGTAAAAATAAGGGTAATGGTAGATGGTTAGGGGACCTCCAAGCAAACGCCCTTTCTTAAACATTTATAGAGGAGTGCGTACTAACACTACAAAGGCATGTCTTAAGATGCCTTGCCTAAAAAACCGCTATTAACACAGAGGCGGGATTTGTAAGAATCTGACTATAAAAAAATGATTAAGAGAGTGAGGGGCATGAGAGGACCGTCTAAAGATAGTTGCATCAAAAAATAATTCATATCTTTTTTTGTATAAAGTCGGATGAAGATAAACTTTATAACAAAACTATAGCTTTTTGACGTGATCAACAACTTTGTAGTTAAACTTTTTTTCATTTAAATTATTTAGAGTTCAAAAATATTTTTTTAAGCTCATGAATTTTAAAATTTAAAAGTTGAAATTTTCAAACTACCTCTGATGCTGACATGGTCTATACCAAGTATAGTTATCTCTACCGTAAAAAGAGTTATGCAACCTTGATTCCTAACCTAATATAACAACTACCCTATCAAGCTAAACTAGAAAGGTAAGCACATAACCTAGGTAAGTAAGTAAAATGCAGAAGCTTAAATGTGATAGAGACAAAACTCATGTTATTGACAACAATTTTTCCTGAGGTACCGAGAAGCTCATGCTTTCCACCTAATCCTAATTGGATCCCCTCGCAAGGATGCCCAGGCAAGGCCAAGCTCCTGGTCTTGTAAATCCATGGATAGCCTTCTCCTGGACCGCTCCCCTGCTGCCTTCACTATCATGTTTCTGACCAAAACACCACGGGTGACACATTCGCTTGAGTACGCTTGAGTACACCTGCTTCTGTACACATCAGATGATCTAGCAAGACTACTAGTCACTAGTATACAAGCGCAATGGTGCACGCGAGCATATAGTGGCAAGAGGTATCCAAACATCACTAAACACTAAGCCTAAGACTAGAGCAAAGCGCCAATATACAGTTCTATCTACCCTAAGGACTTGTCAAGCACTATGCTAATCACCTAATAATATTTTCTTAAGCAATATTGGATGCAATAGCACTAGGGATTAACCTTAGCTCCCCAGATAAGTTCTTCAGCTCCTACATTCTTGAAATGGCCAGTTGCGGTATATATAGCTCCAAATCCAAAAGCAGTCGTTGGGACGAGTGAGCATCGGAGATGTCTAGTGCTACCACCATTCCGGTGAAGCCATGTGCTACTAGCGATTGAAATTCGACTGTTGCTGCTTGAGAGAACTTCGGTGTAACCGCTAGAGAGATCCAGTGCATTAACTTGCGCTGTCATTCTATAGCCAGATGCACCTAAGTTCTTGTGCTCTCCGGATACCTTCCACCAAAGAAATCCGATGCCTTCTGTCTTCTCCACCATGCTGTGCAACCCTCTCTGGACTATAGCTCTGGTGCCACCGTAGAGTGTCGGTGCACTATTTTCCGCAATTACCTCAGAGTTCGTCATCACCCTTACTTCTGGTGCTCCATCATAGATAACCACCGGAGGAGGGTTCGGTGCGTGTTTTCAGCATGCGGTGGGTTCCTTTCCTCGCGTCTTCTAGTCCTAGCTCCTCGATATCTTTGAGTTCAAGGAAATTCGATCTTTTAGGGTCGTCAATAGTACTGCATGGTCTTCCATGAGGTATTGATCTTTGTCCAAGCCATCTTTGCATCCAAACAAACTAAATACCTTGTATCTAGAAAGCAACATTAGTACATTTGATCATGTTGTCAATCAACCACCAAAATCACTAATGCCCTTTCTAGATTCCATTTTCCTTACCAGATGAATATGAACTGTTTATTTTAATCAAACCATTTAGAAAGTGACATATTTCAAGGGTGATATAATAATGTTTCCACATACAAACAGATATACCTATTTTTGTTTTGCAAGTATTATTGGCCAAATTTAGCCAATCTGATCTATGTCATTATTGTAATGGAGCTCGCTCGAGTAGACATTGGCTGAATCAGAAAGCAGAGCTCCAAAAATAGTGTGACTTTCAGTTAGAAGGCATGCACACCACCCATTTAGAACACAAGCCCCTCACAGCCACATACCTTGCTCATCACTATACAAATAGAGGTAGAGGGTGAAAAAGTTTCTGAGGGTACGCAAATCGCAAGAACTTTACTCTGATCAACATGGGCAGCAGCATGGCACAGTCCGTGAGTCTCCTTGTTCATGCCTTTGTCCTCCTCGTCCTGATGCAAGGTAACCCATTCCCTTGGAATTCCATTTGAGTTCAGAAGAAATGCGACACAAGAAGTTGGAAACTTTGTGTTGCATGCAACAATGTCTCGTTATCATCAAGCTTGAATATGCATCATACAGTCAATCTGGTCGGTTGTTTTTATCATATTGATGGTTCATGGTGGTCATCAGGGGCGAGGTCATCCGAGAAGTGCGGGCAAGGGGCCGCGGGCTTGGAGGTGCTGCAGACCAGCAATGGGGAGAAGGCCGGGGTGGACCCAGTGTTCGAGGTGACCGTGAGGAACCCCTACGCGTGCGCGGGGCGCGGCGTGTTCCTCAGCTCCGGGGGCTTCACGAGCTCCATACCCGTCGACGCAAAGCTGTTCCGCCGGGAAGGCAACGACTACCTCATCGCCAATGGCGGCCGGATTGAGCGGAGGCAAGGCGCGGTTCCGGTACGCCTGGGAGCGCGCGTTCGACATAACCCCCGCCGCCGTGCAAGACGAGTGTAGTGGTGGAGTTCATCAGTTCACCATGTAAACAATCTTGGTCCATCGCCCTCCCTACAGATTCCTAAGGAAGAAACAATCCTTTTTTTAAAAAAAGAGAATATATTGATATCCCAGCTTCTGCATCGATTAATGCATACGGTTGTTCCTTATTACGAGCGGTCACTAAATGTTCAGGGAATCTCAAAAACAAAGTTTTATGTCATAATAGAAATAAGAACAGAACCACTACTGGAAAGTAGTCTATCTCTAAAGCTCCAGCCGTGTCTTGCAAACACTTCTATTGCGACTGTCTCAATGGTTCTGCACCCTATCTTCACTAAATGGCAATCCTTCTCCTTCTGTAGCAGGGACCAAAACCTGGTCCAATAAGTCCCCTGAAGATAGGCTGCAAGTAAGATGGTACTACAACTTTGTCAAACACTATTTCATTTCTGGTTAACCAAATCACCCTGCAAATTGCACTTGCACCCACAAGAATCTGGGAGTTTAGTTTCCTGTTCATCCCTTCCAACCAGCCCGTAAACATATTGTGTACACTAGTTGGCGGTAATATAGTAAAAGAAACATGAATAATTCTCCAAATGAACTTAGCAAAATGACAGTCAAAAAGTAGATGTTGTATGGACTCGTTTAGAAGAATAGAAACAACACTTCCTACCTCCTTGCCACTATCGTCTTGCTAGGTTATCTTTGGTTAGAAATACTCCCTTGTACAAGTGCCACATAAAGACTTTGATTTTTAGGGGTAATTTTAGTTTCCAGATGAAAGTGTTATAAGGTATGGCTTCTGCTCCTAATAAAGCTCTATACATGGAATTGACAGAAAACGCATTCTGGTGTAACCCCACACAAAGCGGTCTCTCTGATTTGTTAGTTGCATGTTTGCTACCATAGCCACCACATTGTACCAAGCTTGCAAGTTAACACCCATCAGAGATCTCCTAAAGGTTACATTCAACGGTGTCGTAGACAACTCGACCTTGCGAGATGCATTTTTCCTTCTCACAATGTTATATAGTGCGGGAAAGAGTGATTTTAGTGGACGCGATCTTCTCCATGAGTCCTCCCAAAATTGCACTTGAGACCCATCACCTAGATCAAACTTCTCCAACGAGAGAAACTCCCTTTTGACCTTGATAAGGCCAGCCCAAAATTGAGAATCTCTGGGCATATATTGAACCTGCATTAGACTTTTATCCCTTAGATATTTATTCCTGAGCAATTGTTGCCAAACCCCATCACCATTCATTAATTTAAATAGCCATTTGCTTAGAAGGCACTTATTGTGAACCTCTAAGTTCAGAACTCCCAACCCTCCTTGGTCTTTTGGTGTGCAAACTACCTCCCATTTAGTCAATCTATACTTTTTCTTCATCACACTACCAGAAAAACTGTGATATATAGAAGTCCAGTTTCTTCAAAACCCCTCTTGGAATTTCAAAAAAGGATAGCATGAACATGGCGAGACTACTCGGAATAGAGTTAATTAACACAAGCCTCCCTCCTATTGACAACATCTTACTCCAGCAATTGAGTCTCTTTTGGAATCTTTCCTCAACATTTCCAGTCCTTATTCAAGAGTTTTCTATGGTTCATAGGAATTCCTAAGTATCTAATTGGGAAAGATCCTACATTAAACCCAAAAATTTGTGCATATTCAATTTGATTGGCTTTGGCGCACCATAACAAAACAAACAAGATCCGAGATAAAGGGATCCCCTTGATGCACCCCTTTCCTTGTTTGAAAATAATGGCCTATATTATCATTGACTTTAACCACCACACTCCCTCTAGAGGTGACTTTTGAAATCCAATCACACCAAGTTGAGGAGAACCTTTTCATTCTAAGAACTTCTTTGCATAAAAGGCCATTTCAGTTTATCATAAGCCTTTTCAATGTCTAGTTTTAAAATGACACCAACTTGTTTTTTCCTATCTAAATCATGAATTGTTTCATGCAAGATTACAACACCTTCCATTATATAGCGACCTAGGATGAAAGCCGTCTGAGTTGGGCCTATTAGTTTTATCGCCACTTTCAATAATCTATTATTTAAGACTTCCGTAAAAATCTTAAAGCTTACATTTAAGAGGCAGTTGGCCTATATTGTTGTATCCGGACCGCATCAGTAAACTTTGGTAACAAAATAAGTAACCCAAAATTTAGATTAGGAATAGGCAATCTCCTAGCATCGAATTCATGAAAAAAGCTCATCAAATCCGGCTTCACAATCTCCCAAAAGAATTGGTAGAATTTAGCGGGAAAGCCATTCGGTCCTGATGCCTTGTTATATTCCATTCAAAGATTGCCATGTTGATTTTCTCCTCACTGAATGGAGCCGTCGGTACTTGATTCTCCTTCTCCGATACTTGGGGTATGTCATACCTCAAGGTCTGAATCCATTGAGAAAGAATTTTTGTATATGAGGTTCAAACAGTCCTTTATATTAATTAGTTATAAATTTTTCCAGGTTCGCATCTTCAACAATAATCCCTTGTTGTTCTAACTGTACAATTTTTGTTTTCATGTACCTCCCATTTGCTACCGAATGAAAATACTTAGTATAATCATCGCCTTGCAGTAACCTTGTAGCTTTTGATCGCTGGAGCCAGTAATCTCCTCTTCTCTCAGCAACTTAGTTAACTGCCCTTTGAGATGATGTCTAAGGTCTTACTCTTGCGGAGACAAAGGCAATTTTCTGGTTCTTATTTTTGTGAGACTAAATTCCTTGCCCATCCTCTAAGGAAACGTCTCAATCTTCTTATTTTATTTTACCACTGTTCCATGGGTGACCGCCCCTATTCTCATATTCCCAAACCTCTTTCACCAGGTCAAAAAAACCATCTCTAGTTAGCCATCCTAGTTTGAATTTAAAATTCCTAGCATTGCCTCTGATGGTTCTCCTCTAGCTAGCAATAGTGGTGTGTGGTCTGAGATCTCTCAGGTGAGTGCCCGAACGGAAGCTAGCGGAAATTTTTGCTCCCAATCTGTTCTTACCATACATATATACTTCACCATAGAGTAAAATTATATATTTTTTATTATTTATTGTTTACAGAATTCAGTATTTCAGATTATTCCCCATTCCATCCATACTGTAAACCTTATTAGTATTTAGAATTTGCTTCATGTTACTACTAGATCTACTAGCTAGCAAGACTCTTGAGTTTAACAAAATCTGTATGCAAACTCACCCATGTTTGTCGCATATTAGTAGTAGAATCACACCTCCATTTTACATGTACAAAACATAATAAGCTTCGTCGAACAGCACCTTCAATCTCTCTCTCTCTCTCTCTCACACACACACACACACACACACCCACGACATCTCTCTCTGTCTCTCAACATACTGAAATAACACTATACACATAACCCACTAGCTAGAACACTGTATGAAGGAAGGCAATCTATAAGCTAGCCACCCAGAACAAAACACCAGCAGGGGAACACATGTTCAGTTTTTATAACATAGTAAGGGCACCAAGCATGCATGGTCTGATGGTCCTCCTCGTAGCTAGCACAGGCCGTCCACCTCCAAGCTCCTTGGCGTCATCTGGAAGAAATGGTCCCAGGCGTACTGGAAGCTGACGGTGGCCATACTTGGGATTGGCTTGCCACCGTTCACCAGGTAGACGCCACCGTCGTCGGCACGGAACGCAGCTGGATCCATGTCCACTGTCGTTGCGAAGCCCCTGCCATCAAGGCGCACGTTCCTGACAGCGCATGGACACTGGTTCTTCACCTCCACCACGAAGATGGTGTCGCCGCCGGTCACTATCGTTCCGGTGTTTATGGTGTCCACCTGGATGCTTGACGTGTCGCATCGCTCGCCATTTGCTCCTGATCATGTATTTGTTATATAGTACAGTTTATGTGTGGAGTCTACTGATTGACGTCCAGAATTTGAGCTGTTGTTACTGACAACTTAGACATAACACAGCACTACTCTATGTGGGTATAAATAAAATATGAAGAAACAATCTTTTCATGTACGTGTAGTGTAAAAGCACTGAATTGTAGGTACTTGTTGTAGATTACATATGTAGTTCAGGTATAGTGTTAGGACGAAGGCATCGTTTCAGAAACTCTATCTGTTACTAGTTCAGATTTGAACCCCGAGACTCTGCGAGTGTGGAGAGCTACACATGTCTATAACACATCAAGCTTGCATTGTTCAAATGTGAGAATTTCCGTACCTATCACAAAGATGGTGAAGACCACCATAATACTGAGGATCAGCTGAAGCATGTGGGAAGTGGCCATGTTTCTTGCTCTTCCTTTAGGAGATTAGCAGACACGCCTTCTGCTTGCGTTGTATGGGTGAGTATTTGTGATATCTCTAGCTATTTGTGGTTTTTGATGATGGTATGGTACTACGCGGCAGCGTTCTGTTTTATAGACCGCGCCAAGGCTCTACCGATTCAAAGAGAGAAGTCCGTACCCTGCATTTGAGGTTCTAGTAACATATAGAAATGACTACAACTCCTTTCCTTAACAGCTAAGGACATCCATATGCATATATGCCACTGGAAACAGGAAAAGCTTATAAATGAGACATGCATCATGTTTAGTACCTTACTTGGAGCTCACTTTTGGATAAAGTAACCTTGTCTCTTGAGGGATTTTTTAAAAAATACCAGTATCTAATGTAACTTGACCATTTGCGGTTTCTACCAGGTTATAGTCTGTGATCATCACTGTTTGTAACCAAAAAAAAAACTGTACTCTATGTAGATCTATGGACGCTATCAATTGTGATGTCCTTACTTTACAAATTTGTACCATGCGTCCATATTCTCATTTTTTTTTCTCTTCTATATGACAGTTATTACATGTGTCTTGAACATGCCTTTAGTTGGAAATTTAGCTTAAGTTGTTGGCAGGTAAAATTGTTTTCCATATATTAAGTCTAAATTCTTATGCTTATTAAACATTTTTCATTAAGGCTATCTTTTTATATCTATTTACAATGAAGATGTTAGGTCAAAACTGCACCCTTAATTGTTACTTCATCCCAAATTGTAAGTCATTCAAAGAATCTAGAAAAGTCAAAACATCTCAAGTTTGACCAAATTTATATGATAAAATAATAATAACATTTTGGATGACAACTAAGTATTATTAGATTCTTTGTTAATTATAATTTCATACTATACCTATTTGATGTCACAAATATTTGTATTTCTCTCTATAATTTTGGTCAAACTTAGATGATTTGACTCTCTTAGATTCTTGAACAAGTTACAATTTGGAATGGAGTGAGTATTACTATGCTGGTATAATAAAAGTCATTAAGCCTACAGCATGTATCTCAAGGACGTAATCAAGCTTAAAAGTGAGTTGTAGGAAGGACAAACAATAATGATAAACTTAAAAGGTTTTACTATTGAAACTTAAAGTTAAAAATAATATTTCGTCCAAAAAAAGCGAAATGCAAAGGTGCCATTTGGCATCCTGGACTTTTCAACATATAATTTTTTATAACTGCTCATCCTACCTCCTCTACCTTTTTGACAGCCCATCTTTTTGTCTCAGTAGAGTCTTTTCGGTGGCATGTTTCAGTCCTCTTCCCCATTACTTAGAAAAAGTGAGCCACGGTTTTTTTTATATATGTAACACCATATGTAAAGTAGAAGTAAGATTGAAGTGGTTTTTTCAGTGTATAATTATATATATCTTTATTTCACATTTATTTTACTGTTCAGTGAATTTTATCGACACTCGGTAGGATGACCATCGGCAAACCGACCCTCCTATATCTGAATTCTCCCTGTGTTTCGATAAGGAATATTTTCTTGTTTACCGAAACATATAAATATACTTTTATTGCTCACGCATGCATACTTAATACATGATAGAGCACCTGTGCTATTACTATAAATTGGTTTCATACATATTAATACTAGAATAATCCATGCTTGGCGTTGCTGCGGGTATGCAAAGAGAAAATACGAATGAATTTGATTAGATGCTAACTTGATTATAGAAGTAGAATAGAGGAGTTGGATGAACATGAGAGTTTCCTCATAGAAGTGGTTTGATGCATTAAAGGAACTAAGTGGAGGATATAGTGGCTTCACCCTAGTGGGAAATGAGGTGGACACTTCGCATGTAGAGAGAAATGATCTAGTGGAGTTTATCTTTATAAGAGTTATAGACAGATTAATATTGATACAAGTGGACAATTTACAAACTCATATATGAGTATATTTTATGGTTTTAAAACTTTTCGTAATAGCATATGTTTGCCAGTCAGATTTGAGTCTACATGAAAAAAGGAGCAAAAACGCCTCCTAACTAGTGCCACTAATTAAAAAAACATATAAACTCATAAAGAAACATGTGTACATCAGTACATGCCATCTTCAATTTTCGTCGATGCAGGTCATTCCATCAATCTGAATGGTTACTGAAGGTATCAGCATGGAACATGATACAGTCTCTTCTACCTATTAAATATAGAAACAATGACGAATATTGCCTTGAATAACTGTTTCCTTAGGGGCTAATCATCATGGACATGCCAGCTAACACTACTGAAGCTGGTGCTCGAAAAAGGGATTCCTCTCGGGAGTAAACAAAAGAGAAGAAAAAAACAAACAAGTGTTAAGTTCACATGACTTCTGAAGTATAACTCAAGCAAGCACATTATGACCTGGAGGGTATAGGGTTCGGCCAGGATTGTGCTTTTTGTCTTGTTAGAGCATCTCCAATAGTTCATGAAAACTGCTTGGAAATTAATAAGTTTTTCCAGTGACTAAGAAAAGTTGGGAATATTTGTTGGCTTCATCCAACACTTCTAAAATCTTAAGTTGGGAATATCTGGTCATGCAGAAATGATTTCATTTTCAGAAGGGAACATGCTGATTGTCTTGGTTGCTTTTATTTGTTCAAGGCCTCCTTCAGACTTCTCTTATGGAGAGCTAAAAGGAAATATTTCCCTGATATTGAAACATGGCTAGAGCAGCTTGTGTAGTTGTTATTTTCTTTGCTTCCTTCTATGTCTCTTGTAACTCTCTGTTAGCTGCCTCTTTCTTTCGTTTTTAGCTTTTGTTTCTTGCAAGCCTTTTTGTACTCTGTTTGTGTTTTCGGTTAATAAAATTTCAGTAGAGACCTCTTCGGTCTCTCCTGTTCTGCTAAAAATACACTTCTCAAATCTCGCTTCTAAGATATAGAGATTGATTCCACACCAAGAATCCTGAATTATTTTTCTAAATCACTCCAACCACTTTTATAATTTCTTTTGTCTATTGTACAATTGCATCAGGGAATGGTGGTCGTACTTTTTATTCTTCCCTACATTCTTCCATCTTCGATTGGTGCAATGAATGCACATGTATATATCCGCGCGACGAGATCGATTTTTCTAAGTGGGGAAGTTTTGATAGTTGATATAGGGAATTGTTAGAGAGCAAGTTTTCTCAATCTTACCAATAAAACCTAGACTAAAAGTGGGATTTGGAAACTCTTGGAGTTGCTCTTGGCATACCAGCGGAGATTGTTCACATATGAGTATTGGAATAAGAATAAAAGTGGCACCTAGGATTATTTTGTTGCTGAATACACATTAGCTCAGTGCAATCAATGATTGTGCATCATTGTCGTCTATACCGTTGACTTTACTTATTTCTTCTTCCAGGCCAAATGAAAAAAAATTACTTACTTTTGATATATCTATATATAAATAAACAGAGTATAGTTTAGCTAGTTATATTTCTTCCTGTGGTGATATCCATTTTTGATTTGTCTATTGATTGACACGGGTGTGTCGCGGTGGCTAGCTATGTCCACGACTGTGTCCCACCCATAGGTGGAAGTTGGATGTCATGGATGTCCAATGGATACCCTCGATTCAAAAAAAAAAAAAACTCAGAAGAGATGGTCCCCTACCAAAATTTGAATTTCTAGTTCATTTGTTAAATCCATGAATGTCATTAGTCTTCCACCTCTAGTCCCACCTATGGAAGGAAACTTTCGGATGACGTTTTTGCGACCACGTGGTACTTCTGAGCCCGCTTCTCCGTTTCAGCGGCAGCTCTTGCTAGAGTGCCCTCTGCCATGCCTTATGCGCACTGCTTATATTGAGCAGTAACGTGACGATGGGGGATGACCTTGGCCTTGGAATAGGAACATCGCGTAGGACTACTACACAAATCTTTTTGCGTAGTGGTCACAAATGCCAGTGTGGACTATCGCGTTGCTGTACGCCTCGGGCAGGTCCTCCATGTTGTAGTCGACGTCGGACTTCGCCTTGACCCAATGGGCCATAGCCCATGCCTTGAAGGTAGAGCAAGGCCGTCCATGCACCATGTGACAACGACTGTGAAAAAACATCAAGATGATTAGAAATCATGCAGAATTGAGTGTTAGAACAAACAAATGAATTTGTGTATCCATGTCTGTGCGTATCCGTTGAGGTTGTGGTTGCCTTGATGGTGTCATCATCAAACACCGCCCCCGGCAAAGCCCGCGCGTCTCTAGCCACATGGGGGAGCACCACTTGACCACCATCGCGCGATGTGCGGTGCACCAGGTCCGAATCACCTACACGTCATCAAGTATGACATATAAGAAGATCAAATTAAGCCTACCAAAGCTTAGAAGAAATCAGTATTGATATTCGACAATATTTACTTGCATGTGTTGTTCCTTGCTGAGCGTCATATCTCTTGCGTCTTTGTTTGATCCTTTTTCTTTTGTACACCGCATTGTATATATGTTATGACGGCCTGCACGCGTGCCTCGTAATGCATGTTCTTCATGAGTCTTTTGCGTCTTCTTTGGTAGCCGCCCTGACTGCCCTGTCCTCATGTTCAGCCTCACATCTAAAGAAATCCTGAATATAGACTTACCCATAGCTTGGCCTTCACCCGCGCGGCCTTGTTGGGGAAGTCCCTGCCAAGCGGGTCTACAATATCGTCGACGAAAGCGTAGTGGTCAAACGTGTTACCGTGTAGGATGGCTCCGTCTTCACGGCGAACTCAACCAGGATAGGGTAGTATTCCTTGCACAGAAGACCCATGATGCCATTGACACTGCGTGTGTGACAACCTGCAGACTCAAGAATTATTGTTCAATTCTTGCCTAAGTGATTAAGAGAAATTAATAATTTATATTATGATTTTCAACATATCACATGAAGTAGTTATAACATCTTAAGTTACTTGTCCCCACAAAGAGAAACGGCAGCAGACTTTCATTACCTAGTGCCGCAATTTGCCGAGTGTTTGGCACACGTTGGCGAAGTGGTTCTTTACCGAGTGTTAATCTTTGCCGAATGTTACACTTCGGCAAATGGCCACTTCGCCGAGTGCCTCGATATTTTGGACTCGGCAAAGCATTTTGCACTCGGCAAAGACTGCGTCTCTGGTAGTGAAGGTTGCGTGGGTGGTTGTCATGTTGTAGAATGTTTTCAGAGTTTCTTATTAGTTTGCTCATTTTTTTGTTAATACATAGACCGGCAGTTTAACTTTGGTCTTGTCGTAGAAAAAGACATTTGGATTTGGCACATGGATAAAACTTTCACGATACTAGCATCCTGGCCACTCTTTCAAGAACCGTGAGCATCAAGTGATCCCATTATTATTCTTCGGATCCATCCGTGCAGGAATATATACATGGATTGGGTAGATTGGTACAGCAGCACACATTAGGGCCTCTTCAATTCAAATATATATCGAGATGCTCTCTGATCTGCTACTCTGCTGTTGGAAGGTTCGCTAAGTTATAGTACTACTTGTCAGCCACTGATCAGCAATACATATGTACATATGCATGTATTATTACTATGGCTTTGTGTGGAGTACTCATTTGTCCCATCGAGTTTGTCGTTTTTTGACTTTTTTAAACTTCATGACCATCCGTCTTATTCAAAATATTTAAACAAATAATAAAATAAATTAATCAACATTCAAGTATTTATTGATAAAATAAGTCATAAAAATAAATTATATTTGTGCAAAGAATTTGAATAAGACGAGTCATCAAAAAAGATGGCACGGAATCCGGGGTAACAAACTCAATGGGACGGAGGGAGTATATGTATATATATAAATATTAAAAATATTAAATAGTAATAGGACAGACCTAGCGACGGGGTCAAGGATATATCTGACAGATTATGCCAGACATATTTCTTTTCTGCTACCTGCTTTTAATTAGTAGGCCGGACTTACCTACACGAAACAGTTATTCTTCTACTATTGTGCGCCTTGTTATATAGAAGTTCTAGATCTCGTGTAGAGCTAAAATTTTATATACAACGTAATTATTATATATTTTTTTTAGGCATCTTAGCTAATAAAAATTCAAAAATATAAAATTATAGATCGAGGGCTATAATTGTTTATAAAAATTCATCTCAATCCTACGTCGTATGCTAAAGTAGTCATAGTGGACTCAAATGAAACATATATACAAGTATAAGCAGCATATTGTTCACTGTAGGCTGCCAAACTGATCATCTACATAGCACTCCCTTCCGATCATTGCTCTAGGAACATGAACACTTTACAGATTAAGTTAAACCCCTTTAGGGTGCACATGTTCGTTGTTCACATAAGCAAAGTTTCTATACATTATACACTGCAGAGGTGAAGTCCTTTTTTTCGTCCTCGATCTCTCGAGCTAACACCCTTTTAAACAGTACAACACTTACGTGTTATTTTTTATAACACTGTATATATATCAAAAAGGATATATATACGACACACTACACCCCAACAACATGCATGGCAACTACCATGCGACGACATTAGTAGCTAGCACTGGCCCTCGACCTCCAAGCTTCTGGGAGTGATGTGGAAGAAGTGATCCCAGGCGTAACGGAAGCTCACGGCGCCCATGCTCGGGATGGGCTCGCCGGCGTTCACCAGGTAGACACCCCCGTCGTCGGGGCGGAACATGGTCGGGTCGACCTCCACCGTCGTCGCGAAGCCGCCACCATCGACGCGCACGTTCCTGACGCTGCATGGGCACAGGTTTTTCACCTGGACCTCGAACACCGCGTCGCCGCCGGCCGTCCTCGCGCCGGTGTTCATGGTCTGCACCTGGATGCTGGAAGTGCCGCATGGCTCTCCGTTGGTACCTGTTGCTGAGTAGGTAACAAATGCTTTGAATCTTTCAGGAATACATACGACCAATACCAATAATTAGCGTTATTAACAGTACTCTTTGGGTACCAAGGAATAATGTGTGTACAGATGATACATATATATCAATATACCCGGCCGCTAGTGAAAGTTTGCACAATCAGCGGGAGGATTTGCAAGGCTTACCCCGAAGAGAGACGGCGAAGAACAGGACAGTCAGGAGCTTGATGGCAGAAGTGGCCATGTTTCTTCTTGTATATGGGCACAAGATCGACTTGTAGTGCTAGCTGGCAGCTTGCTGATGTTGCTAGCAGTTGGAGATCAGCTATCTAGCTTGTTTTTGACGAAGTTGTTGTGCAGCATTGTTGTATTTATAGATCGAGGCAGACAGACAGGGCCAAGGCTCCCTGCAAGGGATTGGTACGAATCTATGCTGCTGCATTTGGTGGTCGCTTTCATTGTGTCCCCATTGACTCAACCATCCGAAGACCAAGACGAAGACCTGTGGAGTTGCTTACATATATATAAAATGACTGCGTCCCCAGTTCACCTATAAATCCATGCCTTCGGAGCTAAGTACGTCCATGTATGAAGTTGCAATTATCCAAATGAACTAAGGAAAGATGGATTTAAAAATGCATCTAATAATCCCTTTAAATAGTCCTTTCCAAAGGAAAAATGAGACTCATCCGAGATGGAACTATAGTTAGACGCTAATAAGAGAAAATAGAAATGACCAAGTTTTATTTGAACTGCTGTTATAGAGTTCTTGAACATATATAGATAATAGGTAGCTCTATCTCGAAGTAATTCAACTAGGTGACTTATTTCTATTTTCATGTAAAAGCATAGGATGGACTGTAAACAAAATATATATGTTCTCACAACCAAACATTATTTTATTGTTATCAACGGTCCAAATCGATTTGAGATATTACCTACTGGTAAGTAAAAGGAACACCTGAGCATTGCCCTTTATTGGTTGCCATTATCTATAGATGCATCTCATCAATTTCGTAGAGTTTATGACGATACGATGCTCTGAGATCTCAAAAACCAAATGGGAAAAATTGTTGGCTCGAGTACCTACAACTCCATGGGAGCCTCACACCAAAATTGCATCTAGTACCAATGCTTCTATAATATACAAATGGGCAACCAATAAATTTCATAAGTTCATAAGCAACCAGCCAGCTTTTGATCCATCTCCACTACGTTCAACACCTCTTTTAATTTTTAAACGAGCCCGAACTTTCCAAGAAACAATTGGGTGTGCTTTAGCTTGATTATAGTAGTAGAATTAGAATCTAGGCCCATCATCAACACACAAAACCAATAGTTTCCGTGTAGCTTTTAGTAAGGAAAAACTAACAGTTTCTTAGCCTTTATGAAACATGGAGTTTCTTGGAACTTGCTAATTGTTGTTTGGATAAAGATGAACAAGCAACATGGGTGAAGTCGCATCTTAATCTCAATGCATATATAGATGTCTCTCTCGAGCTATACCATCAGTGCATGAGGTAGGGGTAGGTGAAAAAGGCTACCAAGAGGTACATGAGCCTTTCCTCCTTCAAAGAAAATTGTCTTCTCTTTGTAAAAGAAAGAAACTTTAGATATATTTGTGTGCGTGTTTTTGGTTGAGCTGAGCTGAGCTGATTTTGGTTTTTGCTTTGCACTAATGTCTTTTTTTTTAATAAGTACATAGTACAACCAAGACGCTCACAACACTCGCGCACACTCACCCCTATGAACACACGTATGTAAACCCTGTCCCTATAAGCACCTCCGAAGGACTGGCCTGGAGATTATAAAAGTCACCATTTGTGTCTCGTTTATATTACCACTTAAAGCATAACGCCAAAAAATCCTCAAATAAATCAAGGAAAATAGGAGCACCCATGCCAAGTCAAGGACTTGAATCTGATCTATGATCCAGCCCCTCTCTCGAATTTGCTTATTTGGCCTACTTTCAAATTTTGCTTATTTTCTTGGCCTTTCTGTTAGATTTGAGCCTTAACGGTGTTAAGTGGTACGCGAAATGACTCTTTTGCCACTGAGGCCTATTGAAACATATCAACAATGTTTTTGTACTGTTTGTTCGGCACCAATATTTTATCAAGAATAATACACAATAATATGTCCAAATGTACACTTGAATTATTGTGTATTCTTTTTAATAAAATATTGGTGTTGAACAAACAGTACGGAAAGTTGTTGATCTTTTTTCAATTGGCCTTAGGGGTAAAAAATTTATTTCACATACTACTTAACACCGTTAAGGCCCAAAACCGATGAAAGAGCCATGGAAATAAGCAAAACTTGAAAGTAGGCCCAAGAAAAAAAAAAAAAAAAAAGGGGGGCCAAGCCACTAAGAGCAACTTTTAATAGGGCCAAGAAAATAATTTGCTCATCAATTATTGTCTATTCTTGCTAGGTGATTTAGTTTTCCCTCAATTGTGTTGATTGGGGCCATAAAACTTTGCATAGTTGCAATTAGGCTTCACTCTCCAAAACTATGATGTAGGGCCTTTAGTATCCATAGCTGTCTACCACAATCTTTCATTATGATTACCCCAGAGTTCGAATGGCTCAAATCGACTCTACACGCTGAGCGAACCACACCTATCACCATCTCACTTAAGCTTTGGTCCTCACTTCATGTAAAAGGATTAGCCTGGTGATGGTGGGATGGACTCTAGAAGCCTTATATGTTGGGTTTATCCCACCTTTAACAACCAAGGTGAGACTAAACTCTCCACATATATCTCATTAACATGCAACATGGACCACTATATGGGCCAAATTCCAAACTAGGTTGGATGTGACAAGTACTGATTAGAGCATGTTAGGCTGCCCAGTCCTTCGGAGGTGCTCATAGGGGTAGGGTTTACGTACGTGTGTTCATAGGGGTGAGTGTGTGTGCGTGTGAGTGTCTGCGTTGTACTGTGTAAAAAAAAAAAAAAAAAAAAAAAAAAAAAGTAGCTAGAACAAATTGTAGGTGGACAGTGGGTCCCCTTGACTCACCCCTCTGGAAGTGAATTACCTTTCCAGGAAGTCAATTGAGTAGGATTGAAGAGGTGCCAGATTGAGTTTAAGATGGCTTTCGTCCAATTGGTCTAGAGTTAGGAATTGCAGGACTGCTTGATGCTCTGTTTTATCAAAAGATTTCTCAAAATCTAGCTTTAATTTAATCTAGCTTTCTCTTGGTTGTAATAGGCTCAGCTTTCGGGGTTATTAGTTGGAGGGACTGCCTTACCCTCTTTTCTTGTTGTTTGTTTGCCGATGTGTGTTCGCGGGGGTTCGGTAATCATGCGACTACCGTCTCCCCTCTTGTTGTAACAAAAGTCTCTTCTGCTTAATGAAAAATGCACCTAGGCATCATCACGAAAAAAGATAGGTATGAATATATTCCACTACCCAAGCTAGGTAGTCTTGTACGGTTCTGGATTTGACAAAGCCAGATTGGTTCTTGCGGATGAGGCCTTTGATGACTCCTAGCAATTTGTTGGCCAACAAAAAATTTAGCATCTTTATTGAGGTAATTGAGTAGAGTGATAGGCCGATACATTCTAGGCTCTTCTCTTTGGAGTCAGGTAATGTGAGAGTTGTTTATGCTGCTAGGCATATTTCTTCGTGAAAGATGAACCATAGAGCTCATACATGTCAAGTGCCACCAGCAGCCTTTATGAATTCATTGCTTAAACCATCAAGGCCTAGTGACTGGTTACTTGCGAGTTTGGCCAGTATCTCATCTACTTCCTCCCTGTGAAAGGTTCTTCCAGTGAGCTCACAACCTCCCTTGGTTGGATCAAATCACTGAGGTTGAAAAGCATTTTGTTCAATTCTGAAACTCCTAACGTTTCCATGTAAGAGGTCCACAGAAGAGCTGCCTTATCATCATCGTTCTTCAGGTTAAGGCCTGAGTTGCCTGGTAGAGTTATAATTGTATTTTGTTTCTTTGCCTAATTGTTGCATGGGCACGAAAAAAAAAACCAAAACCCTGCCCTTGTAGTTGTTTTTATATTATGTGCCAAAGATCGGAGTAATAGTTGCAGACTTGGCCCGTGGACCCAAATATAGTTTCAGAATCTAGTGGTGGGAGCAACAAGAATTGGGTAGCAGGATCCATCACTACTACAAAACGTGCTAGTGGTAGCGACATACCCATCCATGCCAACGACGTCGATAACCACCCATCCTTGGAAGGAGAGTCCTGAGAGAAGACTGTCGGAATCACGAGCCTGCTGTTGAAGAAGGACGAACATCAAACCCACCACAATGGGTGACATCCAAGAACTTTATTCAGAGAAATGCTAGAGGAACTAGTACGTAGCTAGATGAGCTCTGTTGGATCTGGATTTCAGAGCCACTACTGTCTTTGAACGGCGGTCTTCAATCGGATGATTCTATCCCTGCGCGACCACATTTTTTATATAAACGAAAAAATTGGTCATCATCTCTTGAAGCCAAGAGAACCACACCAATTTTTACAAGAGTTCAACACACATAAAACCAAACCCATTCAAAATTCAGTAGAGGGAAAGAACGAAATGCACCTGCACGGCTGCACCCCACAGGTTTATTACATTTTAAAAAATAATGCTAGAACAACATCCAGGAACGGCATCATAGAGAGAAATTCAAGTTCGAAGGAGGGCAGCCTCTAGGCTTGGACTTTCGGACCAATCCCCCTCGCCACACCGCGAAGTGGCGCTGACGACGGTGAAGTCCTGCGGTGTTTCCCAGGCGTAGGTGAAAGAGATCTTGGATCCCCTGAAGAGGGTGGTGGCGAGCATGCAGAGCTCATCCATCACCTTGATCTGCTTGCTGTCGATCGGCTCGACGCTGGGCAGGCGGTTGCAGCGCACGTCGACGTAGTCCTGCGGGCACTCGCATAGGTTCTCGAAGGTCACACGGTACTCCGGCCGCCCCTCCACCACCTTCCCGTCTTCTCCTGCGAGACCTTGATGTCCGACAGCTGACACCGGCCGCCTATCTGCTGCGCGTGGGCTATGCGCGCATGGAAGCAGAAGGTCACGGCGGCGGCGACGACGAGCAGGAAACCGGCCCTAGCAGCCATGGAAGTTACTGCCATCTGAGTGGTTTCGTGTCTCTGGCTCTCTCTTTTTTTTCTATGATGATTGTGTTCTTGATTGAACGAGGCAGTGAACAAAATGGGTGTCTCGTAGGACTAATTTATAGAACCAAGATCACCAGCAGAGATAGGGTTTTGCTTGGTTATGGGGGAGGATATATATAATAGGTATGAGATAAATACCACGCGTTAATTTATTTGTTGTATGGATGTAATCGTACCTGTATGCAGTGCGCGCTGGATGCAGATGATGCCTCCTTTTACTGATTTCCTGATTCGTGTTCTTGCGTTTCGATCTGATACAATCTTGCAAACACATTGTTAAGGCATGCCTTTTTAGTTGTATTGGATGAAATCCTAAACAATCTGCCTGGATTCTGGCGAGTTAAATATAATACACTGTTGTTAACTGCAGCTGCATCTCTTTTTTGGGCAATATGGTTAATCAGGAATGAGGTGGTTTTTTGACAAATGTAGACCAAAAAACACTTTTGCAGGTTCTATTCCGAGGAACGCACTGGCTTCGTCAATGGGCAAAACTACAAAGGCATGAAGATCTTCAAGACCAAATGACTTTTGTGGCTTTACATTTAGAAACAGCGGCTCTTGATTTCTTCGGATCTGATGGGTGGCTATCGTAAAGACATATTGGCTATGTTTAGTCAGAAACCTTTCCTTTTTATTTCCCCACGTGTGTGGTGGTTTTAACAGCCCAAACTGTTATTTATGTGTGCTACTCTGTAATAAGTGGTCTGATTCTATCTTCGGATAGATGAAGCCAGATTTATTTAAACCCTTTATCTAAAAAAATACCAACAAAAAATGTTTTGACAATTTTAATCCATGCAAAAATGGATTTATTTCTAATTCTAGCCTCCAGGAAACCACTGCATGCAAAACGTAATATATTAGATGTCGTTTCCTCCTTTTTGCGTCGTCAAATGAAAAGAAGAAAAGGTGACAGAACAAACAACTGGAAATACCAATAGGCATGACACGTAAATGTATAACGACATCTCCATCAGATCTCTTATTCTATATTGCATCTTCAATATAAATTATTTTAGGAAATATATGAGATTACTGCTTATAATTACCAAGTTACCTGAAATTTTCCCCTATCTGTTCACTATATTAATATTGTGCAATCTAGAGCTTTTGGAACAGATAAAGACAAAACATAAAAAAAAATGCATGCGCGCCCACTTTTATATTCAGTAGTTAGACGATATCGTAAACTGGATTAATGGTGATTTGTTGAGAATTAACAACTAACAATGTAATATCAACCAAATTTATGCACATGTTTAATGCAAAACAGTTTTGTCTCTCTAGAGTCCAGAAGAATCAGATGAAATGAGTATTTTCTTAGGGAAATGAGAGGGGGCGGGGTTGTCACCTTTAGCAGAAGAAGAAATAATGCTTCTTTTATTAGGGATACCTTTTATGTATAGGATGGGACATCGAAGATATGCTGTAGCCCTTCTGTATCTTGAAATGCTACTTAAAAGATAAAATTCCTTATATGGCCTTCCTTCCCTCTTTGGCCCTATACATTTTGAACTTTCCTATTTGATCTCAAAATTATCTTTCATTCCCTATTTGTCCTTTTCGTCAGTAGAAACCTTCAATGGCGTTAAGTGAGACATGAAAAGTCCATTTTATCCCTAAGTGCGAAAGTATATGTAACAACATAACAAAGTTCAGCTTTAATTTGTTCCGTATTTACTTTTTAGATGCTTGTAGTTTGTGTATGTGTTATAATTTGTAGTGTTATTTGCCTTCTTTCACACTGTTTTAGGTCTTCACTACTTGCAGTTCATTGATACTTGCACCATTGGCAAAAGGATTTTGTAGAGCCAGGTCCCATCTCACATGCCGCCTGGTCACGATTGGCTCGGTTCGCGTGCGTGGAAGCCTTGGGGCCACCCGGGGGCGTGCGATAGGGCCAGCCACTGCCTAGGCGTGCGCTAGAGCCAGTAGTAGAGAACAAACTTTCCGTCCAAGAGCTTTAGTCCAGGCCACCGATAGTGGAGTATGCTTTTTTAGAGTAGGGACCTTTAGTCCCAGTGGGGGGGTTAAACTAGGATTAAAGATAGACTTTCAATCCCGGTTGTTGTTGCAAACCGGTACTATCATCGTTTATCCGGGTTATGGCTGAAACCGGGAGTAGAGGTCCATCATTTAGTCCCGGTGAGCTCAACCAACCGGGATTGGAAGTTTACTACTTCTACTAACCTCAACGGCAAAAAACAACTCAATTATTACTCTTTGCTTCTCGTGTGTGTTCATTGGTGCGGGACAGTAGAATTCTTGCTCAAAAGCAGTGACCTTCATCTACAATATTGTAAAGGCTAGCAACTTCATCTTCCAATCTTTCAATGCTAAATGTGTAGATCATTCCATGTTCTATTCATATACATATAAATGTGTGGTAGATACAATGGTGAAATTTATTTTTGTTTATTATACATCAGTTAGCATTCATGTATCTAGAAACATTAAATATGATCATTGCAATGTATCTTGTCACATTTTCTATGATTTGCCCATCTTTTTGTACACATAGATATGGCCTCTCTGTGGGAGGAAGCCCTGCATATATAGATATTGTTATGCATTGTAGTCCACCAAAATGTATGATGCTACAATAGGTGCTAGAAGAGTTCTACTCAAGATAGAGCAATGCCGAAGGTTAGAAAATCCGCAAGGTTGACACAACCATTCGATCCTATGGGCTTTGGAGTGTAGACTCTAGATTTATAGTTCACAAGAGATATGGCATCCTCCGGATAGAGAAGATCATATCTATATGTTGATCTCCTCTCGAGTCATGCTAGGCGTGGATCTAGAGTCATGCCCTCCACCATTGGCACTTGTGGGCATTCAAGAAATCACAGCGGTAGTGCATCAAAGTATAAACAGTGTCATAGTCTCCGGGAAACAATGCCATAACCTCCGACGACGCTCAATTTGATCTGCCTCAATGATATTCTTTGTAGTTAGATTCTACAAGAGTTCTACTGAGGTGGTTAATTTTTAATTTGTTTGTAGACTGTGATGGTAATATTGAACTTTTCGAATAAAGGTCTTTGTTATCGTATATGTAACATTTTTAAGGTCTTTGTTATCATATATGTAAGTTTTATTTAAGATATTTGTTATCATAAATGTAATTTTTTGTTTAATTAATAGATCTCTGTTATCATCTATGTCATGTTCATTTTTATTTATTATACAACTATGTTACATATGATTATTGTAATCTATTTCTAGTACATTTTATGCGATTTGCCAATCTTTTGTGGATACTGAGATATGACCACTCTCTAGGAGAAGGCCCTCCACATATAGATATCGTTATGCACTATAGTCCATCGAATGGTGCACTCAATAGGTGCTTGAAGAATTCCACTCGAAGATAGAGCAACGCCCGAAGGTTGGAGATGTCACGGATTCACGGGCCCATTCGAACAGGTTGTCTCTATTATCGGCAACAATAGGTACAGATGTGGAAGAAAATGTGAGATAATGCAAACTTCAAATGTACCTCCCTCCAACCTTCAAAGAAGGTTATTAATGAAGGGGAAAGTATCTTCGCTTCATCCCGGCGTGACTCGCATCCTATGGACCCTCAAGCAATTCTTTGACCTAGCTCGGCGCTTGTTCGACTCGAGATCCTAGAAGAGTTCTACTGAGGTGGTTAAATTGTAATGTGTTTGTATACTTTGATGATAAACGTTGATCTATTTGAACAAAGGTCATTGTTATCATGTATATGAAATTTGTTGTGCACTTATTGTGCACTTTATAAAATGACAAAATGTCCAAAATAAAGTTTAGTATTCATGACGTTTTCATTTGACATCATTTATTATTCAAAAAACTTGCTTGTAGTTATCATTTCTTGAAATTCAAAAATGAAATTGTTCAAACAAACTAACATGATTATAATTTCCAAATAATAGCATTCATTCATTTCATAAATTGATAGAACTTGATTTTAGGAATTCTTAGGGAAAAATGATCTATTTTGAAGTTCATATGAGGGAGAAAGACTATTTACAAATTTTATGCAAAGATTAAAAAAAGTAAAACTATGTTTGTTCATATGGTTTTGGAGGACTTTTCCATATATAAGTAGGATATATCATGAAAAAAACCATAGTCCCAAGAGGGAAACAAAAATGGAGGGAAGTAGGATTTGGGAGTGCGCCAAAATTTTGGCTTAGTCCTGAGTTGTGGCTGAAACCGAAGTAAAGAGTAGGGTTTTAGTCCCGGGTTATGGTTCAAACCGGGACTAAAGGTTCTTAGTTCCGGGTTGTGTTTCACCTCAGAGACTAAAACACTACAAATATAAATTGGGTGACGTCTTCTATTTCAAATTTCATTTGATTTTCATTCCACCGCTGTCCTCGTCATCCTCCCCTCTGTCCCCCGCCATCGTCGCACCACCGGCGGCGCTTGCGCCAATGCCATCGTCCCCCCCTCCGTCCACGCCGTTGTTGCACCACCGATGGCACCAAAAGCCGACACCGTCATCCTCCCCTCCGTCCACGCCATCATCGTGCCACCATTCTCCCCGCCCGCCCGTCATCGCAGACCGACGCTCCCGCACCACGGCGCCACGCCATCCTCACACCACTGACGCCCTCTGCGTCATTCACCTCCCCACCATCATTGCGCCACCGTCTTCCTCCACGCTGTTCGAACGTCGCTGTGGAGTTTGTATATGTTTTGTTTTGTAGATAATGTATATTTATCCTATATATTTAAGTGCATACATATATCTTTGTTAGTAATATATATGTATCGCTACTCTTAATCCATGAATTGTTACTACTATTATTTGTAAAATGAAGAAAATGTGACTTTGTTAGTAACATTATTATTTTGTTAGTAATGTATGTTAAAATGACGAAAATGTGACTTTGGTACTGCATACAGACTTTGTTAGTAACATGTATAACTACTCTAAAACCAACATATATTTAGAAGAAGAGATGGTTGCATACCTATCTACACCGGATGTGCCGGCTAACTATGCATTTGAGTCGGGCTTGAACCACCATTGTCGGGGAAAGCTTCCCAAATCCAAGCATAGTAAGTAATAGCTATACCATGGTTCAAAGAGACACGTCAACATTTTGTTACGATGCAAGCATATTTTGTTCTCGATATATAATTGTTAAATGTAGACCATTCAACCTACACCATTGTTTCAAGAGACACTTCAACATTTTGGGGTTGATTACATTCAAGTTGACATAATCCCTCCGGGGAATGGACATGTGCAATGTAGAGTTGGTTTCCCCCATTCTCGCCAGGCGAGTAACGAACAAGGTCAAGTTGTATACATCTCTAGGATGAGCAATGGCCAATATCACATTTTTTGAACAAAAACCGTTGGGCAAAGCCCGCCCCCCTCCAGTTGGTAGGGAATATATTGAAAAATAAACATAGAGTACAAAAGACTTACATCAACGCTCTAACCAGAAGTTTGAAGCAAAGACTAGCAAACAAAACCAAACAAGAGGCTAGGAGGGGGGAGGGAGTTGGGGGGTGCAGCAGGAGCAACTAATTACGAGCATTGAGCCAAGAAAAAAACGAGTGATACAATGACGGCTTGATTCTCGATGAGATGAGCTTCAACCTCCTTTCTAAAGGAGACTTTCCAAGAAGAGATCGAGGGAGGCTTTCCATTGAAAATGAGGTTGTTCCTTTTATTCCAAACGCACCAGGCACCAATCATAAAAATTTCCATGAAGAAGGGCTACGAGAAGAGTTGCCAAACAATATACAGTTTTTGACGAATATTATCAACACTTGGCCAATTCATACCAATAGCAAACCAGTGACAGGCAGTCGATGAGCAATCAAAGAATAGGTGCTTCAATGTTTCTTTAGTACCAGCCGGACACATAACGCAGTTATAACCTTCTTGGAGGAATTTATTTCGCCTTTTGAGCATGTTCCTTGTATTCGGACGGTCCACGAGAAAAAGCCAGGTGAAAAGCTTAATCTTAGGAACACACTTGGATTTCCAGAGCCAAAGAATAGTTCTTGGTGGCTGTAGAGCTTTAAAATGATGATGGTAGAACTTGCTCGAAGAAAATCCTTGTGCACCCCAAAGGTAAACCCAAAAGTCATTGGCATTAGAGTTAGGGTCAGGGAGCTGCGAAAGGAAGTCCTATAGGGCCAAGAACTCATTGTATGTAGACCTGGTCATTGGAATTCGAAAACAATCGATGAGATTAATGGCATTTCTGAGATTCCATAGAGAAATATTGGTGCTTCTGGGAACCCCACTAGGTTAGGGAACACATCAGAAAGAAATCTTTCCATCAATAAGATCATGCTAGAAACCAATAGTATCCCCACAATCAGGAATACAGGAAGCCACACATCTCATATGAGTACTAGCTAAGTCTGAGAATGTCCTTCCACCAGAAGGAACCCTTCTCCCTTGCTAAATGAGGAACCTCAGTGGTGTAATATTTATTCCAGATCAGCTTAACCCACTACACATTTACTTTTCTATAGAACTTGTCTAGTTGCTTGAGCAAAAGGGCTTCATTTTGCATAGTAAGATTAATAACACTAAGTCCACCCTTAGCCTTTGGAGCCAAAACCAGATCCCAAGCAGCTAGGTTATATCCTTTTCTCCTGAAGTCATTCCCTCTCCAAAGACAGTTCTTTCTATGCTTATCAATTATCTCAATCACAGTTTTGAGGAGTTTGAGAGAGCACATATAGTATGTAGGCAAAGAAGAGAGCACAGAGTTGACCAGCTAAAGCCTACCAACCATAGTGAGCCACTAAGAACTGGCAAAGAGCCTTCTCTCAATTCTACAGATGAGAGGATCCTAATCTTTAACCTGAGGTTTAGTGAGGCCAAGAGGAAGCCCTAGGTATGTGAAAGGGAAAGAACCAAGGGAGGAGCCAAAATGAGCGAAAGAAGAGTGGATGCCCTATCATCCTCCATATTGATGGGAACCAAGCAAGATTTCTGATGGTTGACTTTTAGGCCACCATAGCTAGAAAGTGCAATGTTAAGAAGGATCACCTTTCATGACAACAATGGTATCATCTTCATATTACACTATAGGGAAGGGGAAGCCCTCCTCTTAAGGAAAAGGAGGATCAAGAAAACCTTGCTGGTACTCATGATTGATCACAACTTGTAGGAGATCAGCAGCAATGGCAAAAAGCATGGGAGAGAGAGGGTCACCTTGCTTGACCCCTCTCTTAGATTTGAATTCCTTGCCGCAGTCCCATTGAGCAGCACAGAAGAAGTTGAAGAGGAAAAAATATCATGAGTCCGATCAATCCAAATGAGGGAAACCTTTGGCCCTAAGAATTTCCAAGATTACCTCATGCTCAACAAGATCAAAAGCCTTTTCAAAATCAAGCTTTAGGATGATAATTTCTCTCCTAGAATGATGGCATTAATGAAGAAACTCAAAATCCTAGCCAAGACAGTCTTGAATAGTTTTCCCTTTAACAAATCCATATTGGTTCTCATGGACGACCTAAAGGTCAAACTTTTGCAGCCTATTGGCCAAAAAACCTTAGAGATGATCTTCAAAGAAGAGTTAGGAAGTGAGATGGGTCCGAAGTCTCCAACTTTCTCAGGGTTGTCCTTCTTCGGGACAAGAGTGATAAAAGAAGAACCCGATGCTCTTTATATCTACCTGATGGAAAAAGAAGTCCTCACACAACTTGTAGATATCAGATCTTATGGTATGCCATGTCCAATATCACATTATTAGCCCATAAAATTATGTTGTGCGGGAATGTTTAAAGGCACTTAAATGGATTGGGTACAATATTCCAACATACTCCTCTAGAATCAGAGCTTTGGAAGTGGGCTTTCACCATGATATTGCGACATTTTGTGTATCTATTTATGTTAACAACATAAATGATGTGGTTAGTTTCATGACTTATATCTAAATTTAGATTCATTGCCATGTTTGTATAAATGCAATGTTATGATAATAACCACCATATTTTTTTCAACACTGCAAAGGGAGGCGTATGACTTAGCATACACATGTTGTAGTTATGAAGCCATTGTAAACCAGGTTTTTTATCAATTGGGTGGTTACACATGGCAAATTCTGGACCACTGCTCAAGATAGTGAGTAGACCTTGTGAATGGTCCTATGAAGCAATGGAGAGTGTACTAATAAATACATTGAACTCCATCATTTACGTTCACTTGTATGAAATTAATGACCTACACTCCGAGTACGTGGTACGATGTCATGAAGTTCTAGGAATTTAAATTGGTCTTAGTTGTTGGTGGTAATTGAAAGGTCCTAAATGGCTAGAGGGGGGTGAATAGCCTAATAAAAATTTCTACAAAGCACTAGACAAACTTGTTAGAATAACAAATGGCGATAAAAGCATTTGCTCTAGCTCTACTTGTCGGCAAGCCTCCTATTGACAATTCTAGTTGCTATGATCTCTAATTCACACTCAAAGGCTAAGACACTACTTTACCCCTAGGTGAACAAGCTACTTACTCTAGCAACTAAGCAAGACTACTCAAACTACACTAGCACACTAGCTAGGAAAGTAATGCAAGAGAGCGTAGAATGGTTATACCACAATGTCGAGGCTAGTCATTCCAATCACCGGGAGTGAATCAATAAGATAACCAAGATGAAGCCAATCAACAAGAGACAAGTGGAGACACACGATTTAACCCGAAGTTCACTTGAGCACCCTCAAGCTAATCTCCGTTGTGCCAACCTTCTCACGTGTGGGTCGATGTGGAGCTCACTCCAAGCCAATTGCCTTTAGGCTTATCGCACCCAAAGCAAATGAGAGGTATCCAAGACACGAGCAATAGATTACTCACACTTAGTCTTCCCGACGAGGAGTGTGTGACCCTCTCACAATCACCGGAGGTGGCCAAGAACAATCACCAACTCTTGCCAACGCCTCCACCAATCACCAAGCCGGCTAGGGGTGGTGCTCCCCAAGAGCAACAAGAAATCCACCGGCTCACAACGATCCACAAGCGCCACTAGATGCAACGATCAAAGCAAATGCACTTAAATCACCTCAACTCACTAGAATGGATGCTCTCAAGCAAAGGAGTGAGGAGGAGGATGTGTGCTCAGCTCTAGAGGTGTTAGGAATGATTTCAAATGACCAAGAGACCTCCTAGAACCGGCCAAGGGGGTATAAATACCCCCACCACGAAATCAACCGTTGGGGTGCAAGCGCACAAAAATCAGCGGCCGGGCCTTAGCGGCCCGGACTCACCCGGTGAGTCCGGTCGGTGGGTCCGTCACAACCGACAACCCCAACCTGCACCGCTGACCGAGCCCGCCCGGTGCTTCCCGGTCGCGCGTCCGATCGATGGTTCCGGTCAGCACCGGAAGCATCCGGTCCGAGTCCGATCACAGCGTCGGCAAAAACTTCGCTGCGAGCTCTACGCGAGGCGATCATCGGAGCCACCGACCGGTGCGTCCGGTCGAGGCGGCAGCGTCCGGTCACCACTGAAGCGGCGACTTCTTCACGGAACTCCGGCGCCGGCTTCAACATGCTATCCAACAAATATACCAATTTGTGCACGAGGACTAGCATGTTTTTCACCACCAACTTGCATCCGCGCAATAGAAAATATGCATCTCATTTTCTCGAAAGCGCCGAATCCCTCGCAAGCTCGGTGGGAGGGTGAGCGGTTCCCAAACCCAACTCAACCCTACAACCATCACCGCCTTCGCAAATGTGCCAACACCACCATGTGTACATCACCATGTGCTCGTGTGTTAGCATTTTCACAATCAATTTCGAAGGTTGGGTTAGCTCTCTAGGTTAGAATGCATGCAAATGATTTTGAACCTAGAGGCACATGAGGATCGATATGTACGATAGTTTTCCCTCTTTATAGTACGGCTTATCGATCCTATAATCACTCACACCCTCTATGGTGTCTTGAGTGTAAAATCAAAATGACCCTATGATATACCTTTGCCTTGAGCCCATTTTGATCCACGATCCACTCCAAGTCATGCACTTGATCATCAATTGAACCATCTCGATCCATCCAACATGACCACCATGCATCACACTTGGCTTGACCAATCTCCAACTAAATCAAGCACTTAGCATAGAGAGATTAGTCCTAAGGATGTCATCAATTAGCCAAAACCAATCTAGAGATCTTGAAGAATGAAACTATTACGAGTTGTTGCAAACTTATGTGTAATGACTTTGTTTAAATTATGACCTGCATGAACTTTGAAAACCTTTTGGACACGTCTTGTGTGTAATGAGTTTGTTGAAATTACCATTATTTGTAATGAATCTGGATCTAAAATTTCTGTGTCTGTTTTGGGTGGGAATGATGATGTTGATATGAGCATGTGGTTCAATAGTTAGCATGTGTTCCTTGGATCCCTCTTCATAGTACGGTTTTCTTAAACTCAATAATCAACGTATAAAAAGAATTTAAAAGATAGCCATCTTTTGGAATTGGGGATCCTCAAACCACGTACATCATCCTCCTTTCTCATGTCAACTCGATAAATCTCATTAGTTCCCTAATTAGGTGATCATCAACGCCAAAACTCTCATTAGAGCTTGATTGCACTTATACTGAGGTAGCACGTTCGGTCTAACAACAATCCAAAAATACAACAATGATACAGCTAAAAAATAAATGTATCTCAAAAGAATACGGTGGACACAGAGAATTGTCACAAATCTCATGACATCTTTTAACCGTGGAGATAGTAGGTGTTGGGCATGTATGTGCCACAAGACATTTTGGCAGCTTCTAGCCCAGATTTGTCTCCTGGGGTTGGGGAGGCTTTATGTTTTGCTTTAGTTTTGCAAGCTAAGGTCTCATTTCGATGGCGTGTACACTCTTTTTGTATTTGTTTCGAGAGTAATACTAATTATACACCTGCTAATCAGGTTGAACCCACTCCAAACCCGCCCCTACCCATATTTAAATAGACCTCACTACCACCCGCCCCGTCGGCCCAATGCCCTAGCCCGCCCCAACCCAATATGTGACTTACACGCCGACCTACGACCATAGCGCCCCAACCCGTCCCAACTCGTCTGTGTCGTCAACCCAACCTATCCTAGCCTATTTCATAGTGTCACCCGTTTCCACTCATCCAATAGTACCCGTATTAAAACCCGCCCAAAAAGACTCATCAAAACCCGCCCATTAGCAGGAGTAATACTAATACCTACTTATTGGAAGTCATAAATTAAAATCAAAATATCTAGAAAGTGTGTCATATTTTATTGTTAGACTATTTTCAAATTTCTAGTAATTCCTGAAAAACCCTTGCTCGTTTGGAAAGCATGCAAAAAAATTCTAGTAGCGTGGGTTTATCCGAATTCCGAACCATGCACATCTTCTCCAATAGGTGACCACCACGCCACGGTCGAACCACACACACATGTTATCAAATCCAACTGCTCGAATTAATGTCTGCTATGCTATCTTGTCCTTTCTAGTAGACTCGAACGACGACTTTGCTACGAGCTTGACTGACTAACGAGGTGCTCCATGAAGACTTAGGAGTTGACTCACCAGATCGACATGCGTGTGGACCATACATTCAGTACATTGTATAGTACAATAAACAGTGTTCGGAAACAGACGTAAGAGCACGGACGTGTACCAGTATCAGTGGTCTGTCCGGCCACAGTTTTTGTTCCAGTGCGAATGTGACGCATCACTGCTTGGAAATTTCGCTGCAGCAACATGATGGTTGCTATCTATAGTGGTGTGAAGGCAATTGACTAATCGATTGACTTGAGATTGTATTGTGTTTGAAGAAATTTTAGGCCGGGACTCCTTCCATCTGAGCCGCTTGTTTGTTGAAACGTCCCCTGAACTTCACAGTTCAGACCGTGTAAAACTGAGCATTTCACAGTTCTCGGTTGTAATAATTCTTTTTTCATACACAAATTTTTCACCAAACTAAGAAGCAAGTTCCAAAAGGTGTTTCCGTCCACGAGCCACATTTAGCCATCACAGACAGGATCAATGCACTACGGGGTGTTCAGTTGTATCTACAAGAACCCAAAAAAAGTGCTACAGTTCCCGTCACATCAAATCTCTTAACGTATTTTTAAAGTGTTAAATGTAGTTAAATAAAAAAACTGATTGCGCAGTTTGGTTGAAAAGTGCGAGACGAATGTTTTAAGCCTAGTTAGTCTATGGTTGGACAACAATTACCAAATACAAACGAAAAGTGCTACAGTAGCCCAACCCAAAATATTTCACCAACTAAACACCCCACTCGTCAAAAAAATATAAAAAAGTTGGCCATAAAGCAAGTACTACAAGTGACAAGTTTCTAAAGGCTCCTGCAAGCAATTGGGCTCCTGTACATACTACTCTGTGGACCAAAAGCAGTGGAAGGGAAGACTTGAGACGTGGGACGCAGGCAGCGATGCACATCCACAGGACCGTTTGGTCTCCACAGACTCCTCTCCTACACCTCTCCCATTCATTCACTCTATAAATGGAGCCGCGTAGCATCACAGGCACCGTTCCATGCCACACGCAAAAACCTCCCCCAATTCAAGCCAACAGAAGCAAGAACATGGCACAGTCGGCGAAGCTGCTTCTTCTCCTCCCTGCCCTGGTTCTCCCCTTCTTGTCCAAGCGCAAGGTAACCAACACCCCTGTTTCCCTCTCAATTCTTCACATGGTGGACGTACGGTGGTTGTTGACCCATGGCGGTCGTGCCGTGCGTGCAGGTGCTCGGCCAGCAGCTGGGCGGCGCCAGCGGCGAAGCGGAACCCGACCCACCACCACCACCACCAGCACCACCAAGTGCGCGGCGTCGAGCGTGACGGTGTCGCAGTTGAACACGGGCGACAAGGCCGGCGCCGGCGGGTTCGACCCGGTGTTCGAGGTGACGGTGCGCAACACCTGCCACTGCGCCGTGCGCGCCGTCTACCTCCGCTCCGAGGGCTTCGCGAGCTCCGTCGCCGTCGACCCGCGCCTGTTCCGCCGGGACGGGCGCGACTACCTCGTCGGCGACGGGCGACGGGTGGAGGCCGGCGCCGAGGTGCGGTTCCGCTACGCCTGGGACCGCGCCTTCCGGATGACCACCGCCACCGTGCACGACGACTGCTCCTGAATCAGCGAGTCGTCGCCGTCGTCCTCGATCGGCGAGCGAGGCCAGCTGTCGGCGAAAAAGCATCGAGCTGCAGGGCAATCTGGCTGCCTTGCAAGCCAACTCCACCTAGTCAAATGCAGTAGAGCTAGCTAGCTAGCCCTGTAAACGAGAGCTTCTTGTTTTTTTTTTTTTTCAGTCCTTGATGAAATAAGGGACTTGTTGTCGTGATCGACAGGGAACTTACTTTTTATCTTGCACTTGTTTAGTGCTTCTTAACATGTTGATTAGGTTTGCTGAATCATAAAACTACGTCGGCAATATTTGTGGTTGATATTAAATAAGTGTCAAATGATTGGTTCCACAGTATTATTCAGTGTCTGTTTTGTACTTTTTCTTTGGATAATTTGTCTGTTTTGTACTGACATGCTAATACTTTTTTTCTTCTAGAAAAGCTCAATTAAATTTTGATTATATCCTTGAGTTAGTCGCAGTGAAGTGTCAGTAACAAACAGCACTTTGATCGATGGCACGTTCTGAGAAAAGAGGAAAAATTAAAGGTGCCCGGCGGTAGCACCTTTTTTTGGTGCAGAGATTTTCAGGTGCCGGCCGGGAAGGAAGGAATGAGCTTTTTGCAAGGTTGCAACTTGGCAGCGAAGGAGCTTAGTGGCTAAGGCATGTGTAATGCCCTGAAATTGCCTGCCAACTTTCTGATGTTGAAGTTTCAAAGGACAAAAAAAAAAAAAAACACTTTCTGATGTTGACCGACTATGGGTGTGTGTCTTCAGGGTTTTAGGCAAGGATGGATGGGATCTTCGCAAGCATACTTTACTTTTACAGATAGTATAATCATCTAAGTAGTCTGTTTTAGGTTAACTAGATTGAATGACTCTTTTTCTTTTTGTTCGGATGACTTGACGATTTTCTGCTTATATGGTTGGACGAGGATAATTGCGGCATGTGAGACCCATATGTTATTATTTATATTTATTTGTTTATCAAAGTATAATCATGTGAGATTTTTTTTAATTTAAATGTAATACAATGTAAAGACGATCATATCAAAAGCTAAATAAAGGCATGCATGGTTTCTATTCCTACGTTTTCCTTGTGAAATTGCACTGATTATTCCTGCATAATTCTAGCACAATTCCTATGATATTCATGTACAATTTCTGTAAAGTCCGTGTGTTTGAACCGTGCCCTAATTTGAGAATACTCCTTCGTTTCAAATTGTAGTTCATCTTAGCTTTTCTAGATCCATTTCTTTTACTACATATCTAGACATAGGGTATAACTAGATGCATAACAAAATCAATGTATCAAAAAAGATAAAGTGAACTACAATTTAGAGCGGATGGAGTATTATTTTTGGTGGCGGATGTTTCATACAGTACTTTCTTGTGGATATCTAACAAACTACTGATATATCTGCGAAAATAGATGGGATCAATAGGAAAAGGGCTAAAACTAAAACTAAAAACTTTAATGAAAGAGAACAAAAATACCAGCAGATTGCCCTCTGATCTTTGCAGATTGCACAGGCCATTACACAAGCCCAGAATGCCGTGTAGGCGTCGTCGTCCGGCACCCGGCGCCCGCCCGTGAGCCGGCCGGGCAGTGCGTGTGCTTGCGGCGGCCAGGCTGAATTGCACCGGCAGCCAATTGAAGGCACCGCCTGGACCTGAGGTGCTAAATTAAGCGGCGTGCGGTGGAAAGCGGGCTTGGCGTGTGCTTGCTTGCAAGGCCACACGCAGTGAAGCCTGTCGCTTGCGGCAGCTGGATGCCTGGATCGGAAGACTGGCCACTTGGCTGGTCAAACTGCTGTCGTGCATGTTTTTGGTTCAATTATTCAAAGATATATCACCGTGGTTTTGAGAAACATCATTATACACTTTTCTTGTTGTGTGAACATGTTTGCATGGAATCCATCAAAAACTTTGATTTTTAAAAAATAAAGTAGGGATGTACAGTCGTTGTATGAGACTTAATTATGACAAATTCATAATTTGTTTCTAGGAGAAAATTGAAAATAAAAAAAAAACTCAACTTGTACACTAAAAATAGTTTTTTTTTTTTTGCTAGAAAAAATTAGACCACCTTGAAATAGCCGAGGAAGCAAATCGAACAAAGAACCTATTTGGCACAGCTTCGCTTAGATATTTTTGAGCATTTTTTTTTTTTGAAACTAGTATTTTGAAATCAGCCTCACTTGTGAAGCTAAAAATTGTAACTTTTCTTAGCTTCACCTCACACTTATAGGCCCTATATGACATTCTATGAGAACATGTTTTACGAAAATTTACATGCAGTGTAATTTTACCAAACACTTGTTCAAATAGCTTTATACATTGCTAAAAAAATTATTACATGTTTTGCTATGTTTTTTTATATTTTTTTGGAAATGATGACTTGTAGGGGGCGCGGTTCTTTCCCATCGAATTTTTCACACGCTACGCGGCCACTGGCCTTTGAACATGTCAACTCTCCCTCGCACGTGCAACTCACACTAACTTGTGTCTATGTTGCATTTTCTTTCTCAATATATTATCGTGGCGAGTGTAAATTGATTGTTTGGGCCCCTAAATAAATTCAAATGAAAAAGGTGTCAGCTATAAAGTTTCATAACTTTTCAAGATCTATAACTTTCATTTTGGTAGTTGCTCTATCCGAGGTCATTTATAAAATTCAAATTTCAAATTTGAATTATTCAAACGTAGTTTTTCTTTACATGATCATTTCAAATGAAAAGGTTGTCAACTACTAAGCTTCATAACTTTTCAAGATCTACAACTTTCATTTTTGTTGTTCGTCCATCCGGGGTCATTTAAATTTTATATTTCAATTTTTTAAAAAAATTGAATATTTACTTAATTTCTAATATTCGTCATATTATATAGTTGGCCTACAAATTGGATTTGTAGGGGCGTCTAGATATAAGTCGTCACCACAAATATGGAGACTTGTAGGGATGACTTCTAACACCAACCGCCCGTACTAATTTGTATGGATGGCTCGTTTGGGAGCTATTTGTAGCCCCACCCCCTTAAAAAAAGGCTAGTTTTGCTACAAATCCTTAGTGACATAGTGTCACTAGCTTCACCAAGAAAGCTACCCATGAAGCTGAAAAAGCAGCTTCACTGCTGAAGTTGAGTTGTGCTAAACAGGGAATTTTATCTTAGTACTTACCACTAGCTTGTAGTGACAATTAGAGCAATTTTCTAATGGCATCTTCCTCTTTTTAGTCTTTTTTCCTCTCTCTCTCTCTCTCTCTCTCTCTCTCTCTCTCTCTTCTTCTTCTATTTCATTTATGTTGAAAACATGTAGGGGCTCTATTGTGTTCGTGCTTCATGGTGTAGGAGGACTCGAGTCCACCCTGCACTCCCTCTAAATTTACTGCTCAACTAAATTTTGTGTAGATATTCCCAACTAAAACAAAATTATTTGGAAGTTAAAGATTCCTTTGAAAATAAAATATTTTCTATGGTGTCTCCACAGAGGAGTGATTCTAACAAAGGATAACTATGCCAATCGCAGTTGTGATTCTAACAAAGGATAACTATGCCAATCGCAGTTGGCATGGCAGTGAAAAGTGTTACTTTTTGTCACAAAAATGAGACAATTAAACACCTTTTCTTTGAATGTTATTTTGCTCGTGCCATTTAGGCATGTATAAATATTGCTTTTGGTCTTACTCAACCCCGTAGTATTCCTCATATGTTGGGAGTTGGCTACATGGTTATGGGAGGAGTATAAAACCTTTAGTTCTACTAGGAGCGGCAGCTATTTGTTGGTCGCTTTGGTTATGCAAAAATAATTTGGTGTTTGTAACAAAACATTGTGATTTCTCCTAGGCAGGTGGCATCTTCGGTTATCTATTGGCCGTACATGGGCTATCCTCTAGAATGATACTTCACAAGCTTTGGTTGTGGTGGTCGCCTAACGATTGGTGCAAATGGTCACGATGTTTTTCCCGGTGCATGGGTGACGATCTAGTCTTAGGATTGATAGCTATTAGAATGTCGGCCTTTTATTTTTTTTTTTATTCGGTTCGGGTTGTGTGCTTTTGCAAAGGCCGAGAGTGGGTTTTTTAATTACTAGGAAAAGTGCCCGTGTGTTGCCACGGGAAAAAAGACTCTATATATCACAACATGCTCCCATAGTACTTCATGATGATGAAGGCCCGTGCGTTGCAATGAGACCCGTATTTATTGTATGATTTTCATATCAATATGCATTAAAAAAATATATTTTTAACAAATATATTGATCAGATTTAATCCAACACCGAATCTAACACCGATTATTCCAATTTATGCAAATACTGTGTAATACTATATATTTATTATTATTATTTATTTTTATACTTATAAGAAAAAATAGAAGATAATCTATATCCATCTGTAATAGAGTAAAAAACTCATAGAGCGTAGAATGCACAGATGTTCAACGTAAAAGCAAAATGGGCTGGATTTTTTTTTTTTTTTTTTTGAGGCTAAGCAAAATGGGCCGGATGCACAGGGAAAATATTGAAATGGGCTGGATGCACAGGCAAATTATTGCCGAATCTGGGCTTATCTCTCTGGTCCTCTCTCCCCGGACTGACTCTGCTCACTCTTTCTACCATTCTTTCACCATCTCCTCTTGAGCAGCATCACGCATATCCAGTGACGGCGGTCGGCCATGCCTGGAAGAAGGCGGTCTTGGGTGCGGCGCAGGCCCTGGAGACGGCGGCGGCGGCGGCGGCGGCGCGTACTCGGGTACAGTGGCGGCGCGCACCCAGGAGGCAGCTGCAGCGGCGGCAAGCTCGGGAGCTCGAGGCTGCGGCGACGTGTGCCCGGAAGGCGGCGGCGGCACAGGCCTCGGAGAGTCAGAGGCGGTTGCGGGATGAGCCAAGAAGGCCGCTGCTGGCCCAATGTCTTGGGGACCTCGGCTTTGGCAGTGCAAATCCAGGCTAGTCGCTCTCAAATCGTGGATCCAGTGTTGCGTCGTCGATGGAGTTGGGTGGCTGCACGTTCCTAATTCGGATGCTCGTGACTTTACTTGATTATTATCTTGCATGTCGTCTCCTCCAAAGCTTAGAACTGGATCACGCCTTCGTATTTTTATTGATTTTGTCGTGATTCCTCCATGTATATGTCTGCTCCATACGGTTTTTCTATATGTTTCCTTCATTGAGGAGGCAAGGCTCCACGGTTCGAGGGGGATTCGATGATTTTGGTTGCGCACCTGATTTACATATGGTTCGTGCATTGTTCTGATGTATTTGATTTGTACTCCCTCCATATTGAAAAGGAAGTCGTTTTGGAAAGCGCCGGTCAAACATTGGGAACATAAATGATTAATAACTTTTAAGTCGTTGAGTTTTGAAATGTGAAAATCATATCAATAGATTTGTCTTGAAAAATACTTTCATAAAAGTATACATATATAATTTTTAATAAATATTTTGATAGAAAAGAGAAGTCAAAAGTCAAGACTTTGGAGGCGGTGTCGATGTCCTAGACGACTTCCTTTTCAATATGGAGGGAGTATTCGATTTGGAACCGTGTTGGAAGACGGACAGAGGCAATACGGAGAGGGAGAGCGCAGAAAAAGAGGTGGAGGCAGGGCAGGCAGACGGAAAAATCGACGGGCGGACAGACGGACGGTAGATTGGCAGAAATTTTTGCGTTTTATTATTAGGTATAGATTCTATAAACTCGATGAAATGATTGTGAATTAATAAAATCCTCTCTTTTTTAAAAAAAAAAAAAACTAAACTTTATGTCCAGACCTAATTTAATGGTGCTGCATTACTTTAGGATAGTGATGGAACATTTTGTAATTCTGCAAAGTGATATATTGCATAGTTAACTGTCACTCCAATACGCTGACAGATTTATGACCTTGGGCTACTAGCTAACTCCAAAATAGAGAACAACTCAGAACTTAACCTCACCTTAAAAGTGGGAACAAAGCAACACGGAATTGGAAGATCTTGAGACAGAAGTCACATGAATAAAAGGAGGACCCGGAGGTACTGCACTACAGCTCTTCAAAATGTCGAAATTCCTTGTGCGCACACAGAGCCCATGGTTTGAGGTAGCTTTTGAAACCGCCATCACCATTTTTTAAAAAAAAAAATGAAGAAGGAGAAAAAGAACGAAATAAATGTTTGCTTGGCCTTACCAAAGGCACCTACCAATCTACCATGTCATTGTCAAAAAACAAAAGGCACCTTCCATTTGTTCCAATTTGGCCTATCCAAAAAACCAAAAAAAAAAAAAAAGTGTTTCAGTTTGGACTTGATCATCATTTGCTTGACCACGTGGGGCCAACTAGACAAGAGTACCAACCCGACATGCTGGAGACTCCAAACATACTTACAACAACACGTGTACATCTCCTTCCTGTAGAACATATCAAGGAGGTATTTTTTTTTTTGAAGCGATATCAAGGAGGTATTGCAAGTGTTGCAACAGTAGTGTCAGGTCAGATTAGCTTGTAGAACCAACTATTGAGGATATTATTAGAACCTTGGCTTTTTAGTAGGAGGACATGCGGTGGAGCTGCTGGCTCTTGGGCCACGGCCGTGCTTGGCGTTGGCCCATATGGCCCACGAAGGGCACTGGGAAGGATAGGCAACATTGCAAACTATGCTTCACTTGAAAAAAAAACACCTAAAGCATACTTCACTTGAAAAACACACCTGAAACACACTTCAAAAACCATTGCAACAAGATATAAACATCTGAATTAAACACTTGCAACATATGTGTGAAGCATGTGTAATATCCAGATAAACACAGTTGCAATATGCATACGAAAAACACAGATGAAACATATCTCTTAACCATTTAAAATACTCCACGCATGCTACTGCAACATGCTGTTGAAACACAGTTGCAACATATGCAACATCCCCATCTACTTTCCAAACATCTTTTCTTTCAATGTGTGTTCTGTGATGCTAATGAAATAATAGATCATCTTTTCTTTCAATGTCCGCTTGCAAAACCGATCCGGGCCATCATTGCTAAATTTACGGTGGCATCAAACATCCCACAAAACATGGAACAGTATTGAGAATGGTGTAAGTTTTGGATGCCTTTTGGGGGTAATTTTCATGCTTTTTGGCAAACATTTGGATTTGACAAGAAAACTGTTAATTTTCGTCAATCCCCACTACCAGATCCAGCCGCTTTCCCGTGAGAGCTTTAATCACGGAAATGCCCTTCTACCCACGGGAAAGGCTTTCCCGGGGGTAAATCACGGGGTATCTATCTCGTTGGGAAAAAAGGATCGGGAAATACGCCTTTCCGTGAACACAAGAGATATTCACGGGATATCCTTTCCCGTGAACTAGTTTAGCTCACGGGATAGAGTTAACGGGGAGCCCCGCCGTTAGCGGGGGGGAGGGGTGTGGAAACCGTTATGGCCTACGCGGGCCTCGTTGTACGAAACGGTGTTTTACGCTTTTATTTCTGTGAGCGTAACGGAGTAGCTCACGGGATATCGAGGCACTTTCCGTGAGTCAAATTGTGCTCACGGGAAATATTTGGCCTCTTTTCCCGTGAGTCGGATCTGCTCACGGGAAAGATTTGGCCTCTTTCCCGTGAGCTACTCACGGAAATTGTTTTTTTTTTTTTTTTTTTGTTCCAGCACATAATAGACACACACACACACACACACACACACACACACACACACACACACACACACACACACACACACACACACATATATATATATATATATATATATATATATATAGGGTGCACTTTCTATACACCCGGGAGTAGTTACACCCATATTTAAAAAACCACATTGTGTATGTGTTCATACTTGTTTATCGGTTTGAGTATGTTTAGATACTCATATTAAGATACTCTAGATCTTACTACACGAAAAAATTCGAAGAAACCTATATTTTTTTAATATATTACATAAAATGCCACTATCGTTGTATATAAAAAAAGTATATCCATATACTCAACAACGTATGAATGCATACTTAACATATATACCACCATAGATGGTCTAGTATGTTCATATACTTCATCCACATGCACTTCGTTTGGTCATATATACCACAAATGTTGAGATATACATATGGGTGTAACTACACCTAGGGTTCACCCCAGGCACTTTTTACCGAAAAACCGATTCGAAGCCGAACCGAACCGAAATATCGGTTTTTCGTTTTTCGTTCGGCCGGTTTTCATTTTTATGCGATTCGGTTTTTGATTGTCGGCATCGGTTTCTACCTCAACCGAACCGATGCATCGAAACAACCGAACATCCGATGGAGCACTGCGTAGAGTGCGATAACGAGCCCAAGATCCCTCCCCACGACCCACTGGGCGGTGCGGGCCTCACTCACATCTCATGCAAACCAAGTGACCACGGCCCAATCCATCGCGATTTCTTCCCTCTCCCTCACCTCACGCACACGCACGGCCGCACCTAACCCTAGCGGCTAGCGCGGGCGACGGAGCGGCGGCGAGCGCGGCGCTGGTCGGCGGCGAGCGCGGCGGCGGCGGGCGGGGTCGGCCGCGAAGCGAAGCGGCGCTGGGCGCTGTGTCGAAGCGCATAGCGGCGGGCGGGCGGGCGCAGGCAGCGCGCGATGCCAGCGAAGCTCGCGGGCGGCGGCCGGGCGGCTTTAAGCGAAGCCGGCTGGCGAAAGGTGGGGGCGGGCGGCGACGGCGCGGGCGCCGAAGCGGCGGCGTGGCGGCGACCCTCCGGATGCGCGAGTCCGGCGTAGGCGTACCGGTGGAGGCGTGGACCCTAAGGATTCGACGGCGGCGCGGCAACCGATTGGTAAAAACCGAAAAACCGAAAAAAAAACCGAAACCGAAATCCTCGGTTTTAGGATTTCCAGTAAACCGATCGGTTGTCTATTCTTGTAAACCGAAATTCTTTGCTACCGAACCGAACCGAACCGATTGGTCGGTTTCTACCGAATGCCCAAATGGACCTAGGGTGTAGAAAAAATTTACCCTATATATATATATATATATATATATATATATATATATATACACCACAGATTGCATAATATCACATATATTGCTCGATAAATCCATAATACCACATATATTACATAAAATCCAAGTTCACAAACTCACATAAAATCCAAGTTCACAAGTTCCATAATACCCTACCACAAGTTCAAGTACACAAGTTTTGAACCTAAATCATCACAACCTCGTACCAACGGCCCCAAATTGTCTTGTTGCTCCACGCTCGGTCCCAAGCGCCCAGTCCGGAGTTGGGTTCGAGGCATGAGATTGATCCCCGCACGTAGGGCAAAGATATTGCATTTGTGAGACAAAATTCAAGGTAGATTCTATTCACTTGAAAAAAAAAGAAGATAAATAGTTAGAAATTTCAAAGAACCACCCCCCGCACGGAGGGGTTTCCAACCCGCAAGAAAACAACGGCTCGATGGCCGACAACCACATGTCCACGTGCACATCTCATGGTGCATTCAAAACTCCGATCATATCCATTCACATTCATATATGCATATTTCGAGTTAAGGGAGACAAACTCACGGGGAGAGGCTCCAGCGGTGGAGGGAAGATTGACTACCGACCGTAGACGGGCGGTGGGGACGACGACGGCGTGGGGACATAGACGGGCGGTGGCGGAAGGCGATCTCGGTGGCGACCGCACACCAAGACCGGGCCACCAACACGCCGGAGGTACCCTAGAGAGCTTCCATGCTCTTTCGGTGGTGTCGCCCTCTCTTGCTCCGCCGAGCCCTCTCTTCCTCCACCCGAGCCCTTAGCCGCTCCCTCTCCTCGACCCTCCTCCCGTCGCTTCCTCTCTTCCTCTATCCGGGCCTATTTCAACACAAACTTAGAACACGGTGAAAGATTATGTAACGATAAATGAACCTTAAATAAAAATAAATAAACCTCAAGTCCGGGAGACCGTAGCTCGGTAAGTGGTTGGCCGCTTGCGTATCACGGCCCCCGAGCGTGTTTCTGAGCTCGATAGCTTCTTTGTGTGGTGCGGGTTGATAACGCTATGACCCAAATAGTACCGCCCGTGCTTCTTTTGCCTCCTCCCGGCAATCATGGCGATGTCCCCTCAATGTCGTGCGGGCCGCTGGGATCGAAGCTTTCTCCATACCGCTCCTCGCGACTTCGGTGTACCTACCGATCTTCTCGTAGGCGGTCGGGTTGGTGTAGGCTTCGGGCCCACCTCGTGGTTGAAGACGACATGGATCTTTATACTTGCCCGTGTGGGAGCAAGCAAAGGCCTCGAAGGCTTGATTGGCACGCCATGTGTCTCCTCCCGTGTGAGAAAAAGAAAAGTAGCTAGAATGCTTAGAAAGTATTGAGTTGCACATCGTAAAAATAAGAATTGGATAACACTTACATATCTAGCTTGGTAGGCCACGAGATTAAGGCTGCCTTGATGGTGTGGTACACCTAGCATCATGGCACGCCGTTCTCGGTAGTCGTTGTGGACCTCCTCATAATCAGTATCAACCCACTTGTCCACCGAAGCTCCCAAAGAACGCCTATGAGACAAGCACCACTGCGGAATCACCTACAGGACACCAAGTATAACACATATTATAAAAATCACATTAAGCATAATTAAACTTAGTATGACCATTCAATATTTACCCGCATGTATTGTTCTTTGGTCGATTCATCGTTTTCCATTCCTCCTTATCGAGCCTCCTTTTTATCGTATGTCACGCACCACGCCCCGATGGCCCGGCCGCCTGCCTCGTACCACATGTCGACACAAGCTTGAACAGCGTTTAGAGCCACTTCATCCGCCCACCCTCGAATCCCTCCCGATCTTGAAGTAACTCTACACATAGAAGCAATGTAATAAGTCATTATTTCTAACATTAGAATTTGAAGCGATGTATTTGTACACTACAAAGGCGACATAGACTTACCCAAAACTCTTTGATCACACGCACGCCTTGTTACTATATTTTATGCCACTTTGTCATCATAGTTGTCCTCAAAGTCCATGTATCGGGTGGAACGACGTGACAAAGATGCTCTACTCCGTCGATGGTAACAAGGCCGTGGTAGTGCTTCTTGACCAGAATACCAAGAATGCCATTGGGAAGGCGCCCTTAATCGAGTTCGCGGTGACAACAAAAGACCCGCCCAAATGATCAAGAATAATGATTAGTTCCTATTACGATTTTGAAACCCGAAAAATAAGAAAGTAGTGCTAAAATGTAAAGTAAATTGCCTTGGCTGTACTGGTCTTATGGTCGGTTTCGGTCCTCAAAGCAGGTAGTCGATCCGGGAGTCCGGAGGGGCCTCGCAAGTAGACATGCCTCTCGAAAGAGGAAGAGGAACCCCTCCCCGCATACTCGTTAGTCCCCTCCCGCGTGGTGCGACGCCGAGCGGTCCGCGTGCCGCGACACCGAGAGGTCCACGCCCTCCGCCTCCTCCTCCTCCTCCTCCTCGTGCACCACCGGTGGTGGCGACGGTGGTCGGGGGGTGCACGACGCCCGCCCCCCCCCCTACCCCGCGGGTGGTGGTGGTGGCTCGACGCTTCCCCTTCCTCTTGCCCTTGCCCTAGCGAGGATACACTTCTGAATTTCCTGGTCATTTTCTTGAGGACATTCGTTTGAGGCATCTTTTTGAATGACCCGCAATTAGATGTACATAATTAGTAAAAATGCAAAATTAAATAGAGCATAATTATGAAGAGATGAAAAACCAATAATCGAACATAATTATTAAGAGATGCATAGTATTACATGTATTAGAAATAATCCTCATCCCCGTCACGATTTTCAAGACCGCTTCGGATCATAGTCCTCATGATCACTATCATCCATGTCGTCTTCCAACATATGAAGATTGGCGGGATCCATGGGAGGAGGAACAACGTCAACACCGCATTTGTCCTTAAGTAATTTCTCTAGTAACCGTGAAGTCCTTCGTGATCTCGAACCTCCTCGTCCTCCTCATCATCAACAACACTTTCATTGTCTACTTCCATTTCGTTGGGCCCGGTTATTTCTATCACAAATTTACCTTGTAGCCCTTCTTCTTGGAAGAACTCTCCCTCATATGTGTTTGCATTAAAATGGTAATCGTCCCTCGTTTGGGGACGGGTAGTCTACCGTGTGGCAATACCTTCTACACAACATCCCAACCCTTAAGCCGCTCGTCGTCCCCGGCAACACCATGGGAGATAATAAACTTGTGTGGCATGTTGAGCCACATTGTAGACATCATCTCCACCATCCGGGAATCTTATCGAATCCGAACAATCCCAAGTTGTTCGAGGTCCGAATTTGTTATTTCAGATCGAACCAATGGCACTTAAACACGACGAGAGCAAGTCGTTTAGAGCCGGAGAAATGGAGTTCGTATATTTCTTCAATTCTTCCATAATAACCTTTAGTGCTAGTTCCATCATCACCTTTAGTGAAAACTCCAAAGATTTGTGGTTTTTTCGGTTTGGTCAATTTCGCTCATAGCTCGTTGTGTGGTAGCGATATCCATTCACGTCATAACAGGTAAATGACCTAACCCCGGTCTCAAAGCCATTGGCAACTTGTATGAGCTCGGGATGCATACCGGATCGGTCAATGCCCGCAAGCTCAAGCGAGGATATATGAAATGAGACAGGTTTGTTAGCATATCAAACGAGGCGTTATTTAACATGAATTGGACAAGATTACGGCGTTTGAACCAACTAATGAAATCGGGTTTTCCATTGCGGCACGACCGTCTAAGCAGGGTGTCCAATTCATGTCTTCAGCGGCGTTCGTTGACGCCAGAATTGCCTTTGAAATTTCCTATACCAACGAGAGACAAAAGGGTTGGATGCGAGAATATTAAGTACTAGAAGACAAGTAGGTTCTATGCTTAGAGTTGTGACTTCATTTGTATGTAAGGAAGCCTCTGTTTAGCCCACGGGAAAGACGGCTCACGCGGGAAACAATTTCCCCGTGGAGCTAGACGGAGGTGTCACGGGAAAGGGGCACGGAGGGGACGGAGTGGGGCCGGGGCTAACGGCCGGTTACCTTTCGTGAGTGAGTCCCAGTCCTCACGGGAAAGAAGGGGGCTTTCCGTGAGCTACACCTCACGGGAAAGGTTCTATCCGTGCGTAGTTTCTTTCCGTGGGGTTTTCTGTTGCTCACGGAAAGGATCTTTCTTTCCGGTGAACGGCCGACGAAACAATTCCCCACGGGAAAGCGCGAGAATCGGTAGTGCCCATTCTTATATGATATCTTTGTGCAGCCTATATGCGAGAGGGAGGGAAAAGATATTTGGGTGAGCAAAGTGCAAACATGATGCTCAAGATTGCTAAGGAACTTAGCGGCTTGGACAAGCAGACAGGCAAATCATCTTTCGCCGCAAGACATCAATGGAGCAGACCGGAGGACCTAGATGAACGGTAAAGGTCGTTCTCACGGCATCTAGGTGTGTGTGCGTGGTCGTTCCGCGACTCTCTTTTCTTGTTTTGTTCATCTCTTGGTGATGGCATGGAGGTTTTGCGCCGGTTTCCGTCGCTTAGTCGATAGTGGTCGTGTCTAATGATGACCATGTTTGAAACTACCTAGCTCATTTGGTAGTTCTAGTTTTGGGCTGGCGTGCAAAGCATGGATGCACTACTACAGATTCGCTCATCACTACCGCCGATATCTTTGCCGAAATTTATTCCACCGGCAATGATGAACCACACCCGGCAAAGGATGAGCCGTTCAGCGCTGGACAACCCGAGTAAACTCCACGGGCTTGACTAAATCCGGTGAAGATTTAGATCACCACCGGGTTGAATCGTTCCCCGGCGAAGGGTCTTGATGGACACGAGATCACTCACGGGTTTTGAATTAGAACCGAAAAGCGATTTGAAGATTGACACAACGGGTTGAATTAGAACCGATAGCGATTTGGGAGGGGAAGCAAAAGGAACCAATAGCTCGCGGTGTTGAATGAAGAAGGAACAAGAAAAAACAAACGATAGAAACGAGAGAATGGAGATGAATTAAAAACGACTTGAGAGTCATTATATATTACTAGATAATATATTTACAAAACGAAAAATAAAAGAAAGCGGCGGCCGCCATCGCCTCCGCCGCCATTACATACACGCCGCCATCGCCTCCTCCTCCGGCCGGCCGCCTAGGCCCGCTGCCGCCGGCCGGCCCCGCCGCCGCCGGCCGGCGTTCCCACCGGGCCGCCCGAAACTCCACCAAACTTCGCCGGTATCCCCTAGCGAGGATGCCTGGGCGATGGCCTCACCTTGAAGGCCAGAAGTTCGCCTTCTCCACCAACGGCCAAGGCACCGATTGGCAGGCAATTTCTTCGCCCGGTGTGGGTGAGCTCGAGGGCGCCGTGGAGGCGCGCCACGGTGAAACAAAAGTTCCTCGTTGGTGTAGACGCCGGCCATCGTCGATGAAGAAGAAGCTAGCTTCCTCGGTTTATGGAAAGAAAGAGGCTAATTAGCGATAGAGATGGTACCAAATCAGGCGTTTTATATAGTAGCAAGTCATGGAATGCATGCGGTCCATTGTCATTCCCAAGACGTGGTGCCATGAAAACGATCAACGGCGCCACGACCGGCTCATCCAATGGTCGTCGCGACGGCCTATCTCCCCACGAAAGGCCGACCTGCTACGCATTTGCGTGCATTTCAATGGCCGCCTCCTACGGCACGGCGGCGTTTCCCAACACCCAATCGAAATCCCCGGTTCGATCCCCAACAAGCCGTTTTTGACAATTTTTTCAAGAACGATGATCGAGTTTAGCATTGTTATTTTGAAACAAGGAATGCATGCTTCACATTGTTTACCATTGCTACAAGATCAACCACACGTACCTTCGATGCCGACGGGTGAGGGAGCGGGAGGGAGGGAGGGAGACGAGAGACTTGCCGGGCCGGAGCACGAAAATGACACACTCAACAAGTCGTAGCACGTCCACAACACAACCGCCGGGCTATTTAAAGAATCAAACTTTGTACCGCCAACGGATAGCCATCATCGTTTTTTTTCTTTTTTTCCACAATCCGAGTCGCCACGTTCACTTAGCGTGTTCCACGGTGGCTGTCTTTGCATGCATGCCGCCGCTGAGAACCGCATTCGCATTAGCATTCACCTGCCGGTTAGGAAACCGGCGGTGTCTGCGGAATCGATGAGAAAAGCATGTGGCACCGCCACTGCGGCGTCGGCCGGGGTTAAATCAATGTCGGTTAAAAGCGCTGGCGGGTGTAGTTTCACACGGCGGTGATGATGTGTAGATCACTACGGTGCAGATCTTTTCGCGGTGGTAGCCGATATCACCGCCGGGTGAAAACTTAGACCCGGCAGTGATTTCAAAAATTCAACGACAAAGACAGGTTCTCAACTCGACCGGTCCGACCATCGCACCAATGTTGGCGCATCGCCGCCCGTCCCTCCACAACGGCGATCAACTCAACCACGCCCATCTCGCCTATTTAAAGCGGCAAGGGGCGTCAGTTTTGCACCCCATTTCTCCTCTCGTTCTTGCATTCTTGGTTCGTCCAAGAGTTCCTAACCCTCTCCTCAAAATACTGAGAGGGCTTACTTTTTGAATTTTAGTGTCATGGGTTTTGGATCTAGGAAATCTTTTTTTCTCCTTATTTTCCTTGTTCTTCGTCCTCGATCTTCTTTGCTAGCAGTACTTTTCCAGTTCCACATACATATGGCCTTTCTTTGGGAGAAAAGCCCTCCACATCTGAGATATGCCTAGTCCAAGAAAATGGTTTACTGAAAAGGTGCTAGAAGAGTCTTACTCGATGAAGGAGAGACACCAGGGGCTTGCGGCTTACGTGTGGGTGCCATGATTCAAGATCGAACTCGGACTCATATTAAGAGTCCGGAGTCCTTGTGCTTTTGGGTGCTAGTGTTCAGCCAATATCTCAGGCACATGGGCATATATTATCCGAATCATATGGTGCATCCATGGAAAAACAATGACCATTGGATCTAGTCTTTGTGATTTCATCCTCGGTCCAATGGTCAAGTTTGGGCTGAAGATGAAGCTCCCGGTGAATCTCATCCTCCAACCTCCTCAATGAGTGCACGTAGCAGCCTCGCCACTTCTTCGATCCGAGGAGATGCTACAAGAGACTTACCGAGGTGGTTAAATTTTAATGTGTTTGTACACTTTGATTGTAGCATTGACCTATACGTGAATTGGTCTTTGTTACCATATATTTAGTTCTATGTAAGGTCTTTGATATGGAAATATATGTAATGTAAGGTCTTTGTTAGGGAAATATATGCAATCAAATTTCTTATCTGTTGTATTTCTATTTGTTATGAATGTTGATTGTCTCTTCGATATCTTTGAGTTCCCATTTTTACCCTTCATCGAACATAATAAAGACGGTTACGTCAATGAAATATCTTTGCATATTGTGAGGAAAAATTCAACAGATATATCCAAATCTAATGTGAATGAAATAAAGTTATATATGTAACAAAAACAAAGAACAGATAATGAATTTTATTCACATCCATATCCCCTTAAGAACAGATAACCAAAACCCGGCTTGCGTGAAGCATCTACTCGTACATATGCAAAGAAGATTGCAACAATGCATGCATGCAAACGTGTGAAGTGACAACATCGTGAATTCACTGCCGGATACATACAAAAACAACCGGTAGTGATATTGTATTCACTGTCGGCTCCATTCAAATAAGCGGTAGTCATGTTGTTATCACTACGGGGGTATATCTTAATACCCGGCGGTGATGTACCTGCAGACCGATCAACTACTATAAATCAAGGCGCCCGGCCGCATCCACACATACCCAAGCACGCACCCACGAGCTCCGGTCACCCCGCACGAAATCCACTCGGCTCTTTCACTCTCTCTCTCTCTCTTGCTAGGAGATTTGTTCATGGCTCAGGATATTACATTGGTAAGGATATTTTTTTCTTGTCTAGAATTCCTATATATATGCATATAAACAATACATATATATATATACTATATATATTTATGAGCTTTGTCCTTTTTTCCTTTTTTTTATCGCTCGGTGGTGGTATGAACGGTCCTCGCCTTTGCCGCCACCACAAGAACCGGGTTTCCACGCTGGCGATGAGCCATTCGCCCGTGTGGACACAAGGCCATTCCCTTATCCAGTCATCGTATGTAATTTTTCTAACATTTTTATTTCTTATTTTACTATAACAAATACATAGACAATTAGTTTAACTTAACGTCATTTTGTTGCATTTATATTTGTCACGGACTTTATCCCCAATACAATGGCTAGAAACAACACTTAGCTGGTTCTCTATCTCTGGTTTTGTGGAGACCACGACATCTAGAGCATCGTCTGCTGGTCATCAACTATATACGTGTGAAATAAGTTTTACATCCCTTCGAGGATTCGGGACACAATGACCACCTAATCCACGAGAGGGAAACGAGAGAACGACCATGCAAAAACACCGAGTACCATGCCGTTTCCTTGTGCTTAGATTCTCTTCGGCGTGTTTGCTACATTATGCGATTTCTCGCACTTCAAGATATTTGCCTTTTGTCTGTTGATAATATCCCCCCATGGCAATATAGCGAATATGTTGGGAGTTACAACCATGATGATGTGGTAATAAATTAAATTCATCATTTTGGCAATGCATATTAGATAGATTCACATCATCCTCATTCATTTTGATTCTCCCACTTGCAGATTTTGCTCCACGATCTTACTTATGCTGCATGTGGCTTGGCGGCCGTTCTCGACCAAGCTACAGACCGACTCGGGTACGATTGGGACTTCTGTGCACACCTCGGCCAGCAAACTACGGAAGGGCGACAATACTGCATAAGGTTTACTAACTTAGACACTGGTCGTTCAGTAGGTTATATCTATGGTCGAGCATTTTTACGTCCTTGCGAGGGACGAGAGAGTGCAATCATAAGGGCATTGACCTTCATCGACTCAAGCGGATACTTAATCCGTGACATCAATTACCCGATATTTCTACAATCCTACATTCGTGTGCATGGATCACAAGCTGGACCCAATATTGATCCCGACGACGATGATGATGATTAGTGTGTTTACTATGTTAATTATTTGTAAGGTTGTATGGTTCCTTCCTAATTAATTTATAATGTTCTTGTGTTGTAGTGGTCTCAAACTTTTTCTGAGCCTTTCACATGCAAATGGGGAAGCACCCACGAAGTTTGAGATTTTTCGGAGTTGGTTTGGTACTTTTCCCAGTTTATTTGAATTTCTGCGCGACGCCACCTTGTAATTATAGTTTGAACTGAGCGTACCCACGAAAAGAGCCGGAATGCTGCTAGACTTTTCCACAGGGTCTCATGTGCCCTAGGAGGCAAATCACCGTGGAGGTCCAAGAAAAATTCTTGTGTTTCCATGGTTTAATTAGCCTTCTTGTCGCCAGTTAGCTCGAAGAAAATCATAGTAATTAAAATATTTATCGAAAAAAACCTAAGAACTTGTGTGGGGTCATATTTTGGGTGTACATGGCTGGAAAAAAAATTCAAGCCATTTCCACCAAGGAGGATTACACATCCTTCACAGAGGCACATGATCATCCATGAAGTGGCAGCATTTCTATTTCACTGCCGGTTGCGTGTAATAACCGGCAGCGAATAGGATTGGGGTGAAATTTTCCAAATCTATCTGAACCTCCCGCCATTTCGTTCCCCACCGCGCCCAAACCAGCCTTGCCTATTGTTGACACCTGTTATCCTATACTTTTATATGTCAACAAGAGATGAAATAAGGACATAAATTGAATAAATACTAAGTTCAGAGGTTTATACTAATGAATTCCACAAGTTTTGGTGAATTATGTATTTCCAGGGACTTAACAGATAAATGCAGAGAAAGATGGAGAAAGTTCCAGAATATACAAGACATATGATGACAAGACTTGACCGTGAAGCAACTCAACCCGAAAAGTGAACTAAAACATTCTAGAAGGTACCAGAGGACACCAGAAGGAACCAGAGGCCGGGAGGAGGCAGGACACTGGCGGCCGCGATCCATATTTGGCCGGCCGCCAGGTGGGGCCAAGAAGTCAGCCTCAGACTTCTAGGTCGGTTTACCACCGACTTTGTGGTTGTATCTACGCCGTTGTTGAAGGTCGGTTTGATCCAATGGTCATCGTTCATCACCAAGGCCTATATAAGAAGACCATCTGCCCCCAGGGTTAAACCCTAACTCATACCAATTCATTGTAATCCATTATCAACCAAAGTCAGGCAGAAGTAGAAGAGAGTTTCTCCACCAGAGATTAGAGTTAGCTACTAGTTCTAGTTCTAGTTCATCTAGTTCTAGTTCATCCAAGTTGATTAGCAGACAGATACAATTAGAGCTGGGTGTGCCTACCCAGAATTCTCGATCTTCAAGTATTACGGTATGAATTATATTGTATCTATGACTTTGCACTTTATTAATAATATGTGTTTGTTTCTTTGTGTTCTTACTTTATTCTAATAGTATAATTGATATAGATGTAGTTTATGATAGATATATGTATCTATTCGTAGAGCGCCTAATTCAATACTCGAGTGGGTTAGGTGGTAAAGATATTTATGTAAGCGTGGTGCTTATATATGATTTACCTGCGAATGCACCTTATATTCCAGGCCGTGTGGTAGATCGCGGGAGTGACAGTCCTGTTGAGTCCTTTGGAATCCACCCTCCGTTTATAAGACACGTGGACATTGATTATGGGGAATATCTTATTTCACTCTTGATTTTTCTTGATAGTCGTTGGGATACATGATCTAGAGTTTACTATGCTATAGATGATAACATATGCCTTAGAATAGATGTAATGACTTAGTAGATTAAATGCTATAGATGAATTCTGTCTCTTAAAGTAGTCCAATGTTAAGTCTAACTTAGTAGTTATTCTCTGTCTCTATGTGTGATGCCTCCGCCTTTATTTATCATTATAATATCTTTATCATTATTGGTTAACCCCTGCTAAAGTAAGCACTAGTAATGTAGAACCTCTCATAAGTATGCCACTTATTAATTATGTTTGTTCCCACCTTTAGATTATTCCTCCCCTGTGGTAGAATATAAATGACAAAACCCTGGATTACTCCCGGTGAAATGCTACAGTAGTATTTATATCTGTGCGCTGCGGATAGACTTTTTATATTTATTTTCTTTAGATTGCAAACAACACATATCACAAGTATCACATATGTATTTCCTAGCATTACTGCTGGGGATGACAACCCTAGCACATAGTAGTGTTAAGAGATGAACCCACCGAGTATCTTTTTGGCTTATAGCCTTAGGTGAGATTAACTCCACCTAATGCTATAGTGACGTTAGATTTACCAACAAGCATTTCTGGCGCCGTTGCCGGGGAGGAAATAAAAGTTAGTTAGACATATTAATAAATGGAAACTTATGATGAGAATCTAAACTAGGTAGCTGCTTTAGCAGAGCTTACCCTTGTTTTTCTTTTGTTTATTTTATCTGGGGTTTATCAAATTGGAAATTGATTGTGATTCACTCCACTTCATTCATCAGAATCAAATCAATCAAGAGAGCATATATCAGTTTTTGAAGCTATGGCTGGAAAATCCCTACGAGAGTTCTCTGCTCCAAGCAATGAGAACATTCGCATAGGACCAACACTGCAAATTAAAGATCTTGAGTTTGAGCTCAAGCCAAGCCTCATCAACATGATACAAGCTACTCCATTCAGTGGAAAGATTCACGAAGATGCACGCTTACATCTGCAGAATTTTCTGGAGATTGCCAACACCTTCTCACCTAAGGATGTTCCCCAAGATATCATACTACTCCGCTTATTTCCATTCTCATTAAAGGAAAAAGCGAAATCATGGTTCTATGCCAACAAAGAAGAAATCAAAAATTGGGATGAATGTTCTACAGCTTTCCTATCAAAGTTCTTTCCCACGGGTAAAACCAATGCCCTACGAGGAAAAATTACCAATTTCCAAATGCCAGAAAGGTGAATCAATTCCGGTGCTGGGGAACGTTTACAAGAATACATATCGATTGCCCTCATCATGGAATAGAAGATTGGTTGCTCATGCAAGGATTTTACCATGGATTAACACAAAGAGCACGAGAACAACTTGATGCAACTCTTTGAAGGATCATTTTTATCACTCACTCTTGACAAAGTGAAGCACTCATGAATAAGATATCAGAAAATCAAAGTGGAATCAAGACACTCAACACTACCATCAGATTGAAGAAGTTCCAGAAGAAATAAAAGCAATATCAACCAAGACGGATGTGTTATTTGATTGGCTTGAACAAAGAGCCAAAGATAAGCGGGAAAGACAAGATTTACAAGATTATATTGATTCGCATCAAATTCAAGTATGGCTGTTAATAACTCAACATCAACTCAATCACAAGAATGAAGGTTACAACAGTTACTCAACAACCCAGGTAAGTATAAAGGTAACGTCCCTAGAAACCCATTTTTAAGAGAGTTAATTGAGGAACAAGATAAGTTAAATAATGTTCTTCTTAAGAAGCTTGTTGCTCATGATAAAATATTAGAAGATATAACTCTTAAGATGGATAATTTCTCTGTTGCTTTTAAAGATCAACTTGTTTTTAATAAAAAGGTAGAAAATCAAATAGCAAAGTTATTTGCTGCAAAATCTATTGCCACTAACCTTGAGGTAGGTAAATAATATTACTACAAGAAGAGGTAAATCTACACGTGATCCTGTTGACCCAAGAAGGATAATTGAAACAGCGGTCGAGGACACCAATTACGACACTTGCAAAGCACCAAAGAACAACAATAAGACCTGTGGTACAACCAATTAGAGAAGAAGAAAGTGATGACATAGAAGATTTGACTCAAGAACCTCAAATGACACAAGACTTTCATGATGCAAATCTCTTACCATATCCCACAAGAAACCGTGGACCCCAAGTGGATGATCGGTTTACAAAGTTTGTGGAGGTAATCCGAAGTTATATATCAACATACCTCTACTAGACGCTATTCAAGTCCCAACCTATGCCAAGTATCTCAGAGATATCTTGAATAAGAAAAGACCACTACCCACTACGGAGGTGATCAAGTTAACAGAAGAATACAGTGCGGCTATCCTTAATATATTGCCACATAAGATGACAGATCCAGGATATCCAGTAATCAATTGCTCAATTGGAGATCACCAATTTACAACACTTTGTGACCTTGGAGCAAGTGTTAGTGTAATGCCCAAGTCTATCTTTGACAAGCTCAAGCATACAACCCCACGAGCCAACTTCAATATCATTACAATTGGCGAGATCAATCAATCAAATATCCCTCAGGAATTGCAGAAAACATACCAGTTAATATCAGAGGATTCTTTATACCTGTGGATTTTGTAGTTTTGAATATGCCACCAGACTCCAGAGTATCAATCATTCTCGGACGACCTTTCCTTAGCACAGCCAATGCACATATCAATGTCACAGCTGGAGAGATTACATTCAACTTGAATGGAAAGGAAGAAAAGTTTGCATTCAAACTCAGATTAGAGCTTAGCTTGATAGCAAATAAGATTGAATCAGAAATTGAAGAAGAGTCATCATCGGTACCATCTCCGGAACCGGAGAATGCACCTGATAATTGAATAATTTTGGGAAGTCCCAGTTCGAGGACTTTAACTACAGACATCTATCACAAGGTAAGTCAGTAATTATCTATATTTACTTTTACTATACAGAAAATTTATGTCCCATATAAATAATTTTACGGTGTATCACAACTCGTGAAAATATTTATTGTGGAGGCTCAAAAATATTTATTCTTACATTATTATTTTTACTCCTCGCATGTATATATTGAAAAATACCAAAAATAGAGTCACTATGTGATGGGTTCCACATGTCATACACTAATTTCCATATTTCACCTACCTTGGACAAGACATATACCACTCAAACCTCACCTACCACCATGCACCACTCTCTGCCAATCTTTTCCACCGAAAAACCCACTTAAAACCAAGGCATTGGGGTGAGCAATATCTTTGCATGAAGGTGAGTGGGAGAGGACCCACCACCATGGCGGCCGGCGCCATCACCACTGGCGGCCGCCAGCCTCGAGCTCCCTCTATAAAGGCCCTTCATCCCTCGCTTCTTCATCACACCAACATTGCTTTGCTCAACATTTCAACTTGCAATTCAAAGTTCTAGTATCCGTAAAGCTTTGGGCTTTGTAGTAGAGAGAAAGAGAAGTGAGAAGGAGAAAGGAAGTTCTTAGCAACAATAGAAAGATTTTTCTTGAGAGAGGAGAAGATCTTAAGAGCATTAGAATAATCAAGAGAAATTAGTGGAGGTGCTGTCCATATGGAGTAATCAAGATAAAACTATGTAAGGGGAAGTTCTGTCCAAATAAAAACAACCTCTTGATCATTCTTTCGAACGACTAACCCACGGGATAACTAACTTTGGACGGCTGATTTCTAACTTTTTATTCTAACCCCTCCATTAGTCTCTTGTTTGTTTTGTTTGTGAGTTAACATTTTGCAGGATGAGCTTCTTGAAATCATTCACTAGAAGAAGATCACAACGTCTCCAAAAACTTGGAGAATCATCTTCCGAGCTACATCGGAGATGAGCTATGAACGAGCAAGATGTGCCACCACATCCGGCCCCAAGCATGATGAGAAGGTTGACTTCTGATTCACACCTCAAGTTTCATGGACAATATGAGAAAGCAAGGTACAATCAATTGAAGGGTCGTAAGTTCACTCACACTCCTGAATTCGACCATGATCTTCTAATCCGCATGATGTATGGATGTTGAATTTGCTCATATTTTTCGCTTTTTTGGGGGAAACTTTTGCGAAAAATCACGTAAGACGGTTCTAAGTATTTGACCATAGAATTCCTTTGCACCCTTCGTTGCACTGATGAAGGAGTCACATTTAGATTCTTCCAACAACAATATTCTCTCACTTGGAGAAATCTAAGTGATGCACTTGGTTTCTTACACTCTTGTGTCATGGATTTAGATATAGCACTAGATGATTTCAACCAAGCAACTGTTTGGAAAGACCTGACTAATGTAGATGCATTTTTGGATGCAAAAGCCAGAGACTTACACTTACCCACCTTTCGCTTCTTCCATAAATGGAAACTTTTCACTCTTTTGCCTAGAAAGGATGGTCATAATGTTAGAGTAGGAGAGTTACAGTTGATCTATGCAGCTATAAAGAGAAGACAAGTTTCACCGATATACATGTTAGTTCCACATTGGATAGCTGTGCCATCTCTCCTAGGAAATGTCAATTGCACGTCACTTATCACGAGAATTGCCAACCACTTAGGACTCTTGGATGATAACGCTCATGTTGCCTATATAAGGGATGATAGACCTATCATAGGTTTTGATTTCTTTAGTAAGGGACATATCTTGAAGAAAATTGGAAGTACTCTTGTCATGACCCATGCTACTGTTGGGGAGATTCGGTTGCCTAACCCCGAACTCTCTATATATCGTGTGCAGTCTTATCTGTTGAGTGTGCAGGCACAACCAATTAATATGCAGAGAACCATGCCAACTCGACAGACACGTGCCCATGATCCCGTTTGGACAGGAGCAGACCCAAGACCACAAGAGCCAGCATTTGGAGGATACCAGCCATGGACCTATCCCACACCTTCACAAGCAGATTACAGTCGCGCTGACCAGTCACCCAGATTTGAACAAGGAGGCCCGAGCGAGCAGGGTGGTGATGCTCATATTCGTCGAGAAACCTATCGTGGAAGTGGTTACTTCTACGATACTCCAGGTACTTCGCAACACCCTACTCCCGAACCACCTCGTAACTCTTTTGCAGGATATGATGCATATGCGTTCCAAGGGATGTACAACACCATCCTAGACATAAGGCATGACCAGGTCAACCAGTACAACTATCAGAGAGAGTGGAATGACCGGACAGATCAGAACATCACCGACATCAGAGATACCATCGAACAGCAGAATGAAGAAATGAGTGTCATGCGTGGACGCCGCCGTCGCGGGCGTCGCTGAACCCCTGAATCAACACCAGCTTGGGGGAGTTGTCCCTACTTGTCCCTGGTAAATCTCAATGACCTGGCAGTTATCTATTTTTATATATTATATTATAGTTTGTTTAAATTTGCTTTGCTTTGTTTGCTAAAAAAAATGAATAACCATGAAAAACCAAATAAAAAGAGTGTGTATAATTAGTTTGTTTAATAAATTAGTAGCTTTCTTTTGGAGATGATGAATAGTTGCTCTGTTTTATTTTTCTTACAAATACCTATCATTGGTTTAGAATTCTCCCATGCTAAAAATAAAAATTAATTAAACTTGAGAATTTGCTTTGAGCTTGAAATTTTGTGGGAGCATATATCTAAGCTAATCTAGGTAATTGACGGATATGATATGAGATAGTCTGAGCTGCTATTTATCTTACTCCTAGTTGCACTAAATTCTGGAAGTTTAATTTGTGAAAATTTGAAAATTGCATGATGAGTTTCCTATATGACGAGAGAGTTCGAAATTCCTACCACTGACCATATACATGTTTTTAGAATAGGAAAACTCTTTTATCATGCATTACTTGTTTAGTATTGAGTTTAGTCAACCATTGAGACCCTTGGGAGCTTGTCATACAATTCCACTTACACATCTCCACACATATTTCACACCATATACACACCACATACCCTTCATTCATTTGCTAGCCATCAAAAATGTTTCACTCCTATCCTGGAAGTAAACACCAAAAATATTCTTCATCTCTAAACTTATTCTCAAAATCCCATTTATGCTCCATGTGTTTTATTATCTCTCAAATATCTGTTTGACAAAGAAGAAACTTTGGGCTATGCTTAAAAAGAAAAAAAAAAAAAGAAGAAAGGGGGATGAAAAATGGACAAGTGTCCTACGGGCGAGTAGAGCCTACCTCCCTAAAGAGATGAAAAATGAACACAAGTTCGAGGGCGAGTAGAGCCCACATCTCTAAATAATAAAAGAGAGAGAAAAATGGACAAAAGTCCGAGGGTGAGTAGGACCCACCTCTCTAAAAGAAAGAAAGAGAAAAAAAATAAATAAAAGAGAGTAAAAAAGGACGAGTGTCCAATTGAAAACAATGGGTACTTAGATGCCCACCTCTCTGAAAAAAATAATAAAAGAAAGAAAAGCTAGCCCAAGTTCTCTTTTGTGTCTTATTTAAATTTCAAAAAGAGAGATCAATTTCTTCAAAGGAGCATAGTAGAATTAGAATCATTATATCCTATCACCACCACATATCCACCTCACAAATACATTCTATATATTCACATTGTATGACTTGTTCCTTTGGATCCGTTGTTTGACTTTACAATATATGCTTTGCAAGTATGTATCTTTGTCTCCGATCTAAGAGCTCCGAGATATAAGTTTTAGTAGATAGGTTGAGAGAAGACATGATACATTTTGCCATGTTCCATAAATACCATATACCTTTTGAGAAGGCACCACATCATTGCCTTCTTGGTAAGGATCCAAAAATACCACATATGAGAGACTTGAAAGAGTCATACAATGGAAACTCGAGTTTTATTTTGAATTTTTTTAAAAAAACTCGAGCAACAGAGGTGAAATGAAGAGTTTGAGACATAGTGCTTGACTTGATTGTTCTATCTTTCAATTACCCAAGATTTAAGTGCAGATAAAAGCCCCATGTTGTTCAAAGAAAGATTAGAATGTTTCACCTATCTTTGGAGGAGAATTTTAGATTGATGACATGTGTATTTGTGAGATAATAATTCATTGTAGCAACTCCGATCCACTCTCGGTGAAAAGCTTTGCTAAGAGACTAGCAAAGGTTAAGGTTAAGGGGGAGCTTGTTGACACCTGTTATCCTATACTTTTATATGTCAACAAGAGATGAAATAAGGACATAAATTGAATAAATACTAAGTTCAGAGGTTTATACTAATGAATTCCACAAGTTTTGGGGAATTATGTATTTCGAGGACTTAACAGATAAATGCGAGAGAAAGATGGAGAAAGTTCCGGAATATACAAGACATATGATGACAAGACTTGACCGTGAAGCAACTCAACCCAAAAAGTGAACTAAAACATTCTAGAAGGTACCAGAGGACACCGGAAGGAACCGAGAGGCCGGGAGGAGGCGGGATTGCGGCGGCGGCCGCCGATCCATATTTGGCCGGCCGCCCGGGTGGGGCCAAGAAGTCGGCCTCAGACTTCTAGGTCGGTTTACCACCGACTTTGTGGTTGTATCTACGCCGTTGTTGAAGGTCGGTTTGATCCAATGGTCATCGTTCATCACCAAGGCCTATATAAGAAGACCATCTGCCCCGGGGTTAAACCCTAACTCATACCAATTCATTGTAATCCATTATCAACCAAAGTCAGGCGCGAAGTAGAAGAGAGTTTCTCCACCAGAGATTAGAGTTAGCTACTAGTTCTAGTTCTAGTTCATCTAGTTCTAGTTCATCCAAGTTGATTAGCAGACAGATACAATTAGAGCTGGGTGTGCCTACCCAGAATTCTCGATCTTCAAGTATTACGGTATGAATTATATTGTATCTATGACTTTGCACTTTATTAATAATATGTGTTTGTTTGTTGTGTTCTTACTTTATTCTAATAGTATGATTGATATAGATGTAGTTTATGATAGATATATGTATCTATTCGTAGAGCGCCTAATTCAATACTCGAGTGGGTTAGGTGGTAAAGATATTTATGTAAGCGTGGTGCTTATATATGATTTACCTGCGAATGCACCTTATATTCCGGGCCGTGTGGTAGATCGTGGGAGTGACAAAGTCTGTTGAGTCCTTTGGAATCCACCCTCCGTTTATAAGACACGTGGACATTGATTATGGGGAATATCTTGTTTTGATCTTGATTTTTTCTTGATAGTCGTGGGATACATGATCTAGAGTTTACTATGCTATAGATGATAACATATGCCTTAGAATAGATGTAATGACTTAGTAGATTAAATGCTATAGATGAATTCTGTCTCTTAAAGTAGTCCAATGTTAAGTCTAACTTAGTAGTTATTCTCCGAATCTACGTGTGTGATGCCTCTCGCCTTTATTTATCATTATCATATCTTTATCATTATTGGTTAACCCCTACTAAAGTAAGCACTAGTAACAGAACCTCTCATAAGTATGCCGGTTATTAATTATGTTTGTTCCCACCTTTAGATTATTCCTCCCTCGTGGTAGAATATAAATGACAAAACCTGGATTACTCCGATTGAAATGCTACAAATGGTATTTATATCCGTGCGCTTTTGCGGATAGACTTTTTATATTTATTTTCTTTAGATTGCAAACAACACATATCGGAAGTATCACATATGCATTTCCTAGCATTACCTGCTTTGGGGATGACAACCTAGCACATAGTAGTGTTAAGAGATAAACCACACTGAGAGTATCTTTTTGCTTATAGCCTTAGGTGAGATTAACTCCACCTAATGCTATAGTGACGTTAGATTTACCAACACCTATATATATAGGTGAGTGGCTCGAGTGAAATTTTGGCAAGCCATTTGAACACCGCGCCATTCGTTCCCCACCGGCCGAAAGAGCACCCGATTCGCCCGGCGGGGCGCACCACCAACTCTAACGTCGCCGTTCGTCGTCCCCTACGCCGCCCGGGCCGTCCGTTCGCGCATGCCCGGTTGTTCCGCTCCGGCCGAATCGAGGCTTGACGGCGTTCTCCCACGCCCGCGCTCCTCCACTCCGGCGTCCCCCAACGCCAAGGCCGGCATCCTCGCCCCTTCGGCCCCTTCCACGGTGAGAACTAATTATCCCTTTAGGTGTTCGAGTTTTTACCTATGAGAATGAGAACTAATTCGCCGCTGTCCTAGCCTCGCGTCGCCCGCTTGGTCTTCCTCCACGCCGACGGAGGTAAGCGAAATAATTAATACACAGTTTGAATATACTTTGCGAGGCGAATTTTTTGAGCCTAAGCTTATGGTAGGACAACAATTACCACAAACAAATAAAAAAAGTGCTACGTTGCCAAATTTTAGGCGAACTAAACACAACCGTTATTGTTGAGCCTTGATTCCATATCGGACGGTTCGAGGGGGGAGGTAACGCCGTAACGGCACTTTTTGGCTTCAGCGACCTTCAGTATCCTCGTGGCGGCGGGTCAATCCTAGTTTACCTCCGAGCATTCCTAAACCCCTACCTAAGTTAGGGTTTCCACACATGGCGACCACGACGCCGCCTCCGGCGATCCTAGGCACGCTTGGCGACTTCACATCGCCGCCACACCTCTGCCGTCCGCAGCCTCATGACGTCTTCCTCTTCACCGCCCGACGCCGACCGTCCGCGACCATGTCCCTCCTCAAATCCACCAAGACAAGATAGGAGCGCACGAGGCGCACGGAAGCAGTGAGTGCGTCGGTCACCGCCCTTGAGGTGTTCGTTGAAATGCCCGCCTCGGTCCGCAACCCCGTGCTCGAATTCTGAATGAAATTCATGAGTTAGTGTTGTTCGAAATCCAGTTTGGATATTTTAAATATATGTACGTGCTTACATGTATAGGCAAGCATGGCGTGGTACGTAGTGTTTGTTGGTCGTCGCCGATTGGGGATCTATCTAACACGGAAAGATTGCTATGCTCAAGTCCAAGGCTACGCTAATTCCGCTTAATTGAAGAGAAGCCACCCCACATACTTGTGAAGATTGAAGAGAAGCCACTCCACATACTTATGAAGATTGCGAGAATTGTCGCTTAATTGGTTTTGGAAAGATGTCATGCTTTTATTTATGTCTATGACTCTATGGTCATTGGTCTTTTTATTTTAGAAGTTGATGTAGGCTTAGTTTCTAGAACATTAGGTGGATTTTGTTGTATGTAACCATTAAATCCTGTAATGTTTTGACGATATTAATGTATGATGATTTTTTGGATTTAAAAAGAGCTGAATTCCACGAATAAATTCAAAAATTTTAAACAAAAACGCCGGGTGGCATGGGCCCGACAGTGAATGACATACAAACCGGTAGTGTAACTACACCAAACACTATCGGTTTGAATTACAAACCGTCATCGATGACAGAAACATCACCGTCGGTTGCACTAACCAACCGATAGTCTCCACTCTAATAACGCTGTCGGGTTGAAATCAGCCGACAGTGTTCACGTAAAGTTCACTGACGGGTTCAATGTAAACCGACATTGTTAGCTCTTCGATACACTGTCGGCTCAATCCAACCCGATAGTGTTATCCCTACTGATTCGGCGTCGGTTCGTTAAAAAGCCCGGCGGTGCTCCTAATATCAACTCTGCCGGTTGGCGAACCTGTATTGCTTGGATCAAAAATCTTTGCCGGTCCGTGGAACACCCGGCGGTGTTCGGTGGCAGATGCGCTGCCGGTTCGATATCAAACCGGCAGTCTCTCCTCGCATCACCGCCCGGTGTTTTGACCGGTAGTGTTTCAAACCCCACATCACTACCGCTATGGTTACCGCCCGGTTCAGTTTTCGAAGTGAAGGGGCTTAGAGCCCGGCGGTGATGGACAATTCTGTAGTAGTGATGCTTCTTGGCAAGATGTCTGCCATCATCTTTTTGCTTCTTGGTTAAACTCTATACAACTGCTGTGTATTTTCGTTGCTAGTTAATGAAAATGGGTTACCTGTGTGGAAAAGAAAAAACTCCGTATTCCAGTTCACACGCTGCAAAAGGAAATTGACGACGCACACACAATCCATTATCCAAATGTTCAGACAATTCATGGTTGGGGGAAGAACAGGAGAAATGTTCAGGATTCACGAGAGTGGATACCAGAGATTGACACGCCAATTATTAGCACAAGCGACAAGCGATGATGGTGCATGCATGCTCTTGAGCGCCCAATAGCCAGTACATCGCGCACGAGCAGTGTGGGCTTCACACGGAGTCGTTGGCGCCACCGCCACCAAACGTGAGCCCTGACCCTTGCAGCGCGCCGTCGACGATCTCGTCCAGCCGCGCCACCATCTCCGGCGTCAGGTGATTGCGCCAGTCGCCGGCCTCGCCTTTGCGGAAGAAGCTGGCTTTCTCGATGCCAAGCTGGGTCGTCGTGCCGCTCGGTTACCCTTGGACCCCTTGAGGCTGTCCAGGCTGCAGAGCTCGACGACGGCGTCTACCGCGCCCGCCGTTTCCTCCTCCACAGTAAACGGGCAGCCCATGAACTCGGCGAGCTTCTTCACGTTGGTCGCGGGGTCCCGGAGCATCTCCTCGTACTGGAGGAACAGCACCTTGTCCGGCCGCCTCCTGCTCGCCTCCCAGTACCCAAGGACGTGGAACCACTGCGGTCCGCGGATGCAGCGGCCCTCGCAGAACTGCTCGAACGCGTCTTGGAGCGGGTACGGCGGTGGATCGTCGTCGTCTTCGCCGCCGGCTCCCTTGGCGGTGGCGGCCATTTTCTTCGTGAAGAAGAGCCAGGCAGAGACGAGCACATCCTTGGGGTCCCGGCAGACGTACACGACGCGGCAGGTCGAGCTGGCGCTGTCCGCCACGACGCGCTCCGGCAGGAGGTTGTAGGACAGGTGGGTGGCGAGCAGCCGTGGCGAAGGGAAAGACGCGAACACGTCCTCGCTCCCAGCGAACGCGAACGGCAGCTCGAAGAAGCTGACGCAGTCATGGGGGCTTCGGAGGCGGAGCGCGTGGCCGGGGTCGGACGGCGGGTGCTGCGCCCTGTTGAGCGTGGCGAAGGCGAGCGCCTTGAGCCATGTCGTGCCGGACTTGGGGAAGCTGGCGAGGAAGATGTCGTCCGGCCTCGGCTCGAAGCGCGTGTGCACGGCGGCCACGCCGGTTAGGAGATACTCGGGGAACCAGAAGCCGGCGAGCTGACGGAGCGGGTACGGTGAGCATCTCGTCTCGAGTGGCAGCGTGGGGATGAGCTTCGCCATGTCGCGGAACGCTGCAGCCCATGGCTGGCCTTCCTCGGTAGCCGGCGCCGCATCCATTGTGCGTGCCCCGGTTAATAATGCTAGCGACGCTCTACGTGCTTATGTACGCGCGCTCACGATGTGAAGGAATGGACATGAGGACATTACCGGAGAACGTGGAGCGCTGCGCCTGCGCGAATACATGCACAAGCACGAATACGATATGAATGGTCCTGCATTTTCCTGGATCAGTACGTTCTAGTGTCACGAGCACGAACATGATATCAATGGTCCACCATTTTCGTTGATCTGTTTTACAAGTTTTTCTAGAGTCCTTCCAAGATCTATTTCTATGGTAATGCTCTGGCCCAAGCATCCGGCGCCCACGGTGCCCCGTCCTCGCGCCCCCACGCTGGCATGCACCTCGTGCTAGGCTCGACAACCAGCACAACCCCAACTCCCCAAGGCAGCCCTCCGCCATCCTGTTGTTGCCCCTAGACGGCTCCTTTCCCAACCATAGCATCCTTCCCACCTCAGCGGCACTGCTCCCCCACCGGTGTCCTCCCCACCAGGAGCCCCTAATGGTTGGTGCTCCCTGTGCTAAATCTTTCTCCCAACACTATGTTCCAATTGTATGTTTCAATTGTTTCAGAAGGTTCAGAAGTATTTTACAGTTAATTCATATAGATGTTGGAAAAGTAGATGGGGATGTTGCATATGTTGCAACTGTGTTTCAGCAGCATGTTGCAGTAGCATGCGTGGAGTATTTTAAATGGTTAAGAGATATGTTTCATCTGTGTTTTTCATATGCATATTGCAACTGTGTTTATTCAGAGATTGCACGTGCTTCACACATATGTTGCATGTGTTTAATTCAGTTGTTTGTATCTTGTTGCAATGGTTTTTGAAGTGTGTTTCAGGTGTGTTTTTTAAGTGAAGTATGTTTTAAGTGTTTATTTTTCAAGTGAAGCATGGTTTGCAATGTTGCCTGTCCTTCCCAGTGCCCTTCCGTGGGCCATATGGCCCAAGGCCAAGCACGTTTCCACGCCCCTCTTTTATCCCTGGGCCGTAGCCCAAGAGCCAGCAGCTCCGCCGCATGTCCTATTAAAAACCCAAGGTAATATTCTTCAATAGTTGCTTCTACAAGCTAACCGGACACTACTGTTGCAACACTTGCAATATCTCCTTGACATGCATGTTCTACAGGAAGGAGATGTACACGTGTTGTTGTACATGTGGTTGATAGTATGTTTGGAGTCTCCAGCATGTCGGGTTGGTAGGTACTCTTGTCTAGTCGGCCCCACGTGGTCAAGCAAATGATGATGAAGTCCAAACTGAAACACATTTTTTTTTGTTTTTGGATAGGCCAAACTGAAACACGTGGTAGGTGCCTCTTTTTTTTTGGGCAATGACATGGTAGATTGGTAGGTTCCTTTGGTAACTGTTGACGCGAAATTAGGGTTCCACGCCAAGCACATCGGGAGGGCCTTGGACGCCCACGGAGGATGCAATCAACCTTGAAGCAGCGAACACCGCAGCGTGATCGGCCATAAACGATCAATAAGTCGTTATGGCCGATGTAGAGCTCGGTAACGGCTAGAAGAACCTCCGAACACACCTTCGGAAAGACCCGTCGGGAGAACGCACGAGAGGGATGCCCTAGGACCGGCAAGGCCGCCTAGAACGTCGACGAAATTCGCGGAGAACGCCGCCGAACAGCAGGGTAGAGGGGAAGTTGACCTACAAGTAAGACGGTATTAGATGTGTTTGTCGATTGGATGTAGATGGGATCAAATCGGCCATGAACCTCTTTATTATATAGAGGAGGGTGGTCTTATCCTTTTAGGAAACCGTCCTTGGACGTTTCCAATCTCTAAAAACCGACCCAAACACGATTAGAAAATAGATCGGTTCGGGATCGTACGGACACGACCCGTCACGTATCGACCGGACGCTGGATCGGGCCGACCGGACGCTCCGGTCACCAAATTAGGATTATCTTAGAACTTTTGGTGTGCAAGGGATATTCCACTTCTATAAGAAAAACCCTTATTAGGAAATAAATAGGATTGCTTCTAAAAGGTATTCCAATCATATAAGAAAACATTTAGAGAGATTGTTTGGATTACAAGTCCCACTAGCCGGGCTATATAAGTAAGGGGTCTGTAACCTCTCAGGGGAACAAGCAATAAAGAAAATAATCTTGTGCCCTCTCTCTTCCTCTCCACCACCGCCACCACCCCCTGCCTGCGCCGCCGTCGCCGACCGCCGCCGACCACCACCATGCCGCCACTGACTGCCGCCCCTGCCCTACCACCGTCGCCGCCCTCGCCGTTTCCGTCTCCGCTTTGTCATCAAATTAGGATTATCTTAGGACTTTTGGTGCGCAAGGGGTATTCCACTTCTATAAGGAAAATCCTTATTAGGAAATAAATAGGATTGCTTGTGAAAGGTATTCCAATCATATAAGGAAACCTTTAGAGATTGTTTAGATTACAAGTCCCACTAGCCGGACTATATAAGTAAGGGGGTCTGTAATCTCTTAGAGGGAACAAGCAATAAAGAAAATAATCTTGTGCCCTCTCTTCCTCTCCCACCACCGCCGCCGACCACGCTTGTAGCGCCACCCCACGCCGCCACCCACAGCGCCGCCGCCGCCGCCCTACCCTACCAATGTCGTGCGTCCCCAACCGGCCACTAGGGCCGGCGCCGCCTCCATGCCGCCCTCGCCGTCGCCGCCGCCCGAGAAACCGCCGTGGTTGTGTCACCGGCCCAATCTAACCGATGCAGTGACATCGAGCCTCGATTTCAAGTGACTTCTAAGACCATTTCAAGTGACTTCTAAGACCAATCTCAGTGCGAGTTTCATGTTCTTATTTTCAAGACTACAAATATTGGAAACAAGAAACATATTCTAGACCCACTAGCCGTATTAAAAAACCATTCTGTTATAGTTACTATCTACAGAGATCTTGGGGCTCAGTGCAAGTTTCATGTTCTTATTTTCGAGACTCCAAATATTGGAAACGACAAGCACATCCTAGACCCATTCATACGTATTCAAAAAAAATAACATTTTGTTATAATAACTATCTATAGAGATCTTGGGGTGATATATGTACTTTGATCACTCAAAATGATTTGTATGAACAAATCAAACAAATAAAAATCCATAAAATCCAAGAAATTCAAGTGATGGGGCTACTTTGCACGGATATGATTAAATAAGATCAAAGAGTTACAATCCGTGAGTGAAAATTAAGGGGAAAAACAGATTTCAAATCAGGAAATATATACAACAACAAAGCATATGTAGATGTCAAAATAAGATAATTAAAGATAGTTTATGGACTTTATTGTGCAACCAGGCCAGTTCGATAACCAAATAAATTCATTTTGTTATTGAGATCTTTGGTAAAATTTCCACCCTTACAGCACAATTTTATTTGATTTACGGTGCACTTGTACAATAGTTACCATAATTGTTTTAGAGTAACTAAGTACTAGGTGCAGTTGGTGTAATTAAAGAATATGTGCATTGCTAATACACAAAAGATCGACTCTTGAGAAATAAATTAAAAAACATAGAAAATCTATTCCATTAAATGCAAATACAGAAAGATATAGGGTCTTCTTGGTACATAGTATTCGGGATACCTCACAAGGAAGAAACTCTAATTCTACCAGGTTTCTCCACATATAATCCTAGTAATATTATCATGTAATCCTATTAATAACTATCACTTTGTAGCCGACTAGGATCCCTGCCTTAGAGGACTATATAATGGAGGGCAGGGCTCCCTAAATCGACACCTCAATCATAACTCAATAGATCTCTTAAAGCACAGGACGCGATACATTCACCTAAATAGAACGTAGGACGCCATCTTGGCATACCGAACTAGTATAAATCATCGTCTCTCTGCGTTTACCATCAAGTTCCCGCATAACGCCGACACCCCTCTGAACAAATCTCCGTCTCAAGTAACCCCGTAACGGAGCTATCGGTTAAAAAACACCGGCCAGCTGGCGCGCCAGGTAGGGGCTTTCAGCACTATAGCCTTCGAGAGGTCGGTGGACCTCAAGATCCACATTTGCCGTGGCGCTCTGCGACTCACACACAGCACTCATCAACAACTCGCCGTGCTCACGTTCGTCTTCAACATCGTTCATGGAGGCTCTAAGCAACGACAACACGGCGAGGCTGAACCAACATCATCATCCGTCCGGACGCGAAGTGACGGCGCAACTCGCCGCGAACTGACAGCAAGTTTTGGCCGATGCGTCGCCAACTGCGGTCCCAGGCCACGGAGTGTCTGATCGCGGCACGCATACACTAGCTGATTAGACAACATCGGTTCCGTGCTGATAAGACCACCACAGCACGAGCAGGGACGACACCAAGCAGGCTGTCGGTATCAAATTTTCATCGTCAATAGAGCCCACGCAGATGCGAACTAGGATAAAAATTTAGCTATGACAAACTAATTACTATTGATTTATAAAAAACGCATACATGTTAATAAACATAGATATGTATATATAAGTTCACTACAGACAATTTGGAAGTCATAATTATTTGAAAAATGCCAAACAATGGTACGTGGAAAATTGAATTAACATATCGTGCAAGCGCTAAGTGCTGGGCGAGGTGGGGGTGGCCTAGGAAGATTCATCCTTCGATGTTTTAAGGCTTGAAAGCGCTTCATGATTTTATTATTATCAAGTCTTTTAAATATATCCTTCATGAATAAATCGATCACTCATTATTTGAACAAATTTTCTCAATTTCTCACCTTTCATTTTTTTCCAACTCCACTTGCATCTGCAGTGAGACCGGCGTCGGCGGTTTTGCGGCATGGTCTTGGGGGCGAGGATTGGGCGAAGGTCGATCGGGCTGCTGTGGCTCAGTTTTTCCACCTCGCCGGGCCTCGGCGATGATCTTGCTGATTACCCCTGATCTCCATCTGTCGCCATGGTCAAGTCTGGCCGGGCGGCAACGAAGGCGGGAGGGACTGGGGAGGCGGCCAAGTTCCTTGAGCAGGAACGAGCGCACCACGGCGGCCACACGAGATGTCGATTGCAATCCTCTGATGTACTCCCTCCGTCCTATGGAGTTTGTCGTTTTTGACTTTTTGAACTTCATGTTTGACCATCCGTCTTATTCAAAATATTTATAAAAATAATATAATAAATTAATTAATATTTAAGTATCTTTATTGATAAAATAAGTCATAAGAAAATAAATTATATTTGTGCAAAAAAAAAATTGAATAAGGCGAGTCATCGAAAAAAAGATGGCGCACGAATACAGGGTGACAAACTCAATGGAGCGGAGGGAGTACGACAGATGTAATGCTGTGTCGTTCAATCTCCTATTGCTATACTAGTCCACTGGGCCGGCGCACTAGCTAGTACATCTGTTGTACCAGCCACGACAACAACTCTTCAAGTAGAGTATACCAAGCAACGACGACAACCCGACTATTCACCGAGATCAACTAGAGTACTCGATAACTATACTAGGCGTACCCGTTGCACTAGCCTGGGACAAAATTCTGACGCACGGATCCCAGTCGGATGAGAAGCTACGCTCTGAGCAAGCAAGCAAATCATCTACAACACCATGACGTATTGATGATGCAAAGAAGCAAGCTCCAACCCAACAAGAAGGCATATTCAAGGAAAGAATGTGCAATCAACTCACCAAAACAAGCGAAAATGACGCAAGAGCAAACTAGCAATCAAAAGCTGTTACACGTACAAGATCAGCCGAAGAAACTGGCAAGCTCCGACTATTTCAAACCACAACCAAGCTATTTAGCTATCCGACTAAGATGTTCAACTATCTCAAACAACAAGAAAGCTGCCCGAGTCAAAGGGCAAATCACAGAGCAACTCATCAAAAGCTTTCTCGGATGCTACCCCAGGGGAAGGTCGCGAAACAACCCGGTGCCCGCGAAACCGCTAGGGGAAGATCGCAATGTGATAACCCCTACACTCTCGGCTCTCAACAACTCAAGGCAGCTACGCACAAGCAATGGAAAACCGACTGGAAACCGAGATGGACGATCATGCAAGCTAATGGCAAATATTAAAAATACTAATGAAGAGCTACATACATACGTGTGCACGCATCATATAGCAAAAGTCCAAAAAGCTTTACTGGCAAAAAAGGCATCAAGAAGATATCATCAAGACGAAGGTGACCAACAACACTACAAACGGAAATCTCCAAAGGTGTGGGCCATACACTATGTTATGAAAAATAAACATGGTGTCCACACCTAAAAAATCTTGGATACGTCGTCACATTCCAAAGGAATAGTGTCCTTCCAAGTTGGGAGAGTTTATTGAGGCGAGAAAGTGCCATTACGTTTCTAAGGCAAAGAACGCCTTTTTACGTAACACACCAGGTGTTAGTTACCGGGTTAAGCAATAGATTGGTCAAAAATAAGTTTAGTTGTAGTTGGTTACGTTATCGGATGAAAAGCCGCGAAAAGAGTCCGAATGGGAAGTTACCCCCTTGTCGGAAACCCGATTTGAAACCCTAGTTTGTCCCCTTTTCTTAATTTCAAAATCTAAGCAAAATTTTTACAAAACTTCAAAAGCTTCTTTGTAGATCTTTTCTTGATGAACAAAAGATATGTACAAAGTTTTTCAAGTTTTTGAGTAATTTTAAAAAGTAATTTTGAATTCAAATTTCTTCCTTTTTGACCCCATTTCAAAAAGTCATATTTGGAGGCAAAATTTGAAAATCTTCCAATTGTGAAAATTGTAGATCTTGAAATTTTTAGGCAAAGTTGCTTTTGAAGTTTTTCAAGTTCTGTTCAAATTTTAAAAGTAATTTTTAATGTCAAAATGCTTTTATTTTGCCCCAAGTTTGTATTTCAAAATCTAAGCCGAATTTGAAAATGTTTCAAAAAGAGAAAATGTTTATCTAGAAAAGTTAAGCATAGTTGCTTTTTGAAATTTTTCGAGTTCAGTTCAAAATTTGGGAGTATTTTGGAAAATAAGAAAAGGGGAAGAAGCGCTATGTGATCGTGATGTCATCCTCACCCTCTCCCCTCTCTGTTTCTCCCCATTGCCGTCGCCATGCCGTGTTGCGGTCGGCGCGCCGCCCGTGGGCGCCGCTGACTCTTCGCGTTGGCGGTGGGCGAAACCCGCGAACCTTCCGGCCCGCGTCCCCGTCCTCTTCCTTCTCCTTTTAAGGCAGCGAGGCCGCCCGTTTTCTTCTTTTCTTTTTCTTCCGGCCGCCGCGCCCGACGACCATCGTCTCCCGCGCCGTTGCCGTCGCCACCGCGTTGCCATTCCTCAAATTGGTTGCGCCACCATCTCCGCAACTCCTTGCGCATCGTTTGACCTAGCTCTAGTTGTGCCTTGTTGCGGAAGCGTCCGCCGCGCCCGTTTTCTTCCTCACGGGACGGCAAATCGCGCGCGCCGCGAACTCCGCCCGCGAACTTCGTTACGGTGAGCTTTTGCTTGCACTTCCTGGAGCTTTTGCATCGCCCGTCGTTCTCTTTCTCATGCTCTTGCCCGTTTTGGCGGCCGTAGCTTCGACGAGCCGGAGCGTCGTCGTTATCGCCCAGGAGTCCGCCGTCGTTGCCGCTGCCAACATCGTCGATCCACCTCCGATTCATCCCCGTCGCCCAACGCAAAGCATCGTCACCGTGGTGAGCTGTCGCGATACTGTGTCATCCGTTTGCCCTTAGTCGCGTCGGAAGTGCCGGAACGCCGGTCGTCCGGTGAGCTCCGGCCGCCGTCGCCAGCGACGGCGAGTCCTAGCTAGGGTTCGATTTTGGTGCGATTATGTTAGGGAAAGGGTCGCTTCGAGGGTCTTGGTTCTTTGTGCGCTCGTCCTCGGCGGGGATAGCTCCAGTAAGTCTGCCGCCGTGCCGCCTGCCGCCGTTGCCGCCATGGCCGTCGGCAGGTGTGCCGCCGTGCTCCCGGGTGCGGGTTTTGGGTGCGGCGTGTGCGCAAGGTCGAGGGAGTAGAGTGGTGAAGACCGCGTCGCGGAGAGCTCGTCGTCGACGAGCAAGCGCTGGTCAATCGCCGGTGAGCGTCGGGTCAACGTCGGGTGTGGCCAAGGATCTGTAAAAGCAAGAATAGGGTAAAGTCCGGGGGCCTAGATATAAAGACCAAGACTCATAAAAATAGTGTGTTAGACTTGTTTGTGATTTTACAAAACTCCAAGGGTTTTTATGAAAAACCGCCCGGGAGGCGCGCTGAAACAAGCCGCGATGGGCCGGCCTGTTTAGTTCTTGGGCGCGCACCGGGCCGTTTTTGGCCCAATGGTCGGTTTTCATTTAAAATTTGTTTTGTCAATTTCTTTGTATGTAAATAGTGCATGCTTTTGTAAATTTTGTATAAATTCAAGTTTTGGTTTAAAAATGCTGAAAATTTTTGTGTAGCCTTCCTATGAGTATGTCTACCCATGAAAAATTTGAAACTTTGGTTTTGAGTATTTCTTGCATGATTTAAAAATACAAATTTTAATTGAAAAATGCATCTTCTTTTTATTTTTAGAAAATAAAATATTTATTCAAAAATCATGAAAATTTATTTGGTACTGTTTTATGATGTGTCCTACACTTGTATAAAAAGTTTGGAGTCGTTTTAAAATGTTTAAATTATTTTCTATCTTAAGCTCTATTATTTCATGTGATCTATAAATTGTTTAGTGTCAAATAATTTAGGTTTTTGTGTGACTTTTGGGTTGTTTTGTGAATCTTGGATCATACCACAATCAAATGGTCCTTGAGAACTCCTTAGGCAATGGTGATAATATCTTATAGAGTAGTTCAACAAGTTGGTTTTGTTGAGTTGCAACTTTATCGTGAAGGAAAGTTGTACTCATGTGTTTATCATTTCATGCATCCATCAAGCATCATGTTTACCATTCCATCATGTTAAGCAATGCATCATTATTATGTGTAGAGAACGAGAGTGATGTGGTTTACGATGACCAAGCTTTGGAGAAGGTGCATCCACCCGATGTGTTGGTGTCAAGGGTGACGTGGATGGTCCAACCGGAATCTAACTTTTCCCCGCAACCACAGGCAAGCCCGGATACATTTAAACTTTTCCTTGTGTATTTTACAAAGCTTTTACACTTATGTTTATGATATGTTGCATTAAGTTCTAGGAGTTGAGTGATAACCTAATTGCTGCATTATCATCCTTGTTTATTGCAATACCATCCTTGTTAACCTATTAATTTCGAAAAGGCTTAGTATTACTTAGCCCTGCTTGTTTAGTTAAGCTTTTTCATCAAAATGTTTTATTTATGAATATGGTTCTCTTTTGGAAGAATAATGAGGTGTAGTGTTTAATTTGAGACCGGGCGGGACACGGGTTGTGTCTTTGGTGGTTAAGCGAAACAGGGTTGCCAGTGGTCGTGCTTGTTCCGTCGTGTCGGTTAAGGACCTTTCGTGGATTGGCCCTTGGATCAAGAATATGTTATACGCGGCCACATATACGAGTAAGCCCGAGATCTCGGAGGTGAGCCAAATCGGGAACGCATACAACCGCGCCTTTGGGAGTGGAGAGATGGCGGGAGTACAAGTTACCCTCGTGGGTTAAAGTCCCGGATTGGAGGTGTACGGTACTCTCGGGTGGCGTGGGACGCGGTCCCGTTTTGAACGGTCCAGTGAGGGTTGACATATGCAAGTTTAAGTTCTACATATGTCGTGTGGTTAGGTATCCCAATTTGGGTTTTAAGCGGTTCGAATCGGCGTTTGCTCCACGAGAAAAGGAGACTTGATCCTCGCACCGTCTTCGTAGTAATTGATGGAATATGGTTTTGAGGAAAAGAAAGTTAGTTTATGAAAGAAATGTTTACTCTAGAGTAGGATAACCTAGAGTATATGAGCTACTAATATGAATTAAAAAAATATGGAAAGTAAGGATTCACTTTTAGTAAGCTTTTACGCAAAAGAATTCTTGATTCTTGCTAAGCCTTACCTTGATTCCCCTAAACCCGCATTCCTAAGTCTTCTCCTATTTTCTTTAGGCGGGTAAGTCTTGTTGAGTACTCCGTACTCGGGGTTTGTTAACCCTTGTTGCAGGTGTTGACTCGTGTTGTTAACCAAGGTTATGTCGGTGGGCACGACATGATGCAGTTGTCTTCTAGTCCACTTTCGGCTTCGTAAATTAATTAAGTTAAGTTTACTCAAATGTAACTTACTCACATTTTGTAAAATTAATGTTATTATTCTTCCGCACTCGATCTATATTTTTGTAACAAATCTTTGTATCTCTGTAGCTACTCCTTTGTTGATCTGGTATGAGTTATCAACGGGGGCTTCTTAAGTTATCGGGTGTATCGCAGACAATTTGTCAGAGGTCTTTGAGACAATGACAGGTGCAGGTGGGCCCGTAATTAGGAGGTTCTGTTACTGAGAATGGTATCGAGCTCATACTTAGTACCAGCTACAATATTACTTTTGAAAACTTCAAAATGATTTTGTAATCTAAAAGTTTTTGAAAATAACAATTTAAAAATGATCTTCTTTCTTTCCTTATGCTTCTTTGGAAGCTTTTCGTGAAGATTTTTCCAACGAGTCAAGTAAAAGATTTTAAGAAGTTTTCATATCACCTTTTGAAGAACAACTGGAGAGTTAACTTTATCGACAATGTTCTGCTAAGTGTTTCTCAACATTTCGTTTGGTGCAGTGAAGATAGTATATAAAGTAAAGCCCTATAACCTATTAACATCTAGCATAATGAAGGCAGAGTACTCCTAACGTTGTGAAGACGTATAGGGACGAGCATGCATCATATCATCCATATAATGTTGATTCTTCCTCCTTTTAATAAGACAACTATTCTTCTTTATAGTTGTTTGTCCTAAATTTCGTCCTATACCAAGTTTTTGGTTAATGGACTTCCATTTGATAATTTTTTGCTTCATAAGTTCCAATTTTTTGGGGGCTCGCACTTGCCATGTCAACTCTATTTAAACGCCTCGGACTATTCTTTGATTTCTCAATTCATGCATGTGTCGAGTTTGGATTCTTTCAGCTTCGGCACATGTCAATCCTTCCTATTGATAGTCGACATGTGTTGGTTGAGAGTTACAATAGTTGTGTCCTATAGTGGAACCATGATCCGTAACCTGAAAAAAGCGTCGAAACCTGGGGTCTCCTATGGATCGCGACCATAAGGAATTACCGTCGGGCGCCGCTTATGTCGGGGTCTATGGTCATGATTCACTATAGTCCACAATTAATGTACTTTCTCCTTCCTTGTAAAAACGAAATTCATATCCATAATTCTTTGAAATTTTTGAAAACCATCTTGATTGCAACCATCTCTTGATTCCATTTTGCAATCAAGATATCAATTTGTTTTGTTTTAGAAACTTCTTGCAAGTCCATATGCTTGCCATATTTTCTTGCCCGTTATTTGTCCCAACGAGTTTGTCGCCTTGAAATTTTAGAAATTAGATTTTTGTTAAGGGGAAAGATCTTCATATTCAGTTATTTATGATCATCTTGTTGCATTATAAGTAGATATCATTGCATTGCATATGTTGATTTTAGTATTCATATGGTGCACATGAGGTGTTTCATATGTTTTATGAAATGAGGTTTTTGTTATTAATTGAGAGTTTGATAAATTTACGTGGGCTTGTTTAAATGTTTAATAAATTAGCTTTCATGAATGAGATTTATCAATTTTGATTGTTGCCTGTGTTCTTTGTTGAGCCTGTGTATGACTTTTGATTAAATCTTAGTTCAGCTAGCATGTTACGTGTAAGCTTTTGCCACGACTTGTGTTGTGTCGTGTATAGCTATACCAAGTTTTTGTTGGGTCTCTTAGGCGACTCTTGCCATGCACATCTCTCTTTGATCTTTGATAACTCCTTGGTTTCTGTCCTAGAATCTTGGTTGATTATTTCCAAACTCTTCTATCTAAACTCTTCTAGTATTATATCCTTGGCTTTGATCTTGAATCACCTTCATAGTGATTCTACGCCTTAGAACTCCTTTGTTTGCTATCCTTCGTTTGTAAATCCTTGGTCACCATTAATTTTTATCATATGAATTCTCTCCGTGGTTGTGGTTTTGGCCGTGGTGTTATGATCAATGATTTCTAATCATGATCCATTACAAAACTACACTAAGCATTCCCTTGCCATGAATTTCCTTGGTTATTTATCTATATTCTATCCAAGGACTCATATATCGGATCGGTTGCTTTTGTGAGTTCCTTTTTGAAAGTTACAAGAAAGGTGATCTTTGAAGAGCAAGTCAACGACATCAACATTAACAGACTACAAGAAGTAGTAGATAAGGGACTCTGCTTAACGATCTCTCGAAGGTAACGTTGATCGGTGTCAAGAAACTTATGCCGTCCTTTGTTGGATCAAGAGGACATGAAAGATCGGAAAGTTGTTGTCCATTTTCGATAAGTTTTATGTTCTTTGCCTTTTTCAATTGATTGGGATTTACCAAGCTACAATTTACATCCGACATTTACGTGACCTTGCAAAGTGCAAATGGATTATTGGGTTCGACTTCAAATTTTGTTGGTCTGCTTTCGGGTTGGGATCATTGTGGCATTCTATTGCCGCCCGCGTGTCTTCGAGCGTCGTGAGCATCCCGACCCCTCTCACGCTTCGTTTTTTCGTGTTGCGGCCTCGCTTTGTACCCGCACTCATTTCGTCGGGTCATGTCTTCTCTGCACCACACCCTCTTTTTCTTCCTCTCTCCTTGTTACGTAATGCATCGCGGACCTTCGCCATTACACGTCACGGACCCCTCCATGGCCGGTCTTTGCTTGTCTCCACGTCGCGGGAATCTGTCACCCTAAGCTTGAGCACGAGGCGCACCATAGGCGGTGGCCGCTCCACCCGTGTGGCTGCTTTTGACTCTCTCTCGGCTTCCTCTTCCTCGGTCGCCGTAGCATCTCTATCGCTCCAGCTGGCGCTATATATACTTAACCCGGGTACCTTGTTTCGCCACTTCCATCTCTCCAAAGCCCATCGCAAAATCTCCTCTAAGAATCCGAGTCGATTTCCTCCTCCAAGGTGAATTTGTCTAGTTCAAGAAGAAAGCGATCGAGAGGCGAAGATGTGGGAGCTAGTACTTCAAGCTCAAGTTCTTATTCGCAGATTCGGGTTGCCAGTCAAAGGTTCTTTTGGCGTCTCATTGAAGAAGTTCGAGTTTTTCGTCTTAGAAGGTTGAGTCTACATCCGGTCGACTTATGGCCCTAGGATTCATTCATTGCCTTCTTGACATGTTGTGCCTCCTTGATCCCATCTGTTTTACGGATGCATTTGGAGTCCTTTTTGCGTTTTGGTCGCTTATCTTCTTGATGTTCTTTCTTTGTCCTCGTGCATTTTAAGTTTACGGGTGAGACTTTGCTATGTAATAGATGTGTCACTAGACCCGGGGAGTAATCTTTGTATCCTCTTTGTATCACCAATGGTTTTGTAATCGTCTATCGTGTAGGCAAGTTCTATCATCTTTAGAGCGGTTTAAAGCTATGGAAGTCTCTCGTCGTTTTCTTGAAAGTTCCGTTCGAATCTCGGGGCGAGATGCAGTAAGGGGAAAGGCTGTAACACCCCAGGTGTTAGTTACCGATTAAGCAATAGATTGGTCAAAAAATAAGTTTAGTTGTAGTTGGTTACGTTGTCGGATGAAAAGACGAAAAGAGTCGAGAATCAGGAAGTTACCCCCCCTTGTCGGAAACCCCGATTTGAAACCCTAGTTTGTCCCCTTTTCTTAATTTCAAAATCTAAGCAAAATTTTACAAAACTTCCAAAAGCTTCTTTGTAGATCTTTTCTTGATGAACAAAAGATATGTACAAAGTTTTTCAAGTTTTTTGAGTAATTTTAAAAGTAATTTTGAATTCAAATTTCTTCCTTTTTGACCCCATTTCAAAAAGTCATATTTGGAGGCAAAATTTGAAAATCTTCCAATTGTGAAAATTGTAGATCTTGAAATTTTAGGCAAAGTTGCTTTTTGAAGTTTTTTTTTCAAGTTCTGTTCAAATTTTTAAAAGTAATTTTTTAATGTCAAAATGCTTTTATTTTGCCCCAAGTTTGTATTTCAAAATCTAAGCCGAATTTGAAAATGTTTCAAAAAGAGAAAAATGTTTATCTAGAAAAGCTAAGCATAGTTGCTTTTTTGAAATTTTTCGAGTTCAGTTCAAAATTTGAGAGTATTTTGGAAAATAAGAAAAGGGGAAGAAGCTGCATGTGATCGTGATGTCATCCTCACCTCTCCCCCTCTCTGTTTCTCCCTGTGCCGTCGCCATGCCGTGTTGCCCGGTCGGCCGCCGCCGTGGACGCCGCGACTCTTCTCGCGTTGAGCAGCTGGGCGAACCCGCGAACCATCCCGGCCACGTCCCCGTCCTCTTCCTTCTCCTTTTAAGACGACGAGGCCGCCGTTTTCTTCTTTTCTTTTTCTTCCAGCCGCCGCCGACGACCATCGTCTCCACGCCGTTGCCGTCTCCACGCCGTTGCCATTCCTCAAATTGGTCGCGCCACCATCTCCGCAACTCCCTTGCGCATCGTTTGACCTAGCTCTAGTTGTGCCTTATTGCGGGAAGCGTCCACGGCGCCGTTTTCTTCCTCACGGACGGCAAACGCGCCGCCGCGAACTCCGCCCGCCGTCGTCAACTTCGTTCTGATGAGCTTTTGCTTGCACTTCCTGGAGCTTTGCATCGCCCCATCGTTCTCTTTCTCATGCTCTTGCCCGTTTGGCGGCCGTAGCTCCGATGAGCCGGAACGTCGTCGTTGTCGCCGGAGTCCGCCGTCGTTGCCGCTGCCAACATCGTCGATCCACCTCCGATTCATCCCCGTCGCAACCAACGCAAGCATCGTCACCGTGGTGAGCTGCTGCACGTGCCTGTGTCATCCGTTTGCCCTTAGTCGCGTCAGAAGTGCCGGAACGCCGGTCGTCCCGGTGAGCTCCGCGCTGCCGTCCGCCGCGCACGAGCGAGTCCTAGCTAGGGTTCGATTTTGGTGCGATTAAGTTAGGGGAAAGGGTCGCCTGAGGGTCTTGGTTCTTTTGGTGCGTCGTCCTCGCGGGGGATAGCTCGGTAAGTCTTGCCGCCCGTCGCGGCCGCCGTTGCCGCCATGGCCGTCGTCGGTGTCCGCCGTGCTCTCGGTGCGGGTTTTGGGTGCCGCGTGTGCGCAAGGTCGAGGGGAGTAGAGTGGTGAAGACCGCGTCGCGGAGAGCTTCGTCGTCGATGAGCAAGCCCCGGGCTGGTCAATCGTCGGCGACGCGTCGGGTCAACGTCGGGTGTGGCCAAGGATCTGTAAAAGCAAGAATAGGGTAAAGTCCGGGGGCCTAGATATAAAGACCAAGACTCATAAAAATAGTGTGTTAGACTTGTTTGTGATTTTACAAAACTCCAAGGGTTTTTATGAAAAACCGCCGGGCGGTATTTGAAACAAGCCGCGATGGGCCGGCTTTGTTTGGTTCTTGGGCGCACCGGACCAGTTTTGGCCCAATGGTCGGTTTTCATTTAAAATTTGTTTTGTCAATTTCTTTTGTATGTAAATAGTGCATGCTTTTGTAAATTTTGTATAAATTCAAGTTTTGGTTTAAAAATTTGAAAATTTTTGTGTTGCCTTCCTATGAGTATGTCTAGCCATGAAAAATTTGAAACTTTGGTTTTGAGTATTTCTTGCATGATTTAAAAATACAAATTTTAATTGAAAAATGCATTTTCTATGATTTTTAGAAAATAAAATATTTATTCAAAAATCATGAAAATTTATTTGGTACTGTTTTTATGATGTGTCCTACTTGTATAAAAGTTTGGAGTCGTTTTAAAATGTTTAAATTATTTTCTATCTTAAGCTCTATTATTTCATGTGATCTATAAATTGTTTAGTGTCAAATAATTTAGGTTTTTATGTGACTTTTTGGGTTGTTTTGTGAATCTTGGATCATACCACAATCAAATGGTCCTTGAGAACTCCTTAGGCAATGGTGATGATATCTTATAGAGTAGTTCAACAAGTTGGTTTTGTTGAGTTGCAACTTTATCGTGAAGGAAAGTTGTACTCATGTGTTTATCATTTCATGCATCCATCAAGCATCATGTTTACCATTCCATCATGTTAAGCAATGCATCATTATTACGTGTAGAGAACGAGAGTGATGTGGTTTACGATGACCAAGCTTTGGAGAAGGTGCATCCACCGATGTGTTGGTGTCAAGGGTGGCGTGGATGGTCCAACTTCGGAATCTAACTTTTCCTCGCAACACGAGGCAAGCCCCGGATACATTTAAACCTTTCCTTGTATTTTACAAAGCTTTTACACTTATGTTTATGATATGTTGCATTAAGTTCTAGGAGTTGAGTGATAACCTAATTGCTTTGCATTATCATCCTTGTTTATTGCAATACCATCCTTGTTAACTTTGTTAATTTCGAAAAGGCTTAGTATTACTTAGCCCTGCTTGTTTAGTTAAGCTTTTTCATCAAAATGTTTTATTTATGAATATGGTTCTCTTTTGGAAGAATAATGAGGTGTAGTGTTTAATTTGAGACCGGACGGGACACGGGTTGTGTCTTTGGTGGTTAAGCCGGCAGGGGTTGCACGGTCGTGCTTGTTCCCTGCAGTGTCGGTTAAGGACCTTTCGTGGATTGGCCCTTGGATCAAGAATATGTTATACTGGCCACATATACGAGTAAGCCCGAGATCTCGGAGGTGAGCCAAATCGGGAACGTACAACCGCGCACTGGGAGTGGAGAGATGGCGGGAGTACAAGTTACCCTCGTGGGTTAAAGTCCCGGATTGGAGGTGTACGGTACTCTCGGGTGGCGTGGGGACGCCGGTCCCGTTTTGAACGGTCCGAGTGAGGGATGACATATGCAAGTTTAAGTTCTACATATGTCGTGTGGTGAGGTATCCCCAGCTGGGTTTTAAGCGGTTTGAATCGGCGTTTGCTCCACGAGAAAAGGAGACTTGATCCTCGCACCGTCTTCGTAGTAATTGATGGAATATGGTTTTGAGGAAAGAAAGTTGGTTTATGAAAGAAATGTTTGCTCTAGAGTAGGATAACCTAGAGTATATGAGCTACTAATATGAATTAAAAATATAGAAAGTAAGGATTCACTTTTAGTAAGCTTTTCTGCAAAAGAATTCTTGATTCTTGCTAAGCCTTACCTTGATTCCCCTAAACCCGCATTCCTAAGTCTTCTCCTATTTTCTTTAGACGGGTAAGTCTTGTTGAGTACTCCCGTACTCAGGGTTTGTTAACCCTTGTTGCGCAGGTGTTGACTCGTCTTTGTTAACCAAGGTTATGTCGGTGGGCACGACATGATGCGGTTGTCTTCTAGTCCACTCGGCTTCCACAAATTAATTAAGTTAAGTTTACTCAAATGTAACTTACTCACATTTTGTAAAATTAATGTTATTATTCTTCCGCACTCTTATCTATATTTTTGTAACAAATTTGTAATTTGTAGCTACTCCTTTGTTGATCCCTGGTATGAGTTATCAACGGGGCTTCTTAAATTATCGGGTGTATGCGCACACGGTGTCGAGGAGGTCTTTGGGACAATGACGGGTGTAGGTGGGCCCAAGATAATTAGGAGGTTACGTTACACTTTCAAACCAAAAATCTTGGATACATCATCGCATTCAAAAAGAATAATGACCTTCTAAGTCGCGAGAGCCTATCGAGGCAGAAAGTGCCAGGGAACACTGTAGAGTTCTAAAAATAAACCTAGCCTACCAGCCTTTCAAACTAAGGCGCGGAGTCTTTGTAGAGTTTTGAAAAAATAAACCCCGCCTCCCAACTAGGAGTATGTTCTATGGCCAAGAACAGCCTTTTAAAGTGGGATGTGCCGAGGAGTTTTGAAAAATAAACCCGACCTCTCATCTAGAACAACCTTCTAAAAGGCAGGATGTGCCGAAGAGTTTTGAAAAATAAACCCGGCCTTCTCGACCACAAAGAAGAAGCAGATGAGAGGGCAAAAGAATTTACAAGGCATTAAGCCAAAGGTCAACTAAACTTCAAAAAACATCTTTTAGGCGGTGAGCCTCTTGAGACACTACCTCCTTGAAATTTCGAGCCTTCTACCAAAAGATAGCCAACACCCTATCGAAAACTTGTCTATTTCTAATTTTCCATAACTTCCAAGCAAAGCAATGAGAAATATTTCCATGAAAAACATCAAAGATGATTGTTGTCTACTTCGTTCAATTCTTCTACGATGGTTAGGCTAAGGGGGCATAAAAGATTCCCAATCTTATCGGCACTACTTAGCAAATTCACAATCAAAGAAGAGATGCTTAACAGATTCTTCCGTATACTCATTACACAAAACACGTAGACAGTTAGGTTGCACATTGAAATTCCTTCTTGCTAACAGTTTTGCTTTGTTATGAGAATTTTAGGATTCATCTTTTGTTTTCTCTAATACATCACGTAAGAATTAATGCATAGGATCTCTAGTAAGCCTAAAGGAGCGATGAATAGGCCTATTAAAAATCAACTTGAGCAAATGTTAATTTCACCCGCGACACGACCACACTGAGTCACAAGAAGACACTACCGCACCTATAGAAAACTTTTGACCACATTTCAAAATGTGACGAAGAAAATTTAGATTAGGTAAATTTTTTTAGCTTTATGCGGGGTAGAGGTTCACGGATCAACAAGCGAAGGTAGTAGATCGGTGTATACAGGTAGATCAACCCTAAACCCTAAAAATCACCTCAACAACAATATGAAATGCATGTAAAGAGAATCAAGCACATGGTTGTTTATCCCATGGTTCAGCTCACCACCAAGGCTTGCCTAAGTCCATGTTGTTGAGGTTAGCCACCAAGGCTTAAGGTTTTGCAACCCTACCTCGTTCTCAAGTCAAGAGAGTTAACTCTTGAGGTGAAGGGTGAGTTTCTTAGCTTTAAGAGATGATTATATATAAAGCTCCTAGGGCTACCACACAAGTTGGCAAGCTCACTTGGCAACGCTTTTAGTAAACTAGGAGTAAAGCTCCAAGAGTAAAGAACACAATCCACCGGCTAAACACCAACCAAATACTCTTAGTATTTGGAGATTAGTGGATCTCCTCTCTAATTGAGTTTTGATGCCTCTTGTCACAAGATTTGATGGTGGAATCAAAGAATTTGAAGACCAACAATGGAGGAGAGAGAGTATGAGCATTGGGTACGTTCTTTGCAAACTAAGCGAGTGGGTAAGAAGAGACATCCAATAGAGGGGAGATGAGGAGTATAAATACCCCTCGGCCCAATAGTCTCCTAAGTGCGATAGTGCTTTGGAACTCAATTGTGGCATTGCCGCAATAGCCGTGGCAACAAGAGTGGAAAAGTGAATTTATGACGTCATATCTTTGTTTCTATGAGACATCAAGTAGACTGTCACTTTGAAAATAAATGCCAAAAAGATGCCCACGCAGGGCTCGAACACTAGACCTCTAGGATCTCAAGGTTGTGAGTTAACTAGTACGCCCGAGTAGTAAGTTCGTAAGAACTCCATTATATAATAAACAAAAATGATGAATGCCCCTTTACGGGTTGTCGAGTGGATGACGGTGGGCGGCGGTGTCAATTGGTGTACAATCACTTCATCCCTTCACATTCTACCCCTTCACAATCACTTTGCACCCGGATCTTCACCTAGCCCCCTCTTTCACCTCCTCTCTTGGTTTCACCTCGTCGGCGCACATTGGAGGGACATACATGATCCCAACAAGCCTGCAAAGCAACCTTTCCTCCTTAACCAACGGCGGGGAAAACTTGTAAAAACACTAGAATTGGTCGAGGAAATGGTGAACCATTGATATCATGTCCGCGCATTGATCGAGGAAAAACCTGTAAGCACACTACTACCTCTGTCCCGAAAGAAAAGACATTCATTTGGGAGCGGACACGGAGACCAAGAAGAACGTCAAAAAGACACGCATACCCATACTTCACTCTCAGTTCATTCACCACAAGAACATAGGAGTACTACTTCTCTCACTCACTCACTTTGTCCCCTGTCTTATTTGTTGCGTTCCCCATGGAAAATCGGCGCCCGACGAAGGAGAACAATGCCCACCGCACCCACCACCACACCTCGTCGTACTCACCTCACCAAGGCCGGGCTTCCCTCACGGGCGATGGATCCGCGATTTGGGCAGGCGGTGAAGATAAAGGAGGGTGCAACCTTTGTCCAAGTGGGAGAAGAGGAGGGAGGGCGCTACCTCCGCGCGTGGTGGGAAAGATGAAGGCGGGCCACGACCACCACGCCTTGGGTAGGAGAGAGAGGAGAGGGGTGACCTCTACGCCGGTCTTTGGAGGAGAGGAGGGGTGGTCGATAGAGGAAAAGAGGACCGCCTGGAGAGAACCATGGACTAGTGATGTGGACGCGGGCTTCTTCCTTGCGTCCTCGTGGGTAGAACGATCTAGAAAAATGGTGGACCATTAGTATTGGTATCCTGTTCATCCTCGTGGGTACTTGGCGAGATGTCCTCATCATGTTCATTCACCTCCCGTGAGCGCAGCGCCCATATAAGAGGCGAGCGTCGCTAGCACCATTAACCGGCCGGGAACGCACAATGGATGCGCTGCGAGGAACGCCGGTCATGGGCTGCAGCTTTCCGTGACATAGCCAAGCTCATCCCCACTCTACCACTCGAGAAAAGATGCCCACCGTTCCCGCTCCGTCATTTCGCCGCTTCGGCTCCCGAGACGTTCTTGGCCGGCGTGGCCGCCGTGCACACGCGCTTCCGGCCGAGGCCCGACGACATCTTCCTCGCCCGGCTTCCTAAGTTAAAACACGACTTGGCTGGAAGGCGCTCGCCTTCGCCACTCTCAACAGAGGCGGTGTTAGTATTTTGATCTCCCTTGTTTTGGGCCCAACGGACCGAACTAACCTTGATCCGCTCACGATCGGGAGCCCAACCCACTAATGGTTGGAGGGCCCCTGTTCACACCGGGCGTAAATAAATAGGAGGGTGGGGCGCCGGGCACGGCACCCTAAGTTGGCCGCCGCCACTATTCACCCCACCCACATTTCCTAAACCTAATCCGATCCATAGAACCGCAGAAGTGACGGGAAGCTCTCCTCCGCCGCCATGCGTCGACTCCGGCGGACGCCCCTTCACGCCGTCATTTGCCTAGTGCGAGAGGAGGCATCGGCGTCGCCATGGGCGCGAGTCAAGCAACAATGTCAAGACCAAGGATGGTCGGTACCCGATCTACTCCCATGTCTCTACTATTCGTAGATCTAGATGTACTAGTGTAGATGTTAGTAGTTCTTTCTTGTCAAGTAGATCTAGTATGTATCTGTTAATTAGTTGTAGATGTACTAGTGTAGATCTTTTTTTGTTAGCGTTAGTAGATGTTGTAGAACTATTGTTAGGAATATGAGTACATGTTGTTCATCCTCTTGTATTAGTCGGTACCCGTCTTGATCTCTTTGTTAGAGATCCACTAAGATGTTTTAGTTCGAACAATGGTATCAAAGCGCCTATTCTAATCGAGTGGATCTAGATCGGGTCATTTTTTTCTCGAGATCAGTTAGTTTTGAATCTCGAAACCCTAACTAGGGTCAAGTCGGTCATTTAGAACAATGAAATGTAACCGATTTCGGATCGGGAAGAAGAAAAACACTCGAGAACCGAATCCCTACCTAAAGGAAATCTCAGATCCGGCGTTTTGGGTGATGGAACCCTACCTTTTCCTCACCTTCGCCGTCGGCATCGATGCTTTCCACCGATGAACGGATCGACGGACGCGGCGCGTATCCTGCCCGCGCACGCGCGCGCCGGCGATTCATCCGCGGTGGCGCCGTTCTTCTCACCTCCGGCCGCCCATGGTGGCGCTCCCCCGCCGTCGTGGGCTCTGTGTGGGGCGCGGTGGATGGAGAGCATGGAGGGGAAGAGGGTCGAGTAAGAAGAGGGGGGGAGGCCGGGCGGCCGCCCGGCGCGCTTCTTGCCGGACGCTGGTGGCCATGGCGCCCGCCGGCGTCTCTTCATTTCTTTGGGATGTGGAATCGAAATGAGTTGGGGTTTTAGGGGCCGGCCGCCGGTTTTATCCGGCCCGAAATTCACTTCGGGACCATCGGTCGGGGTTTTCGGATCGAATGGCTCGAGAGAACACCGGCCGGGCCGTGGGCTGCGGCGCTTTAAGCCCGAGGCGGAAATAAGCTTGGCGCGGCCTCGGGCTGGTTTTTCGGCTTTGGGCGAATGGTTGGCGCCGGCCCGTTTAACCATAGAATTGATTTTCTATTTGTTTTCCATCTCGGCAATCGAAAAAAAAAAGGGCGTCTTGGGCCGGGCCGTTTTCGGCCGACCGTTTCGGGCTCTCTCGTCGCTCAGTAGCGGACCGCCTACGGGCGGGTTTTTTGATCTTGGGCGAATCGTTGATTTTGGCCCAATCGATAACTGATAAAGTTTTTATATTTTTTCTTTACGAATTCCAGCAATACTTTGACATTATTGAGTTAAGTTTTGAGTTTATTTTTCTGTTAAATTTATGAACCAACGGGATTAAATTTTTCAGAGAGTAATTAAGATTCTCGAATTATTATAAGCATATTTATTAGCTTCCATTTGCATTAGTTATTTGTTGTCTCTTTAATTAAATTGGAACCAACGGGAAAATTTAATTTTAAAAACAATTATTCAGTATTAGAAAATTTATAATATTGTTATTTTTCGACCAACGTTGATGATATCAATATTATGAATGTTTTTGTCTCTAAGATTTATGCATTAATTCTATTTCTGCCCAACTTGGTGATGTAGAATTAGTGTGTAAGGAATTGTATGTCTTTAATTCGACCAACGTTGATTTAAAGCATGCAATTTTCATGTTAAGTTACTTCAATTTTAAGTGTTCTCACCAACTTTGTCACTAAAAATTTCAGGACTTTCCCATTGGGGAGCTATGATCCCCACTCACGAATGGCTCCAACTACAAGGCTGTGGTATGAGAAATATAAGGCTGCCCTTGTCATGACCGAGGATGACTTAGCACTTGACACACCGCGTCCCCGAGCGATGGCACCGGTGAGATTAGATGGTGAGCAAGATCTTTGCTTTTGAGACTTCGTCGGCGTGCTCATATTGAACAAGTGGCTAAGTATCGGCTTGAGAAAAGCAATGGGACACATCAATAAGAAATGTCTCACCTTAGCTAAGACAACCATTTGCCGAGCCTATCGGGGAGCACTCCCAGTTGTGACACCGCCAATGAATACTTAGAAAGAGTTAAAGCTCAGTTTCATGGGACTAGCAAGACCAGTGGCATACTCATTAGAGAATTGACCACTAAGAGATACAAATATGGTGGTGCGACTCTGTTAGAACCCATGTGCTTGAGATGAGTACCATAGCGGCTAAAGCTTCTTTGCTATGAAAATGCCTCTGCCGGATCCTTTTGTCAATCATCGATCTTTGCTTCCCTCCCAGTTGAGTTTGAGGCTCTTGTTATGAACTATAACCCGATGCCGATGAGTGGAACATAGATAAGGTGATTGCCATGTGTGTGGAGCAGGAGGATAGAGTTAAGGCTTTAAAGAATGATCAGAAAGATCAGAATGACTCTGCTAACCTTGTAAAGGATGGTAAGAGGAAATTCTATAATAAGAATGCTAGCCCATCAGGGAAACCGAAGTGGGATGGCAGCTCCTCTTCAGGGCACATGGTAAGGCTACTCGGGCTCCTCGGACCGACTAGAAGCCATTTTATCCAAACAAAAAGAAGCCACACTTAGCCCCCGATCGGTGCTTGTTACGTGAGAGAAACATGGGCATCGCCGGGAAGATTGTATTGGTTTCTGAAATGGTGCAATAAGAAAGGTGAGGATATTATTACATTAGTAGATGAATCCTTGTATGTAAGTTATGCACAATCTACTTGGTGGATTGACTCAGGTGCAACAATTCATGTTGCTAATTCTTTCTGGGGATTCGTTTCGAGGAGGACGCTTCAAAAGGAGAGAAAGAAAAATTAAGGTGGCAAATGGAGTACAAACCGATGTTGAAGCCATCGGAGATTTATCATTAGAGTTATTAGATGGTTTTGTACTTAGGCTATCTAATGTACTCTATGTTCCCTCTTTTGCGTAGAAATTTAATAAGCGTTTCTAAGTTAGATGATGATGGATTTGGATGCCATTTTGGTAATGGCAAGTGTGAGATACTATTTAATAATAAGTGTGTTGGTCTTGCCTTCCGACAAGACAAACTTTATTTATTATCAGTTCTGAGAATGTGAATGTTATATCAATGTGAATGAGATTGAGAATGAGAATGTCTCCTCGTATGCTAATGTAAGTAGAAAAGCGTAAGAAATTTGAGGAATGACTCTTGAAATTATGGCATTGCAGATTAGGCCATATTTCGAGGGGAGAATTGATAGATTAGTCAAGGCTGAAATTCTTCCGCCATTAGAACTCTCGAGAATTAGATCAATGTGTTGATTGTATTAAGGGAAAGTATGTTAAGAAAATTAAGAAAGATGCCAAGCGAAGTGCGGGGAACTTAGAAATAATCCACACGGATATATGTGGACCTTTTTCTGTTAAAAGCGTGGATGGTTATGATTCATTTATAACATTCACAGATGATGATTATTCGCGTTTTGGCTATATTTATCCAATTAGAGAAAGATCGGAAGCTTTAGAAAAGTTTAAGATATTTAAAAGGCTGAAGTAGAAAATCAACATAATAAGAAAATTAAGATAGTAAGATCGGACCGTGGTGGGGAGTACTATGGGCGACATACCCGTTTGGCCAAGTTCCAGGACCTTTTGCAAAGTTCCTACGAGGAAAATGGCATAGTTGCTCAGTATTCCCTGCTAGGTGATCCTCGGCAAAATGGAGTGGTGAAAGGCGAAAACCGTACCTTAATGGATATGGTGAGAAGCATGCTAAGCTACTCTACGCTACCCGATAAGTTTGTGGATGGGCGTTAAAAACCGCTATTCACATTCTTAATCGAGTACCTAGTAAGTCGGTGCCTAAAACACCGTATGAGTTATGGACGAGGAGTAGAGTCCCCTCACTTAAGCATTTAAAAGTGTGGGGTTGTCAGTGAGGCAAAAGTTTTTAACCCAAATTTAGGAAAGTTAGATCCTAAGACAGTCAGTTGCCATTTCATTGGCTACCCAGAAAGATCAAAAGGTTACCGCTTTTATTGCCCTGACAGGGCATACAAAGTTTGTAGAAACAAGACATCTTTGAGTTCTTAGAAGATGATATGATCGGGGGGAGTATGGTAGCACGAGATATTAGTCTTGAGGAGAAACGGGTTCATGCCCCTACTCCAATGTTTTCAGGAATCATACTTCATGCTGCCTATTGTTGCTACACCTACGGTGGTGTCAGACACAATGGTGCAAGAACCTGTTGCAAGTTCTCTTGTGCCGACAACAAATGAGAATGAGGAACGTCCCCGGGATCCATTAGAACCACACATGTCGTGCATGAGGAAGAACAACAAACCCCCCTATAGCGCCAAATAATGAGGGCCTTAGAAGGTCAAGCGAGTTAGAAGATCGGCGATATCGGATGATTTTGAAGTATATGGCGAGGAATTTCATATGGAGGATGACCCACCACATATGAAGAAGCCATGAGAAGCGATCAATCGGTAAAATGGTTAGACGCAATGAAAGATGAAATAAAATCCATGAATTCCAATGATGTTTGGGAATTAGTGGATATTCCTAAGGGAGCTAAGAAAGTAGGCTGTAAGTGGGTATACAAAACTAAGTATGACTCCCAAAGGGAACATTGAGAGGCATAAAGGCGCGACTTCGTGGCAAAAGGCTTTTACGCAAAGAGAAGGAATTGATTACAACGAGACCTTTTTCTCGGTCTCATGTAAAGATTCTTTGAGAATTATAATGGCGCTAGTAGCACACTATGACTTAGAATTGCATCGGATGGATGTAAAAACGGCATTCCTTAATGGGGACTTAGAGGAGGATGTATACATGGCACAACCGAAAGGTTTTGTTATGGAAGGAAAAGAAAAACATGGGATGTCGCCTAAAAAGAAATCCATTTATGGGTTAAAACAAGCTTCAAGACAGTGGTACTTGAAGTTTGATAACACAATAAGAAAGTTTGGGTTTAAGGAGAATGTTGAGGACAATTGCGTCTATGTAAAATTTAAGAATGGTAAGTATATTTTCTTAGTCTGTATGTAGATGATATCACGCTAGCAAGCGGTGACATGGCTCTACCTGGAAACAAAGAAGTTCTTGTCCTCACACTTTGATATGAAAAGACCTCGGTGAAGCATCTTATGTTCTGGGGATAGAGATTCACCGTGATAGAAATAAAGGGGTATTAGGACTATCTCGAGAAGGCATATATAGAAAAGATTCTTAAGAAATATTGTATGCATAAGTGTGGCTCATCACCCGCACCCATTGTCAAAGGCGATAAGTATGGGGAACATCGATTGCCCCAAGAATCAATTCGAGCTCGAACAAATGAGATCAGTACCTTATGCATCATTTGTTGGAAGTTTACAATATGCTCAAATATGTACTGCATACGACATAGCATTCGTTAGGGTTACTTGGAAGATATCGAGAAAAATCCAGGTCAGAACACTTTGGAAATTAGTTAAGAAAGTCTTGCGTTATTTGCGGGGCACAAAAGGCTTCATGCTAACTTATAGAAAATCGGACACACTTAAGATAATAGGATACTCAGATTCAGATTATGCGGGAGATGAAAGAAATTTCACTACAGGATATATTTTCACTCTCGCGGGAGGAGCTATATCGTGGAAAAGCTCAAAACAAAACCTCGTTACATCATCCACAATGTATGCGGAGTTTGTAGCATGTTATGAGCTCAGGTCAGGTGAATTGGCTTAAGAAGTTCCTACCGGGTTTAAGAGTGGTAGACGGCATTGAGAAACCACTTAAGTTATATTGCGATAATAATCCCGCAATAGAATACGCTCACAACAATAGGTCAAGTGCTGCCACCAAGCACATTGACATTAAGTAATACGTTGTGAAAAGAAAAAGTCGGGATCATGTTATAAGTCTAGAGCATATAAGCACGATAAAATGTTAGCGGATCCGCTCACAAAAGGCTTACCACCAACGTGTTTAGAAAACACGTAGCGGCATGGGTTTAATGGAAAGCCTATGATTTCTGGACACTTAGGGCCCAAAATTAGATTTTAGGACTTTATCTCATATCAGTGATGTATTGTATTTTGTTAAGTCTAACGGCAATTTCTTTGTGACGACGAGACACGCTCTACGCATAACTTTGTAATGGGATGAAGTTTAAGGAATAAGTTTTAAGTTAAGATTAAGATAAGTTATTAAGAGGGAGATCAAGGGGGAGAATGTTAGTATTTTGATCTCCCTTGTTTGGGCCCAACGGACCCGAACTAACCTTGATCCGCTCTCACGATCGGGGAGCCCAACCCACTAATGGTTGGAGGGCCCTGTTCACACTTGATAAATAAATAGGAGGGTGGGGGCGGGGCACGGCACCCTAAGTTGGCCGCCGCCACTATTCACCCCACCCACATTTCCTAAACCTAATCCGATCCATAGAACCGCAGAAGTGACGGGAAGCTCTCCTCGCCGCCCACTGCGTCGACTCGGCGGCGCCCTTCACCGGCACCGTCATTTGCCCTAGTGCGAGAGGAGGCATCGACGTCGCCATGGCTGAGTCAAGCAACAATGTCAAGACCAAGGATGGTCGGTACCCGATCTACTCCCATGTCTCTACTATTCGTAGATCTAGATGTACTAGTGTAGATGTTAGTAGTTCTTTACTGTCAGTAGATCTAGTATGTATCTGTTAATTAGTTGTAGATGTACTAGTGTAGATCTTTACTGTTAGCGTTAGTAGATGTTGTAGAACTATTGTTAGGAATATGAGTACATGTTGTTCATCCTCTTGTATTAGTCAGTACCCGTCTTGATCTACTGTTAGAGATCCACTAAGATGTTTTAGTTCGAACCGGCGGACCACGCGCCGTCTGACCCCGGCCACCCTCTCCGCCTTCGAAGCCCCCATGACTGCGTCAGCTACTTGGAGCTGCCCTACGCGCTCGCTGAGAGTGGGAGCGCACTGGAGGACGTGTTCGCGTCGTTCCCTTCGCCACGGCTGCTCAACACCCACGCGCCCTACAGCCTCCTGGCGGGCGCGTCGTGGCGGACAGCTCGACCTGCCGCATCGTGTACGTCTGCCGGGACCCCAAGGACGTGCTCATCTCTGACTGGATCTTCACGAAGAAGCATATGGCCGCCACCGCCAAGGGAGCCGGCGGTGAAGACGACGACGATCCGCCACCATACCTGCTCCAAGACGCGTTCGAGCTGTTCTGCGAGGGCCGCTTCATGTTCGGGCCGCAGTGGCTCCACGTCCTCAGGTACTGGGAGGAGAGCAGGGGGCGGCCGGACAAGGTGCTGTTCCTCCGGTACGAGGAGATGCTCCGGGACCCCGCGACCAACGTGAAGAAGCTCGCCGAGTTCATGGGCTGCCCTTTTACCGTGGAGGAGGAAACGGCGGGCGCGGTTGATGCCGTCGTCGAGCTCTGCAGCCTGGACAGTCTCAAAGGGTTCAAGGGGAACCAGAGCGGCACGACGACTCAGCTTGCCATCGAGAACGCGAGCTTCTTCCGCAAAGGCGTGGCCGGGGACTGGCGCAACCACCTGACGCCAGAGATGGCGGCGCGGCTGGACGAGATCGTCGACGGCGCGCTGCAAGGGTCTGGGCTCACGTTTGGTGGTGGCGGCGCCAAAAGATTCCGTGTGAAGCCGACACCGCTCGTGCGCGACGTACTAGTATCGATTTCAAGTGACCCCAGCGTCGATCAGTCCGTTACTCTAGTGTCGATTTCAAGTGACCCCAGCGTCGATCAGTCCGTTACTCTAGTGTCGATTTCAAGTGACCCCAGTGTCGATTTCAAGCAACTGCTAAGGCCGATCTCAGTTTGCTCCGCCGTGCTAGCCCGCGCTTTGTGTATGTGTTTGTATTGTGCGTGTCCGTGTCGGCCAATTTGTTTTGGCTAATGCATGCGTGTAACGTCCTGAACTCTATTTTCTTTTAAATACGTGTAATGTGTACGCTTTTGAAAAAAATAAGGCCAATATCAGTGCGTCCATTTAGCTAAGATTGCCTCCATACTGTGGTGTTGCCCACACTACTAGATAGAAGAACTTCTCGTGGCGGCCAAAATGGATTTTTGGTGGCGGTTTTTCTCGCCCGCCACCAGCGTAGGGTCACGAAAATGGAGGAACAATGGTGGAGGTTTTTTGCCCGCCCTTTGTTAATAAAATAAAAAATATAAAAAACCCACAAGCACCACGGAGCCCATCGCCCGTTATGCGCCGTCGTGCCCAGCGCCGCCGCCGATCCGGCGAGGAGGCTGCCGCTCGGCTGCGGATCCGGCCACCGCCCCCGCGGATCCGGCAACTAAACGGCAGTGTCGAGGAAGCGGGCGCCGCCATGCTTGGACGCAGCCACCTCGCCCAAATCCGCCGCCGCCCGGCGCTGGATCTCGATGGGAAGAGGCGGATCCGCACCGTGCACCGCCGCGCCACTTGATCGAAGGTGCTTTCGCCACGAGGAGGGAGCCGCCATGGGGGCGGGCCGAGGCGTGTCGCGTCGTCGTCGGGGAGGGAGCCACGGGAGGGTGTCGCGCGTCGTCGGCTGGGATGGAGCCACGGGGGGGAGTCGCGTCGTCGCCCGAGAGGTCACCGCCGGGAACGTGCTCGGGAGGGGAGAGAGGGGCGACAGGGAGTGGAGAGGGAAGGGGGCGCGGGAGTTAGGCACGGGAGTGGGATTTAGGGTTCGAGGCTCTAGCTCGCGGTATATATTACAACGGATCCATTATTGGGCTGCGAATGGGCTGTTTGGGCCTCGAATAACCGTGGTAACCGCCATGGTTAATGATTTTACCGTGGCGGTTTTAAAAATAGCGTGGCGTTTAACCGTGACGTTTTCTAAATAACCGCCCACGGAAAATCATTTGGAAACGCCAGGTGCAAAATCAGTTGTGTACTAGTGCCCGACAACTAGCTATCCATTTATTCAACTCTCCCTCTCCAAACACACTTGTGGCGTGGGTCGTACTCTATCCTTTCTCCCTCCAAGACCTTTCTGCTCTGCCGTGGGGGAAGAGCGAAGATGGAGGGGCTCGGTGGGCGGCGGATGCCGGGTAAGGTAGCGGCCGATGGAAGTCGGGCTTGGGTGGCGCGCCAATGGGAGTCGCGCTCTAGGCGGTGGCGCCCGATGGGAGTCGCTGTCGGGGCGGGGTCGCAACCATCGCACCTAACTCGGCGTCGGGCTCGGTGCGTGGCTCCCGCCTCGTTGGCGTGGCGGCGGGCGCGATAGCCTTGGCCGTGCGAAGGTGCAAGCGAAGATGTGAGCTTTGGTGCGCGAATGGCGGCGAGGGGCGCCGCGAATTCTAACGGCGTGAATTCGGGATAGCGGCCCGGAGGTAAAATGGAAAATGAGAAAGAGTGCATTGGAAGCGTTTTTCGACTCACGCTCGCTAAACCGGGACTTCACGGAGAGAATAGCGAGGCTGTTGGAGGTTGCCCTCGGTGCCCTAATGCCGAGGAGAAACAGGGGCGCCGAGAGAGAGAGAGGGGCGACGAAGATAGAGCTGAGGTCGAGGAAGAGAGAGGAAACTATGCTTCATAGACCAAAGGCATTCCAAATTATCTTAATGCGATGCGGGCAAGTGCCCGGTTTCAAAAAAAAAAAAAAAAAAAAAAAAAAAAACAGACCAAAGGCATTGGTGTGTGTTTTCCTACGGGCTCAGTTCTGAGGGGATTGGAGAAGTGTCACCTTCAAATTTTAAAATGATATATATACTACAAAGAATAAATTGTTAAAAACAAATGCTGCCCCCTGGCAACCACAAGAAAATTGTTGCCCTCTGGAAAATTGTATAGGAAAATTGTTAAAAACAAATGCATATGCATTGAAGGAAGTAATTTATAGTCTTTTTTTTTTTGGAACATGGAAGTAATTTATAGTCGTGGCCTAAGCATGCTGCCCTCTGGCAAAGCACAAGAAGGCGTCCGTTGTGAAGGCTGTGTGGAATTTGGCCCAAACCATAAAACCCGTTGGGCTTCGGCCTGGTCTATTTTACAGTATAAACTAAAGGGACAAGATATTAGTTTTCACATGTTTGAGCTAGGTATATAAAAATTTTACCAGAAGCATCAAGCAAAAATGGGATGGATCTACGAGTGCGCTTTGCACCATAAATTTCGCCAGGTTTCAGTATCGACTTCAAAAACATTGGAAACTTTTCGAACAGAAGCAAGGTGAAATGAACATTCAGAAACCTAATTATACAGACCAAATGAACGCCATATGTTTGTCAATACAAGCCAGAAACAAAGGCTTCAAAAAAAAGCCAGAAAAAAAAAACAAATGAAATAAAGCCACAGAACAAGATTTTTCTTCGCCACGGATACAAGAAGCTGCTCAAGAGCAGAGCTGCTGTTATTGGTCTTCAGATTCTCAATCGCTGTAGCATTTGCTGTTCTTGTTGCTCCCCTTCCCCCCTCTTTCTTCAGCTTCTTGCCCCGGCGGCGGCGGTGCTCGGCCTCTTCCACACGCCGCACGGCGCGCTCCAGCGCGTCCACGCGCTCCGCCAGAGCCCCGATCACCGCGCATTGCTGCGCGTTCTGCTCGCACAGCGCTGCCACCATCTCCATCACCTTCCGAGTGTCCAGCGCGCCGCCGTCGGCAGCTCCGGCCTCCCCCGTCGTCGTCCTCGTCACCGGTTCCTTGGTGGACGCCGCCGCCGAAGTAGGCTCCGCTTCCTCCGCCACCATCTCCCACTCGCCCTCCGCGTCCGAACCTTCCGTCTTGTCGCCGGCGTCAATGTTCCCGCCGTCCTGCAGTTTCCCCAATCCCTCCTCCACTGCTTCTGTCACCGGCTCGCCGTCAGCTCTGTCCGCGTCCACCTCCATATCCGCAGCCATCTCAGCCGCCGCCGTCGCCTTCACCTCAACCTCGCCTCTGTGCTCCGCATCCACCGGCATCTCGGTCGCCGCCGCGCTATCGTCCGTCACCTCAGACTCGTTCTCCTCCACCACGGCCTCCGACTCCATCGCCGCCGCCTTCGGCTCGAGGGGCGTCGACGGCGTCCTGGAGCGCGAGCACCCGCTTGGTGACTCTCCTCCGGTACTCCCGGGCGCCGCGCACCGCGTCGAGCCGCAGCAGCAGCTTCATCAGCGCCTCCCCGACGGCGATCCGCGCCCTCGCGTCCCCGCGCAGCGCCTCCGCCTCGCGTGCAACCTTCTCGCCAGCCTCCGCCGCCTCGCGCTCCACCTCGCGAACGGCGCGCACCGACTCCCCGCCATGAACCCGCGCGCCGCCGCCTGCAGCCTCACCGCTGCCGCCTCAGCCGTCAGCGCCGCCCGCTTCCTCGGCATCCTTGCAGTTGCAGCGCGGCGCTCCGGCTGCTGGTCGGACCCGACGAAGCGGACGGGGATGGAGACCGACCTCGACGACTCGACCCTTGGCCGCGGGTCCACCTTCACCGCCTCGGGCGCGGCGTCCGGGAAGAACCCACCGCCGACGCCGACGCGGGACGGAGCGGGGTGCTGGTACTGGTAGTACGGGTAGGAGTAGTGGTACGGGGAGGTGTAGTAGTAGTCGTAGGGGTCGTAGGAGAAGAAGCGGCGAGACGCCATTGCTGCTGGGGCGTTGAGCTGAGCTTTTCTTGGAATCGCTGTTCGAGTGTTTCTGCGATGGTTTGATGGGAGGGATGTTGTCACGGTGCGTATATATGGGGGACGAGCGCGAAAGTTCCAGAAGGCGGTGGGCGTCTTCGGAATGTTCCGGAGCTTCGAATAGCTTGGAGCACGGGTTCGAAGTGGTTTGTTTTGGAGTTCCGGAAGGTTCTGGAAGTGTGGGGAAGAGGGAGGAGGGGGTCAACGACTCAATGGCTGACGCGTGGGCCCACGTTTGTCTTGGTCGTCACTAGTGACCCGGGTTGTTTGAGGGGCCCGCGTTATCCGTGGGGAGCTAGGATGAAGCCACCAAAGAATTTCTATTTTCTCAAAAAAAAAAAAAAAAAAACAAAAACAAAGAATCTCTATTTCTATATTAGTAATAAAATCAAATTGAAGATTTTTAAAGCAAAAACTTTATTAGCCCCCATCCTTGTTTTTTGAGATTCATCCTTGCAGAAAAACACATCCTCTAAACTTTATATAATTGTCTATTATTTTTTTAAAAAGTAAACTATTTTTTATTAATTTAATTTATTTAAATCCCAAAATCAGTTGACCAATTTGGCTGACTCGAGACATAGCACGCTTGTAGTACGTCCATCTAGACTTGTGCTTTGTTTTTTTTTTTTAGGAACGACTTTTGCTTTGTGACCAAGGATAAAGAGAGCCTCATCATCGATTCATCGTGGACCATAAGCCTAACCTCATGTGTTTTCTATTATAATATGCAAAACTAACGAGTTTAGCGAGTTAATAAAATAAATAGAAACCTCATTTTTATCTTTTCTCACTAAATTATATTATATATATGGGCTTCTAATAAACAATGAATTTGAGGGTTCTAATTTGAAGGTTTGTGTTGAAGTAGATCGTAAAGTAGAAGACTTGATCTAACGTCTCCTGTTGGACGTGTTTGTAGCCTACGCTTTTCTAATGGAAACGAGTTGAAACTTGAAGCATCCTTTGTCATAAACGAGATGGGATCGCCGTGGCGGCGACATTGCTCCATTCTTGGGGAAATATCTAGTGGAAACCTAAAAAGAATGGTGGAAACATGCAAACTTGCATCGTGCACCATCCGATACAGGATCTGCGGTCCAGACGATTCCCTAGCACATTTTCATTTCCCTCCCCGCATTGCTTCAGTACCCTTTTACAATTAAACCCCTGAAGAAACTTGCGTGTGCCGCCAGCTCTATTCCAATGGTTCCCCCATCCGAGGAGCAGTTGCTGGGTCGGGAAGCGGGTGTGCTGCGCTCCTCATCTTCACCGTCGTCGAGCACCGTTCCTGCGGAGGGTGCACGGAATCGTGCACACCCGCGCCGTCTCCGCCCTCGACAACCCTGTCGCCACCGCACGACAGCACCAGGCCGCGCTCCAGGCAGCCCAGCACGCAGTCAAGCTCACGGCGGACTCCATCGAGTTGGCCCCCTTGAACGCCATGCTGTTCTTCGCCGACGTCGAGGGGGAGTTCGAGCTACGTGCTATCGTCGTCTTCTTCATGCCCTACGGCCACTGCCGCCCGTTCCTCCAGAGATCCGCGGCGGCGCGTCCGGCATCGGGATCGTGACCAGCAACGCCGTGGAAGGCTGCGCCCCGAGTGGCGCACGGTGTCATCCCTCCTCCTCCATCCCTTCAGGCCCCATGGCAAGCACATCTAGTGGTTCGCCCTCCCCTACGAGGTTGCAGCACCTTGTCCAATAGGTTGACAAGAGCATACAGAGTTGTCTCTTCCTTCCATACGGACCGGTTGTCGCTGAGATGCACTGCCACACAGGAAACCATGGCCAGCAGGTGAGTTCGTGCCTGACGAAGTGACGGTGCTGCTATTCGACCAACTCCATGGCCTCCACATGATTGCATAAGGGCGATGCTGCAGCTATGTGTTAATTGTCTACCTAGCTGCCGAGTTTGGGTATGCGAGGATGTCTTCATTGGAATGCCTGGGAGCGCAGGACAGATTTTGAGGTCGACTCAATCTAGATCCTGATTTTGGTAATTCTTCCAGTGTGTTTGTTGTCAAGTGCAGGTGGAGAGATTCGTTGTTAAGCTCAGTGGAGATGCAGTTATCTTGTGGTGATTGGGAACCCTATTTTTCAGTGGGAAGGAGCAAGAGAAGCCATGAATACAAACATATCAATTCACATTGTGTTCTGTTGAAATGCTATTGTTTGTTCTAACAGATATATATGTCATCAGAAGTTGAAATCAAGAACATGTATTATATATATTGAGTGTAATGTACTGATGTTAGTGTGTGATTTTCTAGAGAGATCTTCCCTTATATGGATATATCATGTCAGATTTTCTAAAGAGATCATTCCCTCAAATGGATATATCATGTCATTTTGTAAGATTTTTTTTTTCTCAAATGAACATATGAGAGAACATGTAAAAAATTCATACATACAAGAAGGAATATTGTCTCATTCTGAGATTGTATCCAATTAAAACTCGCCCCAAAGGCAGCTAAGTTATGTGCAACCGTGTTACACGTGAACAAGATTGACAAAGCTAAAATTACAAGCAACGAGGTCCTTTAGCTCCCAAATCAGTTTTCAACATAATTGTTGCATTAGTTTCAACAATAGCTTGAGCACACAACTGCCGAGCAGTGAGCAGTAGTCCCAACTGCCGAGCAGTGAGCAATAGTCCCTACAAAAAAAATGAGCATATCCATTCCTTGGAACTACTCTGTCACATTGCTCTGTCACATTGCATATTTGATAACAGGTCAAGCCATATGTGTTTCAAACAAGAAAAAAACGCAATATGTATATTACAGCTTATCTCATTAGTACTGCTAAATCTTATAAATTACAGAACAAAATCAAAAGAAATATTGCTTCTTCAAAGATCAGCCCAACCCTACAAAAAAAAAGAGCATATCCATTCCTTGGAACTACTCTGTCACATTGCATATTTGAAAACAGGCAAGCCATATGTGTTTCAGACAAGAAAAAAACACAATATGTATATTAAAAGCTTATCCCATCAGTACTACTAAATCTTACAAATTACAGAACAAAAGCAAAAGAAATATTGCTTCAAGATCAGCGCAACCGAGACGCTCCAACATTCTTCTCCGGCTCAGTCCAGTGAGTCAACAGATTCCAAACTGGATCTCATAACAGCAGGCTAGCAGCAAGAACTTGTTTCTGATGGACGTAACCAACTAATGTGTCATCAAGACTCCAGTAATCAGCTCTACACAGACGATGCCGAATGGTGAAAAATCAGCTTTGTCAATTACTCTCCAACACAGAAGAACTTCAAACAATCCCCTTCTTTCTTGAAATTCAATCATGGCCACAGACCCACACCTCATAGGCTTCGGACCCTTCCCTGTTTGTGTTTAAGGTCTGATATTTGTTTTCAGAAACTTCTAGCTGCATGAATCACAAATAAATATATTGGTCATGCTGTTCATGTCTTTATTTGCACAAATAAATATGGAACAGTGCAATGAACATGTCTACTGCACAAATAGAACTCATTGTAAATCTGCTTGCTATAAGTAAAGGGTTTCTAGCAGGTTATATAGTCGAATTCGTTATCCAAGACAAGCCAAATTCATTAAGATTTGAAAATTTGCATGCATAGTAATAGAACATATCAGATTATCATTGAGTCGAAAACATCCTATTTTACCGTGTCCTGAAATGAAGCACACCCATTTGTGGAATAAAGAACACGCAAATGGAACTTGAAGAAAATTGCAGATCGCATGCCTTTCCTGACCAATGAACAAACATTTCAAATTCATGTCCTGATGATAGGATTGGGACCACTGCAAATCAAGTATAAGGTGAAGTTCACCTAATGATGTCCTGATGCTGCACTAAATAATTAATGAAAGATTTCTGGCTTGTTAGTATCACATGACATTTAATTTGGAGGCCATGGAGTTGTATCCACAGAACTGTAGGACTTCTCAAATAAAAGGTGTTAGAACACTTACGGACCACGATTTAGCTGAAGCGATAATGGAGGAGCTTGGAGTGAACCCGATGGTTGGTTGACTGGGGAATTGGGCATAGGAGGGAGAGTGTGGCGCTTCTCGAGTGGAGAACAGGCTCACCTTCAACCGTCACCGCACTTTCCCTAGCAGGATCCCGCGGCAGTGGGTGCGCCCGCCATAGCGACGCAGCGGTGGGGGTGGACTTCGGCGGCGCGTGCGCCGGGCTAGGGGTGCGGATGGCGGAGGAGAGGAGAGGATCTGGACGCGCAGCGGGCGGGCGCGGCAGGGTTAGGAGGAGGACTCTTGGCGCGGGGTGGCGACCTTGGCCTTGTTCGGCTGGCTGGTCGCTGGTTGGTTTGGTCGCCGATTTATTGTGAAAAAAAAAGATCGTTGTTGTTAGTTAATTTGGTAGTCTTGTCTTGGTTTTATGTGAGAGAGAAAAACACTGTTGCTGGCTGGTTCAACCAGCTAGCCGAACTTGCTTGTGTACTGCCGCCATGGCCATGGCTCTCCCCGTCCCGACTCTTTCTCAGAGATGGGGAACGATTGGAATGGACCTAGCGGCACACTCGACATTGTACAGGGGTCTAATAACAAAGGGTGCTGAGGTAGTGCGGGGACCTGAATGAAAATGTAGCACGGAACGTTCTAGGCCGCATATCACATATCGGATGGCCTACGACACAAGTTTGCTGGTTTGCATCTAGTGATGAGTTTGCACTACATATTCTGCCCCATTCTTGGGCCCTTGCTGGCCCTCGGTTCGCTGAGGAATACGATACGGCCCGTATAGTATCCCTAGTAAAACAAAAATTGAGTTTAAAGATATAAACAAGATATGTTGTAAAAAAAAAAGATATAAACAAGATATGAATGAAGATATGGAAGAAGTTCTAAATGAAATATATGCTACCAATCATTAAAATACTCCTCCTATCTATTATATCGGCCGAGCTAGCGCTTCTCCATCGGACCCTCCTACTTGGGCCCGATGCGCCTTTGGCAGCCGGCACTCGACCGCCCCCTCGGCCCTCTTCTTCCTGAAATACAAAATCACGTCACCCCCATTCTTCCCCCATGTTAGCATTGAAAAAAAAAGCTCGTTCCAACATCTCAAATCGACTATTACAACATCTAGGGAACCATGTTGCAACATCGAAAAACATGTTATAACATCGAAAAAAACTTGTTGGAACATCTCAAATTCGACAACATAAAGGGGAACGTGTTGCAACATTTCAAAGGCGGCGATTTGCAACGAAAAACATGTTGCAACATTGCTTGTTCCAAACATTGAAAGAACACGTGTTGTAACATCTCAAAACGACACCGCAACATCTAGAAAAAAAAAAACATGTTGCAACATCCGAAAAATACATGTTGCAACCCTACAAAATCAATCGCAATCGTGAGATAATAAGGAAACAAGAGAGGCACAAGGGGGGGCTACGTCGGGGTTGTAGATCGAGACGCCTTCATGGATGGGATGGGATGATAGGTCGCCGTCACCGCTGGATCGTGTGTCGCGTCGCCATGGATGGGATGGGATGATATCCACCGCCACCGTTGAACTGCGTGAGCTCCATGGATCCACCACGGGGCAAGCAATGTAAAACCACCAACACCATCGAGGTTGGGGGAGGCGGGCAAGTGTGGAGGTAGGGCTCCGGGGTGGAGGAAGCACTTGGGGCTCGAGCTCCGCCGGTGGAGCGAGCACCACCAGCAGAACGGCGACGTGGTGGAGGTAGGGTGCGCGCTGCGTGGTGGAGGTCGGCGAGGCGAGTTGATGGCGCGGAGGGAGGCGACGGCTGTGCGGTGGAGGTGGAAGCGTCGGGGAATGGGGGGATTGGGAACGGATTTGGGGGGGGGTGGGGGATTCATTTTTTTTGTATGGCGAGCCACGGCGGTCGCTGGGCCAGCCTAGCAACGCGGCATCCGATCAGGATAGGGCGCTCTTCAGAGCATTACTGCTATTATATACTACACTTTCTCCTATTGAATATACATATATTCAAGATATAGTATGAGGTATTGAAATTTGAAATAGGTGAGCAAACTTAAATGATGGTGTGTCATCAATCGCTGCAACTCAAAACGTTGATGCTTCACTTTTTCTCTGTGCGTGAAAAATACGCGGCCTAGGCGTCATCTAAAAAAACTTTCCTCTCATGCTCAGCTTGGCGGCGCCTCTCGATGTCCTCCATCCGCCGCACAATACGTTCCAGTGCGTGCACACGCTCGACCAGCGTGGCGATCACCGCGCTCTGCTTGTACAGAGCCGCCATCATCTCCATCATCTGCGCGTCCACACCGCCGTCGGAGGCGGTGCCAGCACTTGCAGTCCTCGTGGTATCCATGCGCGGTGGCTCCTGCTCGTCGTCGGACGTCGCTGCCACAGGTGAGGTTTCCTCGGTCACCATCTCCCACTCGTCCTCCGCGTCCGAATCCTCCGGCTCGTCGACATCAACATCGCTATCGCCTTCCCCTGGCACCGCTTCCTCCTTCTCCTCTTCTTCTCCCGCTTCGGCTTCAGGTTCGCCGGCAGCGGCAGCTACTGCTTCGTCCATGTCGGCGGCGGCCGACGCGTCCGATGCGTCGCCGTCGTCGACCTCTGCCTCCGCCGCCCCCACAGACGCGAGCGCGTCGACGGCGTCCTGCATCGCGAGCACCCGCTTGGTGACCCTCCGCCGGTACTCCCGCGCGCCGCGCGCCGCGTCGAGCCGCAGCAGCATCCTCATCAGCGCCTCCCCGACAGCGACGCGTGCCGTGGTGTCCTCCGTGAGCAGGGCTTGTGCCTCGGACGACGCTAGCTTGGCCAGGACATGCTCCGCCTCTCGCGCCACCTCGCGCACCGCCCGCACCGACTTCCTCGCCAGGAACCCGCGCGCCGCCGCCTGCATCCTCACCACGGCCTCCTCCGCCGACATCGCCTTCTTCTGCTCCCGCTCCAGCTCGGGATCGTCCGAGTCGGGCCCGTGGACTGGGATCTCGTACGATGTCTTGCTGGTGGATCTGCGGCTGCGGGTGGGCGAGGCGGCCTGCTGCCGGTGCCGCCGGCAGTAAGCGTGGTAGGAATAGTTGTAGGGGTCGTAGGCGGCGGTGGTGTGGTAGGCGTAACCGATGAACGTCATGTCTCTACGAACGCGTACGTTCAGAGGAGATGTTGTGAAATCGCTTGCGATGGGGTGTTTATTTATTTATAGGAGGGAGAATTCTGAACGCAGCGACCTGGAGCCGTATCGGTATCGGCTCGCAACCTGCAGTTCGTACCGACTCTATGATGACAGAGTCCTCCATTACGTCCATATATTTTGCAAACACATTTGTTTAGATTAGTTCGAAATATATTTGTAGTATTAGTTTACAAATTAATAGTGGAAATTTGACAATGAACTTTTAAATAGATTCACTATACCTATTATTTCGCAGATAAGAATACAAAACCAAAATCAGATAGACAAATACTGGTAAGAGCGAGGATATCCATATTAAAAGTTGTAACCGATACAAATGTTGGATAATCCTTTTTTTCATTTTCGATCCTAATCAGGTTTTGAAGCGTGAAAACTGCAATGGGGTGCGGGAAGTCCAGCATGCCAAGGCCGTAAATGAAGCTTGTAGTGGTCTTGATCATAGCCGCAGCAGCAGTTGCTGTGATGACAGCGGCCCTGGCCTCTGCATTAAGGAGCCGGGTCGCCAGGATGATAAGTGCTAAGTCAAAACCAGTGATCATCGACACCACCACCAGCTCCAGGACCTCATCCATCAGGTGATGTCGCATATGACCACAGGCACACTTTGTTGTCACGCAACCCCTTGTTAAGCGCATCTAGGGACACCATTGGCAACTTGCATTCTCGGTGCCAGAGACCCCGCTCCAACTGCTGCACTACCATTTGCCACGGATCGAGCTCCAAATCATCTTGTATTGTTTTGTCAAGAAATCGGCATCGGTCACAATGACAATGTTAATGACAACATTTTTCAGTGGCAGCATCCCGACCATGAACAGTTCACATCTTATATGGCTTCATATGATAGAGTTTGAATTCATCACCGAATTTTGCTGCTTCTTCATCAACCCTTCACTTCAGCCTCCTCCAGGTCCTAAGCATGTCTGCCTGTATTCAGTGGTAGCACCCCAATCATGCACAGATCACCTATTATATGGCTCCATTTGATAAGAGTTTTAATTCATCACTGAATTTTGTTGCTTCTTCATCATCAACCCTTCGCTTCAGCCTCCTCCAGGTCCTAAGCATGTCTACCTGTATTCAGTGGTAGCACCCCAATCATGCACAGATCACCTCTTATATGGCTTCATATGATAGAGTTTGAATTCATCACCGAATTTTGCTGCTTCTTCATCAACCCTTCGCTTCAGCCTCCTCCAGGTCCTAAGCATGTCTGCCTGTATTAGGCCACGATACAGCGTCTCAAAGGTGATCTTTTGAGGAAGAAAACCTTTCTCTATCATCTCCATGAAGAACTGGCATGCCTCCCTCCACTTCTGACTTGCACAAAAGCTATGGATCAACAAGGTGTATGAATCAAGATCAGGACCTACAGTGCTTTCACACATATCGCTCCAAATGTCCTTAACAGTTCGTGTCGATTCAACCTTATAAACATTCCAAGCAATATGTTGTAAGTGTGAATATCTGGTGCAGTCAGTGAACCTGGTTGCTTCATCTTACTGTACAGTTGCAAGGCACCACTCGCATCATTTCTCCCCGATATTCCTTGAAGAAACAATTGTAGGTAGCAGGGGAGGGACACACTCCCTCAGCAACCATCTCATCAAGCAAGGTCTCAGCATCTTCCAATCTCCCACAGGAGGCAAGGCACTTTATCACAGACGTGTAGGTTGCCACCGTGGGGCAAATGCCTCTCTCTTTCATTGAACGGAACATACAGACACACAACTCAGGTTTATGTGCACGACTGTAAACATGCAGGATGATTGAGTAGCTGGTTACATCTGGTTCAATTCCCCTGTCACGCATCTCCTTCAATACATCCTCTGCTGAATGAACTGTTCTATCAAATCTGTAATCAGGATGCAAACTTGCATGTCTGCAGATACCATTTAGAAGAATGTTGTATGTAACAATGTTGGGTTCAATCCCATGATCAAGCATATCTTTTAGGAACTTCCGAGCCATGTCACTCCGGTTAACCTTGCACCATCCATAAATTAAAATAGTGTACATTTTTTCATTTGGATCATACTTGTATTTCCTCTTATTAAATATCTCGGTAGCAACCTGCAATGGTGATAAACAATTGAAAACAAAAAATTACTAACTTAATCTCATGAATTCCTCAAAAAGAGAACATAATAAGCTAACCAAGGTTAGAATGACAGCTCATAGCTGAGTAATGAAGTTCAAACACTAGGTAGCCGGATAGTGTTATAATTAACTTTCTGGTTTACTTAGTTTGGCAATTGAAAAGCAGAGGCTTCCACTCAAACCATAAGCACTGCTGCTCATGCAGTCACTAAAATTGAAGAATTTATCAACTAGTTATGGTAGCTACAGCCTACTTTAGTAAGATGTTAACTTTATGATAAGGCTGTAGCTCATATTCAACACAAATAACCTCACAAAAGGAAGATCTCTAAAACATAAGGCAGTCACTAACTTAAGTCATCTTCTTTTAGGTAAGTCACTAAAATTGCCATTCCAAATCAAAATCCAGAATAACATATCGAAAATTGTGTCATAAGATTCCATACACAGTTACAGACAAGTTATTGAGATGAGATTAGATCATAAAATGGTAACTCCAACTTCATTCAAATACACAAAATAAGCAATATGCCATTTCATTTTAGAATAATAAATCTTCATATTGTGGTTGATCTCAAAGATGGCCTAGACAGAGATCATAAGCACCCAACAGAGACAATTACATGCTTTAGTAATCTATTGCTCGAAATAAACCACATGTGAAATTAGCGTAACACAAAACAATTCATATGAAAATATGAATATTGAGGATTGTTATGGTGGGAAAGGTCTATCAGCGGCACAAAGGCGATACGTAGCTGAGGAGTGGGCCAGGCATGCCACGCTAGTGCGCGGTCACCAGCCAGGGCGCGCCAACCTCGCCGCCAGGAGTTTGTTAGCCGATCCATTTGTTTAGGAAAGAGAGTTCTCTTTGTTAGCTATTCCTTAAAGCTAGCCATGAGTTTGTTAGGATTGAGGTATAAATATGAAACATTGTTGCTTAATGAAGTTTAGCCATAGATTGAGTTAATCTCTATCGCTCTTTGGAATTACTATTCCTGGTCTCGCTATTGTTGTTTTCCATCCAGGCGCCGAGCACGGCGCAGCCAATCCGCAGCTGGGGATTCAAGCCCAGGCCAGCCGTCTCCCATTTCTACACCCTACGTTCCGTGAGCTCCAAAAAGGATTTACATGAGACTAAAACCCGAAGCCCATGTCAGATACCATGTGTGCAACTCTCATACCAAAAAATAATCATTACAGGATAATCTCTGAGCAAACACTTGTATGAATCAGAATGTAACAAAACGGTCAGAAACTGAATTACTAATCCAAATAGAATATGACAACAGTTTCATTAGAAGTTAAGACACACTGATTACCATTAAACTACATTCATGGAACACCAATATTCATTCAGACCTACCAAACTGCATACAACAGACACCAAACTACAATAAGAAGCTAGGACCATGAAGCCAGGCCACAAAGAGCAGCAGTATGTTGGATAATCAGACTTGGGGCTCTGCGCTCTATCAGCTATCAGTTAGTGGGCTCTACGTGCGACTTCAGTTGACAAAATCGAACAATATAGTTCTAGCATCCGCGGAGAACTTTTGTTTGTTCGCCTTCTAAAAGGCCTACTCACCTACCAGTGAAAAACCGGTTACAAAATCAATAATAAGAGCCAACTGAAGCCTACACCCCACTACGCGCGGCCTGGGTTCCCCCTTCCTACGAACCTTCGGTCAATAGGTAGGGTCAACTATACCAATCGTACAGACAACCAAAAATCTACCACACCAAGTGCATTTTCTCCATATACTCCACAATTTCCAGAAACCAAATGACATCTCACATGAAGATGAAGCGGCTACTTCAAAGCAATGAACTGTCACTCGAATCTACAGAAACAAAGCAATGAACTGTCACTCGAATCTAGTACAGAAATGGCCTACAAGTTTCCTACAAGTGGAATTCAGGATAAAGTCTTTTACACTGGACTCATCTATACTATACACTTATGATTGTCCCCAACTTTTTGCCCCCACGTTAAGCCACATCATCAGAAATTGCCCACTGCACGATCGTTCATCAACGGACACCAACCCTCCTTCTCAACCCTTCCTCAACATAACTCCCGACCATCCACACACCCCCCCACCCCCTCTCTGTCAAATCACCATGCCCACCTCCGCGACGTCGCTCCCTGCTGCGGCGGCCTCACCGCTGCAGCAACTGCTCCGCCACTCCTCTCTACCATCACCTGGTCCTCCACAACGCCGCTCCCTGCTGCCTGCCTTCGTAATCGCTGCGCCGCTTAACGCCGCCCCACGTGCTCGCCACGTCATTACCTCCTCGCTATCGCGTACCTCACTGCCAAAACAGCGGCGTCGCGGAACTCACCCACGGAGCATCGTCTCATCAACATCTCTGCCCAATCACGGCTGCCTGCCTCCCTCAAACTTCACCGTGTCGCCTGTTGTGTCCATGCCGCCACAGACTTACCATCTGCTCTTCAGGTGCTCGACTGAATGCCCACAGGAATCCCCTTCCAACTTTTAATTTTCATTCAGTCAAATCAAGTTACATGTACGGGATCTTTGGTTTCTTGACTACGTAAACAGTCCATCAGGTTACAAGGTGTGCCATTCTTGCCTCTCCAAACGTGCACAGCTTGCGTACACAACAAACTTCTCAGATACAGCAGCAGCAAATAGGTACTGCTATGGCCATTCAGCATACATGTGCGTTTGCTTTCAGCCAAATGCATACATTTTTTCCTTAATTTCCTTTTGGGTACAGACAATGGTAATAGTGAACAACCACCTCACGTTCCTTTGGCCACGCCGCTCCAAGATTCAATTGGTTGTATATCAATTGAAAATAAAATGTTAACCTCTTATTTGAAAATATCAAGCCCACGTGGGCATGAAATCTCTAGATATTCCAAAATGAATATATGAAGATTTTTCGATGTACACTTTTAAGTACATATCATCGCCTATAGCTTTTATTGTCATGCATATGTTAATGCTTCCTAGTCCGTGCAAAATGCACGGGCCTTCATGCTAGTATAGAACATTTTTCTCATAAAGCAAACATTGTGTTAATCGCAACATTTTGCTTCTCTAGCTAGATCATTTTTTTCTAGTTCAGTTCAAGAGCATCAGAGGCTAAATGATAAAGTTAGCATCTAAATAAACAATTCACATAAAACAAACCACATTTTCATCAAAATATCGAAAAAAATGAAGTGCTAACCAACCAATCAAAACAATAGTCATATCACCAAAAATGCAACTATAGGTTTCCAGATCAAAACCTTGGGGTACTTGTACTTGCAGAGCGTGTCGAGCAACGTAGCAAACTCGGCGGAATTGGCCTCCCTCCCAACAAACGCCTCCATGTCGTCGAACGCGCGGACCGCCTGCCGGGTCATACCCGCGGCGATGTACCTCCTGGCAAGCACTGCGAACGTGCGTGGCGAAGCGGCGCCGTCGGCGGAGGCGTCCACGACGACCCGCCATGCGGCGTCGAACTGGCGCGCGCGGGCGAGGGCGTCGACCACGGCGTCGTAGGCGTCGGGCGGGGGCCGCGTGTTGACGAAGGATGGGTGGAGGCGCGCGGCGTGGAGGAGCGAGAGGGCGAGCTTGGACGCGCCGCGGAGGCGGAGGAGGAGCTGGACGAGGAGGTCCCCGGTGAGGGGACGACGCCGCCGCCGGAGAGGAGCTCCAGCGGCGACTCGGCCGGGTGGAATGGATTGTGGTGCGCGAGGAGGACTCGCGCGAGCTCGTCCGCGTCGGGGGGACCGGGCGATGGGCGGCAGCGCGAGGACGTGAGATGGGGAGGCGGTTTCAGGAGGGGCCATGGCGGTGCAGAGCAGGCGGATGGAGGCGGCACGAGCGACGGATCCGCCGGCGGCTGGGAGAGGCGGCGGCATGGCAGGCGGCGGCGAGGCTTCAAGTGGTGGGGACTGGAGGACGATGGATCGGCACCGTTGGTTTTTTGTTTTTGTTTTTCTTTTCGATTGAAAGACCAAGACACGATAAGGCCCCGTAAGAGCAACTCCGGTCATACCACCCAAATCGGGCCCCCAAATCTAATTTGGGGCTTATCTTTTCTTTTTTGTTGGCTCGGTTCGTGTGTCAACTCAACCGCAAAGCCCCCGGTCCGGTGGACGAGAGGTTCAGCTTACGGGCCACCGGCAACGAGCGGCCGCCGTTCGTCCGATCCACGCCGAGCGTCGCCTGGACCGGGAGTGGATCCGCCATCGCGGCCGCAGCGACTGCGGGGTGGACGGCCCGGCACCGGCGCCAGACCTCGTCGGAGTCGTTTCCTCCCGGTCTCGGCGTGGAGCGTGGAGGACGAAGGAGAGGTCGTCGTCACCGGTTCGAGCCGACGGCGGCGCCCATCGCGGCTCTCCCAAGTTTCGCCGTGGCGGCGCACCGGTGGGGAGGTACCACCCGCCGGTGACCATGTACCAAGAAGGCCAACAGACGGCGTGGCGCGGGCTTCATCTTGGCTTCTTCCGTCGGCGCGAGGAAGGCGGCGCCGTGCTTCTCGCGAGCGCTCGGCCTCGCCTCGGCGACGCTACGGTCAAGCTTCCTGAATCATCTCGCCCGCCGCTTCTTGTCGCAGGCGGGCGCTGAAGCGCCTCCGCCCCGCGGTGTTCTTGCATTGTTCACGCTGGCGCCGCGACTCATTCAACACCGCCATCGCCGTGCCGCCGGCTGCGACACCAGCCGGGCCGGCCGAGGAGGAGGCGGTGGGTGAGCGTAAACAACGCCGGGCGAGTCCGTCGTCCCGTCGCCGAAGCGGCGATCGGAGGCAACGACGGTGGGCGTGGGCGGCGCAGGCGGGATTCCCCCGCGGGGGTGGAGACGACGGAACGAGGAAAGTGGTGGGACCCATGGAAATAGGGGGATCCAGATGGGGGCTCAAACTAAAATTTGGGGTTTTTTAAAATTTAAGGGCTCATTAAGGGGTTCCATTGAGTTGATTTTTTTATCAAAACCCCTAGAATTTAGGGTAGGGGCTTGAATAGGGGTGGGTTGGAGTTGCTCTAAGCAAAGGTCGGAAGGGTTCTTTTAAAAGTTACACGGTACAACGTCTCCCTCTCTTCTACAACTGTGAATCTAATGATATTTATTTAATATAATAACATAAATATTGACAATTTTTTATTTAAAATTAATTAAATTTGAGTAACGAAACCATATTACTTACTAGGCTAGATTTGTATGTTTTTAAATGGAGGGAGTATTAAGAGTTTTTGTCAAGCTCACTCTCTCTAAGGGCGTCCGCAATAGTAATAGCTAGTGCTAGCTACGTAGTCGGCTGATGTGGATGTGAGAGACAACAACAAAGACTATTTTATATTATTGGATCTACATGCTCTCCTCACATGTTCTTGCGCTACGTGAAATAGTCTAGCTATTTGTATATAGTTAGTGACTACTTTTTCTCCTACTTTTTGCTTGCCACGTCACATCTAGATAGTTAAATAGCTAACCACCGCCAAGCGGATGCCCTAAGAGTTTGGTCAATACAAAAAATGAGAGGATAGACTCGGATACGTTACACTGTGATACAATAAATGAGAGGATGGAATCGAGTACGATACACTATAAACCCGGGTTGATGGAGACAATCTTCCACGGCATCCAACGTGCTCCTTCTCGCAATGACCACCGCCCTCTCCTACCGTTTGTGCTCCCACCACTGGCCGATTTTTTTTTTTTTAAAGGATGTGTAGTTCATCCTATCTCTATATATGAATCCTGCCACCAAAAGCGGGCTAACGAGATAGGGCCACGTCGCCAGATTAGCCCGCTGGCCATTCGATCGAGCAAAATTGCTATATGGTTCGTCGAATTTGGTTTGTTTCGGTATTACCCGTTCCCTTCGACCGAATCCCGGAACGTTCTCGGGCTCTCGGCCCTCGTCCGGATGGAGTGAGGGGCGCAAGAAACTACCCGATGCGAAGCGGCGCGCGCCATCATCCCACACCAAAAAGCGCCCGGCGCGCCCATCGACGAGGCGAACATACCGATCTCCACCCTTCTACGCGTTGCTCGTGGCCCACCGGCGTACGTTGCGCCTCCGTGTCTTGCGCCACCAACCGCCCATGTCTCGGCCCGCCAACGCCCTTATCTTGACGCGGCCGCAGCAGAAGACCGACGCCGGGGCTTCGAGCCTCCTCGCCCGATTGCATCGCAATAGACCTGCTCACCTGTAACATGCTCTCCAACACGCCTGAGGCGCTGGTCTCCTCGCCCGCCGCGGCGGCCTCCACGTGCTCCGCTTCCTGCACCGCCGCGGCCACAAGAGCACACATCTGTCTGCTTTTCCTAGCACCTTCTGCCTGCCTGCCGCCTGAGGGGGTGGCGTGGGGCGGTACGTCACCGTCACTGAAGAAAGGTCGGCATAGCAGCTGTTTGAGTGACGCCTACATGGTGTTTGATGAAATGCTGACCATCAGCTTCGTGCGGATACCGGTATAACGCGCGCTGCTGCAGGAGAGTTATTGGTATTCCAGGCGTGGCCGCGGCGCAATTCAAGCACAAACGCACGCGCTGATGCGTCCTTGCCTACCAAAGGAGGAGTACTGCTGCCCAATGTCTATGCCTCGGCGCCCTGGCAGAGCATGAAACCGTGCCATTCGATATTGGAGCGTGTCCACCTTCGTCGATGTCGAAGCAGTGCGTGACTTTGATGTGCTGCTGGCAGGGTACGTGCCCATGAATTCCAATTGAGCTTTCACCTGGTACTTGGTTTTATTCCACTTTGGGGTAGAATTTTCAATCAGACAACAATTGCTCGCATGTCTTGTTACCATCCTTTGTTTTTCTATCATACCCGAAGTGGAAGAACAACACGACAAGTTACACTTAACATTTTGTCTCAATGAATGCTGCAATATCAATAGCAGTGCTAATTACCTTTTTTATTGTTACTTGGACTACCATCTACACCTAAAAGATCCACTCTGATGAGTTATAAGCACCGGATCGAGATAACAGAATATATGTATGCCAAATATCCAATGATGTGATACACTGGCCAACTTCATGAAAGGCGCGGCAAAGCCGCGCTATGTTTCTAGTTTAACCGAGTACGAGTACAATGTTGTTCAAAACGACTAGAGTAATTTTTTGCTGCTTCCCTTATGTTAGTTCTATTTTACATTCTCAAATAAGTTTTGGGTACTTACGATTAACATTTCTGGCACCAAGCTTACATTATTGTACCAATCAGGTCAACCGTCTCTATGGCCGCCCTAAACTCGTGTTCTCCTCTGCTTTCTCGTCCTCTACTTTGTTTCCGCCTATATGAGCACCAAGAGGTACATTTTCGGGTTTAATGACAGTTCATGGGCATGGGTTGAGTTTGTGTAAGAGAAACAAATTATCTTCTCATATAAACACAACTTGTCTTCACTCGCTATGTTCGGATCCTTCGATTGATAATTTGATGCATCAAATGGAATATGTGTGACTATTGGATTAAAAAGAAGAGGCGACCTTTATTGTTTAAACTATATAAATGTGGATGGAAATACAAGTGAAGTCCACTCACACAAAACTCAAGACAATGTTTCCCATAACTTATTTCTATATGTAGGACATGCATACATAGTTGATGCTCACACCATATCATTTATCAAAAGTAGTTGATGATACAATCGATAAATGATCAGCTTGATTTTATTTATTTATTTATTTAGTGCTACCAGTTCAGGTGGTAGATATGTTGTTGATATCTTCATCATTCTTCATCTCCAATGTAGTGCTAATTTCAGGAACATGGTCATCTTGAGGAACTTGTGAGCCTTCTTCCCGAGATTTGTGCAATGTAGACTCAGTAAAACCACCATATCCTTAGTAGAATGAATATTGTTACCACTTCCACAATCATAATTCTCAGGGCATTTCTGCACAACAATATTTTGGTGATCACCATCGGTGACTTGTCCATGGCCTAGTAGAGGATTCATTGTGGTTGGTGTGGCAGCTCTAGTACTCTCATAGCTTGATGCAAGAAAATGTGTTTCTGAAACGAAAATAGGGAAGTGAAGATTCCATGTTAAATGAGTTATGAAAATGGAGAAAAATTGGACTTTCAAAAGTTATCTTATGAACCCTGCAGTAGTTGGGACGTATTGTTTGACATTGATTCCTGATCAGGATTTGTCCCATGCCTTTGGACAACACCATTGAGGAAAAAAATAAGGCTTGGTAGCATTAATGGCCTCTTTGATATCTGATTCTAGTATAGTGAAGCGGCCATGGGATGAGGCACACATCCAAGCATGGTTCGCCAATTCTTGGACAAATAGCTCACATAGCTTTGTCACATATGGTAGAGTGTCGATGATGTCATGACACTACCAATATTGGCTCTGATGATTTCTTCAATATTGCCCATGGGTAAATTGTGATGGTTGAAGTTTGTTATATTCTCAATGTCCTCTTGTCTTCTCCTCCAAAACTCATTAACTGCTTGTTCTTGTTGTGTAATCAAAAGTGTTGATGGTGATCCATGCAACTCCTGTGCATGCTCACTTCTTTCTTCTGATCCATTTGACATTGCTAACGATCTATATGTTCAAATTGATTCCACACACATAGGGAATTAGGTACTATCTAATTCGTAATATAATGCTACAAATTGATAAAATCAATAACATGCATGAACTTTCTAAAACTATACAAAATTAGATGGACACAATCAAGGACTTATTACTTCCCAAATAAAGAAAAACAATCCTTAAACAATCACCCTCTCCATTAATGAATTAACTTACAGAATAACAAGGTAGACTTATTACCTTAGTTAAGGATCGATTAACTTATCCTTGAACTTGTTGATCAACCAAATGATGATTGGTATGAGAGGACCGATGGTCTTGGTGGTTTATATAGAGGATTCGAAGGAAACTTTATGGTAACTGACAAATTAATGTCCACATTTCAGAACGAATGAGAAAAAAGGTTGGTACGTTTCAGAACGAATGAGCGAAAAGGTTGATGGACTCCAGTGGATTTCTTTCGGGTTTGTTAATGGCATGTCATCATCCTAACAACCTTGGAGTGTCTAAAACGCCATAATGCATTTATGTGCGTGGCGCTAACAATAACTTATAATTATCTAAAGCTTTTTTTAGATATATCTTTTAGCTCATCCTTATCTATCCATCCCTACTTGCAATCTTTCCACCAAGCAAAGAGACTCTTTAACATTGAGTATTTAACCCATGGTTCATGGGAAACTAAACAACATCATAAGAAAAGCATAAGACATTTAATCTTGATCGAACAATAGTACTACTATGTGTTACAGTGTTCCATCTGTTGCCATTTTTTCGTCTGATGAGCGTTTGATAGGTCGAACAAGTATACCGATCCATGTGTTCTGCCGAGACACCGTGTACACCGCAACAGAGTCTGGCTCAACGGACGAGTGGACAACTCCGGCACGATGGCCTCCGCCGAGACGTCATTCGACCCGACGTTCTGCTGTGTGTTGAGTCCTGCTTGACCCTCCGACGATCGATGATGCCGACCGTCCGCGAGTGTGAGGATGACGGAGGGAGAGGTTGGAGACAGAATTACCGTATTAACCTTTCACTCAAAAAAAATAATTAGTACTTATTATTTGCTTAGGAACCGAGAGTAACCGGGAAGTACCCCCAACCACCGTAAAACAGCTCCTAAAGTAATATTTATGGTACAACAATATTATTATATTAATTTTTAAATAATTTTTTATAGTACACTTATTTAGGAATATAAATGTTATATTAAATATTTTTTCTACATGAAATCAAAATTAAGAAAGTTTGATTAACACCAAAGTCTAGATGACATTTAAAACGGGATAGGAAGTCTAGATGATTATGGATGGTTTATTTACCATAGAACGAGGTGCGTGATTATCGGAGCGTGGAGTGTACATATGCGTACACATTATGAACCCCCCAATATGCTAATGCGTCTGTATCGTGTTTCGGAAGAAAGGTTAAGATTGTTTTTCCTAAAAGTATTCATAACTAAAGTTAGTCAACTAGTTAGCTCTCCTTATAAGCAAAGATCGACGACTAGTTGGATGCAAGCTTTTTTTTTTTTTCTTTTTAACTATGTACAGCTCAGTCGGACGCCGCTCTACACCTTTGTTAATTTCTCTCTATTATGATATAATAAAATATATCAAACTTTAGACACGCGAATATATAAAAAATGCACCTAAAATTATATTCTTTCATTCATGGATAGCGATAGAGGTAGTATTAATGTGCAACAAGATGCCGTTCAATTCGCGTCAATTCATTTGACCGAGTTGTGTAGTAGCTTGTGATATGGAGAAAGGTATTCATCAAGCAGGTCATATTGTTGGTAATAGCGCCGTGCATGATGCATGTATACAGGGTCTGGTACCAACCTGGCATGCGTTATAAATTGATAAGTCCAGATTGCATACTTTTTTTTTTTTTTTTTTTTTTTTTTTTTTTTTTTTGCGAAGAGCATACAACAAAAATGAAGTAGACATCACGATTCACGATCCTTTTCCCGTATCCAGTTGATGATACATGTCATCGATGACACTACGGTAGGCATGTTCGTTCTGTCTCAATTGCACGTCTAATAAAGTGTTCCAACATCCTCTTGCTTTAGTATATGTGTGTCCTTCAAATAGGAAGCGTCAGTGACACATATACACTATCGCCTTTCTATTTTTTTAGAGACTGAGCTGCAGTGTCAATGAAGTATCAGCCTTTGATTTGTCCCAATAGGAAAAAAAGTTAACTGTGCTGGGTTAGTCGGTGACTAATAACAAAATTGTGGCTATATGCATTTGAAGACAAAGACACCCTTCCTAAGCTCATCCATGCATGCTTTTATAGTGTCACCACTTCTTGCAGCAAATGCTCAAAACATCTATGTTTGTTGCTCTCGGTTGTTTGGGGCCGGATTTTAGAATGCTCAACAATAAATACTCCCTTCTAAACACAACCCGTAAGGAGGTCGTCGTGATCGTCAGGATAACTAGCTATGTTCCATGTGTGTTGATCATGTCACTAAAAGGATTCATCCTATCGGTGCTGAAACAAAACATTACATTTCTCTCTCTAAATTGCTAACAAAATGGAAATATCAACAACAATGCATCTCTAGATGAGAAAAAAATTAGTGAAAGAAATGTAAAGGTAAACATTGAAAATACTTATTTAGGGATGATAGCATAAATTGACCTCTTTCCCTCTATTTTTGCAATTTTTCACCTCCAAGTAAACTCAGCAAGCATGAACAACTATACTCACCTATCCAAATAATTTCCAGATACGGTTGTAATACCATCCTGCTTGCTAATCTGGCTTTTATAGAGCCATTTTTGTTAAGACGACCAACCCTAAAAATGCTATATTCAGGGGAGCGATTCTCTTATGGAAATCGCCCTTAAGGAAGAGACGTCTCTAGGTTTGATTTTCTTAAGGAAACTATCCTTGAAAATTAATTTTCACGGATGGTTGTGAGCTCTGGTGCTTCTCTCTCTATTTACAAGGTTTCTAAATACCCTGTTTGGTTCAATAGTCCATAACCTTTTTTTTTAGTCCCACAGACTTTTTAGAAAAGACTCTTCGTGAGGGTCTTTTAGAGATTTTTAGCTAAAAGTAGTAATAAAATCTCACCCTGTTTTAGTTTGCTAGGGACTTTTTTTTTAGTCCAAACACAAAACAGTCCCCTGAAACCAACTCCAACAGTTTACCATTTGTGTTTGGCATTCTAAAATTTTACCAAAACACTCCAAAAACTTCTTCCAACAGTTTGGCATTTGAGTTGGCAATTTAGTGAGCGTTGGCAAATCAGTGTTTGTTTGGCGCATTTATGCGGCGCTTCTGACGTTGGCATTCACGGAACAAAGGTGCGTATTAGAAGAGGTGGAAGGGCATAAACATAATTTTGTTTTACGCCTCGGGGGTTTCTAAGGTAAGTTCTCAAGAGGTGGAAGGACATAAACATAATTTTGTTTCTCTTTCGGGTTTTCTGATGTAAAGTTAGATCTGAGTTTGCCAAATGAATTATGCCAAAACTGTTGGAGATGAACTCTTTTTGGATTTGGTATTTGGATTTGAGAGTTTGCAAATCATGGCAAATGCCAAACCATAAATGAGAAAACTGTTGGAGTTGCTCTAACATCCTCGAGTCTTATTCTTATGTTACCCATCTCTGTTAGAAATTGAGGCCATATATGTACAAAAGATTTATGTAGTAGTGACTAGTGCATGGGTGAAAAGAAACAAGGACGCAAAAAGAGAGTACCGACAGACAACTGTCAGACAACTGTCGTTTGTTCTTTCAAAGCACGAAGCTCGCTTGCCACGATGAGGCTTGTGCTTCCTCTCTACTCCCTCCATCTCAAAATAAATGTCACTATGGGATGCGTGCGGTTAAACTTTCTCAACTTTAACTAGGTTTGTAAAAAATACGTGCAACATTTAAATTTTCAAATAAATTTGTTAAAAAACTAGACTTAAAGATCTTTCCGATAATATTAATTACTTAGCGTAAATATTTATATATTTTAATATATAATTGTCGCCATTTTGAAAATGTTGACTTCTCGGAAAGCGAGAATGTCATCTATTTTGAGATGGAGGGGGTAATAATTAAGGGTCTATTTGAACCCCTCTAGCTTAGTCCTGACTTTAGACCACTCGTTCAGACCTTTACCTCTAAACTTTAGAGGAAACCCAAATAGGCACTAAGTAGCACTAACAAAGTCATCGTCATGGGAAACTCATTCTTGAAGGCACCAACAGAATTTTTCGGTAGCTTGATCTGGAATCTTGGCGTGAGCAACGGCCATAAGATGGCCGATCGAGTGAGGCGCAATGCTAGCGCATATGCATTACACGAGCTCGATAGGTGGTCGTCTCTTCGAGATGAAGATGAACACTCGCGTTCAGAAAAAAAGAGACGAAGACGAACACCACGAGGTATTTCTTGGTTTTCTTGTTCGGCGTTTTTGCCGCCGCGGCATGCTTCGGCCTGCTCCTGCTCCATGTTCCGTGCCCCCGCGTCCTCTTGCCCGCACAGCAAGAACTCATCTTGGGTAGGAGTACTAACGCAACACACGCTGATCCCACCAAAAAACTTGCCATGGTATGTAAACATTATATATATTTCTCCAAAGTTTATTTCGATCGATCCTGTGTTACGTTGATCTCCATTTGATCCTTGTTAGTTTTACTTCTCGATCTCTTAACAAACAGGCCCCTGCTCCAGCTCCATCAGGTGACGAGAAGCTCCTGGAGCTGCTGAGGCGAGCGTCCATGGAGGACATGGACAAGACGGTCATACTAAGCTTCGCGAGCCAAGCATGGACGGCGCCGGGGTCACTCCTGGACCTCTTCCTGGAGAGCTTCCGCGTGGGCGTGGAGACGGAGCCCCTGCTGAAGCACCTGGTCATCATCGCTGACGGCCCCAAGGCGTACGAGCAGTGCCAGCTCGTGCACCCCCTCTGCTACCACTTGGAGCTGGAGGCCGGCGGCGTCGACTACGCGAAGCAGCAGGAGTACATGGAGAAGGGCTACCTGGAGATCGTGTGGCGCAAGTTCCGGTCCCAGGAGCGGGTGCTCCGGCTCGGCTACAGCTTCCTCTTCACCGACATGGACATCATCTGGCTCCGGAACCCGATGCTGCGCATCCCCATCGGCGTCGACCTGGTCGTGTCCTGCGACAAGTACTACGCCGAGAGCCGGCCCTACGACCTCAGAGGGCTGGCCAACACCGGGCTCATGTTCGTCAAGGCCAGCCCCAGGATGGAGGCGTTCTACCAGGGCTGGTACGAGGCGCGGCACTCCTACCCGAACACGCACGAGCAGTGGGTGTTCCAGAAGGAGCAGGGCACGCTGCCGGCGAAGCACGGCATACGGGTGCAGTTCGTCGACACGGCCTACATCGGCAGCTTCTGCCAGTTCAAGAAGGACTTTAACAAGCTGTGCACGGTGCATGCCATCTGCCTCAAGGGGCTCAAGGACAAGATGGAGAAGCTCACGGAAGTCTTCAACGAGTGGAAGGAGTTCAGGAAGAAGAACTCACGGAACAATTAACATTTTCAGTGGTGGGTGATTTGTGCCCAGCCCGGTGTTTCTCCAAATTGCCTCTCGCTGCATCACTGCTTGGGAGGGTATAAAACTTCCACTTCCATTTAACGAAGGACGTGCAAAATTGCATGCTTTCGATTCTTTCTTTTTTTTAGCATTTTTAGTGGTGGATTCTGCGAAAAAATATACTAGTTTAAATTCATTCTACGTTAATTGATTAAATCATAGATGAATAATTCAAAATACAACATGAGAGTATAAGATGCAGTTTTTCAATACCACACTATGTGACGCCAATTATTATTCTTCAAGAGGACACTGTAAAGTATGTATCGACGGAGTATTCTAGAATCTATCGACTCTTCTACATCTTCTATCTACGATTAAAAAAATAGCAACGGTGGGACTTGGACCGTCTACATCGATCTCCGTGTAGCACGTATAGTAGATGTTTTAGTCGATTTTAACTTTGCTGTTTTTCTATCTGTCGATTTGAAGTTTAATCTGTCTTTCGAGTCCGTTCATTGACAGTAGAGAACTGCGTTTACAACTTTACATTGATGCATACTCCTTCTGTATAGGAAAAAAAATCGGACAAGTTTGGATCAAACATTGAGAATATAAATCGTTGAGTTTACAAATGTAAAATTTATATTAATAGTATAGTATGCCAAGGTTTGGCGTTGTAGTCGTGGCGTCGATGATCATGGCGTTGCTCGCGGTGTTGTTGAGGATGATGCCGCGGACGCGTGCCAGCTTCCCCTTAAGGGCGGGATGTTCCATGCGCAGATCGGTGATCTCCTAGTCGGAGTCTGCCATGCTGATGGTGGGGATGTCGGTCGTTGTGGAGACATCCTTTAGGGTGGTGGGGTGGGCGTTTGTCGATGTCAGCGGTGTCAGCCAATGACGCCGAGTGTTGTGGTCGTGGCGTCGATGGCGTCGTCTCCATGGTTGCGCGTTGGCTTGTGGGCAAGCGGGTGCTTGTCTAGATCGGCGACTTCTTTGTTGTGAGCGGCTTGGGTGTTGGAGATCTGCAGCATGTCATCGCGATGTTGGGGAAAAAATTTAGTGAATTTCTTTCCAAACTATTGAACTTAGCATGGGCGTCCATCGCGATGTCGTTGGTCATGGTGGTGGCGGCCATGGATGTTCGAGGATCGAGAGGTTTCGGATACCGGGTGTAGAGGCATCCCGAGGGGGCTTGCCACGGGGCGTGGTACGGCGGCGCGTTTGCGCACAGCGGCGGGCGTCGGCGCTAGGGCAAGCAGGGGTAGGGTGGCACGTGCACGGGGGAGAGGAGAGTGCGGCGGTAGCTTGAGAGTTGGAGGACTAGGGTTTAGTGCCCTATGGCTACTATTTCTTACTTGAGTGCAACGATTAATTACATGGTCCTAGTATTTGTAGTCCTAGGTGACTTGACCGCTAAGCAAACTGTAGGAGATTCTCATAAGGGCCCCTTTGGTTCACGGGGGAGGTGCAGGAAATTCGTAGGATAGGAAATTCATACGAACTTTTTCCTTTCCTACCATTTGGATACTACAAAAGTGAAGGATTTTTATTTCTATAGGAATACCCGGAGGAATCTTTCCATGAGCTGCGACCTCATGGAAAGTTTCCTGGTGGGAAGCCGAGGACGCGTGCTCTCGCAAACCATCAAGAACAAAGGGAGAGCGGGTCATTTGGCTAACTCTCGCCTTAGGCATGGGCAAAATGAGGTGGTGCGGGAGTGCCCGGGGGTGGCCGCGGTGGACTAGAGGAGAGACGAGAGGAGAGGAATAGGAAGCCTATCTGTGGCTGCTGATGCCGGACCTCCTCCCAACCGGTGCACAAGCGAGGGAGCTCCTCCCCGGCATGGATGCGCGTGCGCCTGGATCTGTCGGGGGGAGGGGGGCGCTGCGCTACGTCGGGGGGAGGAGTAGGTGTGCCAGAGAGGTGTGCCGCCGCCAGCACGGAGATGGAGCGAGAGAGCCGGGGCGGAGAGAGAGAGAGAAAAACGAGAGACGCGGGGGCTGGCTGTTGTGGGGTGGGGAGCGATGGAGGTTTATTTTTTTTTTTTTTAATTCGTTGCGGTGATGGAACTCGCAGGCTAACCAATGGCAGGTTTTCTATAGGATCAATTCTAAAGGAATCACAGGAGCAAGCCACCTCAATCCTCTGCTTTTCCTATTTCTATCCTATCTCTCCCCAACCATCCAAAGGGGCTCTAAGATTTGATTCTCCTTTCCCATCTTTATAGACTCTTTCCTAATCTGACTCAACTTGATATGGAAGCTGGACGACGCGATTAGCGACGACGGTCACAGTACTACAGTATCAAGGGTACTATTCACCCTGCTACAATAATTGGTCCACCTTTCGTGATTTCCTTCTACATCCTTCCAAAATTGCTGACGTCGGCGTATATTCCATCTTTTTATGTAAAAAATATCTACTAAAGCAAGTATCAAAATTAAATTTTAATTGCACCACCTAGTTTCTTGCAGTAAACTCTTCAAAAGCGAGATCCCACAGAGATATATTTCGATAATTTTTTATTGAACATTTATCTCATAATAAACTCTTAATGATATGTTGTTAAAGATTATCGGCCGAACATCACATAAACACTATATGAACATCGAAAAAGAAGCCTACAACATCATATGTATACTAAGCGAACTACACATATATATACCATGAAAGTAGAACATCACACTAACACTAAACGGACATCGCAAAAGAAGCATGGAACATCCTATGTATATTATGTGAACAAAAGGTAAGGAACATTTCATAGATACTACGAGAACAAGTAAAAAAAATACCGAAGAACCTGTGGTGTCTACGACTAGAATAGTTGGGATACTACTTAAACAACATATTATACTATTGAACATCTCACAAATACACTATGCATAGAAATAAAAAAATGAAGTATAAAAAGTGAAACATTAAATTAAATAGAAGAAAAGAAAGTCAAAAGTAAAAAAAACTTAAAAAGACCACAGAAAAAAAAAACAAAAATAAAAAATCAACTCAACTCAAGGAAAAGGAAATAGAAACATATAAAGGTAATAAAAAGAAAAATAAAAATAAAAATAAAAAAGAAGAATAGAACAACACGAGAAAAAAAAAAAAAAAGGTAAGAAGAAAAATTGGAACTCACTCAACAGAATCGTGGAAAGTACACACCCGCATTGCTTGGGCCGCGCATCAAAAACATTAGACAAACTCACTCAACAGAACCGTTGAAAGGCCGACCACCACACCACAGCAGTTCAAAAAACATTGCTTGGGCCGAGAATTGTTTGTGGGCCACGCAGCAGCAGGTCCTGCCCTCCGTCATCGGACACTCGGACGGAAAGACCGGCGCTTAAAAACACCGTCAATGCAGCCGTTAGTGTATACAAAGTCCTTTCGGGCAGTTTTCTTATGCCCACTGCCAATATAGAAATGTTTACACATGTTCTCCGTGAGGTCACTTCATTATTACGTAATACACTGCACCATCCATGGTTTTTTTCCCCCCTAGGTGAAACGTACTTAGCTAACTTTGATATTATTACGTAATTGGACATCTACAATTTTGAATAAATGGTCTCTGAAATGGAAGAGTCAACTAAACAACTTTGATATTATTGCTCCACTTTTATTAATAGTTTGATTAGAGCTAAATATTTTTATTTAGATCAAACCGACAATAACAAAAATAGTTAATTTGGTAGTAGTGTGACTAGCTAGAGCCTAGAGTAGTACCGTGACATGACACGCTAGGCAGATATAGTAGTAGTAGTTAGCAACATGCTACGGACGATCCACCACTCAGCAGCAGCCTTTTCCTTGCACGCATTGCGTTGCCATTTGCCTGCTCAAGCTCGGTTTGGCCAACGTCTCCAACAAACGCCCAACCCCCAACAGAACCCCCATCCGAACGCCATCACTACATACGTGCGGTCGACGGTCGTCGCCGTCGGCACACGAAACGCGGACGCGCGTACACGCCGACTATGATTGCCCTGCTACGTGGGGAACTCTCCTCTACTCGATGGACCTCGAGTGTTCACGGTAGCAGCCGACTCTCATGGAATGTTCACTGTAGCAGCCTCTCCTTGCCTTGCCTTGACTTAACTTTTTCCTCCTCCTCCTCCTTTTTATTTATTTATTTATTTTGCAAAAGCCTTGACTTAACTTTGACACGATACCATGACTAGTCCAGGGCGGCTCCTGGAGGGCCAATCATAAGAACATCTCCAACAGCAGTTTGATATTTTTTTGGTTTCAAATCATGTTGTTTGTCAACTCTTAAAATAATATGGAAAAAGAGTCCATTTACAAGAGTTTGGCATAATTCACTATCCAAAATCAAAGTTTTAGCTATTTAAATACAACAAAGAAGAAATATATTTTACAAAGTGAACACAACTTTTTTTGCAAATTAACCAAGTACATATGTGTAAATCTAAGTGTCGACATTTATGCAAAGTGAACATGCAGGAAAGTTTTTGTTTACATATGGATCCTTCTTCCTTCTCAGATCGACGCAGGGGAGCAGAGGACGGACACGAGAATGGCCAATCTGACCAATGGGTCACAGATGTCGGCCAGGGAGTGGCGCCCAGCCTGGCTGCAGGCGGGTCGTGTGCTTGGGCTTGGTCGCCGGGAGGAGCGATGAGAGGGGGAGCAGGGTTGGGGCTGCTAGTGGGGACAGAGCTAGCAGGTCTAGCCGGGTATAGATCGAAGCAGATGACGTTGAAGTCGCGACAAATGACCGATGCGCGGCAACCCCGTGTGGCGTATATTTGCGCGGATTGATCGATGTTTTCGGAATTGACAAAAATGTGGAAACCATAGGCTAAGCTGTTAGAGAGGGTTATTTTTTATTTTGCCAAAAATAGGAGTTGGGAAGCCATATGCCAAATTGTCGGAGATGCTTCATGGTTTGCTTTATTTTTCTTTTATATAAAATCCTTCGAAATCAGCATGATGAAAATATTGAAATATTCCAATGTGTTTAATTCACCATATGCTACTCTTCTCATCTCACCCTTGCAGTCTTACACATTTTCTGCTGATATCCAAAAATGAGACTATTTTCAAATCAAAACCAACAAGATATTTTTTTGATATAAAACCAACACAATCTTGAATCCAGCATGAGACAACGTTTTCATTCCAAAACCAGCGCGATCTAAATCAACACGAGATCATGTTTTGAATCGCACACTCTAGCCACAGTACAAAAGTTCGATTTTTTTTTTACAACATATTAGAAGAGACAATCCACTAGTACAGAATCGACTTTTATTCCGGCTCGTTAGGGCCTTTCGTCGTGATTACGGAACCGGGAATACGGCAGGGAGTAAAAGTATTGGAACCGGAACTAGGGGGGGGGGGCTTTACTCGGTTGGGGGTACTCCCGGTTGGTACCCCCAACCGGGAGTAAAGGTCTTTTTTTTCGATTGCGTGTCAATTGTTTATTTTAATTCCTAATAGCATTTACCAACCGGAAGTAAAGGTCTTTTTTCCAGTTGCGTGTCAATTGTTTATTTTAATTCCTAATAGCATTTGAATGGTGCTTATTAATTTGTAATCTATATATATACATATATTAAAGCACACACATATATATATTAAAGCACACACATATAGATATATATTAAAGCACACACATATATTTATATATTAAAGCACGCACATATATATTACACATTAGTGATTGTTCAAGCACAAATATATATAAGTTGTTCATACATGTCTCGATTACATATTAAGATAATACTACATGTCCCGATTACGGGTAGAGGATCCTTTGGCGACCATTTGTCGTTGGTGTCGTTGTAGAACTCGCCGGAAGGCTCTAGGATCACAGGTATTAATAAATCCGCAATAGACTCTTGCATGGCTTCAAGATGCGTGTCTTTTAATGTTTTCTCCATTAACCTCCTCGTCTGCAATTCGAGTAAAATAAAAAAAGTATTAGTATATATAAGATATGATTAGTTATTTAAATAATGACATCAATAACAACAGACTTTGATGTACATACGCACCCGTTCATGCTCGGTGTAATTGGTGGAATTTATCACGATATTCTCGCAACAATATAATCCACAATGGACCGGTCCCCTATGGTTGTTGTAGACCCCACTTTAAGATAAAAAAGAGTCATTTGTCATATATATGAAGCAATATAGGGACTTGAATTAATGTAACCATATATACGAGTACATCTTGGGAATAGTTGTACAATCGATTTATGATTCGCGATCGGTCATATTATGTTCATGTTTTATCTCTGCCCAAAACGCACAATAGAACAAAAAACTTAGACTATTAATTAACACATAAGCAAAGGGTTTGAAATTCTTGAGTATATATAAAATTGGCGAGGTTTACGCAATTACCCTGAATTATTTCGATCATATCTTCGTACCAAGCTCGGGGCCATCTCAACGAGTCAAAGATTGTGAGATGACTTTTGGTTGCTCGATGTGAAACAATATCCGGTGTCCTTTGCATGTGTAAACGGTTGAGCTAGCTAGAAAGAAAGGTTATTATGAAGAACATGATGCGTCAATGTTAGGAACACTCACTTGAATCCGTATGGGAACATTACTACTACCCTCTTGTCGGTGCGGTGTAACTTTCGAGGAACATCTTTATATTTTTACGTGTGTCTACTTTCAAACCATGTATTGATTTTGGGTTTTTTTTACGATATAAGGATCAATGTATCCAATATCGGTATGCTCCTTGATTCGGAAATGTTGAATCCAAGATCTACATATATGGTCGAAGAGCATGGTATTAGACACATACATATATTATCGGGACATATTGACGTATTAGTAAATAGAGAAAGAATCACTTACAAACAATAAATCTTTGAGGAGGCTTTTTGTCGGGAGGTCAGGTGGAATAGTTGGTGCAATTCACAAAAATCAACCCACATCACGTCATCGCCTCGTTCCCCATTGGTTTCTTAGTCGACACCAAATTTGTCTTGTCCTTTTGCACACAAGTCTAGGTACTTCTGTTTAGCTCATACATTTGAGTACCCAGGCTAGCACATCTATCGAGGATCCCATAGACTCGGCCCAATTGAAAGGTTCTATATTGGTCATCATCTCTTTATTGCGATCTCAAAGATCACTCTGTTCATGTCGATACCACTAGCAAAATAGTACTCTAAAAGCTCTTGGTATTAAGCGATGCACACGAAGGAAACTTTATGTACTACGTGTTCGAACCGTATTGATCGAACACTTCACTTTGGAAAGTGGTCGTGATGTATCTCCAAGTTGTGGAACACTTTGACTCTTCTTCCTTCTCTTTGGGTCAATTTCCTTGAATAGAGTGCGGTCAAAGTCCGAAAGTGGCGAGGGCTTGTTTGACTCCTTATCTTTCTTTTTCCTAGCTTCTATTTTTACGTCTTAGCACTCTTTGAGGTAGGAAGTAGGACTTGACCTCGCCCCGCGCCGCCTCCGCCGCCTTCTTGGGAACTGCTTGACTTGAAGAATTTTTGGTTTATTTCTTTGACTTCGACGTCCAATTCCTCCTTACTCATTTTCCCGGGCAATTTCTTGGGAATGAGCTTTCGTTCTTGGTCAATATTTTCTTGCGCACTTTCGCCGAAGGCGTAAGGTTGTCTTCTTAGTTGCCTTTGTCATGGGAGGGAGGCCTTTGCGGACCGCGTTGGAGGCGGTGGCGCACCTTTGCGCGGGCGCCGGTGGCAGCCCGGAGGTGGTGGTGGTGGTGGTGGTGGGGCTGTGGCGGCGCCTTGGAGATGCGGCCGGGGGATGTCGTCGTGTCTTCTACCCCGGCCTATCGTAACCACCGCCGGGACTACTACGATCCTCACGGGGAGCCATCCTTTCCCTTTGGGTTGTGGTAACTTCGGGAGGCGGTGCGGCATCGGCATCCCGGGAATAACAATGTACCGTTCGCCATGCAATGAATTGCTTCTCAACGTCTCCTAGTTTTGTATCCCCGTCACCTCCTTCAATTTCAAGATCACGTCGGCGTAACCTTCAACCACTTTATCCACGAGGCGGCGGCAAATCCGGTGGCATTACTTTTTGTGCCATGGAGTCTTGGTGTCTTGGTACGGTCAATCGGACTAACAACCGCAATGGCCACCTTCAGCATCTTGCCACCCTCCTTTGGGATGTGCGGCTCGCATGGTGTCAACTTTTTCGGTGATGTCATCCACGGGGAAGCGCGAGGTCCGTGTCAACAAGACAGGCGTTGTGTGGAAGCACTGGTGCTTCTCACTTGATCGAGTGGCTACGGGAGCTGCGGTTGGTGCACGAAAAGCAGCTCATTCAATTGTATTTGGACTTGCCTTTTGACTTCTTCTTGCATTTTTGCTTGCATTTCTTCTTCCTTTTTGCTTCAACTGCGTTAATGGCATATTGCTCCAACATGCGCATAGGGTAACCTCTAGGACTTGCCAATAGGGTAGCTCCCAAAATATTGACTTCTTCTTCCACATGGGTGCGTGACCTTCATCGTCATTTGGAGCAGGTATCTTTGCGGGTCCCTTCCCAAACACTACTTTGACATCGTTGACCATCTCCGGTACATCGACCGGTCCGGTTGCGAGGCTTGGCATTGTGGGTGCTGGGTACCGTTGAAATGTTTGCCTTTCTTTCTTAACACGCGTGACTCTTGGGAAGAAATCGACGGTAGCCGGGGTACACGACCTTTCGACAGTTTTTCAAAAAAAATACCCTTACAATCCGGTGAAGCGGTGCGTGCAAGCATTATATCCCTTGTTTGACTGTCACGATATATTACTTAGAGCCGGCCCGGTCGTTGATTGTTACAAACAACGAGGCGCGCAAGTCAAAGTGTTCTGTTTGTATTCATCCCACATACGTACACCGGGTTTATTCCACAAAAGAAGAAGTTCGTCAACTAGTGGCCTCGGTACACATCGATGTCGTTTCCAGGGCTGCCGGGCCTTGGATGAGTATCGGCATCATAATGAATTTCCGCTTCATGCATATCCGGGGAGATTGTAGATAGGCGAGTAACGGGCGGGTGCTATGGCTCTGTGCTCGATCCCGAAGGGGTTAAAACCATCCGTACTTAAGGCAAACCTCACGTTTCTTGCATCATCTACAAAATCCTTGAATTACGAATCGATTGCTCTCCACTTTGTGACCCATCGGCGAGGGTGTCTCAACTTGCCGTCTATCTTACGGTCTTCTTTGTGCCATCGCAACAACTTTGCATGGTCCTTGTTTTACGAACAAGCGTTCCAGGCGTGGTATTATCGGGCGTACCACATAACCTTAGCGAGGGATTTTCAACCTAGGACTTTCGCCCTCAACATCACCGGGATCGTCTCTTTGATCTTATACCGTGATGCATGACATGTCGGACATTCATCCAACTTCTCGTTATCCTCGCCATAGTACAGAAAACAATCATTAGGACATGCATGAATCTTTTTGATTGTTAATCCCAAAGGACATACAACCTTCTTTGCTTCGTGCGTGGTGGTAGGCAACTCATTGTCCGCCGGAAGCATCTTCTTTTGGATAGTCAATAAGCGGCTAAGCGCATTGTCGGAAACACCATTCTTAGCCTTCCCGCTGCGGCAATTCTAGTGTGGTACCCAACTTTTACGCCTGAATCACGAATTGGGTACAACAACTTATTGTGGTCCTCTAGCATGCGCTCGAACTTCTTCTTCTCCTTTTCTTTTTCGCATTCATTCGTGCTTCACGAATAGCCTGATCAAGCCCATCGGTAGGCTCATCTCCTCTTTGGCACCTCCTCTGCATCTTCCTACATTGCAATATTTTTTATGACATCACCAAATTCAGCATATTCAGCAATAACATTGTAAATCGTCCCCTCCGCCGTCTTCACCTTCTTCCATTGGGACACCGGTCTCTCCGTGCTTGGTCCAACAAACATAGTTGGGCATGAATCCCGACTTATAGGTGTAAATGAAGGATATGTGATTTGGAAAACTCTCTCTTATTCTGGACAAGGCACATGGGCGACACATAAAACCGTTTCGCTTGTTTGCTTGGGCGCACATAGGAACTCATGCACCACACGCCTCGTACTCATCGTCGCGTCGATCTCGTTGTACATCAATTTCGCTTCATCTCGTAGTTTTTCAACATAATCATCGTATGAAAAAAAGTAAACACCATATACATTTGAGTAAATACACAACATGCATGAATAGTACATTTTATTATTTTAGGACAGGTAGCCTACAACTTTTTGTTTGCACGCATACAACAAACTCCACTAAAGCGAGAGAAAGAAGAACTAGACATCAATTAAAGCGAGAACATCCTTCGCGAGGGCACGGAGTAATGAACCTAAGAAAGTAACATTTTTCGCTGGCATCTCTGAATCTCCATTGCTACACCTTGGTCATTGTTATTTGGAATATTTGCACCATGGTAGGCCGCCAAAGCTTCAAACTTCTGTGTTGTATTTTTTGTAATAATTTCGGGGTAGCGATGGACTGAGCATGGCAATCGGCCGGGTTCGATAGATCCCCTGATGCTGGCCCAACATGCACTACGTACCATGCCATGTTTCCTACACATGTAATTAAATTAAATTGATTTCTAATTTAGACTACAAATTAATGATTTACACAATTTGGTAAATTAAGTTAACTTCCTCATTTTTCTAATCAAAAGAAAATTACATAAACAACTATATTTATATAAAGTGCAAAAACATGAAATAAATGATGAAAAGGAGGGGGAGTGAAATTGCCGAACCTTTATTCGGTTTGGTTGGGGAACCCGGAGTAAAAGGGGGTTGAGCTGTTTTGTGGGAAGAAAATCCGTTGAAAATTCGAAGGCGGGACGAGTATTTATAGGAGGAACATTATTCGGTTAGAGATACCAGCCCGGGAGTAAAGCTCGAGCTTTACTCCCGTTTTTTGCCACAAGCCGGGATTAGAGGTCCTGGCCGGGGCGGGGCGGTATTTGACGGCGCTTTACTCACGGCTGGGAATTAGAACCGGGAGTAAAGATACATTTACTCCCGGGTAAATTTCCGGCCGGGAGTAAACGCCATTTTGGCCTCGAGACTAAAAGTCAGTTCTGTAGTAGTGATCAAATGATACAATTGTTGCATAAATCTCCAAGTGATCAATCGTCCAGATAACAGATAACATGTATGGTAGTCCGTTTACATTAATGTTTTACTATTATGTTACGTGGAGTCGGTACCCACAGTACGTACAAATGAATAATTAACAATGTCGTTATCACGGATTTGATGTAGAATACTTCAAACTATTTTGCTACCCTCCCTTTCTGCAGATTCTCCGATACAAAATCTGAGATACAGTAGCATCGGCGGTAGTTATGCAACCCCTCCAACCCCAACGGTTTTGCATCGGCCGGCCCCTTTGACGAACTTGACTCCTTCAACTTCAAGCAAGCCGCCATTGCTAGCAGCTACCTATATAAACACTGCCTCACTGAACCCCTCTACTCAAATCACAAACCTCTAGCTCTCTCGATCTCTCTTCGTCTCACCCATACACACGCAGACACTATCTCTCTCTCCGACCCACATCGTCAACCATGGTGAGTGACATGCCACATCGATCGTACATACATGCCCACCCAATCATACAACATGTTGCAAACATCTCCATTTGTTATCATGTATGTCACCTTTTCCTTCGAACATGACGAACACGCAGGTCGTCGAGATGATGAAGCAGGAGAACGGCGGCGCGGTGGTGGCGTCGGCGGCGGGCCAGAAGCAGCAGCAGCAGCAGCAGGCGGCACTGCCGCAGCTGATGAGCGTGAAGCGCGGGGAGGCGACGCTGGTGGCGCCGGCGGAGGCGACGCCGACGGGCGGGCAGTACTACCTGTCGAACCTGGACCAGAACATCGCGGTGATCGTGCAGACGGTCTACTGCTACAAGCCGTCGTCCAAGAGCGACGACGTGGCGGGCGCGCTCCGCGACGCGCTGGCGCGCGTGCTGGTGCACTACCACCCGCTGGCGGGGCGGCTGGGGATCAGCCCGGAGATGAAGCTGACCGTGGAGCTCACCGGCGAGGGGCGTCGTGTTCGTGGAGGCCGACGCCGCCTGCGACCTCGCCGACGTCGGCGACCTCACCAAGCCTGACCCCGCCGCGCTCGGCCAGCTCGTCTACTCCGTCCCCGGCGCCAAGCACATCCTCGAGATGCCACCCATAACCGCGCAGGTACGTACGAGTAGTACCTAGAGCAGACACTGTACGTTATTAAGTGCTCCGTCCTGGCACGTTAGGGTGTCCGGCGGCCGAGGTGGCCGGCTGGCCCGGGTTCCCATGCCAGTAGATGATTGAGCTGGATGGAAGGCGGCTGGCAGGGAAAGTTCTAGGGTTGTTGGTTAGTTGGGAGATGAATTCAATGAGATGCATATTTGGTTTTACTTATGTAGCTAAAGTGGAAAAAAGGAGAGCGGAAATGGTGACTTTTGTTACTGGTCTCCAAAAGTAAAACAATGAGTATACTACCTCCAGGGATGGTATTAGAAGTCGTTTTTTGACAAGGTTTGGGTCAAATATCGGGAATATAAATTATCAATAACTTTTAAGTTGTTGAGTTTGTAAATGTAAAAATTATATGAGTAGATTTGTTTTAAAAAATATTTTGATAAAAGTATACATATATCACATCTCCATAAATATTTTTATAATAATAAGAGGTCAAAGTTATGTTTTGGAGGCGGGTGTCGCTATCTAAACGACTTATCTTATCCCGGATGGAGTAAACGGCTAGAGAGGTGGTTATCCTCATAGAGTGCTAGCAAGAGTCTCTCGTTGTTTTTGCCTGTTAGAATGAGAATGAGACAGCTCAAGCTCTTTTGTTGCCTGACTTTATTTGTTCTCTTGGTACAATGTTAGATGACCAACCTTTACCTAATTATCTGTAAATCAAGTAATAATCAACCAAACCACAGTGTTAGATGTGAATAATATATATATGCTGATGTGATGTCAAGAAAAGCAATCAACCCATGATCAATTATCCACCAACTCATGGGTCAAATAGTACTATAAATGATTAATACTACACGCACAGTTTCGTCATCATACTCATCAGTCAAAAGCAGTACTAGCAGTACAACTATTCCAAGTCATCCGAGAGATCTGCTCCAAACAAATTTTGCTCAAATTTATCAGTAGAATTAAGCAGTGATGCGAAATTACCACACTGTAATAATGTTTCCTTCTTACCATGGGTTAATTTAATTAATTGATGTGTACGCAGGTGACGAGGTTCAGGTGCGGCGGCTTCGCGCTCGGGCTGGCCATGAACCACTGCATGTTCGACGGCATCGGCGCCATGGAGTTCGTCAACTCGTGGGCCGAGACGGCGCGGGGCGTCGCCGAGCTCACCGTGCCGCCGTTCCTGGACCGTAGCGTCCTCAAGGCGCGCGACCCGCCGGCGCCCACCTTCCCGCACCACGAGTTCGCCGAGATCCCCGACGTGTCCGACACGGCGGCGCTGTACGGCTCCCAGGGCTGCAGTACCGCTCCTTCTGCTTCGACCCGGACCGGCTGGAGCGCGTGCGCGCGCTGGCGCTCGCCGACGGCGACGGCGAGCTCCAGGGCGGCCGCTGCACCACCTTCGAGGCGCTGTCGGGGCTGGTGTGGCGCGCGCGCACGGCGGCGCTCGGGCTGGCGCCCGAGCAGCGCACCAAGCTGCTGTTCGCCGTGGATGGGCGTCGCCGGTTCGCGCCGCCGCTGCCTCGGGGCTACTTCGGGAACGGCATCGTGCTGACGCACGCGCTCGCCACGGCCGGGGAGCTGCTGTCGGCGCCCGTCTCCCGCGCGGCCGGGCTCGTGCAGGGCGCCGTGCGGATGGTCACCGACGAGTACATGCGGTCGGCGGTGGACTACTTCGAGGCGACGCGGGCGCGGCCGTCGCTGGCGTCCACGCTGCTCATCACCACGTGGTCGCGCCTCGAGTTCCACGGCGCCGACTTCGGGTGGGGCGAGCCCGTCTTGTCGGGCCCCGTCACGCTGCCGGAGAAGGAGGTCATCCTCTTCCTCGCGCACGGCAAGGGAGGAAGAGCATCAACGTGCTGCTCGGACTGCCGGCCACCGCCATGGACGCCTTCCAACAGCTTATGGACGACATATGATTCCACGGCACGGCAGCGCTGCAATGCCCGGCGGCGGCGTACGGGAGCTACGTATATTATACACAGAAGAAGACATATATAAATGCAGGGTGCTTTTATATTCTTTATTACGGACTTCGGTGTTTATTTGTTATTACGGTGTGTGTGTTTATATGTATGTTGGTGTTTAATAATGAGTACTGTATATGAGAATTTGTTGTCCAATGTAGTGTTCTATTAAAAATGGTTCACGTTAAGTGAGAAAATAGTGAAGGTTGTTTTTTATAGTCGTTTTTGACAAATGGCAACCTAAAACTTTTTACATGTCTTGTTTAGAGGAACACAATGGTTACGACATTATGCGCAATTACTACTGTTATGCACCAAATAATGTTAGAATTGAGTTGAATGTGTTTTATGATACCAAATACTTTTTTTTTTGCGAAATGGCGAGTATATATGTGCTTGACCACGTCGAACTTGAGAGAACATGCACAGAAAAATCTGGCCCCAAAGCCTCCAACACCGATGACAAAGCAGAGACAAGTACTCTGTTCTTTCTGCTACCATACTCTGTTAGAACAGAGCATGCAGTTAACATGGTCGCTCTCGCGCATCCGCTTGCTGCAACAATCAGCCCGACATGGTGGCCTGGCGGCAGCGGCGACCGTGGACGGCCGTGCTGGTGGCCGGGCGCCCGGGCTCGATCCTACTCGTTCAGATTCCCAACGTACGGCATCAGTAGCGGAGGGCGGCGGCCCGGCCAATGCGCGTGGCCCCGCGAGGACGTCGCTGCCAAAACACAGCGGGAGCAAGCTCCATGACCAAGCCGGACGGCCGGCGGCATGGCAGAATGCCGTGGATGGCATTGTCTAGATCCAACGAGGCCCAGGGGTGGCGGCCGCGGTGTCCGGGAGTCCACCTCGCGTGACTGCGTCCACCGCGCTGCGCGTGCACGGCGACTGCCTCCTCGATCGCTGCCGTGCCGTCGCGGGCGGAGGCAACGTTCATTGGTCACCTTCGCTTGTATTTGTGCCACCAGCTGTGCTGTGTGTCGTCTGACATGTTTGGAGGCCCATGGCATATGCTTGGTTAATCTTACTATTACTGGTGGGGCTCCAATGAAGGCACAGCATTAATTCTCACCGGGCAGCGTTAGAAAAAAAAAGATAAATCCAGAAATTCTCACAATAATCAGAAACATATAGCCGTCAATTTAATTAAGATTGAACAATTATAACCATTGGATTAATCAAATAGATGCTCTAAAAAAATTACCCACCATTGTCATTATGTAAATTACATTAAACAACTTCCTCAATCGTTCACCAAAATTGCCGTGTGTTTTTTTTTCCGAGAACCCATCTAATCTAACCGAGGAGACCGCTTTTTCAACAAGCTTCATCAGTTCCTCTTCCGTGGCATACCAATCCTACCTGCCGGCACGCGACATGCAACCCAATCAAAGATGACTTTAGCTGCGTTGCGGATGTTGAAGTTGTTCTGGTAGGCATAGAATCTCGCGAGACTCGAGTGCATTAGTCCGCCTGGCAGAGTTGGAGGATCGATGTAGAAAGACAAGCAGGGGATCGAATCGGACTCGATAGCGGCACCAAACACGAACCTGCATGTGATGCCTCTGACTCAAGTTTCAGGTGTGAGAATCAGCAGATCGGTAAAGGCGACGAGTCGGAACGCATGGGGCAGCCATGCAGGCATGTTCTGTCGTGATCTGTATCTGTGTGCAGCGAGGCCTGTGGACAGGCATCGTCGGTATGCCCGGCCTATGGTCTATGGAGAAGCATCGTCAACAAACTCTGCATGAGGCCCGCCATTGCAACTGAAAAGTACACATTAAGATACGTTTTCATGGCAATGATGGCATGTGACTGTGCTGGGAGGCTACACACAGTCGTACTTCGTAATCTGCCAGATGAAATCTCATGGGTAGTGTCGTGGCATGGCAAGGTATGCATCTGCAACGTGCAGGAGATATATTTGCATGTATGCATGGTTGCATGCGTCCTGTGTGGACTGATGAAACTGAGGCGCTTGATCTGAACATTGGATCATCTGTGGCTATGTATCGACCTGACCGCCTTCAAGATGGGCAAGGTGCACCATTGACAAATTGTGACCAAGGTTACGTTAGACCGAGAACTGTGTACAATTACAAGGTGTCAGTTATCAAGGTACGTAATGCATACATGCATCTCGAAGTAAACAATGTAAGTATTTAATTTTCCTACTTATTTACTTTTGGAGAAAGAAAATAACGTACCTATGAGTTAAGGTCTATTTGTACCACAATTTGATTACTATAATCTGGATTATGCATATATAGAATTATTATAATTATGGATTATAATAATTAGTGTGTTTCAGTTAATACATATATAGAATTATTATAATTATGGATTATATGATTGATTATGGTTGGTTAAAGTAAGAAATTCCTATTTTACCCTTTATAGTTTAGCAAGTTGGACCATCGGTTTGGAGGGCAAATCGGAAGTCGGATGGGCCGCAAGCTGGAATTTGAGACCTGGTCTTATCTGGATTTTGCGATTTTGGTTATCATTAGTTTTCATTATAATAATCCATCATATAATCAACACTGTTTGGATCAAAATTATTACATTATTGTAATCACTTAGAATTCAATTACCTAGGCTGAATGTACTATCTGATTAACTGTCGAACCAATGGTCTAAGGCAATCTTGAAACCAAGAGAGCAGGTGGGTATCTTGAAGAGTTTCCTATCCAAAGTATGCAATAAAAAGAAACACAGCCAGGCTTCCAACAATTTCTCTAAGTATCTTGAAGAGTTTCCTATATATGCAACCTATTAGAGTCAAAAATTAAGGTGTATTGCAATAAAAAAACACAACCTGCAGGATTCCAACATTTCCTCTATCCAACATCTTATATTTAGTAGTAAACTAATCCTCCCTCTCCCTAAATTTAGGGTGACATATTGTGCATCATATTTATTATATGAGACAACAAGGGAGAACTATTAAACGACAGGAATATTTAAGAAAAATTTTTGTTAGGAAGCATCCTATATGAGGGAGGATATGGAGGATTAAGTTTAGGAGCTAAGAACTCTTGAATATAAGATGTAGGCGGGTTGATCATAGTTGGATTGTTGTACTCTAGATTGCTAGCAGATAACCCCTTTTGGAGAAGTTATGATTTTTGTTATGCAAAATCATAGAAAGTCTGACTTACAAATTGTTTCACCGTAGAGGCAGCATGTGGTATATGCGCAAAAAAAAAAATCTAATTTGTTACCTAACAGGTAACAAAGAGCCAAAAAAAAAAAAAAAAAAATAGGGTTGACAGTAACTGAACATTGATGTATATTGTTCTAGCCAGCTACTTGGGCACATGAGGGAGTACAAATCGTATATAAAAAAAAGGTATATGGCAGTTACATATTATGTTGTTATGATCTGAGTTATGGATTATGATTACAATAATTAAAGAGTTTGGATTCTTAGATTTTTTTTTTTTTGTGGATTATTGTTGGTTAAAGTGACAAATACATATAACCTTCAATTATTGCAATATGATGCATCCATAATCTATCCATTTGGATCATAGTTAGATTATTTAAGCTAATTATTAATATCACAATGGATCTAAACATATCTCTTATCCTATTTTATTAGTGACTACAAATTACTGCCACAAAACATATGTTGATTGTATTCCAAATTGTAAACCCTTCTGACTTTTCTAGATGCAGAGTATAAAATATATACATAAATAATGTATATCTAGGTAGGTAGCAAAAGTTATGTACCAAGAAAAGATAGAATGACTTTCATTTTGCAATGGAGAGAGACTAGAGTAGTTCTTATTGCGTTATTCTGTCTGTAAGATTATGAATGGACATGATATGACATGAGCCACTGAATCTTTTCAAATGGTAACAAAATAACATGTTGCAAAATTACCATTTATAAAACCAAAACAAGTAGAGTACTACTATACAGATATGATAATCCGTTCAATCATTTGGTCATATACTGTAGTCAAAGTTACAAAGGTTTTGGTTGCCCGCTTGCTTGAGTGTCTATATATTTATGAACTGTGACTCTGTGAGTGTGCTTATACTACTACAATGAAAAGTTGGTCATCCAAAGCGTGATTAAAAATGTTTCTATTGTTGATGTTCATGCTTGAGCAATTTCATCAAGATTGAAGTTTTCCATGCATTTAGATCTATATATGCCTTGATTCAGATGGTTTTATAGAATGTAAATTTGCCGGCTTTTATAATAATTATCATACATATTTCAATACACAAATAATAACACAGTAAATCTATCACATGATTTTGTAATTACATATGTATACCCTTTTTTTCTAATCACAAAAGGTGCACTTAACCTTTAATAGAGGGGGCATAAGATCTTATTACTAACTGATGAAGGGCTCAATTTATATAGTCAACTGTGTCACAACATTATAATTTATAGCATGTGCCCAGATTGTTATGGAAACATTATATTGTCGACATATGATCGTCACAACCCGTTTTTCGATCAGCGGTAGGAAGAGCGGAAGGGCGTGGCGTAGCTGAAATCATCGAACAAGCGAGGCGTGGGCGTCGTCGCGAGCGGCGGCGTCGGCGGCGCCGGCGCTCATATGGCGGGCGGCGAAGGAGCGGCGGCGGCGGCTAGAGGACGGGAGAGCTAGGTAAAAACCTAATTATTTTCTTCTTGATTGTCTCACGATAGTTGCCCCCATATTTATATGAGGGGTTTACAATTGCTAACGGGCGGGCCCATTAGTCTTTTCGACTATCTTTAATTTAATCTAATAAATATAATAATAAAGCTAAATAATAATTAAATATTCAGCCACTCCGCTTATCTCGGGCGACTCACCATTTGAGTCGACATCTCTCCCGCTTGGAGATTCATTTCGTCCTCGAAATTTGGAAGTCGGATAGATTTTGTTGAATAATTCAGCATCTTAGATGAAGCATCTGCAGCATGTTTGTTCTTCCATTTGATGAGCACTTGAAGCCTGACCACTGACGGACTTTGTTTTGAGCATTAATTCAGGTTCGGGAACCGGTGTGCCATCGTGAATCAGGGGTAATTCCGGAATATCTGTAGGTATCTCTCCACGGTGTGGTTTGAGCATGCCGACACGAAAGGCATTGTGTATATGGGTTCGGCGGCGATTCAATACATATGTTCTTGGAGTAATGATCTTGCTAATCTTTGAAGGGTCCAAAATATTTAGGAGAGAGTTTGCCTTTATGTAGATCGGATATTGTTGCCCGTAAGCGGGATAAAAGTTTGAGCCAAACATAATCACCCACTTTAAATTTCTCATGCGTATGTTTAGCATCGAAATATTTGCGGTAATAATCCCGAGACAATTGCAAATGAACCTTTGTCCGATTGAGAAAAATATCCCGTTGAGTTAGTAAATCATCCATTTGGTAATGTTGTCTCACCGGGATGATAACCACGAATAGTAGGGGGATCACGTCGGGTACACAAGTTTGAGCGGTGTTGTTTTGGTCGATGCATGATATGAAGTATTATAGCAATATTCAGCCCACGGTAACCATCGGACCCAATCCTTTGGTTTGTCACAAGTCAAGCAAAATGAGATACATCATAATAATTTTATTGGCGACCTCGGCGGCCATGCAGCGAGGATGATAAGGCGATGTTGGGGACAATATAATGTTTGATAGGCGGAAAAGTTCTTGCCAGAATTGACTCATGAAGATGACATCCCCGTCGCTAACCACCGATCTTGGCAAGCCATGTAGTCTAACAATCTCGAGAAAAATTTCGAGCTCTTTGAAGTTCCGTATACGGATGAGAAAGGGGTATAAAGTGAGCATACTTGGACAAGCGATCAACCCTTTGTTAAGATCGCGATTTTAATCCAACTTTCGGAAGAGCTTCAATGAAATCCATTGAGATGTCCTCCCAAATCTGCTCTGGGATTGGTAAAAAAGGCTGAAGAAGGCCATTTGGATGAAGGTGTTAAGTTTTGTTGCGTTGGCAAACCAAACAATCATTCACAAAATCTGTGACAATCGTTTATCATGTTTGACAAAGAAGGACTGACGGAATCGATGCAATGTTTTACGTATACCCTCATGTCTTTGAATCATGAATTGCATGGAGAATAGTCTAAAAGATGTTTGGACGATTTGGAAAGCCATACCTTTTTTGTTGAACAAGATCAATCCATTGCGAACTTCCCATGCAGAGTCTATACCATTGATTATAGAATCAATGAGGGCTACAGCTTCATCACTAAATGCAATTTCCTCCCGTAGCTGATCAAACAACCCCAATTGAATTTTTGAGATAGCCATAAGGGAAGATTCATCGTGTTCGGCGAGATAATCGTCAGCCACCATATTTGATTTACCCGGCTTGTACTCCACGGTAAAATCATAGCCAAGTAATTTGCTAACCCATTGATCTTTTTGGAGCTGTGGACAAGCGTTGATCTAAAATGTACTTAAGACCGTAATGGTCCGATCTTATAATAAATGGACGGCCCCAAAGATATGGTCGCCAATGTTTGACTCTTGTTACAGATCCCTATGAGTTCTCGTTCATAGCGGCTAACTTTTTGTACTTATCGGGCATACGTTTGCTAAAGTAAGCAATTGGACCATTACCCCTGATGTAAAACAGCACCCATACTGTACGGATGCATCACATTCCACCACAAATAATTTATTAAAGTCCGGAAGTTGAAGAACCGATGCTGATGATAAAGTCCTCTTCAGTGCTCAAAAGCTGTTGTAGCCAATGGTGTCCAACAAAATGAGTCCTTCTTAAGAAGATCAGTCAAAGGGCGTGCAATTGTACCATAATCCATTATGAACTTTCGTAGTAACCGGACTAGTCGAGAAAGCCTCACAATTCACGAAGAGTTGTGGGGGCGGCCAAGCTATGACGGCCTCAATTTTCTCGGGTCCATGACCACTCCGAGCATCCGATATAATATGTCCCAAATAACCCAATTGTGATTGACCAAAGAGGCATTTAGATTTCTTTAAGAAGATATTATGAGATGCTAGTACCTTAAAAACCTCTTCCACATGGTGGAGATGCTCGAACCGGGATTTACTAAATATCGGGGATATCATCAAAGAAAACCGGCACAAACTTACGTAGAAACGGTCCCAATATATCATTCATCAAGGCTTGAAAAGTTGAAGGTGCATTGCATAATCCAAATGGCATGACCAAAAACTCAAGAAAACCAGCACAAACTTACGTAGAAACGGTCCCAATATATCATTCATCAAGGCTTAAAAAGTTGAAGGTGCATTGCATAATCCAAATGGCATGACCAAAAACTCAAGAAAACCGGCACAAACTTACGTAGAAAGCGGTCCCAATATATCATTCATCAAGGCTTGAAAAGTTGAAGGTGCATTGCATAATCAAATGGCATGACCAAAAACTCAAAGTGCCCATGATGTGTCTGAAAAGGCTGTCTTTTTCGATGTCAGGTGGATGAATGCGTGCACTGGTGATAGCTTTGATCGAAGATCTAATTTGGTGAAGAATTTTGCACCTTCTAGTTCATCAAGTAATTTAGCAATAACCGGTATTAGGAATTTGTCTTTCAAGGTATTACTATTGAGCTCCAGATAATCAACACAAAAAGCGCCCGAGTGCGATCATGTTTTTAACAAGAAGGACAGGTGATGAGAATGGCGAGTCTTTGTCGGATGATACCTTGATGAAGCATGTACGCTGCTTTGTTGTTCAGTTTATTTTTACGTATCGAGGGTAACGATAGGGGCGCTTCAACAAATGGGGTGAGTGGGGTCTTTAAGATGAATTCTATGGCCATAACGTCGTTGAGGTGGGAGTCGAAGGCTCTACAAAAGTTTGTTGGAATTTGCATAACAGAGGATCCATTGGTATGTCGGGAGAAAGTGTGTGAATATCTGGTTGAAAATCTGTCTCCTTAGCGGGGTGCCATATGATCGGCTGCCCCTTCCTCGAACTTCATAATAAGTTTATTAAAATTCGGACAATATTGCCCAAAGAACTCGGCCGGTCCACACCTAAAAACAACATCATAGCCTCTAATTTGATCTTTGAGGAAGTACGCTTTGAAGCTTTCGGTAGCAATAGAAAATTCAATATCATCATACCTTCCCACATTTGTTATATGTTGTCCATTGGCAACTTGGCGGCTTTGAGCGGACGGTGTAAAGAGGAACTTTGGAGGCCCGGTTTCCACGACCAAATCGGAATCCAGAAATTGTGCGTGGAACGAGAATCCAAAAGAGTCAATAAATTGGTGCCATTTATATTGATAATTAATTGCATGGTAGGACGGTGGATATGCGGTTAAGCCATGAAGCGATATTTGAATATCTGAATATCCTCTTGTGCGTACCTTTGAGTTACGCGGCGGAAGGAAAGCTGTATAGAGGCGTCGGCAAGTGCTATGGCCGTCTCAATATCGACGGACGGATGATGTAGTTGGGCGTCGATCTGAATCGAGAGGTGCTAACCCGGCAATATAAAGCATAGCCTGCTGTTTTGGGGAGAGGTGTTGTACCTTGTTCAGCGTTGCTGTGAACGAATTAGTGTACCTGTCCAAATCTCCCGTCTGGCGTGATGCTGTCAGATCACCGAGATGGTTGTGTAGAGGAGTTCCAAAACGCCTGGTGATAGCTGCAGCAAATTCTGGCCAAGTTGGTTGACCCACTTCATTTTCCCAACGAATAAACCAAGATAGTGCGTTCCCTTGGAGACGGAACGAAGCGAGCTGCATCCAGTGCGATATTAATAATTCCTTGAGCGAGAAAAAATTTATCGCACTTATACGACCAGCGAGAAGGGACACCTTTGCCATCATACTCGGGAAAAAATAATTTAATATTATTGCTGGTGCGTCTGGGATTTTCTCGGCGAGAATTTTGGTGGAAATTCTGGAGTAATTTCATGGGAAATTTTTGTATCAAGTTCGAGATGAAAATTCGGACTATCCGCTGGCTGTTGAATGGAGGAATTGGAGGTGCGGCGGATGGAGGGCTCATCTGCGGTCACAGATTGAAGAGAGCGCTTGGAGGCGGGATGTACTTAGGCGATGATGGGGCTGAATCAGCCTCCCGGCTTTGGCCTCCATGGCGTTGATGTACTCGTCGATGATGCTTTTGAAGTTCGCTATGAAGATTTGTCCCTCGGTGCAGGTCATGGGATCGTAGTGGTCTCCGGATACCAATCTGTCACAACCCGTTTTCTAGTCAACGCGGTAGGAAGAACGGAAGGCGTGGCGAGCTGAAATCATCGAGCAGCCGAGGCGTGGGCGTCGCCGCCGCGGCGACGGCAGCGGCGCCGGGCGCTCATGGCACGGGGCCGGGCGGGCGGGCGGGCGGTGCATGGTGGCCTTGGCGGGCGGCGGGCGCTGCGGCGGCGCGGCGGCGGCTAGAGGGCGGGAGAGATAGGTAAAAACCTAATTATTTTCTTCTTGATTGTCTCACGATAGTTGCCCCTATATTTATATGAGGGGTTTATAATTGCTAACGGGCCGGGCCCATTAGTCTTTTTTCGACTATCTTTAATTTAATCTAATAAATATAATAATAAAGCTAAATAATAATTAAATATTCAGCCACTCGGGCTTATCTCGGGACTATTGCCGATTGAAGTCGACATGATCAAGTAAGGAATCTATTTCATTTACATAGAAAATTAACATAGATATAATTTATGTATATCACTAGCCCGTGCGCATGCACGGGTTGATGCACTAGTGCCTACTAATTTTATCGTAACAGATCAGATAGTACGTGGTGTACCTCAGAATATAAGCGAATTGTCTATCTCCCCGTCGGCTTTTTGCTCCGATGCACCCTTTTCTAAAAAAAAATGGCACGAATCCTAAAGCACTGATTAAGGAAAATAATTATTTTCTATTCGATTTGTTGCTGGGTCACGGTTGGGCTTTAGCCTATCCAGTCCAGCCCCGCGAGTCCAGCGTGTCCGTTCTGTTTCGTCGGAGATGGCGTCGTGACTCGCAGGTCGTAGGTGCACTACATTCCGAAAGAGGTGCCGCAGGCGAAGCCTGGTGACCTTCACACGCGACGTCCATCTGCCGGTAGAGAAGCAGAACGAGGAACTCGAGTGGCAGTTGGTCATGCGCCACGAACGCGGCCGCGGCCGCGGCCGCCAACTGGTGCCTATTGCCGCTAGTTTGGTCGCGCCTGACACGGAGCACAAGGCAGACAAGGCGACGTAGATGCCACGGTGGCGCTTGCGTGACAGGCAGAGGCTTCTTTTTCCTCAACGGCGACGGCGCCGCCGCCGAAGCTCCTTGCCTCAACACAACGTAGGGCCTGTTTGGTTTAGGGACTTTTTAGTCGCTGGGGACTAAAAAGTCTCTTTTAGTCCTTACTAAACCAAAACTTTTTTTGACTTTTCCTCTATTAGTCGCAAAAAGACTCTCTTAGAGAGACTTTTTTATTACTCCCTAGGACTAAAAAAATTTAGTCACTGTCAACCAAAAACAACACCATAACAAGATCTGGCGAGGAAGGGAGGACCGGCTGGGGAGTAGAGAGCGTCCGCTTTGGCTCGCGACTCCATCAGCGTGAATTAACGGAAGCAGCACGGACGGGCTGGGTTGGACAGGCTAAGCCCAACCGTGAGTCCGTGACCCAGCCGACAAATGAAATATATAATAATTATTTTCTTTTAATTCTTTGAGATTCGTGCCATTTTTAGAAAAGGAGTACCGGAGCACTTCTCCCCGCCAACTTAACCTTTCGAGTTAAACAGGTAAGTGTATAGTATGGGCGTGTTTGGGACCCGTTTGCAAGACATATCCGTGAAAAACGCCGAATAATCTCGCCGAACGCATCGCGTCGTACGCGCTTATCCTAGCCGCCTGCAATGCAAAATCGCACGAATTGAACTGCACGCGGCAGAATCGCAGAAGCGGGCAGGGAGCCGCGTTGGGCTTATCGCTCTCGCGCGTTTCCTAGTCACGGTCCCAAATCGGCTCTATATAACTCAATATAGTATCAAAGCTATAAGTGATGAGTTTGAGTCCTGGTTAGAGTAATTAAATAAAGTAATTGTTACTTCCTGCTATTCCAGGTCTGAAGCCTACGAAAGCGTCCACATGAGGGGGGAGTGCTGACTCCACGTGACGAGATATGTTGGATGTTGTCAGAGCAACTCAATCCCTCAATGTTAAGTGAATTGCTCATCTCTTCCTAACAACTTAGTAAGCTTTTGCATGCAACTCAATACTCCAGAAACCCCACTACAATACGCTAAACGATTTTTATAGTCTTGTTTGGATGTTGTCGGATACAGCAGCTCAATCCCTGTATGTTAGGTGGTGTGGGTTTAGTTCAAGTTCCACTTCAATTCAGCTCAACACATGTGAATTGATGTAAATTCGATAACATCTGAACAAGACCTATAGTGGGATAAACACACAAGTATTCCACCTATTTAAGTCTCAAGCAATAGAGACATATAGCAATACCGGAACTGCCCATCCACTTGGTGCCTGTCCGAACTAGTATAAACATGTCGTCTACTGAAACAAATTAAAATACCACATCAAATCTACATCTAAATTACGAATATATATTGTTATCTAAAATGTTTGAATAGCCATAAATTGTTTCTATGCATGTTTAAAAAAAAGTATTGTCTTATATTATTATAATTAATAAATGAATAACTTAAGTAAGCATATACCAATTACAATAACTATTAATTTCTATTACACTAAAATTATTAGTGACAATCATTTATGCAATTGTCGTTCACTAGTAATCTATTGTAATGGAAACATTATGACATATAAATACTTAGTTGTAATCACTTTTTAATAGAAAAATACTACTATGATATGCATACAATTATTTAAGCAGCAGATGATGTTAGTGTAGATAAAAGTTGGCTATATCCTCCAAATATTTTAGATTTTTCTAATAAACAATAATTACTAAGCTTAAATACTAATATTGTTTTGAGGTTAGCATCGTTGGCCCTCCTAAATCTTACCTCAATCTCTAATATCGATGGTGAGCCCGATGGCACAGGATTACACAATTTGTTTTTGAAGGGAAGATTACACAATTTTTTATGCCATCATTGTAATGATCAATTCTTTTTGACCAATCTAAATCGATAAATGCGGAATTTCAATAAAAGGGACAATACGCACAAGAGTTTAAACATAGCTTGAGGTAAAAATGTTTATAGCAACTAATATGATTCAAGAACAAAAAGTCTCAATCGATAAATTTATGTGTCACATGCTGCAAATAGGGCCGGGGGACGACGGGCCCAAAGAGGCCCATGGCCAGCCCGGAGGTGCCCAGGGCTGGGCGCGCCCCTCCTCCCCCCGCCGCCTTCCCGCGTCTTCTTCGGTAATTAATAAAGTAAGATTTCAGTTAGGATTATCTTATAACTTTTGGTGTGTAAACCCTTATTAGGAAAATAAATAGGATTGCTTGTAAAATGTATTCCAACTCTATAAGGAAATCTTTAGAGAGATTGTTTGGTTTACAAGTCCCACTAGTCGGGCTATAAAAAGTAAAGGGGTCTGTAATCTCTTAGTGTAACAAGCAATAAAGAAAGTCAATTTATCTTCCTCTCTCTCCCCCACGCCGCCGCCCCAAGACGCCGCCGCCGCTGGCGCCGCCACGTGTCACCCGAAATGATCCGGTGCAGTGACAACCGGTATCCGGAGGCCACTACGATCCATCCACCACCATGGACGCCGACACGAAGAAGATGCTCAAGGAGCTGTCCACACAGTTCTCCACCTTCACCAACCGCCTCGGCAGCGCTCGCCGATCAAGTTGTTGCCCTCTCTCGGTACCAATCGGGCGGAGGAACGCAGGATCAAGCTACCCGGGGAGGTGGGGAGACGGAGATGAAGGCGGCCATGGAGAGATTGCGGGGCGCCTACATCAAGGCAAGAACGGAGAAGGGCAAGACGCCCACCCCGCAACTCCGACATCGGTTGATCTAGAAAAGATGATGGCCAACTTCCTAGAGCTGAAGCCGCCGCGAAGGGAGGGCGCTGCAATCGGCCGGCGCATCGCCGCCTCCGCCCTCTTTCCAACCACTTCGCCTAGCACTCGTCTACACAAGCTGTCCTTCCCGAAGTATGATGGCAAGACGATCCCCTACCATGGCTCAATACCGCCTCCATCGCTTCACCCTCGACTGGCCGGAGCGCGCCAGCGATTGGCGCCGCTGACGGTGACGGCGCCCTCCAGGCGGCCGCTGCACCACCTTTCGAGGGCGCTGTCGGGCTGGTGTGCCGCTACAAGCGCTACCCCGGCCCGGGTTGGCACCGAGGAGCGCACCAAGTTCTTGTTCGCCGTGGGCGGGCGGAGCCGGTTCACGCTGCCCGAGGCTACTTCCGGGAACGCATCGCCCTCATGCACGCGCAGCTGGCCACAGCCCGGGAGTTACTGTCGGCGCCCGTGTCGCGGCCGGGCGCCGTGGCGGATGGTCACCAGCAGTACATCGCGATCGGCGGTGGACTACTTCGAGGCGATGCGGCGCGGACGCGGCCGCCGCTGGCGTCGGCGCTGCTCATCACCACGTGGTCGCCTCGAGTTCCATGGCGCCCGACCGGTGGGGCGAGCCCGTCATGTCGGGCCCCGTCACGCTGCCGGAGAAGGAGGTCATCCTCTTCCTCGCGCACCGCAAGAAGAGGAAGAGCATCAATGTGCTGCTCGGCCTGCCGCCACCGCTATGGACGCCTTCCAACAGCTTATTGACGACATATGATTCGTCGATCGGTCCGTGGTGACTGATGAGGATCGGAGCTCCGTCCGTGGACACAGCAGCGCTGCAATGGCGGCGAACAAGGATGCATGGGAGCTGCAGGGTGCTTTTATTCTTCGGTAATTGTTGTTTATTTATAGTAGTACGACAGTGTTTTACGGTTTGTGTATATGTATGTTGGTGTTGAATAATGAATACTATTATATACTAGCAGGTACACCCGTGCGACGAGAAATCTTGTATATTATATGATTGTGCATGCGAAGAAAGATTATTAAAATTAGCTACAATAATGCAGGAGCTGGATGATGTAGAACAACGCTGATAGAAGTAGAACAATACAATAAGGCTAGCAAGTTCAGAATACAAATGGTGGAACACGTTCATTCTTATGTAGCTGTAGAGCTTCAGTCAATAACGAAATTAAATGAGTAACAAATTGCATGGGAAGGCAAGCAACGAAAGAATGTCAGAAAACATTGTACCTAACTGTATTTGTTTGTATACATGAGGCCAGCTTTGTAGCATTTATACCATCAGTAGAACCCTTCTTGTAGTCCTATGTATGAGTGTGTCCCCAAACAATGTCATTGGGATATGAAATGGCCATGCTTAATTGCTTATAAACTTAGTGTTGTAATCAGCAACTTTTATCACTTGGGAGCAATTTACATCAAAAGCTGAATATTGCTGGCGAAGTTGTTTCCAATTTTTCTTGCAGGAAATCATGAAGTTATAACTTTGCCTCAAACGAAAATTAAAAGAACAATCTTTAGTTGTTTCATTCGATAGATAAGCCCAGGAAAGAGTTCTAGTTCAAAAGTAAAAACAACGAAAATACAAATCAGCCAATGACCACGTCGGACTTTTTGAAGCTCCAGATCCTCCTGCATGCACTGGCATTTTTTCTCATGATGCATCCTTAGTGAGGAGAGTTGAGGAGTTGCTGGACTGATAGATACAGAACAGAGAGATCTGAAGCTGCAACAGGGCACTGAAGTACTGAAAGAGATATATGCAACTTGATGTATTTGACAAAAGTAACAAAAGAAATCCTATTTCGATTGAAATGAAATTGAATCCCAGATTAAACATGTCACGTACAATAGCTGGCCCTATATAATAGCATTGTAGTCATTATGCATTAGAAAAGAAATCTCATGATAAACATTGCTACACAATTCAGATAACATACTTCGCATTTGTGGTATGTTTATTTATTCAGGGCAGACATGAATAGTATGGCTTGCTCTCCATCTTCTGTGAAAAATTGAGAGTGGATCCACATATATAAATTGTTACTGTAATACACGCTGGTGTGATTCCTATTTAGACATTTTATCAAGCACTTCAACGGAACGAAACAGTAAGGCCCGAGGAGAAGGAGAATGGGGGTAGCTGCAGGCGAAGGAGAAGGCGAGCCTGTGAAACGGACGGCCACGAAGGCGCCGCTGACCTGGTCGAATACTGACAGCACTGCTGCGACGCGGCCCTTCGCTGTTGTAGGCGTACCTGAGATGTTTGGTGGCGGGGCCAGTCCTGAGATGGTCGCGGCTGAGATGTTTTCGCTGGCGGAGGGGATGGAGGAGCAGGAGGGCCTTTGCGTGGCCGGCGTGGGAGGGACGGGCGGGCGGGCGACGCTGAATGGAGGAACCGGCGGCGATGGGGTCGGCGCTGGGGGCACGGGCGGCGTTCGGTGGAGCGGTGTCGAGGGAGGCGGGGAGGGACGGCCGGTCGCGGGTGGTGCTTGGGAGGCCCGCGCCGTGGGCGCGGCTGCATCGGAGTGGGCGACGACGCTGCGCGAAGAATGGAGCGGCGGCTGTGGATGGGGGCGAAGGCGAGACAGAGACGTTTCTGGAGGGTTTCTGGAGGGAGGCATGCGCATGCGTGGACGGTTGCGATTCCTGGTCGCCGGATCGGATGGTCTGTACGGGTACTGTTACAACAACAGTGAAATGAGTCTTGGGACGGAGGAGGCAGGATCTACGAAAATAAAGGTTATAGATATAGATAAATGAGAATTTGTTGTCAAATGCAGTGGTTCTATTAAAACTGGTTCATGTGTTAACATAGAAAATAGTAAGGTTGTTTTCTTATAGTCGATTCAAAAAATTGCAAAAAAAAAAACTATTTTGCATCTTGTAATTGAGAACTAGTTAAACGTTAAATGCGTTGCTACAGGTATCGTATGAGATACAACCAAACAAGTCAAATATATGTAGAATTCTATATCATGACAAATAATTAAAACTAGAAATCAACTAATCGCCATGGTCAGAGGATCAGGAAATGGTATTTTATTGAACCGATTCAGATACATGATAATCTAGCATAGTAACACGCTTGCTACACACAAAAGCCAGGCATACAAGAGAAATATGAGATTTTGTTTCACAAGCCGCGTAGGCCACAAGAGGTTAGCCAGCAAAAGATTCCTATTTCCATCAAATTGCTAACAACCAAAGCTCGTGAAGGTAAACCATGGCAAAAAATTATTAGAGTTTATATATAAATAGTCCCCTAAAATTCATATGAAAAAATTACGATCAATCTCAAAGACCCAATATTTGTTTTCCCTAATGAGTTTAATTGTTTTAGCCCATGAGTAAAGGTGGGAGGTGCGTTATCAATTAGTATCATATTGCTAGTTGATAGGTAGGGAGTTTTCCTCCTATATATTTGTACCAAGCCTCCTAGGAGTGGATACAATATAACAACTATAATTGCGAGTTTCAAATTGGAAAATCCTAAAGTAGTAAAATAGTATTTTTCTCTTCTCATTCTTTGCGCCGCCGTCGCCAAGTCTCCGCCCGATCGTTCGCGTGCATTAGCGGATCGGGCGAAAGCAAGTCTCCGGAACCGTCGTCTTTGCGATCCCGACGGGGAGAAGGCCAATAAGGTTTTGGGAAGCGCTCTTCGCGCGACTACTCCGGGGTCTTCGTCCACGGCTCGTCTTTGTTGACACCTGTTATAGCATAATTTTAATAGTCAACTAAACATGAAATAAGGGCGTAAAACGAATATCAACATAGATTAGGGGTTTTACTAACATAATTCCACAAGCTTTGGTGATTTATATATTTCGAGGGACTTAACGGATAAATGCGAGAGAAAGTTGGAGAAAGTTAGGAGTATACAAGATATATGATGACAAGACTTGACCGTGAAGCAACTTCGACCGGAAAAAGTGGACTAAAACATTCTAGAAAGTACCAGAGAACACCGGAAGGAACCGAGAGGCCGAGGAGGCAGGCCCGGCGGCCGCCGCGAGGAGCCATTTAGGCCGGCCGCCAGGTGGGACTCACCTGTCATCCTCTCCTTTCTATGGCGGTTTACCACCGACAATGGGGTTGTATCTACACCGTTGCCAAGGTCGGTTTGCTCCAAGGGCTATCATTCATCGCCAAGGCCTATATAAGAAGACCCCTTGACCCCATTGTGAAACCCTAATTCATTCTATTCTCATTCTATTCATTAACTCTCAGTTGTAGAGGTGTCCCAATGTAAGGATAACCTCTCTCGGGATTAGTGAATTAGATGTAGATTAGAAGAAGATTAGCAATGTAATTAGAAGTAGATTAGACATATAATTAGAACTAGATTAGATCTAACTTAGATCTAATCAAGAGTAAAGGAGAGTGGAGCTATGCTCTGTTCTGCGAGATGTCTTGAGTATGGTATGTCTTTATATCTTCTCTACAAGACTTATGATTTATATATTTATCTTCTTTATTCATTTTCATACCTTTCATATATGGTTAAGTATAGTTGTTATATTATTGCATTGGATCTCCTCTCGTAATGAGGGCTCTAGTTATGCAAGGTAGCTAGAGTAGTAATTTACAGTGTAGACTTGGTGTCTAAGCTATAGGTTACACGAGATTGCACCCAACCCCACGGATAGTTTGTGGTAGCCCTAGGTGGTGGCAGCCACGATGGCGATGTATTCCACCACGTTCGGGTTGGTGTTTGTAGGACCTTGTCGGACCTTCCTAGCCCCCTTCTCATCCCCTCGCATGCGTGGCTAGTGCTCGATGTCCCGAAGTGTTATAGTATGATTGCTATCATAGAACCTAAGTAATAGAGAAGTGCACAGGAACCTTAATCTCTCCCTTTGATCTCTTGATTAGTTTAGTTCTCTTTTATAAACTTAGGTATAATATTATTTTATGTTTTGTTATTTACTTATCCTTTAACATTTACCCCCTCGCTATAGTCTAGTGGTTTGCTAAGTTAGTAGATGCAAGATTGTGACTTATTAGATTCTTTAGCCAAACCTTCCCTGTGGATACGATACTCTAGAATACTCATCCTAGGGAAAAGCTACAATGGTAGGTGTTACGTGGCGCTTGCAGAATTCTTCATATTCTTTTAACACTTAACAAATGCCAACAAGCTTTTTGGCGCCGTTGCCGGGGAAGCAATTGGCCTATAGATTCTAATGATGATCATGATGTCTGTTAATTTAGTGTATCACTAGCTTTAGTAGGATTATCCTTGTTCTGTTGAATTGTGGAATAGAGCGGGACAAAAGATGTCGTTGCGATCTTCGACAAGATTCCACAAGAAAAAAGAAAAACAAAAAGATTGAAGAACCCGAGGGGTGCCCGATCATTCAAGATTCATCACATATTGGAACCCTGCCATCTCAAAGGTATGTATTTAAATATTATTCTAACAATGTATAGATTAAAAAGAAGAAGTCGCCGTCACAAGAATTCAAGGAACACATCTCAAGTGACGTACATAAAAGTTGCACATTGTGGTGAGTATGATCAATAAAGGTGAGATAGTCTTGCTCATGGACTTTAAACTTATTGAGTAGTTATCATTTAATTTCTTGCATTGCATTGCATGTTTACTTGATCAATTCATGCATTCACTCTACGTAGTTTATGTTTTCTTATAGTAGATTCACTTTGCATGTTTATTTCCTTGCATATATGCATATAGTTTGCATCTCTAAAAAAAAATCTCACCATGATCATGCTCTTTCATCTTTATTGGATGAGTTTCTATAGTGCTTTGATGCTACCCTTTGTCTGCTATGGTATGCGTTGGTTTGGAAGTACTCGACATACTTCCATTGGCTTTTAAATTAAGCATGGTGCTTAGGTTAAAATGCCTTCCTTAATTAAATTAGACATGGAGTCTAGTTTGGTTATTGAACTAAGAATTACTTGTGTAGACATTGGTTATTATGTTGGACTAACCCTGCAGAAAATTCCCAAATCCAATTTGGGTAAGTCAAGAGATGAACTCAGATCGAGAGATGAAGCAAGGCATATGATGAACTCCAACCTTACGCAAAAGACATGGCTCATTCATGAAAAAAAAATTGCAAGTATCAAATATCATTCACTCTGTCTTTTTTGCTACAAGTTACCTTTGCCTTGATCCACATGTTAGAGTGCAACCACAAACAAAAAGTGTTATAAAAAATGAATAAATGAAATTTGTGTTAAGAGAAATCAAAGAACCACCTTTTTCATTAGCATAGAAGAGATCATATAAACCTTGGGACGATAACCCCTACTTCAACCATGTTATATATTCCCTCGGGTATATGTCCACCGATATTTTTGCGGGGAAAGAATCGTGCTTTGTCTATTCAATAAAGAAGAGTGTCATACAACATGATATAAAAGAAAAGCTCTCACTCAAAAAGAAGTGGATGGACAAAGCAACATACCAAAAGAACATCAAAGACATGTAAGTGAATATAAATCACATATTCGTATCCAACTTTTATCTTATGTTCTAAAGAAAAATAAAATAAAATAATAATATATATCGAGCACATGAAGGCTCATGCTAAAAGAAACATGTTCCTAGGACAAGTTCCCTTCGGGTATTCTTGGTCACTAACCTTGTAGGGACAAAAGGATGAACAACGTCTAAGGACATGGTGATTGCAATACACGATCAAGGATGGTTCAAAGCATTCACACTTAAAGTGTCGGGTGTGGGGAAGGCTCGAGCATGGGGAGGAAGGTCGACTCCTCTAAAGATCATCGGACATTGTTCTTCCTCTACTCAAGCTTCGTCACTCTATCATCTTTGGTTTGCAATCCCTCTACTCACAATTACTTTGTCTCTAAGTTTGATTGGTTATAAATGACATGCATAAAAATCAAACTTAAGATATCATAAAATTTCCAATTAGAGAAAAAGTAATGGTGAGCATATGTTAATTAAATATCCAACCAAAACTTTGACTAGCATAAAAGCAACCTTGAGCTCCATGACAATTCTACCCTTGTTTACAGTATTTGTATATTCCTTCAGTATATGTTGTCAGCTAATATTATAGGAATAAAATCATGAGTGGAGCAAAAAGGATCAAGCACAATTTAAAGAACAAGAAAGGAAGGATGATGTAATAAAAGAGATAAGGAACAAGATACACAAGAGGCCTGAGAAGAAAAGCTTTTGAGCAGAAGAAAAGGACCACCACAAGGTGTTACGATGTTGTCACATTCCAAAAATAAGGTAACATCTTGAGGTAAGTTGTCATTACTTAAGCTTTTTCCAAAAATACGGTTTGTTCATAAATAAATAATTAAACATGTTAGAGTAACAACCTTGCACGATTCATCTTCATTAGCTCAACATGTTGCTCTCTTGATCTCATAGTCCTAATCTTGTAAGCCGAATATTGCTTACCTTGTTTTGGAAGAACATAATCATAATCATGCCTTTGGTGTTTAGATAAGACACTACAAGAAATGTGACATTTTATGACAAAAATCCTTATGACCACGACAAATATCGTCATATATTGTAATATACTATGACGATAAAATGAGTGTCGTCACAAATTCATGAGCCCTTCAACTATTTATGACGACTCTGTTTTTTGGTCACATAAAGATCTTTGGCGTCGTCACAAAATATAGGCAATGAGCAACCAATCCCGGGTTATGTTTTTGTGACCATATGAAGTGTTTTTGTGACATGTTCTCAGCGTCATTGCTTCTTAATTCTAACATGACAGTTCAGGCGTCATTGTTTTTTTTTTTAAAAAAAAAAAAGAATATACCAACCACTTCATATGGTCAACCGGTCGGTCGTCGAATCGTTCCCCAAAATCCATCACCACTCCAACGCCGACGCGAGAGCCAAGTCGCTACAGCTAGGGGCGCCAAGTGGCGGCCGGCGGTCTGGGCGGTGAGAGGGTCCGGCGCGGGTGGTGGGCGGATTCGGCGGCGGGTGTGGGCGCGCGGCGTGAATTTAGGCGGGCGGCACGGTGTGCGATGATCGTGGGGAAGGCGCGGATCTGCTTCAAGCTGGGGTTGGGCATCGTGGTGGCCGGATGCGGTCGCGGTTTTGCGGATGCGGGCGGGCGGGGCGGGCGCCTGCGGCGAGCGGGCGCGGCGCGGTGGATGGGCGGAACGGCGGGCCCGATTCTGTGGCGGGCGGGCGTGGTGAAGCGGCGTGGCGGGCTTCGGTGGCAGCCTTGGCGGGCTAAGTCTGGTGGCCGGCTCGGTCGCGAGTGCTCAGCGCTCCGGCGGCGGGTTGGGTCACCAGCAGCGGCGGCAGCGGTGCCAAATTAGGTACTCCCTTCCCTCTATTCTCTTCTCTGGATTTGGGTGTTCGGCTCTGCGTCATTTTCTCGCTCAGGGCTTTGCCGGCGATGGCGGCGCCATGGCCAAGTGTGGAAGCTCGGCAAGTCCATCGTTGGGTCTTTGGGAGCTCTAGGCGCATGGTGGGTCCTAGAGCCGTATCCTCTTGGTGAGGAGACCGGCCTACCCTTGATCCCATGCCCTCAATGTGGGATGGCGAGGGTGATAGAGAGGCGGTCGCGAAGGACACGACCGGAGAACTTCCGTCGTGTGTTCTTTAAATGTCTTGAAACTTCGGTGAGCATGCACTTGATTGAATTGAACTGAGAACATTTTCATCCGGCTTGTGTTAATGGAATGTTTTTTTTTCATTGTTGTAGTTTTCTAAGCGGTGCGGGTTCTATAGATTCCAAAGGTCCTATTTGGCCAAAGCTGGTGGAGCTTGGCATTGTCAACATCCAAAAAGTCCCCGCCGGGGAAGACCAAGAAGCCGAACCGTTTGAAGAGAAAGCGAGAGGCATCATCTCGAAGAATGGTTAAGGAAATGGAGGTTCTTTGAAAGGAAGACAAATGTTGAGGCCAAGTTTGAGGATTTGATGTGGAAGTTTAAACCTTTTTGATGTATGTTGGTCTTGCTTTTTGTGTTCATGTATGTTGGAGGCAAACTGAATGAGAAGTTTAGTGCATAATGTGGGCTGTAGTTGCTTGTGTTCATGTATGTTGGAGGCCTTTCTTTTGCTTGTAGCTGTAGTGTTCAAGTAGGGAAACTGAATGGGATGTGGACTGTTGTGAAGTGATGAAGTGAACCTGTTGTGCTAAATTTCTATTTGCACTTGTTATGAATTATGGGCCTTTGTGCTCTTATACATACATTGTGTGCATTTGAGGAATGTTGGAAACTTGCGGCATGTATCTATTGTGATATTTGTGATTAAATGCAGCATGTATGAAACTTGCAAAGCATGTATCTATTGTGACAGATTTCATACTTTCCATGACATAGTCTTTGGTCACAAAAGTCCCGGGAAATAAACTATGACAATTTCTGGGCATTCCATGACATTGTTATGTGGTCAAAAATAAAATCCAATATATATGACTGTGACTCCAGAGATGCAACAGATTCACAGATACAAAGAAATAGGTCCACAAATGCAATAGCATAATTCAAATGTTACAGATTCAGCGATACAGGTTCATAGTTCACAATAATACTAGAAGTGCGAGTAGCATAATTCGAATACAACAAGTTCATGCTTCGCAAAGCTATAGAAATGGAAAGATCGGTCAACATCCTTTGTCTTCTCCGGGCGGTGTCTTCTGCTGGACTATGGTACTCAAGGAAGGTGTCATCATCTTCATCTTCATCTCCATCTACAGAGCTGCTTCAACATGTTGAGGTACATGTTTTTTCGCCGCATGCTCTCGACGATGTCTCTACTAATAGGGCTACTGGTTCATTCTCCATGTGCAACAAATCCATATCGGGATGAATGTCTCCCCACTCGCACCATCTTTAGTAGAAATATGCTCCTCTTGGTATGCCTCTTGACTTCTCATCTGAATTTGTTCATGGACTGGTTGGGTTTTGTCACTCTCCTGTACATCATAAACATGTCGGTGTCCAAATTCTTGTAGCACTTGCCAACTAGGACCAAGCTTTGTATCTTCTAAGAAAAATACCTGTGAAGCATCTACTGCCATAATGAAAGGATCATTCTTGTACCATCGGCCCTGAATGTTTATGCTCTTGAAGTAACCATCATCTTTCATCTCATACCTTCCCTCAAGATTGTACCAATCACACCTAAGTAAGACAACAGTTCTACTCACATGGCCGTTCTTATTGTAAGTCAACTCAATGATCTCTGTGATTGTCCCATAGAAGTCAATTGTGCCATTATCATGAGTACCTGGACTTTTAATGGTAGAGTTTTGTGTCTTCTTGTGTTCATCACGAGCAATAGTGTGGTACCGTACCCCATTGATTATACAGCCTGTGTAAGAACGCACACGCGGATCTGGCTGGCATGCTAGTGAGTACTAGTCTTCATCAATATGAGTTGTGCCTTCATATTTCAATTTGGTAATCTGCAGGTTGAGAACATAAACAAATATTGAGTTTCAAAATATATTATATCATGAATTATGAAGTCATGTTATAGAAGTAGCACATACATGATTCTCGAACCATGTAGCAAATTGTGTTGACATCACTTGGTCAACATCATTGACCTCTTGCTCTTCTAATTCTGCCCGATACAAACTGCACAACAAGAACAATATTAATTTTCATGACACTAGTATTGAATAAAGATGGTTTAGCTAACATTATAGTAAATACTCACTCTTTGTATTCTTGACCTCATCGCAGTTATTTAGAACAAACCAAACCATGGAGTCATAGTCTTTATCTTTGTAATGAAGTTTTGAAGCACCCAACAGATTAACACCATGACCAAAAATAGAGAAACCATCATGTGAGATGTTCTGGTCTGCATCTACGTTTCTTTCAGGCCTAGTGAACCTATCAATGATGTCATTGAAATATGCTGAGCATTGGGTCATACACTCATAGGCAGTGTATGCCTCAGCAATAGATCCTTCAGGTCTTGCTTGATTGCGGACGAAGCGCTTGAAGGTGCCCAATCTTCTCTCAATGGGATACATCCATCCATACTGCACCGGCCCCCTAAGGAGTGCCTCATCAGGTAGGTGTAATGCTAGGTGAACCATAACATCGAAGAATCTTTGGAGGATATATTTTTTCTAGTTTGCGGAGGATAAGCACAATATATTCCTTCATCGATGTAGTGCATCAACCTTTAGAGTTCTAGAGCAAAGTTGTCTAAAAAACCTACCCAATTCAGCAATTACTTCATATACGTCCTTGCGCACCAAACCACGAAGGCCAGCTGGTAAAATACGCTGCAGCATTATATGACAGTCATGTGTTTTCAGTCCATGCATTGATCCTGCTCCCTCCAAATTGACACATCTTGATATATTGGAGGCATAGCCATCTGGAAACTTAACATAGCTCACAAATTGCAAGAACTTCTTCTTGTCTTACGGTTTTAGAACATAACAAGCTCTTGGCTTTGATGATGAACTACGACTGTCATCTAGCAAATGAAGCTCTTTGTGTATACCTCTGTCTTCTAAATCTAGTCTAGCATTAATGGTGTCCTTTGTCTTGTTTGGAATATTAAGTAGTATACAAAATTGCCTCACATATGTTTTTCTCTATGTGCATAACATCAAGGTTGTACTGTAGCTTCAGATTTGACCAATGTGGTAGATCATACAAGCTAACCTTCAAATGCCATACTGGTTCATCTTCATTGCGACGTTTTCTTGATTTTGGCTTATCTGGATTCTTGCCAGGAACATATGAAATTTGTTCCAACCTTGCCATAACCTCGGAAGCACTAAATTTCCTTGGCTTCTCTCTTTTTCGTGCTTGCCAAAAGATTTGTTTGTCCTCCAAGCATGGTCTAAAGGGAGGAAACGTCATTTGCTCGGGGAAAGCAATTTTGTTTCTAAGACATTCGAGCATGGATTCTCATCACGGTGCACACATGCAAAGTAACCCTTAGTGGTTCTGCCGACATAGTGCCTAATGCGGGGGTAGTCATGGATGGCCCAGAATCATTTTGCATGCGAGGTCAAAGTCTTTGACTTCAACCGCATCATAAGTTTTGACACCCTTCCAAAGTTCTATCAAGTCAGCTATCAAAGGCTGCAAGAACACATGAAAATCTTTGCCCGGTGATTTTTTGCCGGAATTAGTAAAGTAAGCAAATAATTAGATTGGTCCATACACATCCATGGTGGAAAATTGTATGGTATCACTATCATCGGCCATATCTTTGTATGAATTGCTCATCGACCAAATGGGTTAAATCCATCGGTAGCAATGGCCAACCTCAAACTACGGGATCATCTGCAAAAAGACTTGTAAGTGTTATCAAAATCTTTCCAAGCTTCCCCATCTGCCGGATGTCTCATTTCATTCTTAACCGGTACCCTCTTTTCCTTGTGCCATCTTGCGTCATCGTACTGCTTTGCTTTGACAAGAAAAACCTTTGAAGGCGTGGAATGATTGGAAAGTAACGGAGGACCTTGTGAGGAACTTTCTTTCTACCCTCTTTGTTCACTTTCCATCTAGTCAACCCACAAACGGGCAAGTTTGATCATTTTATGGTCCCCCAAAACAAGGCACAATCATACTTGCATACATCAATAGACTCATAACCAAATCCAAGCTTCGAGCGAGCTTTCATCTCATTTGTCACGACTTAGGAAGTCGGGCACATTCTTCAAAGTTGAAGAAAACAACTCAAGGAATGCATCGAACCCGGATGTTGATATCCGATTGTACACTTTTATATGCAGTAGTTTAAACATGAAAGATAGCCTGCACTCCTCGGAGCAACCTGGATAAAGTTCACGCTTTGCCTCTTCCATGATTTGTTTATATAATGTACCTCCAAAGCCATGGCTAGCTGCATCACGCAAATCTTCAACCAACCCCTGAACTCCTCTTGCACCATCATCTAAGGCATCTTGGCCAAGTCCTACATACGCCTCTTCAAAAGGTGCTTGGTCATTTCCATCCCATGACATATCCTCTTCTACAACATGTTCTCCATCTTCTTGTTCATCATCATCACTTTCTTCCTCTCCATGGTAAACCCACCTAGTATACAACCTAGACATACCATTGATTTCGATATCCTCGTGCACTTCATCTTGGCTTTTCTCTTTGTGGTTTAGGCATTTCCGACATGGGCACTTGATCTTCTCATCTTCACTATATCTACCCTTCACATGTTCCATGAATTGCTGGACACCAGCCAAAAATATTGGTGTAAAGGGTTCACTTTTATAAATCCAACTTCTGTCCATGTCGGCCTACATAAATTTATTAAGGCGCAAAGAGTGACAATTACAAATCTTTGGACAAAAGAAAAGGCACAACAAATCCATATAAAATTTTTGGACAAAGAGTTACTTCTTGAGCTCACCAAATTTTTTTTTGAAGGAGCGAGAGCACCCCACCGCAAGCACTCTTTGTTGTCTTTGCCGGTGAGGGGAAGGCCGGCTCCACCGAGGCTTGGGCGGCGGTTTGGACGGACGGGCTCAACCAGGCTTCGTCGGTGGCGGTGGCTACCGGTGAGGGGAAGGCACCGGCTACATATCGGGAGGCGCCCTGTAGGTCGGGGAAGGGCGCTAGCTGCACATGCTCATCGGCAAAGGCTGCGGTGTGGGGGCGCCGAGCGGGCCGTGTGGGGCGGCGGGGATGTAGGTGCTCGTCGCCGCTTCAGGCTTTCTGATCTGAGGGGCGGCGGGGCCTGTGCGTGCTCGACTCCGCGAGGTGGCACTTTGGGGCGGCGGGTCTGTGCGCTCTAGTCGCCCGGTGTCTGCGAGGTTGGGAGGCGGGCTGCAGGTGCTCGGCCGTGAGGCAGTTTTGGGCGGCGGGATCGTGTGTGCTCGTCGCCGGCGGCGGTTGGTGGCGGCGTGGTGGGTCTTGGCCGCGGCGAGTGGGCGTGGGCACCGGCCGGCTCCGGTGCCGCCGCTTGTTAGCCGAGTGTTGATGCTAAAAAACTTAACTAAAAGTGTTCATACCCCTTCGATATATGACAGGTGGGCCTAGGTGGTAGTTAGGTTGAGTGCCAAGTGGGCCGGTTTCAATGACATGTGGGCGAGAAGATGTTCATTAGCCTCTCTTGGTCCCTGTCAACTATAAAAGTTTTTGTTTTTTTAATCCATTGCGGAAACTTGTAACAGGTTTTTCTTCTACATAGTATGGCCAAATGTAATGATTTTTTTCCTAAAAATTTGTAAAATCGTGATCTATCAGTTTGTGGCTTTGATTTTGGTAATATTTTCATGTACTAAAGCGTGAACAATTCAAAATTTGAAATTTAAAAAGTAATGAACTACAAGCCCTAAATTTGGAACTCCAAATGACATCAGTACAAAAGTCATGAACACAACATTTGCTCAGCTCATCAAGACCTACAATTCTTATGTTGTCCATTTTCCCATATGACAAAGTGATAGAAAAGTAGTTCACATCTTCTACAATCTCTCTTAGAGTTTCATGATCAATGTGTGAGATATGTAACTTTCATGAACAAAGTTACCATCACTTTCTCATATGACCAAAAGACCTAAATATGAAATGTAGATTTCGACGGAAGTTCTACAACCGGTGTTGACAATTTTTTCAGTTTTAGTAGTTTACTACCCCAAAAAACCGTTTATAAATCCTAAATAGACTAATAGGGTCAATGACAAGTGGACCCGCTCCTATGGACCATGAAAATTTTGGCCTTTCGCTGCTGCATCCCGCGCTCTTCCGCTCGCCGACACACATAGGCCCCACCCCGTCTCCCACTCTCGCCGTGCGCCTTATCCTCTTGCCCGCTCGGTCAAAGGGGAAAAATCCCTCTCCCGTTTCCCCGTCACCGCTCTAAACCCTAACGCCGCCGCCTCTCTCGCCCCACCGTTTCCCCCATGCGCCGCCGCTCTCGACCTACCGTCACCACTCTCGGCCCACCACTCCACCTCGCAAATCCTAGCGCCGCTCCGTCGCCGCTCTCGCTCGCCACACCACCACCCAAACCATTTGTCTTACCAACCATTTGTTTACCCCATTTAGTATGTACATTTAAGCTGCTATAATAACCAAATTTGCATGTCATTTGGCAATCACGGCGCCGAAAGGAATGGTCGCAAGAAAACCATTGGGGCTGGCTTAGAGAAGATGATAAAAGAGGAAACAAGTGCCTATCAAGTGATGAAGGGAAAAAAAGACACGATATCCCACTTCAAGCCGCGAAGCCGGCATCGTAAACCGGTGTAGTTCTTAGAGACAAGCTTCCTATCTACACATCTTGGAAGCTTTATGAAAAGATGGGGGCAAAGACAAGTTCAAAAAGTGCTTGACAAAGTGGCGGTGAGACACCTATTTCTCTGCAACTAGTACCTTTCATTTGTAGCTCTACCGTTAAGAATGAATGATATTTTGTCTAATAAGTGATGTCTTCTGCAGAATAGGTTGGATGTGGATGTTAAAAATGAAGGACCAAGCAAAGCAACATGCATTGATATCATTAAGAAGGGAGTAAAGCAGCAGAGGTATCACCTAAAGAGGAAGTACTTCGATGAGTCCCTAACAATGGAAGAGCTGTTGGCAAAGGAACCTCCACCTAAAATGACAAGACAGGAGTGGACCAACCTCGTAAAAATACTGGTGTGACCCAAAGAATCAGGTCCATGCCCCTGCATCACTGCATTTGTTAATATGAAATAAAAGCGTGCATGAGAATTAAAAGTTTGCATTGAATTGTGGTGCGGGGAGAAATCGAGAAGAACAAAATAAATCGTGCGAACGTGCGACTTCACCAAAAAACTGGTTCTAGGTCCTACATAGCCTATCGATACAGCTTGGTAATACTATTGCTTACTATTTGGGTGCTTTTTGGTTGTATGTCCAACATCTTTAAGCTCTGTCATGTTGCAAAGGAAATAGTTCATGGCTTCTTTGTCTTTAAAAAATATTGGTTATTGATAACTCCATGAAAGCTAAGATTGATCATGTGCAAAATGATATATGCTAATTTGCATTGACAAAGATTCATCGGGTTGAAATTAGTACATTTTTATTGGGCTTTTCTTTTTGGAAATTACTTGGAGAGGGAAGATGATGAAAAGTGGCAAGACTCTTTATGAAAATAAACATTTCCATTCTTGTGCTTGTATGTGGTTACTTTGTTCTATAATATGCACTTGATTGATTGGTGTTGGGCTACAATCCTTTTGTTACTATGCAATGCAAACCGAGATGTGTGCTTCAATGTAATCCAAGGCTTTTACATCTTTGCAGAGGCCTAAGTACAACGACAAGTGAACCGGATCTTTGTAGATTTCTTTTGGGGAATGTATGAAAAGTTCCAAAACTGGTCGCAATCCTATTGCGGGAGAGAGGAAATATATGTAAGTTCTAAATGCTTTGATACACCTACCGTACTCAAGTACATTCCTGTTTCAACATTGTTGTATGGCCTTGTTAACAAGTGAACTCCTTTTATGTAGGAAGAAATGGTGGCAGAGAAGGAAAGAGAGCTAGAAGAAGGAGAACCAGAGAAGTCTCCCTCCAAGATTGTTGAAGAAAAGCTTAGTCAAGTCACCGGTCATCCACATTTCTTCCCAACATTGGTGTCACTTTCGATGGTCAAAGGCTTCTCAGTCCTCATCGACAGTTATACAAGCACGCTTGCAAGGCGAGTTTGAGGCAAAGCACTCCAAGCCGAAAGGGAGGAAGCGCTAGGAAGCGTGCGAGTTGCGGGGCACGGCTTCAAGCTCAAGAGGCCGCACTTGAAGAAAACCAAAGTTTGCTACGCGGACCCAAGAGGAAGTGAGGGGATGAGTACCGGGTTTGAGGAAACCAATGCGCCGCTACGAGCTGTCTTGAATATTTAGAAAGGTTGAGGTATGAATGGAGTTTATGTGGATGAGGGCTTTGCCTATGCTTTTGCTTCATTAGTTGTACTGGTTGGAACTTTGGTTGAACACGGTGGTGGAACTATGTGGTTTATGTTTTGAAAAAGCAGTGGAACTTTGTGGTTGAACATTGCAGGTTTGTGGTTGGAACATATAAACCTCGTGAAGTGTGTTATGACATGGGATGGCTATCTATAAATTTGAAGCCTTTGTGTATATATGTGTATTGTGGCTTCATATATGTTTATCAATGTGGATGATGGCTTGGTAATGTATTATGCTTGTGTCTTTGTGATGGACATCATATGGATGCCACCAAAGCATCACCGAATGAAATGGATGCCTCGTCACTGAATGAAATAGCTATTTGTGACAACACACATTCGTCTTTAAGTGCGTCTAAAATACATAAAGTACAAATATGACAAAACATTAAGGTCACGTAATCTCGCAAGACTATATATGGCAACCCTTTTGGGTCACAAAACACCATCCAAACGCCTTCATAAACACATAGTATGATGCGTTGACTAATTAATGTATGACAGAATTTCTTTGTCATTAAAGATAACAATATGTGACAGAAGATTGGTTGCGTCACAAAAAACGATGACTTTTTGTGACCGGCTTCCAAAAAAAAACCGTCCACGAGATACATAATGTGACGGTCGATTTGTGACCACCTTATGACGATGGGTTTTTCGTCATAACGTAGTTTTATGACTAAATTCTTACCTTACATGACACTTTCGGCTTGTCATGAAAAGCCAAAATTCCTATAGTGAGAAAAACCCTCCAAGAGTCAACGAGCTTGTTTTTGATCTGTCGAATGTTTTAATCACAAACAATCATGCTTAATCTTCGATCTTGTCACCCAAGTTAGGTTTAAGAAAAGTGTATAATAAATCAACTTTATCTTGTTTGTTGTGCTAATGGTTAGAGAAGAATGAATAAAGTTTGGTTACATTTGGTGTTTTCCCACCAATGAGCCCACACTTTGAGCAAAACGGTGGAGAAGCTTATTTGTCTCTCTAAAATTCAACAAGTGAATGTCTTGCAAGTGTGCACACAAACAAAGATGCTGCCTACATTTCACTCCAACTCATAAGACCAGCAAAAGAACAAGGGTGGCGTAGTTCTTCACCATCTCATGAGCACAACTTAGTCAAGATCGGATAATACACTCGAGGAAACAACAAGGTAAGAAGTCTCGTTCGGGGGACTTAAAAACACTGAACCCTCGTCGAAAAGGTAAGATTGGTTGCTATCTATATTTACTTTATTACATTGCATAATTGTTTTCCTTTAGCATATTTATATTATAGCGCTAGCCTTGTATTGGAAAAGAAAATAAATATTTGTTTGTTGCATTTACTTTGAAAAACTCTAAGCCCCATGTAAGTAATTTTGTGGTGTGTAACAACCCACAAGGTTATTTATTGTGGTGGCATAAAAATAAAATAAAAATGCATGCATCATCATCCTTATTTGCATAGAAAATAATAATAAAAAATATTAATCTTTCTTTGAACTCTTTTGTCTTAAGAAGGAATAATCCTAATCATTGGCAATAAGAAGCAACGTGGCTAACCCCTAACGCTTAATCAAGTTCCACTAGTTTTGTTGTCTATTTGAGTTCAGCAGGATCTCAAGGAAGAGAGACAAGACACACACGGTGTCGGCATTAAAGAAGATCAATCAACCCTTTGTCACTATCTATCTCTACTTCCAACCATCAAGAACATTGAAGACTATGTCAACATCCATCTTGGGGAGTGCAACCCCCATGTATCCGAGATAAGTATCTCTTTACCTTATTTAATTTTAGCTAGATTTGTTTATTTTTTGGAAAAATATAAAAAGATGCATAACTAAGGAAACTAAATAAATAGAGTCTATATAGCCTTTATTAAAGAGTCTTTATTAGAGTGTGATAATAAAATAAACTCGAAGATAATCTCTAGCCTTGGAGATGATGAATAGTTGCTCGGCCGTAATTCCTTTTTCAAGTACCTAGCTTTCAAGCTTAATTTCTCTTGAGCCTTAAATGCAAAAACTGCTTTGACTTGAGATTTGCTTTAAACCTAAAACTCGTGGGTTGCAAATTGCTTGCTCTAAAGTCTAGGTAATTGACGGATATGATATATGAGAGTCCGAAATGCTATTGATCTTACTCCTAGTGATATTAGATTTACGGAGATTTATTTTGAAACTTTAAAAGTGCACATGATAAGTTCTGTGTGACAAAGTGTTGAACCTCCTACCACAGCCCATATATACATGCTACCTAGATTAGAAAAACTTTTAACATATATATATATATATATATATATATATATATATATATATATATATATATATATATATATATATATATATATATAGGTACGCTTGTTTTACATTGAGTTTGTTCAATCTTTGTCGACCCTTAGAAACTTGTCATGCTGATCATGTACACTCCACCACCACTATACCACCATATACACCTATCATATACATACCACTATCCATTTCACTCCAGCCACTAAAAATGTTCTACTCCTATCCTAGGAGAGAGCAACCAAAAATATTCCTTATACCCATTCACTCATTCATTGCTAGCCAATATCTTACAAAAGCTCCATCACATTTGCTTATCTCTCAAAAAGTAATTGTGTGGGGGATCGATATCCGCGACACTAAGCACGAGCTCCCCACTCAACGTCGGCGGACCAACATGGCCCTAAGCCGTGACTGCACTAAGAGCGGCTCGCTCGGTCAAAAGCGTTCGAGGTCTGGCCCCCGAAGAGCTCTGCGTCCGCAAGCGAGCTCCCACCACGTAGAGCACCCGCATCTGAGCTCTCGGACCGAGGGATACATTCTCGCCTCGATAGAGCTCCGTCTGCGCGACGAGCACTCTCAGGGACCTCTTTCCGCCTCGCTCGAGCTCGAGCTCAACGAACCACAGCGGCGGAAGAGCTTTCGCCTATCTTCATGCGAACCCGGCAAGTACGGAAGTTGGTCAATGCTCCACGACAAGCCTTTGTAGCTACCTTGGCGCTCGACTACTGAGGAGAAGGTCCTTTCCATCACACCGCCATACCCCATCGATTCCAACAGCGTCGCCATAGTTTCCTCAATACGATCGGCGTCGCAAGCCTCATCCATGGTATGGCCGCGCCCATGTCGACGGGATCGATTCCTACCACAATTAAGGACGGCCTGGCACGGCCAAAGCCGCCCAAACCTCGATTCGCGTGCGGCGGCGATCAATTTCGGCATCCAGGCCTCCAAAGAGCTCGAAGGCGACTCTGCCCGACCAAAGAGCTCGCCCAGAGAGCTCCCTCGTCGTACCCCGTCGCATCCAACAACTCTGCTACAATCTCCTACGGGTACATGCGGAGCGCATCTCTGCGTCAGCAGCATGGCCGCCCCTCCCATACCGAAGAGACGGCTTCCAACTACAATCGAAGACAGGGGCGACACTTGATCATCGCCCGGACCGGATTCCCAGCGTACGGCGGCGACCCGATTCCGACATCCAAAGCTACCAAGAGCTCGAAGAGCTCTGGCCAATCAACGAGCTCGTTCGGAGAGCTCTTTCACCTACCCGCCCGCTCCATGGCACCTTGTTCTATCCACTCTCGCCTCAACTCGGAGAGCTCCTATGTCTGCTCCCCTTGCCACTATAAAAGGAGGGGCGGGGCTCTCGATTGAGGGGGCCGAGGGACGACATACCCAAGTTTCCACACAAACTCCCTCACTCACCCTCATTGGCACTAGCCTCAATCACGAGAGACTTGGGAGCCCGCTCCCTCTCGATCCGCTTGTGCGCACCTCGGTATGAGCGTTTGAGCTCGGATAGTGATCACACTTTGGACTAGGGAGCCTGATTTTGCCCCAAACCGGTATAAACATTGTGTCATTGTCTCTAGAGCTAGGCCATTCGGAGAACGCACTAGCTAGTCGATTCTTTGTGACGGTGGTCACTTAGCGTTATCGAACCCACGGCGGTTGCGCGCCCGGTAGGGGGTAGCGCTAGTGTGACTCCACCACTCGATGGCCCCCGCCGCATCACTTCCCGGCGGCCATGATCCTCGATTCGGCTCCACGAGGTTCGTGGTCACCGGTGAGGGCTGCGGCATGGTCCTCCTCCCTTCATCCCGCCCGGCGGCGCCAGCCGGCGTCTGTCCCGCCATTTGGGGCTTCAGGGACCGTACCCCCTACCTCCCGCCGGACGGGATGGCACCCGCCTCGCTTGGCGGCATCCTCGCCAGGATGCGTTTCCGGGTTCCCGGTCGGCGTGAAAACCCTCGGCGACGGCGGCGCCGTCGACGAGGCGGCTTCACGGCCCGTTCTTGACATCGGCCCCTCGGCACCCGTCACGGTTTGGGAGCGCCGGGAAGGCCTCCCCTTCATCACTTGCGAGGTCGGGTGGCGTGGGCGTTTGGGCGTCAAAGTCTCGCGCGGACGCTATTTGCATGGGGGGAACCAAGGAAAGCGCGGCATGACCGCTCGTCCTCCAGCCCCCCCCGCCGGTTTAGCGCCACGCCCCGGCGGTTTGGCGTCACGCCCACGCCACTCCTCCGACCGGCGGGCGGCGACAACAGCGTGGGGACCTCGCGTGGCCCGGCCCCCGGAGCTGGCTTCGCGCCGGCCGGACGCCGTGGGGCCGGCGGGACATGTGCGACCTCCGCCGATCCGGAGGCTATCACGGGCTCGCACGGAGCGCGTCCGTCGTATCGCGTCGCCGCAGCGGCGTCGGCCGGCGGCGGCCGGCCCTTAGCAACCGTCCCGGTGTGCGTCGGGGACCGCGCCGATTTCGGCGCCTCCCATCGGGGAGCCCGGCCAGCTCACCTCGAGCCGCCTTCCGGTCGCTAGGAAGTGGCCGCCAGAGCCTCTACTCCCGTCGTCGGGCCAGGATCACAAAGGGGCGCTGCGGGCCGCCTCAAGCCTCCAGGCCTCGGTTCCTCGGCGGAGGAGGGAGGGCGCGAGGCACGTCCAGCGCTTCGATCACCTCGGCATCGGGCGAGCGACGGCCGGAAGGTGGAGGCTCACGGCCGCCCACGGGCTCGATCATCTCGGGCTCGGCCTCCCCCACCTCCTCCACGGGAGGCCCCAGCCCGAAGGGGCGGGCGAGCGAGCAACGAGATCGATGCGGCGGGAGCAGCTACGTCGATTCCTCTTAGGATCTCTAAAAGCGGTTGCTTTGTTCTTAGCGCTTCATGCCTATAGGCGACCTTCCTCAATCCACCTAGATGCTATGTACCCCTCTAGGCTGTGTTAAGAAAAATGTCCGCCGATTGCATCGATCCGTGCAAGCTCTCGAACTCATTTTCTCGTTGGCGGCTTATTGAGCAATGACTGGCCCTCGGCGACGAGGCCGGTCTTCGCTCGAGGGGCCTGAGAGATCGAGGTGCACACCCACCGATTTTTCGCAAACCAGTTCTTCACAAAGCCGCAAAATCTGTGGCGGGCAACGAGCTCAAATTCACAAACTTGCACCTCTCCTCGGCACGGGCAATGCCCGAAGCAGCTAACCTTTGAGCTCATCACCGAGAAAGCATGACGCGACCGCCGCGACCTTCTGCGCCCCAGCGCCAGCAAGGGAAGGGGCCCGTCGTCCCGACTGGGAATGCGAGCTCGTCTGGAAAGTCGAAAGTAGGCACAAAAAGAAGGCGCAGAGAAGCGCAACATCCACCATACCACAACCACCTGAGTCTTTACAACTGGCCTCGATCGCGAGGACCTAACGGAGGAGGGAGATCACTAAGGGGAGGCCGAGCCTTGAATCTCTATCCTTGCGCAAAGGGGTCCCACGATCCATCGGCGCCGGGGCGGGACATCATGTGCGGCCTCCTCCCGGCGGGTTCCTCGTCCGCTCCATCCTCCACCGAGCGGATGCCGAAAAACCTGAGCTCATCGGCGGCCATCTTGAAAAGCTCGGTGGATAGCTCCGCCGTGCCTCTCGGGCGATGGGCGACTTACTGCTCGGTGTCGGCGTCGCCGATGCCCGAGCCCACCCCGTCAGATGCAGGCCGACCTCGAAATCGGGTAGTGGGAGAAGACGACGCCGACCGCCTTTGTGCCTTGTCGCGCGCCCGGCGTCCTCGTTACCTGCGGCGGAATGCCGGACACCCTTTGGTCGGGTCCGTCGGCGTCTTCCACCCGAGGATGTCGCAGCGTCTCCGACGCGGCGGTGTGTCCCGTGAGCACGTTTCAAGCTCTCGGCCTCCTCGCAGACCTTGACGGTAGCGTTAAGGGAGGCCTTGGCGGCAGCAGCGCCGGCGGCCTCGAGGGTGCGGCGCGAGGTCCGCCCTCCTTCCTGCAGCGCGGCCTTGGTACGCTACGCTCAGTGGACTTCGAGACGGGCGGAAGAGTGCGCCTCACGGTCCTCGGCCTCTGCTCTCGCCTTGAGGTCCTCTCCTTCGGCATTTGAGGGAAAGTAAGGGATCGGACACGAGTCGCGAAAAACCCGAAAACATGGGAGAAGAGACGGTCCCCCGCCCACCTGAAGCTCGTCGAAGAGCTCCTGCTCGTTATGCCGGAACTCATAACTTTTGGCGGCCGCGGGATCCTCTCCGCCTCGGCGCGGTCGACCACGGCTCGGAAGCTTCGCGCATCATAGGCTGAACTCCGGCCATTAGCCCCCGAGAACCCCGAATAAAAAGGGGAAAAGGGAAAGCTTCTGAGACAAGGGGCGAAGTGCTCACCCGCGGCTCGGCGTCGCGGCGGTCGAAGCTGTCCTTGAGCTCGTCCTTGTCCTTCCGGGGGCCTCGTTGCAGCCGAGCTCTCGAGCCCCCGAGCTCAAGCTCCTTCTTCTCGAGCATCCCGCCGGAGGAGTCCAGCTCCTCCAGGCCTCTCGCACTGCAGCTTGTGGGAGAGCTCGCTCCTCCTCCCTGGGCCGCCTTGCGTAGCATGGCCTCCACCCCTCTCCTGCGCCTCACGAGGCCCGGTCTTCCACCCACGAGCATACTGTGACCTCCTCCACCCGGCGCTCGGCGAGATATCGGTCTTTGGAGCTGGCTGCGTCGATCTCCTCACGCATATCCGCGCACGCTAGCCGTCATCGGCTTGCTCACCGGTCATTTGGCCCTCAACTTGAGCCGTGTCGGTGTTGGTTGTAGCCACGAAGGAGTCTGCACTCCCGAAGGGTCAAAAAGCATGTGAGCACCCTAACAAGGCACAAAAGGAAAGCGATTGAGTACCGCCTCTAGACCAAACCTGAGCGAGGCGGAGCGCGCGACGTCGCCCCCCTCCGACGGGAGCGGGGGTTGAGGTCATCGGACGCAGGTCGCGCGGGAGTCCGGCGCCCGCCCGGGAGGGGACGCTTGCAGCGACACCGCATTCCGCACCCATGCCCCGTCGACATCCATCATCGTCGTGGCGGGAACGGCACCGGCACACGTCGGTGACGTTGAGCCCCACGCCGCCTCCAAGATGTCCTCCACGAAGCCTCCTCCTCCTCCTCGGGACGGGCCGCCTCGTGGCCGCCTCTTCGCCCTCACCATCGCCATCGCTTGTGGTCGGCGGGAAGCTCAACGATGGCATCCTCAAAGAGGCCGCCCGGCCCCGGCCAGCGGGCCTCGGCCCCGCACTCAGCGGTGACCCCCTTCGCCGAAGAGCTCGCGGCGGTCGCCGACGAGGAGCCGGGGCGCGCGCGAGCCCTCCACGCCGGGCGAGGAATCGGTCGGCGAGTTCCCCGAAAGGGAGCAGCAACACCGTCTGCGACCTTTGTCATCGCGACCGCCGTCGCCACCGTCGCTGAAAGAGCTCGTTCCTCATGGAGCTCGTCATCAGTGGGCGCCATTGTACTCGTCATCTCCGGGCATGACGACAACGGCTTCGGGATCACCGGCATCGAGGCTCACCGACGGCACGACTGACAAAGAGCCCGCGGCCTCAGGAGCCCAAGCTGGCGTCGCTCAAAGCCGAGCCCCTCCGCCCCGGGCGCTTCCGAGGTATCTCCTGCTGCCCCGAGCATGGAGGAGGGGCTCCAGCTTAACGGACCATGTACCATAGTCACCACGGCAACGAAGACAAAGAACTCACCTTGGAGCCACCGCTTTCGGCCTCCTCTTCCCCGGGCGCTGCCTCGACGGTACTTTTCACCGTCGGCCCAGGAGAAGTCGACCTTCGTCACGGGCTTGATCACCGACACGAGCGAGAAGCAGCGGGGCGGGCGCCGCCCGACACCGCCACCGGTGTCAGGAAACGTTGGGCTCGGTGGGACACCGCCTCCGGTGGGGCGGGTGGACTGGCAAGAGCTCTGTCGATAGCTCGACTCCGATTTCTCGGCCCGGAGTCATCGCCTCCTTCGACGAGCCCGCTTCACCGCTCCGCACGGCGCGGACAACGATGGGCGCCGGCCTGTTGGGGGAAGGAGGCCGAGGCCCGGGGCTCATCACCCAACCCGAAGAGCACGAGGCTCGTCAGAAGCGCGCAAACCTCAGCGAAGTGGAGCTCAAAGCGAAGAAGGGCCTTACCGGCGCCAGCGTCGCCATTCGGAGAGCCGGGGCTCCCGGCCCCCTCGCCCTCGTCTTGGTCACTAACTCAGGTAGAACTCCACCTGGTCGTCATCGAGATCGGGCGTTCGCGGTACCCTCGAAGGGGGCCTTGTCCCCCCGTCATCTCCACATACGGAGAGCTCGGCGCTGAAGCGGCACCACCGCCCGCGGGAGCCGGGTCGATGATGGTTCACCGCCAGCCCGGCATCGCTAGCGCGCTTGATCTTGCGCGGCAGCGCCCGCCCCGCCGCCGCGCAGCAGAAGGGTTCTCGCGCCATAGCTCGCCTCGTCGAAAAATGGGTACGCTCGTGTACCCCTTGGCGGTAGGAAAGCGAGCCGTCGTTCTTGAGGTAGAACCACTCCTCCCTCCAACGGCGTTCGCCGTCGGGGTCGTAGATCGCGGAAGCAATCTCGCGAACTTCCCAAGCGGCTGCGCGGCACGCAGGCGATCACGGGTCCGCCGCCCTTGGCGGCCCGGCTGAATCTTAGCGAAGATGTAATAGCTTGAAGAGCTCCCAGTTGGGGGAATCCCCAACCAGCCCTCTCGCGTAGCATAGCGGTCGAGAGGAGGCAAGCCTCCATTCGTCGGTCGCCGGAGCTCGACGCCGTGCGACGTCGGCCCGGCCGAGGAAGTCGCCGGCGAGGCATGCCCAACCCGCGCTCGTGGAGCGCGACGAACGAGACGACGTAGCCACGTAGCGGTGGATCGGGCTCCACGTGCGTCGCCGCGGGATGATCCGGCTCCTCCGCCTCCGTTCGCGAGAGCGGCGCCCGCCCGACGAGGCTGCACCGCTTTCGATCAAGTCCTCCGTCGCCAGCGAGCGGCGCGAGAGCCCATCTTGCACCAGAGAAGACCGCCCGGCACGAGGAAGGTGGAGGATTGAATCTATGTGCCCGATCACGGCGCCCGGTTTCTCTTCTTCTGAACTTGCGTGAAGGAAGGCGGGTAACAGGAAGGTGAGCCCACCCCACGATCTCCTCGCCATTTATAGGGCTTCGCCACGATGAAGGCAGCGGCGAAACCGTGAGGGGGCCCGTCACGTACCCGCCCCGCCGCGTAACCGACTCAGCGAGATCGGGCGCGCCGCGACACCGGCAGAAGCTAAAACCGACGCCGTCTTAATGGGACGACTCCTCCCCAATAGTAAAAATCTTAGCGGTAAGATCCCAACGCTGTTTTTACCCAGCAAGCTAAAACCCGTGGCTCGGCTTAACACCCCGATCGCCCGGCGTCGCCGAGGAGGGTAAGCTCGCTAAAGACGAGCTCACCGACCCGTGGTCGAAGGCAAGCTCGAAACCGAGAACTCCGGACGCCGCCCAGAGACGCCGTGTGCGAAGAGCGCCCGCGGAAGCTGCACCGACGGCCCGAGCTCTCGAAAAGAGCTCGGAGGCTCCCCCCCACGCGTCAGGGCCGTTGAAAAGCCGCGGAATCAAGCTCGGGCCGAGAGCGATCCACCCGGGCGATCAAGCGAACGAGCCAACAAGCTCAAGCCTCATCCAGGGCCGTCAGATAATGGCGGCAGGGGTGGTGCGGCGGCGGCCAAAGGCGGCGGGCGCGGCAATAACCACAACATCAAGCGGTAATTTTCCAACGTCCAGATACTGCGATAACTAGTCTTGCTACGGGACGAGCACGCGCGAAGCGCCAGCCGGGAACGTAGGTAGAGCTTCGGGTCCTTACCGGCGTGACCTGTCCTGGGGGTTCGAAGGCCGGCCCCCACGGGGATTCGGCGCCGCCCGGGAACACCACGAGCGAGGGGCGCTAAGGCGGCAAACATCGACGGCTCTCGCCCCGGCTCACGAGCGAGCTCGGGGCTTCCGCCTAAGCGCATTCGGGTTGCCAAAGGAGGCGGAAAGACGACCTTAGGTTGTCCTCTACGATGAGGAGACTCTAGTCCTCGAGCTCCCCGAACGAGCTCGAGAACCGTAAAGGTCGCGCCTTTGGAACACGAGGTCGGGTCCACCCGGTGACCACATCGAATGAGCTCGAGCTTGACCTCCCGAACTACCCGCTATCGGCTCACACCGAGCACTCGATTCCGCCAACGAGGCAAAATCGAGCCCGAGCTCCACCCTCCCTTTACGGCCTCGTGCGCAACGGAAAACAAACACACAACGACCAATAAAAGCCTCCGCTTGAACCCTCGTTCCCGCTGAGCCTCGAAAACCACACAGCGCCGCTTCAGCGCGCCCGCGAAGATGATCGAACACCTCCAAGATGAAACCTTTGAGCAAAGGAAGGGACACGGGACTACTCTATGCGAGTCTCGCGCTCCCCATCACGACGTCGAGCACGAACACCTCGCCCAACGAGCTCGGGACCTCACGACTAACTACGATCAAGACCTCGTCGATACAAGACAAAATTAGTGTTGAGCACTCAAAATACCGAGGGGCATCCCAAAAGGTGGGCGAGTCTCTACGCCTTCATCGTTCATAGACATATACATATATACATATGGGGTACATGAACCAAGTAGGAGACTACAAAAGCAAAAGGGCACGGGAGAGGTCCTAGCTACGGAAGCTTCCGCGACGCGGCACCCTACGGCTTGCGCCAAGCTCACGAGCCTAGCGGTCGAGGAGCGTCTTGCGGTCCCCGTCGCTTCAGCAGTGACGAGGACCCCGGCCGGGACCCGACCCGAAGCGCCCGCCCTCGAGTCCGGCGGGCTGCTCCTCGAAGGGAGGGCACACGACGGCGGCGTTCGCCACCACCTCCTGCGGTGGCCTCGAACTCCCCGACGTCGTCCGCAAAGGTCGCGGGGAATCCCATCCGAGAACCCTCGGACTCGTCGGTGGTCGGCGCGGTCGCCCCGACGCCATCGCCGAGCCGTCACCGCCCGCGGCGGGCGCCACGAGCGCAACCACCGGGAGCCGCTCCCGCGGTGGTCCGCCTCTTCGTGCGAGCCGCGAACAAAAACAAGAGGGTCAAAGGAATGGATGCCGACTTCGAAGGCCGGACCCGGGAAGAAGGGCGCCCACCGCCGCGAACCGGTTGGCGTTCACACTGGATGCGCCGCATCGCGAGAGCTCCCGCCCAGTGGTCGATGAGCGCCGCCCTCACGTCCCTTGACCTCGGTGCGGCCGAGGGCGAGGCGCTTTCGACAATCGTCGCCCTCTCGGGGTGGAGGAGGAGGCGGTGCCGGAGCCGGAGGAGGAGGCATGGCCCCCGGCGGTCTTGGGATCGCCCGGCGACGCCGGGTTACGGTGGGAGAACGAGCCCGCATCCCGCCGATGACGGCGCCCTCCCCTGGGGCCTCCTGTGTGCGAAGATCCCTCACCCTCCATCTCTAAGGTGAGGGGGGCTCGAGGAAGAGAAGAAGGACGGGAGAGGAAGGAGCCGGAGACGCCACCGCCGCGACCAGCGTCATCGAATTTATAGTCGGACGACGGCGGTTCGCCTCCCCACACGCAGGGAGGCGCCCCGGGATTCCCACGATCTCCGCCCATGACGCACGATCTCGAGGAACGCCACCAATGGTGACGACGCGCGAAAAACCCGCCATAACTACGACCAATCGCGGGGGTGCACGAGCGCCCGCAGATTAATCCACCGACGTGAAGAAGCGGCCGGCGACGCTCAAATTCGAGAAACCACCCGCGAACCGGCACCGGCGACCTCGAACCGGTGGGGGAGTCCCCGGCGATGAAGCTCCCCAGCGGGAAACGGGCAGCGAAAGCTCTCTAGAAAAGCCCACCCGACGTAGGCCCTTCCAATCCCACTCGGACCCGAGTTCGCCACTGAAGCTCTCCATGAGGGAGACCTCCCCACAGAACCGGGGGCCGTCCCGAGCTCCCCAACGACGGAAGCCTGGCGGGAAGAGCTACCCCGAAGAGCTCGACTCCGGTCTGCGGTACAAGAGTTGGCCACCGACTCTCGACACAACCAACCACCCCCCGACGAACCACGCGTAGCCATGCGGCCGCAAAGCGAGCAGAAGGGTCATTCAATCACGCCGTCGTACGTCAACTCCAACCGGTTCCGCTATAGAGGCTGCGGGTGCTTGCTTGCCGGTACCACACACCTCAATACCGGCATGGGAGACCCGCGCGCGAGGAGACGGCTTCCAACTCCGGTTAGGGGAGGCGGCGCCTCGAGCACTGAAAGGGCTCGGGGGGGCTACGTTGAGCCGCGTCGGGTATTCGGGGCCACGAACGACTCAAGGCGGCCTCTTCGAGGAGAAGCACCTCGTCTCGAGGGCAACCCCAGGCTCGAGGACCACGGAAGTCGGGCCCTCGGGACCGGAGGTCGATCCACCAGCCGATCGTGCGAGAACGAGGTAACCAACTCGGGCCTCACGGGACCATCAAGCGGCGACTCACACCAGCCGATCTTAACAAGGCTAGATCGGGTTCGAGCTCACCATCTTCACTACGAAAGGCAACGGGTCGATGAGCCAGCGATAATTCCTAAAAAGCCTCCGTAAGAGCTCCACGGCTCTCACGGAGCCTCGAAACTACACCGCGGGTGCGCTAGCGGCGCACCCACGACAAGACTTTCCCCTGCGAGAACCTCCGCAGCGAGCCCACTTGGTACAAGCGGCGTGGGAGGAGACTCCCCTGCCCCCAAACGCTCGGGGGAGTGCTGTGAGATCGATATCCGCGACACTAAGCACGAGCTCCCCACTCAAGCGCCAACGGACCAACATGGCCCTAAGCCCGTGGCGCACTAAGAGCAGCTCATTTCGGTCAAAACGTTCGAGGTCACAACCCCCCGAAGAGCTCTGCGTCTGCAAACGAGCTCCCACCACGGCCGAGCACCCGCACAAGAGCTCTCCGGACCGGGGATACATTCTCGCCTCGATAGAGCTCCCGAGTGAGCTCCCCCGTCCGCGCGATGAGCACTCTCCCGAGGACCTCTTTCCGCCTCGCTCGAGCTCGAGCTCAATTTAACCCGAACGACGGAAGAGCTCGCCTATCTTCCGCGCGGCCGGCAAATACGGAAGTTGGTCAACCGCTCCACGACAAGCAACGTGAGCCCGCCAGGCGCCACGGCCTACGAGGAGAGGTCCTTTCCATCACCCGCCATACCCCATCGATTCCAACGGCGTCGCCCACGGTTTCCTCAAAGCACGATCGGCGTGCGCAAGCCTCATCCATGGTATGGCGGCGCCCATGTCGGCGGGATCGATTCCTACCACAATTGGGACGGCCGCGGCCAGGCCACCGCCCAAACCTCGATTCGTGTATGCGGCGGCGATCAATTTCGGCATCCGGGCCTCCAAAGAGCTCGAAGGCGACTCTGCCCGACCAAAGAGCTCGCCCGGAGAGAGCTCTCGTCGTCGTACCTGTCGCATCCAACAACTCGCTGCAATCTCCCTACGGGTACATGCGAGGCACATCTCTGCGTCAGCAGCATGGCTACCCCTCCCATACCAGAAGAGGCGGCTTCCAACTACGATCGAAGGCGGCGACACTTGATCATCGCCCGGACCGGTTCAGCGTACGGCGATGACCCGATTCCGACATCCAAAGCTACCAAGAGCTCGAAGAGAGCTCCTGGCCAATCAACGATATCGTTCGGAGAGCTCTTTCACCTACCCGCCGCTCCATGGCACCTTGTTCTATCCACTCTCGCCTCAACTCGGAGAGCTCCTATGTCCTGCTCCCCTTGCCACTATAAAAGGAGGGCGGGGCTCTCGGTCTGAGGGGGGCCGAGGGGACGACATACCCAAGTTTCCACACACAAACTCCCTCACTCACCCTCATATTGGCACTAGCCTCAATCACAGAGACTTGGGAGCCCGCTCCCTCTCTCGATCCGCTTATGCGCACCCGGCATGAGCGTTTGAGCTCGGATAGTGATCACCTTTGGACTAGGGAGCCCGATTTTGCCCCGAACCAAGTATAAACATTGTGTCATTGTCTCTAGAGCTAGGCCATTCGGAGAACGCACTAGCCGGTCGACATTGTGGACAGTGGTCACCGCGTTATCGAACCACGACAAATTGCAAAAGAGATTTGGGTTGTATTTTTAAAAAAAAGGGGAGATGAAAAATGGACAAGTGTCCTACGGGGAGAAGAGCCTACCTCCCTAAAATAAAAAAAAAAAGGAGATGAAAAATGGACAAGTGTCCTACGGCGAGTAGAGCCTACCTCCTTAAGAAAAAAGAAAGAATAAATAAAGTTGAAAAATGGACAAGTTAATGAGGGTGAGTAGAACCCACATCTTTAGAGAGAGGAAATAAAAGATAAAAGTCTAGGGCGAAAGCAGAGCCCACCTCTCCAAAATAAAATAATAAAAAAGAAAAAGATATAACCCGTGATTCTCTACAAAATTTCAAAAAGAGAGATAATTCCTCAAGGAGCATAAGTAAGATTTTTTCCTCAGTCATTCTATCCACTCTACTATATATATATATATATTCTATCCACCATACACATGCACCACTTGATCAGTGTGATTTGTAACTTTGGATCCCTTGCTTGAATTTACAATATATGCTTAGTAAGTAGAATTTGATTTCTTCCACCTATGAGCTCCGGATATAAAACCTTAGATTTAGGGGTGAGAGAGAAGAAAGCATAGTGTCCTACTTGCCTTATTCCAAAAATATCACATACTATGAGAGAAAGGCAACACAACATTATTGCCTAAGTGAGGATCCACAAATACCACAAATGAGAGATTAGAGAGAGTCATACTTGGGAACTTTGAGTTTTATTTGAAAACCGGGACAGTTGATCAAAAGAGTTTGAGATTTAGTGTTCGACTTGACTGTTCAATCTTTCAATTACCGAGATTGAAGAAAAAGATTATAAGCCCCAAAAGGTTATCTTTATCGGAGAGAAATTTTTGTTTGAAAGCATGTGTACTCTTAAGGTGTGAAAGCGTTGCAGCAACTCCTGATCCTTTGCTAAGGTTTGGCTTTGCTAGGGACTAGCAAAAGGTAAGTTGGGGGGAACTTGTTGACACCTGTTATAGCATAATTTTAATAGTCAACTAAACATGAAATAAGGGTGTAAAAGGAATATCAACATAGACTAGGGGTTTTACTAACATAATTCTACGAGCTTTGGTGATTTATATTTCTGAGGGACTTAATAGATAAATGCAGAGAAAGATGGAGAAAGTTTCGAAAGTATACAAGACATATGATGACAAGACTTGACCGTGAAGCAACTTCGACCCGAAAAAGTGGACTAAAACATTCTAGAAAGTACCAGAGAACACCAGAAGGAACCAGAGGCCGAGGAGAGGCAGGCCCCTGACGGCCGCCAGGCCCATTTAACCCGGCCGCCCGGTGGGACCCACCTATCATCCTTTCCTTTCTATGGTAGTTTACCACCGACATTGAGGTTGTATCTACACCGTTGCCAAGGTCGGTTTGATCCAAGGGCTATCATTCATCGCCAAGGCCTATATAAGAAGACCCCCTGACCCCATTGTGAAACCCTAATTCATTCTATTCTCATTCTATTCATTAACTCTCAGTTGTAGAGGTGTCCCAATGTAAGGATAACCTCTCTCGGGATTAGTGAATTAGATATAGATTAGAAGAAGATTAGCAATGTAATTAGAAGTAGATTAGACATATAATTAGAACTAGATTAGATCTAACTTAGATCTAATCAAGAGTAAAGGAGAGTGGAGCTATGCTCCTGTTCTAGAGATGTCTTTAGAGTATGGTATGTCTTTATATCTTCTCTACAAGACTTATGATTTATATATTTATCTTCTTTATTCATTTCCATACCTTTCATATATGGTTAAGTATAGTTGTTATATTATTGTATGGGATCTCCGCTCGTAATGAGGGATCTAGTTATGCAAGGTAGCTAGAGTAGTAATTTATAGTGTAGACTTGGTGTCTAAGCTATAGGTTACCTGAGATTGCACCCAACCCCACGGATAGTTTGTGGTAGCCCGGTGGTGATAGCCCTGATGGCCGATGTATTCCACCACGTTCGGATTGGTGTTTGTAGGACCTTGTCGGACCTTCCTAGCCCCCCTTCTCATCCCCATGCGTGGCTAGTGCTCGATGTCCCGAAGTGTTATAGTATGATTGCTATCATAGAACCTAAGTAATAGAGAAGTGCACACGAACCTTAATCTCTCCCTTTGATCTCTTGATTAGTTTAGTTCTCTTTTATAAACTTAGGTATAATATTATTTTATGTTTTGTTATTTACTTACCCTTTAACATTTACCCCCTCGCTATAGTCTAGTGGTTTGCTAAGTTAGTAGATGCATGATTGTGACTTATTAGATTCTTTAGCCAAAGCTTCCTCGTGGATACGATACTCTAGAATACTCATCCTAGGGAAAAGCTACAATGGTAGGTGTTTCAGGGCGCTTGCGAGAATCCTTCATATTCTTTTAGCACTTAACAAATGTCAACAGTCTTCTAGGAAGGACGGGGAGGAATACCGTCTTGTCGTCGTCTTCATCGTCAACTTCTCGAACTTCTTCGGCCGCCGCCATTTGATCGACAAATGGCCCGATAGTGACAGCGACACGAAGGATCTCAGCTTCGCTCTCGGGAACGTCTCTGTCGTGGTCTAATATCGGGGTATACCCATGAACCACGCATACAATCGTATGGCTCGTGTGGGACTTCAATGGCCTAGCTCAAGGGGCACGAGACGCAAAGGTTTATCTTGGTTTGAGCAAATCGGTGCCCTAGTCCGATCTCGGTTGGAGTCACTATGTGGCCGAGCTCAAATGCTCATATCGGGAGAATACAAGGCGTTCGAGAGAGGGAGGCCGACTCCCAAGTCTCCGGTGGGTGCGGTGGAGTGATGATCGTAGTGTTTCAGTATCGCGAGGGTTGAGAGGTGAGAACACGCCTACCTCGTGGCGAAGCCCCCTTTTTATAGCCGCAAGGGGAGGCGCCACAGATGCCACATGGAGAGGGACTAAAGAGGAGAAGAACACTAAATAGAAGGGGTAAAAAGTGCTAAATGATGTGGGACCCATAGGTTGTATGTTTCACTGTGGTCGTCGTGGGCTTGTTTGTGCGTGTCCCATCGCGCTCGGTCGTCGCCCGACGCGGGATTCCGAGGGATGGGCGGAATCCGCCCCATACCCCGTCGCGATCGTAGTGGGAATGCATCTTGTTGGGATGGCCCCGTCGTACCTCGGATGGCGCCTTTTTTTGTCATATAGCGGTTGGCGGTATGCGGCGTGGTGGGATGCGGTTCCTTAGACTTGGAGCTTGTGGCTCCATGTTGTTCCGAGCTCGAGGTCGTGTGAAGGGCGGAGAAGAACTTGTTGTCGGGAGAGCTCGTACGAGGTGGAGAGGGCTCAACTGACGACCTCGTGCTCGTCCAGGACGAGAAGAGCTCGTATGGAAGAGCTCGTACGAGGTGGAAAGAGCTCGTGCGGGGAGAGCTCGTGATGAGGCGGAAAGAGCTCATGCGGAGGAGCTCGTGACGAGACGGAGTCCTGCGGCCCGACCTCCCGAGCTTCGTCTTGAAGTCTCCTCGTGGACTGAGCTCGTATTAAGACCGATCTGGACCGAAGTGCGGCTCGATTTTGCCGCGCGATTAGTCGTGTGCTTAGGGTAACCCCGATAGAGGTATCCCACACTCTCCATTACGTTGTCCTCAACGTCAACTAGGTGTTCCTAAGGTCCAATCTTTGTGTTATTCATATTCAATCTATTCAATTTATCCGGTGTGCTAGTTGTGCTTACACATGTTGAAACATCAAATCTCTTAACGCGATGCATGAAACATTAAATGTAGATAAATAAAAAAAAACTAATTGCGCAGTTTTTATTTGGAAAGTACGAGATAAATCTTTTTAAACCTAGTTAGTCTATAGTAGGACAATAATTACCAAATACAAACGAAAAGTCTTTGCGATGCTAACCCAAAATATTTCACCAACTAAACACCCCCACAAAACCATCGAAACGGTTTCGACGACAAAGAACGATGTCGATGCAAGAAACGAGGCACGAAGAACCGACAAAATCGTCGTTGGGAGGAAACGGGTTGTTTCTATCGACATCCGCCCATTGTGCGGTCGCCAGCCACCGCGTCCACCCGTGCCGGGTGCGCTAGCCGCCACCGCCACGTCTGCCCATCGCGCTCTCGCCGTCCGCCGCGGCCGTGGCAGCACTGCTCCACAAAGGCCACCCCCGCTCACGTCCGCTATGGCCGCCCTGCTCACGCCACGCCACCACGCCTGCTCGTGCTTGCCGGCCGCTCGCGTCGCGTTGGGAGGGAGCAGGGAGCTCGGTCCTCGACCGCCACTGTCGCGACTGCAAACGCCCACCACGGGCCCGCCGTGAACCGCGCAGAATCGGCTGCGTCGACTGACCACCGTCTGCCGCGAGCTCGCTGGCCACCACCACGCTCCCCGGCACGAGTGGTTCATCGTGTGGGGAGGGGCCGGAGTGTCATACCCGGTACTATAGGATATATGGGCTGCAATCTCATAGGCTTTGGGCCTTGTGGTGGGCTCGCAAGTTACATACCAATGATGAGTATAGCAACCATAAAAGGAAGAGGCAGGAGACAGAGAAGGGCAGCAAATATTTTCAGAACACGAACTGAGGTTAGGAAGGCCAACTTCCTCCTTGTTACCGAGATTCCATGCTCCGATTTCCTCTGTGATTGCTCACGTCGCTGGCTTGATCTCACCGGCGGCCACGGGTCGTGACAGTGGTACCAGAGCCTATCTATCCTTGGCGTCGACGGCGGGCTTCGTCAGCCTATTTATGTGCTTCTACTTCATCATGACCAGCGGCGGCGCGATCTGCTGCGGCGGCGGATCTCCCGATCTGGTGTAGCACTTCATCGATCCGGCGTGGGTGACGAAGGAGACGTGAGCTGTGGTGGCAGCATCGCGCGAGGCGAGCAACGATTGTGATGGGAGCGTGCAGGCTGAGTTGCGGTGGAGGCGGTGCGCGAGCTCTGGTCGTCGTCGTGAAGGCCGAGCGGCGGAGGTGACGCGTGGCCGAGGAGCCCCAAGGTGACGGTGCACAGGCAGTTGTTTCCTACTGCATTCGATTTGCGGTGATTCAACACTCTGAGTTCGTCCTCGAGATGGAAGGGCAGTTCAGGAGGGATGATGCTATCTGGGAGCAGGTCGTAGGAGGGTTGGACTTGCTGTTCACGCAAATGAATGGCATCGACGAGATGCAGCAGCAGCTTCATTCCCAGATGAATTTCAATGGCAGCAAGGTAGAGCTGGCTGTGCCTGAGCAGGAAGTGCTGGTGCGGAGTCCTGGCACTCAGGATGGCCTTTGTTTGTAGCAGGGAGCACCTGCTGTGTGTTTTGCCCCCAGGTGTTTGTGGGAATGTCGCAGCAAGAGAGTCGACAGCCAGTGCTTGATTTTCTATCTCATTCAAAAGTGGTTTGGGATGAGGAACCGCAGCAGTTAGATGGAGAGATAGATGACCCGCTGGAGTGCAAGCACAAGCACACCATGTTCAAGGCAGCAGTATCTACCACTGATGCCCAGAAGGTGCTTGATGAAATGCTTAGTGTGGTTTTGTGGGATGAGGATAGGCCATAAGAGCTCCACATGAACATTGATTTGTTGCAGTAGCTTGCTCAAGGTGGAGAAAACTTAATTGACAAGGAAAAGAAGCCAACCACAGAACTGTTCATCATCGATATGAGTTCTATCATGTCCACAATGCTTCATTTATCTTAGGGCTTGCTAATGATTCTATTAATGAGGTTTTCACAGAAAGGTCTCTTGAGAAGGTGATCTGGGATGAGGGGATTGATCAAGTGCTTCTTGATGGTGGCAAAGCATCGTATGAGCAGATAGCAGTAGAGGTACAGTCAGTGTCAAAGGATACTGCATACGATGAGTTTCATGAAATTGCAACAGAGATCATGTGGGATGAGGAATCAGGGCATGACCTCAACTTGCAGGGTTTATTGCAGCATTTAGCTCCTGATGTAGAGAGGAAAGTAAGTACTGGACCAGCCCTCGATGACTTGCTCACTCCCATGAATGACCAGCTTTCTATGTTGGCGAATAGTGTGGATTCTATGCATGATGTGCTTGTCGAAATGCATCCTGAGAATGACGCTATAGTGCTGGCCAAGCAGGTTCAGTCTATGGATCCAGTGACATCACCCAGAGCTTCACATGTGATGTTTCTTGCAGTGCCTTGTATAGATGTGGTCTGGGATGATGTGGGTTAATGCATGGACTTGACTGCCAGGAGGAATTGGTGCAGCAAGAAGTTCTGTTCGATGAGTGCTTGAACGTGGACAGCTCTGCAGCAGTTGATCTGCTCACCTTGCTCACCCATGGCAATGAAACCTTTCTCAAAGAGGTTGAGATGAATGCTACAAATAGTTGCAACATGAAGTTGTGTGGGACGAGGAGATGCCATCTGACATTGGCACATATGAAAACATAGTGCTGCATAGTGACTGGTGGCAGCAGCTTGCATTTGGCAGCAAGAGCACAAACGACACAACAGCGCAGCCAAACCAGTCTGACATCAATATACCGGAAGGAATATTGGATCAACTAGCCTTGGGTGAGGGGTTCATGGATGATAAGAGGACAAAGCAAATGGTCGAACGAATTGGTAATGATGAAGTTGATCAGGTGCCTAGTGCAACACTTGCTGTAGTCTCGGATGTATGTTCATGTGTGCATGCTATTGAGCTAGACACACACGATATCCCTATAAATGACAGCAGCTTACCACTATTTCTGGAGTTGGATGAATTCTGTGCAGTTAGCATGTTTGAGGGCGTGCTTAACAAGGACATTGACAAGCACAAGGGTTTACAGGATAAATTAGCTCGAAGTGGAGATTACGGTGATGAGAGGAAACAAGTGGCATGGGGCTGGAAGCACTTTGATTATGAAATGCAGAACTCTATTGCGGACATGGTCCTAGAAGATGTGCTCCAAGATGTTAGCAACCTTACTCTCAGCATTGATTCAAGCATACAGGAACATGGCATTGAGGTTGCAGACCAAATGCTTGAACATATGCAGCAGCAGCTAGTCGCTTTCAAAGCACAGGTGTTGTCCAAGTGTGATGCTGCCCCTTCATGGAATTCCAATGATTTCAGTCCCTGTAGTTCAGCTTGGTTTTTAATTGTTGGCCTTCAGAAATTTCAACATGGCTGTTTGAATGTACCATGGGATCCAGGTGGCAATCAGACCTACTTCATTTCAGCCATTGCTTGGGGACAAGCAATGTTTTGTGGGGGCGGTAATGTCATACCCGGTACTATAGGATATATGGGCTGCAATCTCATAGGCTTTGGGCCTTGTGGTGGGCTCGCAAGTTACATACCAATGATGAGTATAGCAACCATAAAAGGAAGAGGCAGGAGACAGAGAAGGGCAGCAAATATTTTCAGAACACGAACTGAGGTTAGGAAGGCCAACTTCCTCCTTGTTATCGAGATTCCCTGCTCCGATTTCCTCTGTGATTGCTCACGTCGCCGGCTTGATCCCACCGGCGGCAACGGGTCGTGACACGGAGCTCGCCAGCTCGCGCGACCTGGGCCAAGCTCGCCGGCACGCACGGACAGCACCGCCGCTCTCGCCCCGTCACCCGCGCGTGTCACCGAAGCAGAGCAGAGAAGGGGAGGAAGAGATAAGGGAGGCAGAAAACAGTGGAGATGGCGACAGGGAGAGCAGAGCAACAGGGGAGGAAGAGACAAGTGAGGGAGAAAAAAAAATTATTATAGAGAAATATTTACTGTCTTGGAGGAGATGGTTTCTAGTGATCATTTTTTCTATCATAGTTTTTTGAACTTAGTGTGTGGTGTCTACTGTTGGGACTGTACTTAAGAGATGCTCTTAGTCGCTTGACGTCGTCAAGGCCGGCTTTACTGCACTTAAGAAAAAAAATTATTATAGTGAAATATTTACTGTCTTGGACTTATGCACCTTTCTGTCGTCACAATTTTACTGCTAATTCTCTGCATTAAATTAAACATGGAAATGCCTAAATTTTTAATAACAGATAACCCTCCATCCCTAAAGAAAATAATTTCTAAAATTGTCTTAAGTCAAACTTTTTAAAATTTGACTGAATTTTTTAGAAAACCATGCTAAGATTTATATTATCAAATTAGTATCATTAGATTTATCATAGAAAATATTTTCATAAGGTGCTTATTTTATATTATAAATGTTATTATTTTTTATAAAGTTAGTAAAACTTTAAAAAGTTTGGTGGCATGTATTCTTGGAATTGATTCTTTCGTAAGCGGAGGGAGTACAACTGCATGATGTCGGCAGGCAACCTTGATCCAAGGTCAACTTGTGGATGACTTAATTGCGAAGTTTTGCCTCGATCCTATTTAGGCAGTCTCATTGGGGTTTCATAGGCGTTTCATGCACATTAAATAGCGTGCCACGTCAAGCAAAACGCACATTTTACATGAAAAACGAGGAGAGAGAAGGGAAAGTTTCATCTTGATGAAACTACGTAACACGAATACCATTAAATGGCTATGAAATCACAGATTGAAACTCTCCATTGAGAATCGGGGTTTCATCTAAGTTTCATTTCATTTTATATGACATGGCGGTCTTGGAAACATCGTAATGAAAGTCACCATTGAGATTGACCTTGTGTGGGGGATCGATATTTGGGATACCAAACATGAGCTCCCTACTCGACACCAACGAGTTAACATGGCCCCGAGCCATAGCTACGTGAAGAAGTGGCTCACTTTCGGTCAAAGCGCTCGAGGTCCCTATCCCGCGAGAGCTCCTCGCCCGCGAACGAGCTCCCACCATGGCCGGGCATCCGCACGCAAGCTCTCCGGACCGAGGGATATCTTCTCGCCTCGACCGAGCTCCCCCGTCTGCGCGATGAGCACTCTCCCGCGAGGACCTCTTTCCGCCTCGCTCGAGCTCCGGCTCAACGAGTCCTACAACGGCGGAGAGCTCGCCTGTCTTCCGAGAGAGAAGCCAGGTGTACGTAGTGGGCCAACCACTCCACGACCCAACACTTTGTAGCCACACGGCGCTACGGACTGAGAGGGAGGTCTTTTCCGTCAGCACCACCATACCTGTCGACTCCAACAACTCCGCTACAGTACCCCCACGGGTACATACGAGGTACACCCCGTCGTCAGCAGTATGGGCGCGCCCCATACCGAGGAGACATCTTCCAACCACGATTAGAGACGGGGCGAGGCCTGACCACCGCCCAAACCGCGATTCCCGCGTACGGCGACGACCAATTTCAACATTCGAAGCATCCAGGAGCTCGGGGAGAGCTCACGACTACGAAGAGAGCTCGTCTGATTGCTTTGGGACTACCCCTACCCCTCTGTTCGCAAGTCCACGCCTCTTTAAGACCTCAACCCGGGAGGAGCTCATGTTCCTACCCCCCTTGCGACTATAAAAGGGGAGGTAGGCCTCCAGGTTGGGGAGACTCTTCCAAGCTTCCAAGGTTCAAGGACCCAGCGTACACACCCACTCGATATTGGCACTAGCCTCAATCACAGAGACTTGGGAGCCCTCTCCCTCTCTCGACCTTGCTTGTACTAGCCCCGGTATGAGCATTTGAGCTCGGATAGTGATCACACTGGACTAGGGAGCACGATTTGCCCCGAACCAGTATAAATCTTGTGTCATTGTCTCTAGAGCTAGGCCATCGGAGCATGCATTAGCCCGGACATTCTTGTGATGGTGGTATTAGACCACTAACGGTTGGCGCGCCCGGTAGGGGGCAGCGCTAGTGTGACGATTTTCCACTCCGATCGCTTCTTCCTCCCGCCGCCGGCGGCCCGCGGCGCTAGCGATGCGCTGCCGGCACCTCGATTTCTCTGCACCGAGCCGGGAGCAGTCCCTCGCCGGAGCCATCTTCACCCACCCGAGGCGTGAGGACATCCTCGGCCGCCTCCGAGGCGCCCACCGACTGCCCCGGTGGGCATGGGGCGGAGCCCGACCTCGCGGCAGTCAGCCCCATCCGCGCCGCCGCGGACGCTTCTTCATCCTCATCAAGGCCCTGCTCCCGAACATCACGGGGCGAGCCTCACGCGGAGCTGTTCTGTTCGCGGCGTGACATTCTCCACCGCCTGCGTCGTCCTGCGGCTTCGCCGGCGAGGCGGCGTTGTCGGTCGACGAGTTCACAACGGCCTACGCTAGGATGTACCCCGGCGGCAGCCGAGCCTGCGCTCTTTGGGGTGAGCGAGCCCGGCGAACCCGGCGTCCATGAGCTTCGAGCTCGCCCTCGATGGGATGAGCTCATGGATCGCGACCCCACGCGCCGGTGCTAGATAGGCGGTTGCGGCGGCGCTGCGGGCGATCACCCATCCGGCGACTCGAGCACACGCCTCGAACTCCAGCGGCAAGACGCTCGCGACCCGCCTGTCGGCCCGCGTCAAGGCTAAGGGTCGCCAAGAGCTCGAAGAGCTGGCGTGGCGCGGCTCGAGCCGAAGCCCTTGCCGCCGGCGGGGAGGAAGCGGCAGCCTCGAGCAACGCGGCTCGAGCTTGGACGCCCAGAACGCATCACCGGGATGAGGTCCACGAACCCGGCTCCGCGGTGTTTGGGAGAGCATCCCGAGGAGCACGCGGCCGGTAGACTCCTCCTCCGCGGATGCCGGCCCCTCGAGGGCCGAGGCGCGGGGACCCACGGCGTAGCTCAAGAAGCCCCCGGGCTGGGCGGCGGTGCAGCGGGGTAGCAGCTCGGCGTCCCCGCCGGCGAGACGGGGAGGGGAGCACGAGGCCTCCTCTCACCCCGAGGTCCACGCGCGCCGGGCGGATCGGCGAGAACCGCGACGCCCGGGGACACCATCAACGCCCGACGAAGGGCGGAGGCCCGCGCGGGACAAGAACGTCCCCGGGACGACGACAAGTACCACCGCGACGACAAGTACCAGCGATAGTCCTCGCACATACGGCAAGCGGGAAGCGGCGGGCGCCACGACGAGTGAAGAAGACAAGAGCCGCAGCCCCACGCCCGATATCGCCGACAGAGGAGCCCGTCTCCCAAGCACGGCCGCCGGCGCTCGAGGCTCGAGCTCGAGGGAGACCAAGGGCATTCGCTCACGCATCCCACGGCGCCCCATTCCCATCTTGCTTCCGAGCTCCGACCTCGGTGTAGAAGTACAATGGGGAAACCGACCCTACTTTTTGGCTCGAGGACTATCACCTCGGTTGTCGGTGGGGTCGCCGACAACGACTACTTCATCATCCGCAACCTCCCTCTCTACCTTGCAGATTCGGCTCACTCCTGGTTCGAGCACTTGCCGGAGGGCACCATCCGAGACTGGGAGGACCTGCGCGACATCTTCGTCGGCAACTTCCAGGGCACCTACGCCAGGCCGAGCACAACGTGGGACCTGCGCGGGTGCAAGCAGAAGAAGGGGGAGAGCCTGCGCGACTACATCAGGCGCTTCTCCAAGCTCTGCAACAACCACTCCGAGGCCTCCGACTCCGAGATCATCACCGCCTTCACCTTCGGCACCACCTGTGAGAGTCTCATCCGCGAGCTTGGCGTCGAGGAAGCCCCGATCCGTCAATGAGCTCGTCGGCGTCGCCATCAGGCATCTTGAGGGGAAGACGCCGTCTCTCGCCGTCACGGGGAAAGGACAAGTCCAAGGCCGACGACGACATCGTGAGGGTCGTACCCGCTCCCGCAAGAGGAAGAACAAGAAGAACAAGCGCCCCCACGACGGACGACGGCGATGAGTTCGTGGCTGTTGCGGGACAAGCGCAAGGGCGCCCCCAAAGGGGGGCAAGAGCTTCGTCCCCAAAGAGCACTTTGACAAGATGCTCGAAGCCCCGTGTCCGCACCACAAGGCCCCTATCAAGCACAAGATGAAGGACTGCCGACTCCTGAAGAAGCACGTGATGGGCACGCCCGCGGGGGGACAAGGACGACGATGACCAGGCCGCAAAGCTGGCCCCGACGAGTTCGAGGGGACGTCTACATCGAGGACGGTGCCGCCAACGTCGTTTCGGGCGAGCTCCCCGGCTACGAGTCCAAACGCCGGCCCTTCACGCGCCGCCGCGGTCCTCTTCACCGAGCCTGTGACGCCAGCCTACCTCAAGTGGTCGGCTCGGCGATCACGTTCGACAAGGCGGATCACCCCCGACACATCTCGTACCGGGAGGTACCCGCTCGTCGTCGACCCCCATCATCGGCACCAAGCGCCACGGCAAGGTGCTCATGGACGGCGGCAGCGGCCTCAACCTCCCTACATCCACGCGCCAGGCCCTTGGCATCCCAAGGCACGGCTCCGACCCTCGCCGGAGCCGATCCCACGGCGTGGTGCCGGGAAGCGGATGGTCCCTTTCGGGCGGGTTGACCTCCCCGTCACCTTTGGCACCCCGGACAACTTCCTAAGGAGGTCCTCACGTTCGAGGTGCTCCCCGCTCAGAACGCCTACCACGCGCTCTTGGGGCGGCCGTGCTACGCTAAGTTCATGGCCGTCCCCAACTACACCTACCTCAAGCTCAAGATCCCCGGGCCGGGGGGTCATCACCGTCGACTCCACCTTCGAGCACGCCTTCGGTTGCCAGGCCGCCGCCGTCCAAGACGCCCGACGCCGCTGATCGAGATCGAGGAGATGCTGCCCAAGATGGCGGCATGGGCCAACGTCGAGGACCCCCGAGCTCAAGAAGAGGCCAACCCCGAGCTCATCCGCGGAGCTCCGGAGGTGGCGAGCACGAGCTCACCCACCAAGCTCGAGAAGGTCACGGGCGCATTCGAGCCCAAGAAGGACGCCAAGGAAGTCAAGGTCGACGGGGACGGGCGCACCCTCTGCGTAGGATCTGAGCTCACCCCCAAATAGGAAAGCGAGCTCATCGACTTCCTCCGCGCGAACCTCGACGTGTTCGCGTGGAGAGCCCCGGACATGCCTGGCATACTGAGAGAAGTCGCCAAGCACTCCTTGAACATAAAACCCGGCTCTCGGCCGGTGAAGCGAGAGGCTCGGGGCGTTTCGACGACGACCGACGCCAAGCAATCGCCGAGGAGATAGACAAGCTCTTAGCGCTAGGTTTATCAAGGAGGTGTATCATCCCAAATGGATAGCTAACCCTGTACTAGTTAAGAAGAAAAATGGGAAATGGAGAATGTGTGTTGATTACACGGGTCTCAACAAAGGCATGCCCAAAGGATCCGTTTCCTTTGCCGCGCATCGATCAAATTGTTGACTCCACCTCCGGGTGTGAGACACTCTGTTTTCTCGACGCCTACTCCGGCTACCACCAGATCGCGATGAACGAGCTCGATCAGCTCGCCACCTCCTTTATCACTCCATTCGGTGCATTCTGTTACGTAACGATGCCCTTTGGTTTGAAAAACGCCGGCGCCACCTTCCAGAGGTGTATGCAGAAAGTTTTCAAAGAGCTCCTTGCAAAGCTCGTAGAAGCATACGTCGATGACATCGTTGTCAAGACGAAGCGCTCGAAAAGAGCTCATCCGGACCTCGAAAGGTCTTCGCCAAGCTCCGAGAGTTCGGCGTCAAGCTCAACCCCAAAAAATGCATTTTGGGGTCCTCGAGGGAAATTGCTTGGCTTCATCATTTCTGAGCGCCGCATCGAGGCCAACCCGAGAAAATCGCCGCCATCACGAACATGGGGCGATAAAAACGCGTCAAAGTGCGTGCAGCGGCTTACGGGCTGTCTCGCGGCGCCGAAGTCGCTTTTATAGCCCGACTTCGGGGAGCGGAGCCTCCCTCTCTACAAGTTCTTTGAAGAAAACCGAGCGCCGCCTGGACCGAATGAGGCCCGGAAGCTCTTGACTCTTTGGAAGCAGCTCCTCGCCAATCCGCTGTGCTCGTTGCACCCACGACCAATGAGCCCATCCTCCGTACATCTCGGCCACCTCGAAGGAGGTGAGCCTTTGCGCTTCGTTGTCAAGAGAGAGAGGAGGAAGGACACGCGCTCAGGTGCGGCGTCCGGTACTTCATCCGGGGAGTCCTCACCGACACCAAAACTCGCTATACGCAGCTCGAAAAGCTCGTGTCAATGCGTTGATCACCCTGGCGCAGCTTCGCACACTCGCCGACTCCCACCCGGCCACGGTCGTATCCAAGTATCCGCTTGGTGAGGTCATCTGCAGCCCCGAGGTTGCCGGCCGCATGGCTAAGTGGGCGATCGAGCTCATGGGAGCCGACATCACCTACGCCCCCAGGGGACGCCATATCAAGTCTCAAGCTCTGCCGACTTCATCGCGGAGTGGGACGGAGGTCGGCGACCACCAGGCCCGACGACATCGAAGTACTGGACCGCGACGCCGATGGGTCTGTGAAGAAGTACGGCGCCGGCGCGTCGGCCTCGTCTTCACCTCCCCAAAAAAGGTGCGCATGAAGTACTCAATCCGCTGCACTTCCCGCCTCCAACAATGTAGCCCGAGTACGGCTCGGTGAACGGAACTGCGCATATCGCGCGCAGCTCGGCGTCCGACACCTTGAGATCCGGGCGACTCGAGCTCGTCAAGAACCAAGTCATGAAGGAGGTCGATTTGCATCAACCCGAAAGATGATCGCGTACCACCAAAGGTGCGCGGAGCTCGAAGAGCACTTCCACGGGCTCGAGGTCAACCAATCCATCGTCACCTCAACAACGACGCCGACGTCCTCGCCAAGCTCGCGTCCGACCGCTGCCCGGTGCCACCGGGCGTCTTCATGCACGAGCAAGCACAAGCCCCTCGACACGACTCGCTGAGGAGCCCGCTACGGCCGACATAAAGGCCCTATGCTCGAGATCCCATGGAGATCGATGCCCCCGCCGAGCTCAAGCTCACCCGACTCAAGAGCTTGCCTAGCCGCGAGCTCCGGCCCTCTAGGCGGGGGGCTGGCCCCGACGGGGATCGAGCTCAACCGCCATGGCGCCCGAAGCCGGCCCGGGCGGGTCCCCCTCCCCGCGATGGTTCAAGGAAGGCGGTCTTCCAGGGCGGGGAAGAGTCAAGACGTCTCGCTAGAAAGAGCCAAGTCTTCGTCATCATCGGAGAAGAGCTCTACCGGCGCGGGGCTTTCGGGGTCCTCCAACGCTGCATCACCTTCGAGCAAGGGGAAGAGCTCGTCGGGGAGATCCACGCCCCGGCGAGTGCGGTCACCACGCGGCCGGCCCGAGCCTCGTTGGGAAGGCGTTCCGCCAGGGCTTCCTATGGCCAACCGCCGTCGCCGACGCCATTCAAGTCATCCGACGCCGGCTGAAGGTTGCCAGTTCTTCGCCAAGCAAACGCACCTCCCGGCGCAGTCTCTCCAGACGATCCCGCTCACCTGGCCGTTTGTGGTCTGGGGGCTCGACATGGTAGGACCCTTCAAGAAGACCACCGGGAGCTACACACACCTCCTCGTCACCATCGACAAGTTCTCCAAGTGGATTGAGGTCATGCCCGTCGCGTGGTGTCGAGCTAAAGAAAACCGTCAAGTTCTTTCACGGCATCATCCACCGATTCGGGGTCCCGAACTCTATCATCACCGACAATGGCATCAACCGTGGGAGAGATCTTCATCGGCCCGGTGCTGCGATCACGGCATCGCGCCGACACGGCATCCGTCGACCACCCGAGGACCAATGGGCAGGTAGAGAGAGCTAACGGCATGATCATGCAGGGCGTGAAGTCGCGAATCTTCAGCGGCTCGAGAAATACGCCCGCCGGTGGCTCGCCGAGCTCCCCATGGTCGCACGGAGCCTCCGCACGACGCCCGGCAGAGCCACGAGGGCGACGCCTTTCTTCCTCGTCCGGATCGAGGCGGTGCTCCCAACCGACCTCGAACACGGCTCGCCCAGCGTCCAAGCCTTCGATGAGCTCAACAACCAGGCGCTACTCGAAGACGCCGCTGATCAGCTCGACGAGGCCCACGACATCGCCCTCATCCACTCCGCCAAGTACCTGCAGTCCATGAGGCACTACCACGACCGCCATGTCAAGGGACGGGCTTTCAGCGTCGGCGACCCACGTCCACGACGAGTTGAGCTCGAAGGACAAGCACAAGCTCTCGGCGCCGTGGGAGGGACCCTTCACCATCGACCCAGGGTGCTAAGGCGAACACGTACAAGCTCAAAGACCACCGGGGCCGAGTCCTCACCAACACGTGGAACATTGAACAGACTACGCCGCTTCTACCCTTAAGTGTATTTCAAAATGTTGTAGCCACAAGAGCTCAATAGAAAGGCACAAATTCGATGCGAACTTTGAATCTTTTCCTTAGCACAGGCTGAGCAACGGCCAGCCTCTGCCCCAACAAAGGCCCACCCTTGCTCGGGGCTACAAGGAATGGGGTGCACACCCCACCGTTTCAACACACCATTTTTTCGCAAAAACTTACGAGTTTAGAGCTCAACAACGAGCTCAAACCCACGAACCCGCACCCTCTCCTCTTAACTCAAACGATGTTCGAAACAACTAAGTCATGAGCTCACTACATTGGAGCATGGCGCGACCGCCTAACCACCTCCCACGCCCCCGGGCCAGCGAGGAATGGCCCGCCATCCGCTCTCGATACACGAGCTCACAAAATGTTGAAGTAGAAACAGAGTACGACAAAAGAGGAAAGACGATCTCCATTGCACGAGCTTCCATAAGTTTTTACAAAATGCCTCAACTATGAGGACTTAAAAAACTTATTACAAAAGAGGCCCACCTCGAACTCCTACTCTTGTGCGAGGCGCGGAGGGTCTTGGTCCATCGGCTTCAGGGGCGGGGATGTCCTCCGTGGCCTCTCCTCGGGCGGGCTCTTCGGCCGCTCCATCCCCACCGTGGGGGCTGAAGACCTCGAGCTCCTCGGCGCCGAGCTTGAAGAGCTCGACAGCACGCCCATGCAGGGAGCACTCCGCGGGCGGCGCCTTCCGCCTGTCAAGATCATCGCCACCCCGGGCGCCCACCTCTGCCTTTCACGACGCGACCAAACGAGGGTAGTGGGTGAAGACGACGCCGATCACCTTGTGGACCACGCGCCGGGCGCCCTTCGCCACCTGCGCTGAAGGGCCATCACCCGCGCACCGGTCCGCCGGCCCCTCCACGCCAAGAGCGCCGCAGACGCCCTCAACCACGGACGCAGCGCTCCCCGCGCGCGCGCCGCGAGCTCCTCGGCCTCCACGGCCTGCAGCACGCTCCCCGGAGGCTTCCGAGCCTTCTTCACGCGCCCACGAGGTCGCCAGGCGCTAGCCTTCGCCCGCCCTCCTTCTCCCGCAGCGTGAGCTGCGTGTGCTTCGTGGGAGGCCCCACGTGGCGAGCCCCGCCCTGTCCTCGAGCTCCTGCCGCCTCAGGGACCTCCTTCTGCCTGCCAAAACGTAAAACGACGAAATCAGAAACGAAGCTAGCAGCACCACAAAAGATGACAAGGCGGAGACCGCAGCCTACTTCTCCACGGCGTCATAGAGCTCTTGCTCGTTTGCCGTAGGCACCGGTTTCTCGACCTCGAGCTTCCATCCCGCTCAGCGTCGGATGAGCGGCGAGAAGCACCACATTTCAGCGTTTCGCGATCTCGTAGCTAAAGCCCCGTCGTGACGGTCGGCCCCAAAAGCGCTAGCGGATAAGGAAGGAAATGAGAACAGGACCACTCACCCGCAAGCTCCGCGTCGCTACAGCGCAGGCGCTCGCGGTCTCCGTCTTCTCTGTAGAGGGACTCCGCCCTACAAGCTCGGCCGCCCGGCGCTCGAGCTCCCTTATCCTCCGAGCATGCGGCGAGAGGGACGTCGAGCTCCCCTGCATCTTCGGCTGCCCTTGTGAGCGAGCTGAGCTCCTCACTCCTCACTTGTGCGACGCCTCCCGTGCGGCCTCCACCAGCTCTGAGCTCCCTGGGAGGCGGGCCTCAGCGTCAGCGGGCGATCTCGACGACATCCTTCGCCCGGTGCTCCAAGAACCTGTGCTGGAGCTGCGCCGCGCCCGGCTCGGCGCACATGTCCGAGCACAGTTCCATCGGCCTTGCGGCGTAGCCGCCGGCCCTCGGCGGCGAGTCGCGTCGGCCCGATTATACCGTCGATGGCGTCCTTCACGCCCTGAAAGCGTACAAACACGTAAAAGCCCGAAAAGAGCACGAAGAGGACACACCAAGCAGGACAACGAGCTCAAACCGGGCGGCCAAAAGCGCCGATCTTCGCCCGGCGCCGATTGACGGCGTTCGGGGGTCCGCCCGATTGGCAAAGGCCGGCTCTTTGCGCCATCCGGGCAAACGTCGGGGAAGGGCGATGTCCACGCCCTCGGGAGGGACGCTCATCGCGCGATAGCGCACAGTTGTCGTCAGCCCTCCGAGCTTGACCCTGGCGGTGCCGGGAAGAATGGCGGTAGAACGCGCGCGGCGTACCCGTAGCGTAGCGCCCACATCCTCCGATGGGTCGCCTCCACCCTCCTCGGCCCTTCCCGCCATGTCAGCTCCTTCGCCATCAGAGACATCGATGACGGGTGCTCGGTGACCGACCTCCTGGTCGAGAGGGAGCACTCAACCCTCACGGGCCCTCCTCCGGGACGCTCCTCGACGGCTGAGTCTCCTCTGGGGCTGTCCTCCCGCCTCCCAAAAACCGCCAGCACTGCTGCGGCTTGAGGCTTAGGGCGCCCGACAGGGCCGCCCGGCTGGCTCCTCGGCCCAGGAGCTCGCCGTGGCCCTCGGCATTTGTTCCGGCGGGGGACGGTGGGCGTATGGGGAGTCGGAGGCGCTGGAGGTCCCGGAGACCAGTGAGCAACCGGATCGACAATGTCCCCTTAAAGGGGAACAGCGCCATCATCATGGAGCTGGGCACCGCGCTCGTCGTCGTCACCATATCGCCTCCCGCCGAGCTTCGGCGTCATCTCCGTCGAGCTCATCCGCGGCGGCCTTTCGAGCTCGGCTGGCTGATGGGCTTCGCCGTCGGCGGCATCGGCGAGCCATCATCATAGGGGCCGAGCCCGCGCGACACTCTCGGCTTCGGCACGGCTACCCCTCGGGCGCTTCGAGTACGAAGCCGCCGCCCCGCAATACGGCAAAGAGGTGAGCACACATGATGGTTGTCGGTCCGGCGATAACCGGAGAAATATGAGCTCACCAGGCGCTATTCTCTTCTTCTTCGTCTTTCGCTCCTCGGTCGCCTCGGAGCCCTGACTCGCCCCTCGGTCGGGTGGCCGGCCCGGCGTCGGGGCCAGGCGGTGCGGAGGTTGGGAGCGGGCGCTTGGCGGCTTGGCGCCCGCCCGGCGATGTCGGCTCGCGGGCCCCGACGAGGTCCCGACCTCCTCGGCCGCGGGGCCTCGGACGACGCCCAGAGGCCCCTCTAGCAGCATGACGCCGGGCAAGGGCCTGCTCTGCCGCCACCGCTTGATGATCCCGCCCCCTCCGGGCAAGGGGCCCGCTGGACGGGCGAGCGGAAGGGGAGGCCGAGAGTCAAGGGCGCACTACGCCAACCTCGCGGAGCACGAAGCTCATCAGTAAACCTGTAGCAACCAAAAGAAAAATGAGCTGTGACAAGACGATGAGCTCTTACCAGCGCGGAGGTCTCGGGTTGGGGAAGGATCCGGAACCCCGGCGCACGAACCCCGCGCTTCGCCACGATCCTCATCCAGAACTCCACCGTCGATGGTGAGACCGGGGGCGTTCACCGCCCCCGAAACGGGGCCTTGTCTTCCTCCATCTCCCATTGCGAGAGGCTCGGTCTTTGGAGGGGCACCACCGCTTCCCGGGAGCCGCCTCGATGATGTGGTTCACCGCCCGGCTCGGCCCCGGAGCGGCGATGCCGCCCGCGGCCGCCTCCACGTCTCCCGGGGTCAAGGGCCCGCGCGGCTCTCACGCCACACCGAGCTCCTTCGAAGGTGCGGCCGGGCTCTGCGACAGAGGATGGGAGGATCGTTCTTCAGGTGAACCACTCCTCCCTCCACCAAGGGTTGGCCGACGGGAAGTCGTCCTCCGGGGAAGATCTCCCGGACTTTCCCCGCGCGGTGCATCGGCACGCAACGTCGAGGCCGCCGCCACCCTTGCCGGCGGCGGCTGGATCTTCGCGAAAATATAGTGCTTGAAGAGCTCCCAATCGGAGGAATCCCCAACCACCCCTCGTAGAGCGCGGTGAAGGCGGCGAGAGCAACACCCGTTGGGCGTCAGTCGCTGGAGCTCGATGCCCGGTCAGGAGGATCCGCCTGAAGAAGTCATCCCGCAGCATGCCCAGCCAGCGCTCGTGGAAGGCCACGAACGAGGACCACGTGCCACCGGCGGGTCAGGCACCGCGTGAGGAGGCCGGCGGATGATCCACTCCTCCACCGCCGTCCGCGGGTACGGCGGCAGCCCGCCGGCGTTGCTGCACCCTCGATGAAGCGACTCCTTCGCCGTCGAAGGCAACCCACGAACCCATCTCCGGCTCTCGGCGCTGGATCACCGGCGAGGAAGGGACATGGAAAGGTGAATCTACATGCGAGTGGCGGCAAGCGAGCTCTCTTTTGCGAAGGAAAGCGGGGCAAGAAACGGGAAGGTGAATCCGCCCTCCGACCTCCGCCTATTTATAAGAGCTCGGTCCGACGGAGGCGTCGGAGGAACACGCGGGGGGCCACCGCGTCACATCCGCCTGCAAGCGCCCTCACGAGATCGCCCAGCGCCGCGACACTGGCGGAAGTCCGAACGCCGGGGCATTAATGGGATAACGACGGCTAACGGTAAAAAACTCCAACGGTAAGATCTCAACGGCTATTTTTACACAACGGGTAGAACCGAGAGCTTCAGTAGCAAACGGTCGGCAGCTGAGCTCCGAGTCGCGGAGCGCGAGCGCTCACCGCACCGCGAGGGGGTTCGAAGGCTGAGCTCAACCGAGAGCTCAGGAGCCGCCTTGAAACATCACGAGCAAGGGAGCGCCCTTTGCGGAAGCGGCATCAAATCGCCCGCGCCCTTGAGCTCTCAGCGAAGAAAGGGCTCGGGGGCTTCGCCATGCTGCGGCCCGTGTCGGGAGCTGGCCCTTTCACGGGCTAACCTCTTGAAGAGAGCACCCTGCCCCCCAGACAACGCTCGGGGGGGCTGCCATCACCGGGGTTGAGCTCCCAGAATCTGGGGTCGATCCACTGGCCGATCGCACTAACGGGCGCGAGCTCGGGCCTCACCGGATTCATCCTATGGCGGCTCTCACCGAGGCGCCGATCTCGACCAGCCAGGCAAGATCGATTTAGAGCTCACCGTCTCTACAACGCATTGCGAAGACAGCGGGTCGACGAGGCCACTGAAAAATCTAAAGCCTCCGCGAGCTCACAGCTCTCCAAGACCTCAGGCACTACCAGCGGGCGCAAAGGCAGCACTACCCGGCAAAAACATCCTCCCTGCAACTTAAAACCTCCACGACGAGAGCCACAGGCAGACAGTCTGGGAGAGACCCCCGTCTCCCAAACGCTCGGGGGCTACGTGGGGGGATCGATATTTGGATACCAAACACTGCCCCTACCCGACACCAGAAAGTTAACATGGCCCCGAGGCATAGCTCGTAAAGTGGCTCACCGGTCAAAGCGCTTGAGGTCCCTATCCCGCAGAGCTCTCGCCCGCGAACGAGCTCCCACCATGGCCGGGCATGCACACGAGCTCTCGGACCGAGAGATATCTTCGCCTCGGCCAGGAGCTCCCCCGAAGTGAGCCTTCCCCCGGGTCCGCGATGAGCACTCTCCCCGAGGACCTCTTTCCGCCTCGCCTGAGCTCGGCTCAACGAGTCCTACAACGACGGAGAGCTCCGCCTGTCTTAGAAGCCGGCCTGTCTGATTGGCCAACCACTCCCCGGCGACACTGTAGCCACGCAGCGAAGCGGCTAGAGATGGAGGTCTTTTTCGCCACACCATCATACCTCGCCGACTCCAACAACTCCGCCTACAGTACCCCACGGGTACATACGAGGTACACCCCGTCGCCAGCAGTATGGGCGCGCCCCATACCGAGGAGACATCTTCCAACCACGATTAGAGACGGGGCGAGGCCCCGACCACCGCCAAAACCGCGATTCAGCGCACGGCGACACGACCAATTTCAACATTCAAGCATCCAGAGCTCGGGAGAGCTCACGACTACGAAGAGAGCTCGGCCCGAGCTCTTGGGACTACCCCTACCTCTCTGTCGCAAGTCCACGCCTCCTTTAAGACCTCAACCCGGGAGGAGCTCATGTTCCTACCCCCTTTGCGACTATAAAAGGGGAGGTAGGCCCCGTGTTGGGGAGAGACTCTTCCAAGCTTCCAAGGTTCAAGGACCCATGTACACACCCACTCGATATTGGCACTAGCCTCAATCACAGAGACTTGGGAGCCCTCTCCCTCTCTCGACCTTGCTTGTACTAGCCCCGTATGAGCATTTGAGCTCGGATAGTGATCACTTTCGACTAGGGAGCACGATTTGCCCGAACCAGTATAAATCTTGTGTCATTGTCTCTAGAGCTAGGCCATCGGAGCACGCGATTAGCTAGACATTACCGTGACGGTGGTATTAGACCACGACACCTTGCGTAGCCTTTAACTATGCTAAAATCATCGTAAAGCGCACCATTTTCTACGAGTCCATCTATGTATTATGGGCATGTTTAGGTGGTGAAAAGCAAAACCAAAAAGTGCTACAAGATCCGGTCACATCGAATCTCTTGACGATTCAAACATTAAATGTAGGTAAACCAAAAACTAATTACACAGTTTAGTTGAAAAGTGCGAGACGAATCTTTTGAACCTAGTTAGTCCATGGTGGGACAATAATTATCAAATATAAATGAAAAATGCTACAGTAGCCGAACCTAAAATATTTCACCGACTAGACACACCCTATATATTGGTCAACTGTTTCATCTTGTTAAGGGACACTATTCTTTTTTATTTATGATGGCCTGATAGGGTGTACTCAGAGCATGTATTATAAGCTAGCCGGCAACCGGCTAAATGTATATGCCATGTCACTCGATGAGAACGTGCATGTCAGGCATTCAGCCATAGCGCCGCTTATTCTCTCTTTCTCCATTTCTCTCTCTGCCACATCATGTCTTTTTCCTACGTGGCCTATATTTAGCCGGCTCCATCAACCTTAGAGCAAGTATAGTAATAGACGGATAGCTCACGAAAATCCTACATGAGAGAGAGATGAAGAGAGAGAAAGAAGTGAGCGCCTCGAAAAAAACGCCCGTGTGACGGCGAGAACAGATGAAAGTGCGCTGCAACACCTGCTATTGGTTGAGATTTCTACTTGGCATTAAATGCTAATGGACCCCACCATGTCATCGCTTGAGACGCCGGGCGAAGCGGGCGTGATTATTAAACTTGCTCTTATAATACTCCCTCTATTCCAAAACTCTTGCAATTCCCGCCCCGAGAATAATGTACCGCAATTATATATTAAAAATATATAAATATTTATACTAAGTAATTAGTATAATCGGAAAGATCTTTAAGTCTAGTTTTCTAAAAATCTAGTCAAAGTTGATGGCATGTTTTCCACACTTGCAAGAGTTTTAGAACGGAGGGAGTACTTACTCAGTTGTACATAGCTGGATCTAGACTTTGTTTACTCCCTCCGTCCCATGGAGTTCGCTAGTTTTTACTTTTAAATTTCATGTTTGACCATCCGTCTTATTCAAAATATTTTTTTGTAAATCATAAAATAAATTAATCAATATTCAAGTATCTTTATTGATAAAATTAGTCATAATAAAATAAATTATATTTGTAAAAAAATTGAATAAGACGAAGCATCGAAAAAGATGGCACGGAATCTAGGGTGACAAACTCGGTGGGAGGAGAGAGTAACTATTACGAAGTCAGATCTTAGTTGTTTGTTGACAGATCATCATGTGCTATTTTTATGTCAGATCTTAGTTGTCTGTTGACAGATCATCGTCTGCTATTTTTTTATGTCAGATCTTAGTTGTCTGTTGACAGATCATCGTCTGCTATTTTTATGTCAGATCTTAGTTGTCTGTTGACAGATCATCATCTGCTATTTTTATTGTGCAGAGAGGGTGTGTGAACAGAGATCTAGAGCTCCGCAGAAACGATGGCGGAAGAAATACTAAAATATATATAGCTGGTTAAGGGACACTATTCTTTTTATTTATGATAGGGCGTACTCAGTTGTACATAGCTGGATCTCGACTTTGTTTAACTATTACCAAGTCAGATCGCTATTTTCATTGTGTAGAGAGGGGTGTGTGAACAGAGATCTAGAGGTCCGCAGAAACGACGGCGGAAGAAATACTAAAATATTTGTTCTGCTGAATACATAAAGGGGCACTTGGGCTCATTGGTAGCTCCTCGCGCACATAACCATTCTAGTGGCGCAAGAAAGGGGTGTGGAGAGTATTCATTCCTGAGCACTGAAGCCATGGCCGATGTAGTAGCAGGATGGCTAGCGTCCGCAGCCGTCAATTTTGCTTGCGATAAGCTAAAACCGCTATCGCGGAGCAGACCAGTTTGGCCATCAACTTCAACGACGATCTCAGCAATATGAGGGATACCATGGAGGACATGAATGCTGTGTTCAAGGATGCCGAGAAGCGATCAATCAAGGAGGAGTCCGAGCAAGAGCGACTGTGGCTCAAGCGACTCAAGCATGCCGCCTTAGACATCTCCGACATGATGGATGACTACCAAGATATTGAAGCAACTCCAAAGGTGCGTAATTAAACATTATCTTTTATATTACAAGCAATTTCTAGCTTGTTTACCATGGCCGTGCGCTACATGGAGAAGTCTTGCACGCCATCGCCCTCATGGAACGCCAGCCCCTCGTCATGCTTGCACAGTATCTGAGCGGAGAACTCACATATGTGGTTGTTGGCCCTGTTTGGATACTCTAGCTGGGCTAGAGCTAAAGTTAGTTTTTAGCTTTAGCTTTAGCTCTAGCCCTCAAACTAGCTTTAGCCCTTGAGGTGTTTGGATGCATGGTCTAGTTTGGATGCATAGGACTTTTCAGCTGGATTTGGTGTGGCTTCTGCCGGCGCGCGGATGTAGATCTTTGGCGGCCGAGGCGGATGTAGATGTCGGCGGATGTGGATGTGTGGATGCCGGGCGGCGAGGCGGATGTGGATACCGGTGGCGCGGACGCTCCCTCCCTCGGCGCGTGGGACGAGCTCCTCCCGGCAGCGCTGCCTTCTCCGGCTGCTTCCTAGCAGCGGGCATTCAAGATCGCGGGCGGCGGGCGGGGGTCGGGGGCGAGGCCGACGGGCCGGCGGGCGGAAGCTGGGAAACGCGGCGTCGGGGCGAGGAAGACCGCGTGCCGAGACCAGACGACGCGAGCACAGACGGGATGGGAAGGGGAACCGACGGATCGTTGCAGCGGGTGGGAGGAGGAAAATATACAATTTGGTGGGTCTCACCAGATTTAGCCCCAATTGGATGAGCTAGTGATTTTAGGAGCGTTAGTTGCATTCAGCCCAAACTAGCCCCCTCCCTGTTTGGATCCCTTTGGGGTTAGTTGAGCCAAAAACTAGCCCCAAACTAGCTCTACCCAGGGGATCCAAACAGGGCCGTTGCCAGCGCTCGCATTTGGCAGATCATGTGCTAGGCTTCTTTGTTTTAATTAGTTTGATTTTTTTCCATTTTAGCAATTTTTCAGTTAGGATAACTTAAAGGTAAACTACGAATAATGTTATTTCAATAAGTTTTAGATAAATAATATATACATAACTTAGATATATAACTTGTCCACTAACTAGCTTATAACTATCATTCGATATAGTTAAATTTATAACTTAAAATTGTCATAAGTCTGTCACGTGAGAGAGCCGGCTCTGGAAGCGCATGTGCAATTTGCCACATGGCGCAGAGCGACAGATGAAAAAAGAGTAAGGGGATCGGATGTGATCAGTTTGTACGCAAAGAATAGGAAAGAAGCGTGTGGTTACACTCGGCCGTAACTTATACGGACACACATGCTCCTCAGTCCCATTAAGATTATGGTTTTGAACTCCGTGCTACGTTGTATGACCATTCATATTATTCAAAAAATTTTGATTAAATATTATTTATTTTTTAAAACTTATTTTATCATAGAGATACTTTAATCATGACTTATTTATTTTGTCATTTGCTAAAATAATTTGAATAAAACGAATAATCAAATACAATATTTAAAAGTAAAAAATAATTGTCTCCATAAGAGGAGTAGAAATGAATCTATAACCCCTATATAGAAGGAGGCCACTAGAGGACTTCTCTCGACATGCAGGCTGTCCACATCAGCAATCTCCCACTAATAACAGTTTCTATTCATTTTACCACCAAGAGTCATACACAAGCGCCAACCCAGCTCGATCGGTTCGAGTGCCATGCCATTCGTGAACCGTTGCAAATTAAACGCAATTGGAGATTTTATTTTACTTCATGACTGTATAGCGAGTGCGCACAAGAATTCATGACTGCACTATCTTCTCGCATTGAATCGCTTCCACTTGCTGCAAACGGCCTGGGCCAGAGTCGCTTCGTTACCCCACTAATCCTATGAAGGAATACATGGGAGGGCAGTGAGAGCAGAGCCTATATAAGCACATTCCTGACGCGACTGCAAGGTGGCAGTGTCTAGTGACAAAACACAGGACGATCGAGGGGCAGAGTGGTCGTCGTAAAGCCCAAGATGTTGTTGACCCTCAAGGTTCAGGACCGAGCGGCGTGTCGTCAAGCGCACCATGTGGAAGACCGACAAGCTGCAGGGCTGGACTTCTACTACGACGAGGTGTGCTCGGCCGGCGCTAGAACGCGCGGCGTCGGGCGCTTCGTGTTTGATGGCAAGCGGCTCAAACGCCGGAGGACCTCGGCATATGGTGAACGGGGACAAGATCGACTATTCAGAGGATCTGATGTCTGGCTGATTGATCGATGGGGCCGTCCGCTTTAAATTTTAATTTTTTCCTATCAATAATTCTGGTGTCCGTGGTTGTTACAAACTTACAATATACTCCTCCGTATATATACGTATACTCCTGGTACTTCTATCTAATGTTACCGGGCATCTGGAAATACTATGAGGCCGGCTAATAAGGGCTTGACACGTTCGTGGGTATCTGCATGGTTGTACGCCGGTTTCTCAAAAGAAATCTGGTTTTCAATTCTTCGTAAAACCGAATCGTGCATTAACAGGGGCAGACCGTCTTATAAATAGGAATCGTAATCAGCGCACGCCGGGCTGCAAAACCTAGCCGCGGCGACTAGGACGACGACGTTCGGAGACTACGGCAGGGTCGATCGAGCCAGCAATGCACATGGTGCCACCATGTAAGCCATCGTTCGTGACCCCCGTGGTCGAGGACGAGGAAGGGCGCACGCACGATGCAGAGGAGCGACAGGCTCAAGGACCTGACGGACTTCTACTACGGCATGTTATTCATAACGAGTCCTCTCCAAACTGACCATTCTTCCCAATTCAATTCAAATTTTGATAGTTTCGATTGCTGCTCATCTCCTGCTGCATCCTTGCGTGAGGATAAGGTGGTGTGTGTTTTTTTTTTTTGCTGTTGTTGTGTAATACGCTTCGGAGGCTAATCAGGATGCTTACATCTGAGCCCATGGTAGATCCGGATTTGGTTAAGTGCATGGATACATATATATCGTGTATATACTTATATTTCTCTTATTTATATACCATAACGGTTCATTTCGTCATATTTCTCTTAACTTAATTTGAATTACTTTTGTATTCCCGCAGCAACGCGCGGGGAATTCATCTAGTTTCCTACGGTGCAGACACGATGGGAGATGTCAATTGAGTGTGAGGTGGGTGGCCCACAGTCGATGCTAAGAAGCAAGCTCAATGTATATGTCAACCTAGCACGAGTGCCCCTATTTTTTCTTCCACACTGTGCATCCCATAAGGTGGAGCCCACATAAAATAAAAATCCCACGCACCAAACTAACTTGCCTAATGTAGCTAAGAGAATGGGAGGGAGGTGAGAGGGAGAGAAAGGAATAATATTTCTTTATTGCTTATGGGCACCCATAGCAGTATGAGTACCTTTAGCTATGGACTTTTTTATGAACTACCTCTACAATATTCAAGCTAGCTGGTAGACGATATTCTAATGCGTATGGACTACTTTTCTGCAACATTGTGGTTGCTCTACCATCGACACAAGAACTAGAGCCATCTGTCTCGTCTCACCACCACAAACCCTAGAGCTATCAAGCACGCCACCAGCTGCTCGGCCCCCTTCCTTCGGCGATCTCGCCGGGCGATTAGACGGAGAGGAGCTACCATGTCCGGGACATGTCCCCTTTTTTTGTGTTTTCGCGGTGCTCCTCTCAGTGGTCGGCGGGCGGTCCGGCTCCCGTCCGATCGATGTGGAAGGTCCGGCGGAGTGCCGCTTGAATAAGATAATTTTAGTTTTTCCTTCTCGGTTCTTTGTGGAGGGATTGGATCTACTTTCCTCTCGGGTGGAATCGTCTTTCCGGCCATTGGTGCTACCAATGGCGGCGGCAGATTTCCTCTTTCGGCCACCGTTGGTGCCGGCTAACGGCAAAGCGTCCGGATGTTATGGGCGGTTCAACCATCGTAAGATATGGTCGATGTGCTTTCGAGCCTTATACTCCTCGCAATGGTTGAGCATACATTTCCTCTTTTACGGCCTCCACATCCGTGGAGTCTTCTATTGGTGAGAACCAAGTTCAGATCTCTTGTTCCATGGCGATGGAGTTGCTCAAAGGAGTGGACGGCACCGTTTATGTAGGAAGACGAAGGGTAGAGACCTAGTGGAGGCCTTCAATGTAATTCTATTTTATGTTGAGGTCTCAGTTATAACTGAGGTTATATTTTAATGAAAACTGATCCCTTTATATATATGACCCAACGAAGTGCATTTGGATGAAGTATATAATCATGCTAGACCATTTATGGTGGTATGTATGTTAAGTATGCATTCATACATTGAGTATATGGTTATACTTTTTTTTTTTGAATTGAACAAGTAGTGACATTTTACGTAATATATTAAAAATATGGGTTATGTCGAAATTTTTTCGCTAGTAACATCTGGACTATTTTAATATGAGTATCTAAACATAATCAAACCGATAAACACATACACAATGTGATTTTTAAATATGGGAGTATAGAAAGTGCACCCTATATATATAAATTCAATCCCACTCTAATCCTTGTGAGACTGGGAATAACCTCGTTCTATCCTGTTGAGGCTAGGAATATTCGAATCATGCTTAAGGTAGTGGATTGTCGGATTACAATAAGAATGTTCGGTACGACCGGTTCATCTGACCGGGCCATGCAACCACCACAGTTAGCAAATTAGGATCAATCAGTAGGAACTATTAGCATCCAATAGCTAATATACAGTTGGACAACTAGGTCGGACAATCAAGTTGGACGTGGAAAGATTTCTCATATTAAACTGCTATCAATCATAATAAATAAATAAATAAATAAATGTTGTGTTTTTAGACTTCATGAGCTTTTTGTTTTTAATAATAAAGGTCAATTCCGTACCACTCTTTTTTATAGTAAATAAATGTCAAATCCTTTGATGGGGATATGTGGCAGCAGCAGTATAGAACAATTCTAATCTTATTTTGTCTGATGCCTCGTCCTAGCTAGCATGCATAGTTACCAACTGAAAGAAATGCAACTATTGCAGATGTCAGGAATGTTCTGTTGTCTCACGGCACCATCCAAGAAGCAAGCCCTGGCTAATAAGATGAAGAAGATGAGAGAAGAACTGGAGAGAATCAATACGGCATGCCAGAAATTTAACTTCACCAGAGAGGGGGCAACACCGCTGCTAGTTGTCAGGACCAGCAGCGTGTTGATGAGCGTGAAACAACATCTAAGAGTGAAGCCAAAATCTTAGGGAGAGATGGAGAAAAAAAGGCAATCATTGACATTTTATCTGGAAGTCACAGTGAAGATGGAACTATGTTCCTCCCTATTTATGGCCTTGGAGGCATGGGAAAGAGTACCTTGGCACAACTTGTTTTCAATGACACTGAATTCAAATGGAGGTATCAGCATCATGTATGGGTTTATGTTTCTGAGGTGTTTGATTTGAATAAAATAGGTAGATCTATAATTTCACAACTACAAAGAGTTGAAGATCAACAAAATTTGGATAATCTACAGAATATACAACTGTGCCTAGATAAATTGCTTCCTGGCAAGAAAATTTTGATTGTTTTAGATGATATATGGCAGAATAAGGTCTCGGAGTTGAGCAAACTGAAAACAATGCTTAAAATAGATAACAAAAAAGACAGCATGATACATGTCATTGTAACCACACGTAGTGCATCCATTGCAAACAGGATTTGCGCCAATAAGGCATACATGCTACAACCTTTAGATGATAATTTATGTTGGGATATCATAAAGAGTTGCAGTGGCTTCGAAGATAAAAAGTAATAATGGAGAACTAGAATGTATAGGACGGAAATTGCAAAGAAATGTGGAGGTGTAGCATTAGCAGCTCAAGCAATTGGATACACATTAGGATCAAAAGATTTGGATGAGTGGTCAAAAATAAACAACAGTGATATCTGGAATGAATCTTTTTGGAGTTGATGATCCGCAACATATGAAAGTGCTTTCTTCCTTGATGTTAAGCTATGAAAGGTTGCCGCCAAACTTGAGGTTATGCTTCTCCTATTGTGCCATATTCCCAAAAGGCTATGATATCTATGAAGATGATTTGATTCACCAATGGATTGCTCTTGATTTTATTAAGAAGCCCTCAGATGGCAAAGGAGTATATAAAGCAACTTCTGGGAATGTCCTTCCTTCATCATTCAAAGTTGTCCTCGGTAAGTTACTGCATTTTACCACATTGTGATCTGTTACTAGTTCTCAAGCTATATTTGTTTATGCGTATTATAAACAATGTAGATTATACAAGCATTGTACATTCTGATTAGTTACTAGTTCTCAAGCTACATTTGTTTATGCATATTATACACAATGTAGATTTTACAAGCATATATAGGATGCACATATTATTTGTTGAGTACACAATTTGAAGTTTTAATAATGTATGAAAGTTGTTTTAGTTGCGTAAAAGAAACAGAGAGAAAAAATACTTATGTATAAGGTACCTGTAACTGATTGTTTAAAATTTTTGAAAATGGTGAAGTGACCAACTGCATGCGGTCTCCTCATTCCATTTCGGAGAGAGACAGGCGGATGCAATGAGCTGTCCAAAGTTGTTCATTTCTCTTACCTTTTGCTGAGAACTGCTTAGATAGTTACTAGATTTTAATAATTAGGAAAAAAGTCCAAAAATACTTCCCTCAAGTCTGACTGAAGTCTAGATAACTCTCTAAACTATGTTTTGGTTCATTTTACCCCTAATTAAACAATGTCATTTAGTCCAATTTACCCGTTAATGAAATTTGATCTTTTTATTTCACCAAGTTGAATCTTAATTTAAAAATTTTACAAGGTGGTAGTGGATATCACAATGCATTTCTTAAAAATATATTATGAATTTTTCATTATTATTTTTTGGTGTAATTTAAATTTCAAGGATAAATTTATTAGCAAATGTCTTACCCTATCAAATAATTATGAAAAATTGATGATATATTTTCTAATATATGTTGTGATTTCGCTATCATCCTGTAGAAAGTCAACTTAAGATTCTACTTGTATGTATAAGAAAACATTTTTTTTTTTGTTAAGGCGTACATTGAACCAAATGACATAATTTTTTTTGGGGTGAAATGAGCCAAACATAGTTTAGAGGGTTATTTAGTCTTTGCTCATACTTGAGGGGTGTAATTTGGACTTCTTCCAATTTAATTATTTCTATTGTTTATCAGATATGCAATTAGATATTCCAAATAAATAAACATATAGTATCAAACATAACTCTTTAAAGACGTGTAGTCCCATCCTTCCGAATTCCTCACAGACCCCTGTAGCAGGAACAGTCCCCCTCAGATATAGTATATGGTGTTTGATGATGTATAGAATGAACAATATCACAACACATGGCTCAAAAAGCAAAAACTGTACCCTGCACGTAAAAATGCACGGACGTGGCCACAAATTGATTGAGCACGCTGGCGGTAGTTATTAAAGTCATTCCACATACAAAACTGAATAGCAGCGAGTGTCTGTTCCCTTAAAAAAAATAAAGAAAATGAATAGCAGGTGCCTGTACTGTGATGCCGTGGATGCGCTGGGCCGCCTTCCTTGCTTCCTTGGCGCATGCGCTCGGGTCTAGGGCCTTCGAGCAGAGCCACAAGGCCAGAGACCACTCAATGGCAGTACACATATGGACACCAATAACTGCAGACTTCTTGTTCGATTTCAGGAATAATATACGGCCCGCGGTGTTCATTTCATTTTCTCTTGCGTTTGCTTATTAATGGCTTAGCCTTTAGTTATGTCTCTTATTTATATGTTAAGATACAATATAAGCTATGCAATGTTTTTTATGACTCGGTTATTTCTTGACATCTCTAACGATTCTACTGTGATATTATTAATGGCTTAGCCTTTAATTATGTCTCTTATTTATATGTTAAGATACAATATAAGCTGTGCAATGTTTTTTATGACTCAAATTTATTTCTTGACATCTCTAACGATTCTGCTGTGATACTATTTTAGGAGTTGAGAGGGGAACGGTACACCATGCACGACCTAGTGCACGACCTGGCCACATCAGTCACCAACGACCAACTAACTACGGTTGATGCTTCACAGAAGAGTGGCAATAACACAAGAGAGCACAAATACTGTCAGTATGCACTGCTCACAAATTATGATGGCAAGGCCAAACTGTCAAATATTTTGCCTCACAATGTTCGGGCACTTCATTTTGCCAGTAGCAGTAAATTATTGGCCTCCCATGAAGGTTCATTGTCTTTCGCAAAGTGCTTGCGTATTCTGGATTTAAGTGACTGTTCTGGTACAACATTGCTGCCGTACTCCATTGGCCAATTGAAGAAGCTAAGGTGTCTTATTGCTCCACAAGTGCAAGATACAAAACTTCCCGAGTCTATAGCAAAGCTCTCGAAACTGCAGTACATAAACCTACAAAAATCTCTACCAGTGTCTGCAATGCCTGAAGCATTCGGTGGACTAAAGAATTTGGTGCATCTAGACATGTCACTTTGTTGGAGAATCAATGTTGTTCCAGAGTCCTTCGGTGGATTAAAAAGTTTGACTAAGCTCTATATGATTGATTGTTCTGGAATTACTAGCCTTCCAGAATCATTCAGTGGATTGAAATGTTTGACACATCTCGACATGAGAAGTTGTTCTGGAATTACTGGCCTTCCAGAATCATTTGGTGGATTGGAAAGTTTGACTGAGCTCTACATGAATGATTGTTCTAGTATTACTGGTCTTCCAGAATCATTTGGTGGATTGAAAAGTTTGAAACATCTCAACATGGAAGGTTGTTCTAGAATTACTGGCTTTCCAGAATCTTTCAGTGGATTGAAAAGTTTGACACGTCTCTACATGAAAGGTTGCTCTAGATTTACTAGCCTTCCAGAATCATTCGGTGGATTGAAAAGTTTGACTAGGCTCTACATGATTGATTGTTATAGCATTACTAGCCTTCCAAAATCATTTGGTGGATTAGAAAGTTTGACTGAGCTCTACATAGAAGGTTGTTATAGAATTACTGGTCTTCCGGAATCATTTGGTGAATTGAAAAAATTGACACATCTCCACATGGAAGGTTGTAGTGGTATTACTAGCCTTCCAGAATCATTTAGTGGATTGAAAAGTTTGACACAACTCGACATGAGAAGTTGTGGAATTACTAGCCTTCCAGAATCATTTGGTGGATTGAAATTTTTGACTGGGCTCAACATGAGTGATTGTTCTGAAGTTACTGGTCTTCCAGAATCATTTGGTGGATTGAAAAGTTTGACACATCTCTACATGGAAGGTTGTTCTAGTATTACTAGCCTTCCAGAATCATTCAGTGGATTGAAAAGTTTGACACATCTCTACATGAAAGGTTGTTCTAGAATTACTGGCCTTCCAGAATCATTCGGTGGATTAAAAAGTTTGACACTTCTCAACATAAGACATTGTTCGGAATTACTAGCCTTCCAGAATCATTCAGTGGATTGAAAAGTTTTACTGCTCTACATGATTGATTGTTCTAGCATTATTGGTCTTCTAGAATCATTCGGTGGATTGAAGAGTTTGAAAATCTTGACATGGAAAGTTATTCTAGAATTACTGGCCTTCAAAAAATAATTTGATGAATTAAAAAGTTGATAGTTCTCAACACGAAAGGTTGTTCGGCATTATTGATATTCCAGAATCAATTGATTGAGTAGATAGTTTAAAGCATCTCAAGATATACGGCTCATTTGGATCTATGCCAACACGAGAAAAGGACTTCTCTTGCCTCAAGCGATAGCAGGTCCAATGTGCATGCCTCATTTGTAAATGTGACAGCAAGATCCACTTGTCCATCTTACCTTAGTTGTTGCCTGCACGCATCTCTCTTGGTGGCCCCTGGACGATCATCACGCTGTCATGTAGATGCATCTGGCGATCGAATCGTCTGGAATCCAAGTAGTATCATCTCCTAGAAACTTAATTCTTTTCCAACTAGACTGTTATTCGAGCTGGCAAAGGGAGTCTGCCCCAAGCTAATGAGTAAGTACTTTGATCAAACTGAATATTTTGCCCAAAACTGTTGATCAGGATTAGATAATATTTTGCTCACCAAATAAAGTTGTTGATTATTCTTAGTACTCTGATCATTTGTGTTTGCAACACTAGATCGTTGGCTTTCAGGTTTTTTTTTTCGTTTTTGCAAAGGGCTTTCAGTTTTTGAAAGTAGGGCCTTTAGAAAGTTTTACAATTTTGAGAAATTCGCTGGACAATTCTCCACTCTGTTCTAGTAGTCTGTAGAATTGCCTTTCTCGCCTTCCTCGCTGAGTGAAACGTGCTCCTCTCAAAAGGCATACTGTATCCCGGATGGCGGTGCTCGATCAGCACTGATCGCCTCCGTCCACTGTCTGTCCCAAATCCAAGGGCATGCCTGTAGGAGTAACGTGTTAAGTAAAATACGGGAAGACAGACTCGATTCAAGTGCACGCCACATGCATAGGAAGGTCTCAATCTGGTTTATTTAGCCCTTATTTGATTTATGCATAGAACGTGACGATTGAAATGTATGCGGTGTACGATAATCCAGTTCACACTAGACATAAAAGATGGTGATGATGATATCTATGTTGAAGAATAATTACAGATGAGACTTTATTTTTTTGGAAAATAATTACAAATGTGACTTGTTCAAATGTAGTTATGTGTCCATCTTCTGTTAATTACTTTGTGCAAATGTGCCGGTTGCAACGGGTGGAATATGATGTATTTGACTTGCTTGGTTAACAATTAATTAGTATTAACCTGTTGGTATCAAATGTTCATTGATGGTTAACAAATTGCATGTTTTTGCAGCTGCAGCAACACTGCGAGTGGCCTTGACTCGAGAGGGATCAGCTGGTGCTTCGAGTGCTTGAAAAATGCAAGATGCGGGACCAAGGTCTTCAAAATCACAAGTCAGATGACATTTTTTTTTTGGCAAAGACTCTTATTGAATATATCTGTTCAAACAGCTCATGGTGATTTTACGGTGACCACATAATGCTGAGCACATTGCTTATGCACTGTCAAACGTTAATTGAACTTTCCAGGCTGTAAAATAGTGTTGTTCAGTGATGCCAGTAACGAGTAATAAGTAACCACAGGGATCTCATCTCCCATACTACACTTCTTTTCACTATCATTAAGACTATTTGGTATGGTGAGCACATTTGTAGTGGTGATTGTATCTCTTGGTTATCCTTGTACGTATTGGGGCGTGCTATGAGACGAGGCTCTAGCAGGAGCCCACACCACCTCTCTTGGTTACAGACGGGTGATCTGTTCCCGATGCGCATCTGTGTGGTTGCCAAACGTTACAGTCCATTTTAACATAAAGCGTCTGTAACTGTACAGTTTACACAGTCGGCTGTTGGTCACGCGCGCCTGTAAGTCTACGTGATCCTACAGTCGCTTCTAATATCTGTGGATCTACAGACGGGCTTTTCTGATGTGGGTCGGTACATCCATAGGGGAGGCGCGCGCAGGGCCAGCAGGATTGGGCCCGCCCACTAAGGGACCGGCCGGCGTCTGGGGTGTGTGGGCGCGGGCGCGGAAACGAAACTCGCCTCCTTCGGTGCGAGGTTCGGGCGGAATCAAGGGACCGGGCGCAAGGCGCGCCCAGCGTGTCCGGGGCCTAGGCGCCGAATCTACGAGTCGGAGGTGCGGCGGCGTCGTGACGGCCAGGCGGACGCGGGCGCGACGCGGCACGGACCCCACCGCACCCCTGGGGCGGGTCCGCGGGGGCGAAGGCCCGCTGCGCCGTTGATCTGGGGCATCCGCGGCCGGGCGCCGCTGGCGACGTGGATAGCCTCGAGGCCGTGCTGAGTCCTGGGGTTCCCCTTATTCTGAGATGACACTTAAATACAGCGTGCCACACGCTACAAAACAATTAAAAATTTCATGTGTTTGACAAGGCAACCGGTCGACCACCTCCATTATATAGACATAGAACCAAGGCAACTATATTAGTTGGTTTGACATTTTTAACCCCAATTTGTTTGACTATATATATGTTGTATATATGTATAAATATGGCGGTGGTTAAAACTTATATCCTTTTCGATAAGATCCACTCCTCCAAATTAAACTATATATGTTCTAAATTATAGTTTGTTTGACTTTTTTAATTTCAAGTTTGGCCACTCCTCTTATTCATAAAAATTATAGAAATATAGTCAAATTTAAGTCATTTTTAAAGAACTTTTCGTAAAAATGCATGCCACAACAAAATAAGTAATATTTTGTATAAACTTTTGAATAAAACGAGTGGTCAACCTTGAGGTTCAAAAAAAGTCAAACGAACTATAATTTAGAATGCATTTAGTAGTATTTTAGGATGGAGGGAGTGCAACCATATAAGTTATTTACTTTTTACTTAAAAAATTTGGTGGTAAAGCATTCAATATGGAATTTCGGTCTTGAAGAAACATTCAACGCTACAGCAGTCACTCAGCTGGCGCTAATGCTGGCCGACCCATTATGTTTATCACACAACAAGATAATGTTTGCGTACATAAACAATCTAGACATTACGTCCGTAATTACTGAGTAAATAATAATTAGCACGACAAAGATTATCTCTTGGTGATGCCGATGGTGACCCTGTTTTTCTGGCCGGTGGCTTCGTTCTCAGCTGTGACATTCAGGATACCGTTTGGGTCGATATCAAAGGTGACAGTGAAGTGTAGATGGCCCCTGGGCGCTGGAGGAATGGAGATCTCAAACTCACCCAACAGATAGTTGTCGCGAGCCATGGTCCTCTCACCCTCGTACACCTGCATACGGATACATGGCTGGTTTTTGGAGTCGGAAGATAAGTGGAGTTGACCTATTGTGTTGTCGGTGTTGCTTGGCCTCGTCCTGGACTTTGGAACCGTCATGTTCATGATACCACCATTGTCGGAGTCGGTAAATAGCACGAATCTCTTTAATGTGGGGATGGTGGTGTTCCTTGGAATCACTACGGTCATGACACCCCCATCGGTCTCTAAACCAATAGAAACAGGGGTAACATCAAGCAGGAGGGCATCCTGGATCTCCTCGTCTCCCTGTCCACTCAAGATGGCAGCCTGGACAGCTGCTCCGTAGGCAACAGCCTCGTCTGGGTTGATGCTCGTGCAAAGCTCCTTCCCATTGAAGAGATCCCGGAGAAGCTGCTGAATCCTTGGGATTCTAGAGGAGCCACCAACAAGGACGACATCATCAACTGAGCTCACGTTCATTTTTGCATCGGAGAGGCACTTGTGCACAATGTCCACACACTTCCTGAAGAGATCGATGTTGAGCTCCTCAAACTTGGCACGGGTGATGGTTGAGTGGAAGTCGATGCCCTCATACAATGAGTCAATCTCAATGGTGGTCTTTGCAGTTGACGAGAGGGTCCTTTTCGCCCTCTCACAGGCTGTCCTCAGCCTCCTAAGAGCCATAGGGTTGCCACTGATGTCCTTCTTCTTCTTCCTCTTAAACTCTTGGACAAAGTGGCTGACCATCCGGTTGTCAAAGTCCTCACCACCAATGTGAGCGTCACCAACCGTGGCATTGACCTCAAAAATATGTTCCTCAATGGTGAGCAGAGAGACGTCACAGGTACCACCTCCCAGGTCGAATACAAGGACAATTTCCTGCAGACCCGGCGTCGCAGCTTTCTCCTGAAGACCATAAGCCATAGCAGCAGCAGTAGGTTCATGGATAATACGCATAACATTAAGATCAGCTAACACCCCTGCATCACGGGTGGCCTTCCTCTGCATGTCAGTGGAGCAAGCAGGAACAGTGACAACAGCATGCTTCACGGTGGTGCCAAGGTAGGCTTCAGCAGTCTCGCGCATCTTGATGAGGATCATGGAGGAGATGTCTTCAGCCGCAAACTGATGCTCCATGCCATTGTATTGAACAACGATCATGGGCTTGTCATTAGTTCCAGAAATGACCTTGAAGGGCCAGAGCTTAATGTCACGCTGTACAGAATCATCCGTAAATCTCCTACCAATAAGCCGCTTGGAATCTGCAGCTAAGGATTCTATATCAGTAACTGTCGATCGAGAAAATCACAGCAACACAAATAAATCAGACAAACTTGAGTAGATGGCAAGAAGAGATAACTAAAAAGATAAGCCTATATAAGGCTACAAGTCACTCTGTCCGAAGATGCAAAGATGTTTTCAAGCATGAGTTTTCCTTAGTTTTACTAACGGCTCGACCAAGCTATCATCCGCAGATTGATCACTTTGTGTAATTTTTGCTATTTTCTTTGTTTCATTTTTTGTTTCGTGATCCCTCTTGTAAGCCCCCCTGTACTTTGTTTTTTAATCAATAAAATTTCCCGGTAGGGGCTCTGCCCCTCCAGTTACTTCAAATAACAAAAAAAGGCTACAAGTACTAATAAATATCACTCCGTCCCAAATTATTAGCCGTTCTTGCTTTTTTAGGTTCATACCTTTCACTATGCATCTACTCTAGGTGCATATATAGCAAAAAATCTATGGATCTAGAAAAACTAAAACGGTTAATAATTTAGGACGGAGGGAAACTTGCTGGACACATTTTGGCCTTGGAAAAAATAGGCCCTAAAAGGACAAAGCAGGCGGGTTAGTCTACCTAGGAAATAAAACTATATAGGGTTATATGTAGTATAGTAACTGAAGGCTCGTTTAGGTGCAATCTGTGTTGGTAGATTTGTCCCACAACAAACTTTTTGCGATACCCAACCACAAAAAGAAGGCAATTTGTCAGATGGCATCCCAAGAGCAATAATTTTCCTAGGTACGTGGATTAAAAAGGACATTAAGCATACTTTTGGCTAAGCTTGGAAACTCTGCCAAAAGATGTTGACTGCTTTCTGAGCATTATCTGATTTTCAGAAAATGGGTAAATTTATCACAGGTTGTACAATGCACTGTTTCACTCTGCAAGCATAAAATTCCATAGAAGGCAATTAATTAAGCATCGTAATGAAGAAGCAAAGAAGTCTTTTTTTCCTAGAAGATGTTAAAGATGAGTTCACAAAGCATAATGCAGATATCAGGTATGCATAAAGCATCACAATTTCTTCCTTACATGAGTTCACTTTTTTAGAAAGGTAAAAACAGACAGATGCATATAAGAATAGTCAATTAAGGTATGGAAAAAAGTGGCCAAGAAAACACACACCCTGTGGTTAATTATTGCCGCATGAAAAAGTATACTTAACACAATTGCAAAGTCAAGTAAATAACCAACCAAGAGGAGTTAACAAAAGCGAGCCGTCACGTAGATATGCGTGGAGAGGGCTACACTGGCGCAACAAACAGTAGAGCTAGCTACCGCCAGCAGGGATGAACTTTCTGACCAGAATTCCGCCTATAAAATTTTCGGTTTCCTATCCAGTACAGGATTAGAGTGCTAGTCAAATTTTGGTACTTTTCGTTTCAAAATTTAAAAATTCAAAAAAAATATAAATTAAATATATATATATATATATATGATAAAAACTAGATGTTTTATTTAGATTGATAAAAACTTGATATTAATCTAAGTTGTTTGGGCTAGACCTTGTTTACATTGTATTTGTTTTGTGATTTCTAGTGATATACATATGCAAATTCTATGAATATTTTGTGTGGGAAATATCTATTATTTATGCATTGTCAACTTTCATTTACAAAAAACAATACAGTAATTTCTGTCTTTTTTGGTCAAATCCTAAGAATTGCAACAAGAAAATGTGGAATTCTGACCGGAAATGTAGAATTCTGGTCTATTTGGCGAATTCCTTTTTTGAATTTGAATCTCCATCTCATTTAGTAAATATGATTTCCAACTGAACATTGGTTTATTTACGTTTTTGGTGCTCAGCAAAAATTTTCCTTCTGTCGGAAAGGTAAACCCTGACTGCTACTCCCTCTGTCTCGTTAAAGTGTCGTTTTTAGACTTTTCGGACTTTGTGTTTGACCGCTCATTTTATTCAAAAATTTTAAGCAAATAATGAAATAAATAAATCATCATCAAAGTATGTTTAACGATAAAATAAGTCATCACAAAATAAATAATATTTACATAAATTTTTTAATAAAACGAACAGTCAAACAAGAAGCTCGAAAAGTCTGAAAGGACACTTTCAATAGGGACAGATAGAGTAGAGCACAAAAAGCCCCACTAAATCTCCCCAAGCCTAATCAGATCTAAATCAGTATGCATGCATTTATAGGCACCTCATTCTCAGAATCTACAGACGATCTAATTCAAGAATGTGAAGATCTACCATGGAGGGAGAGAAGAAGATATACTCCCCCCTATATAGGAAAGAAGTCATTTAGAACATTGACATGGTTTTCAAGACATAACTTTGACAAACTTTTTTACTACAAAATATTTTTATAAAATATATTTAAAGTGTACTTTTATGAAATTATATTTCAATATCAGTCTACATTTCTAAACTTACTCATAAAAAGATATTTATAGTCAAACTTTTGACTCAAGATAATCTCAAAACGATTTCTATACGAAGGAGTATACGGACGGCAAACTCACCGAAGATTGTGTTGGTGGGGTTTGTTTCGGCCTGGTTCTTGGCAGCATCCCCAATGAGCTTCTCGGAGCCAACAAAGGTAACATAAGATGGGGTGGTTCGGTTGCCTTGGTCATTGGGGATGATCTCCACGCGGCCGTACTGCAAGGTGGCGACGCAAGAGTGGGTTGTGCCTAGGTCGATCCCGATGGCAGCAGAAGGGGCATAATTTAGCATCTCAAGTACCCACCCCATGGTAGGCCGATCTTTCGGATAATTCTTGATGCACTTCAGCCCAACCTCTCTGCACCGGTTGATCTTCCTTAGCTGCGAGTTCTCAGCTAGCAGCGGATCAAATAACCCATTCAGTGATCCAATCATCACCTCAATTGAACCCTGCAATAACACACACAAAAAACGCCGTATGTTAAAATTCATGATTGGACACGCTCCATTCTCGTTGCAAGTTTGGAACATAAAGAGCAGCATCCGAGATGCAACAAATAACCTTTCTAACGCCTGAAATCTTAAATGGACTCCGATGATACTAATAAATTTATAGCCAGAGAAATTTTTATTGTGTTATAGTGCCCAACACATGTCATTTGTCCGGAAACCTAGTTACAGCCAGATAATATCGAGATTACAATTACTATAACATCTGATATTTTTTATTAGCCAGCATGTTTTTTGTGTAAAGCTGGTGTCACAAAGATTAGGGTGCTAGAACCTACTATATGCCATGATATTTTTTATCAGTACAAAGATTAGGGTGCTAGAACCTACTATATGCCATGATATTTTTATCAGTACAAAGTTACATCTAACCTAGGCCATATCTTCAAATTCGATGGCTGTACATCCCCTGTTTTTTTTCTCATACAGGTTTATTACTCACCCATTCTGGTAGATCACCGGAAGGTAAAAGTTTCATGCCAGTAATGATCTCGATGATGATGACTCCAAATGAGAACACGTCGGACTTCATCGATGCAACGAAGTGCTGAACATTTTCTGGAGCGGAATAACCCCTGAATTGTTAAACAAATAATAATGGATAACTTCACATAAGACATGAAAAATCGAGAAAAAGAGTTTTATGCATGCCATAGGCTCATCCTAATGATGGAAACATTTTCATGCAAAGTGGCTTACGGTGTGCCAGTTATGACATCCCAAGTGATTGTGTCATAATCACCATCCATGACTACAGAGTTTTGAGAATCAACTATAACTGTATTCATGTCTGAATGGACGAGGATGTTCTCTGGATTCAAATCCATATAGAGAATGTGTCTCTTATGTAGGTCATATAAGCCTTGTGCTATTCCCTGAATTATCTTGAAACAGGAGGGCCAATCAAGTCGATAGGCTGCGCATAATGCAAAACAAGAAGAACCAAGTATTATTAGTTAGTTAGGACACGAGAAATTAGGTCCATATAGGTGAACTAGTATTTTTCGCGGAGACATGCTTTTCATAGTCTTCGCCAAGTTTTCAGGTTTCCCATGTTGAGGCATTGCACGAATATAAAGATCATGCTGTTGGCTCCTCACTTCAATACCGTCAGGGATTGATAAATTCCTGATGGCAGCAAGTAGTCTGTCACGCAATGCAGTCTGAAAAGAATAAGCATTAACTAAAGTCATTTTTGCAGAAAAGATCAAAATAATTTAACTACTCATATATTTTAAAAAATTGACTTCTCTTCAATTTGATTTTTTATGTATATATAAAAAAGTAAAATAAACTTTGTACTGCTATTTTTATTTGAACCAACTGTTCTTACCAATAGGTTCTGTTAGTCCAGTGCAAGTATTGTTGAGACACGATTGCTGCCAAAATGCTAAATTTGAGCATTAGATTTATATGCTTATTAAATTCTTCACTCAAATTGACTACTTTAAAGCATTCTGAGCAATATTTGTATGCTTTATACATTGAGTTACACATATCTTTCAAGTTGGGACTGCTCTACGGGATTTTGGTAGTTTGCTGTGGGCATCCCGCTGGCTGTGTCGCGCGCGACTTTACCAAGAAAAAATGCATGACTTGGGACGGGCAGGTGGGCAGCTTGCAATGGCGGATGAAGGACGCGGGACAAGGGGGAGAAACAATGGACATGTTGATTCATATGAAGATTTAATGGTAATCTGAAGCTTTTGCTACAATAAATTAGAGGGATTAGAGGTGATTAGGGGGCCTGGAGCCCTCCCTGCACCCTGTAGATCCGCCACTGGCAGCTTGGAGGCCCCCCCCCACCCACCCACCCACACACACACAAAGATATTTTTTGCTTTTACACAACAAACTATTTAGCGAGTGCCTGATAAAAAACACTCGGCAAAGCCCACTTTCGGAAACCAATCATACGGCAAGACAAAAAGCTCTTTGTTGAGTGGATAATTACCCTAGATCTTTAGGAGGGCAGATCGATGTGCTTAGTGCTAGGTTAGCTAGGTACAGAGGATAATTACCCTAGATTAGCCACCTAGATCTTTAGGAGTGTAGGATTTTGGGAGGCTTTTAGCCAAGACTCTGTATGAATCATCCTTTAATTCAATCATACATGATTTGTTCAATGATTCCTCTCTTGTTTTTTCTATTTACGGAGTTATTTTTTATGGATTTTCGTTCGTCTTTCTTAGTTGCGATTTAGTCTGAGTTTTTGGGTAGAAAACAATGCTAGGACATGTGCAAACACCTCTAGAGTGATTCAACACGAGCATGGAGTATTTTGGATTTTGCCATAACCCTCTTTTTCTTTCCCTTCTCTCAAATATCATGGAATTCGTGGTGAAGTCTTGATCTTTTTGTGGAGATCTTGTGGACGAAGTTCCACCATGTTTTGGCGCAATTCTTGCCAAAATTTCGTAAGATCTAGAGTCTGTTTGCTCAGATTTTGGTTCTGGACTCGGGTTTTGTGCCCAGGCAAGCTGGATGATCTCCGGATTCCAGTTTCCGGATGATCCGGTTCTTGCTTCGAACATAGGGTGATCTTCGGGTTGCTTTCGGATCTTCCAGTTTCTCCATCTGGATGTTCCGACCTGCAATTTCTGGATGATCCGGCTTTTGCTCTCGGATGTTTCGATTTTCCTTTGGTGTTGCACTGCGTCCCTAAGAACCGAATGATCCGGTTGTCTATAACCGGATGATCCGAGATTTCCTGCTGGGCAAAATCTTGGTATGCTTGAGCTCGTTCTCTGCTGTGGTTGTGTCCTCAGTGCTTGTAGTTTGTTTTCGCGGTGGTTCCTAGCGTTGTTCTTGGGTCAGTAGCTCTGTCATAGCTGCTTGATCTTGTATTCACTGGAGGAGGGTGTTTAGTTGGTGAAATATTTTGGGTTCGGCTATTGTAGCACTTTTCGTTTGTATTTATTAATTATTGTCCAATCATAGACTAACTAGGTTCAAAAGATTTGTCTCAAGACTTTTCAGTCAAACTGTGTAATTAGTTTTTATTTAACTATATTTAATACTTCATTTATGCATCAAAAGATTTGATGTGACGGGTACTGTAGCACTTTTTGGTTCACTTTTCGCGAAGTGAACACACCTGGAGAGAAATTTTCATCGGCTCCCATTCACCGCCTTTCTCGGTCCCACAAGGGCAAGAGGGACGCGATAACTAGGGCAAGATAGAAAAGGCAAGATAGAAAACTCGTGACTTGTTAGCTCGCTCGGCTTGATAGGCACGATGCCACGATTCACCCTGCGGCTGCCATTATCCCATTCGGCCATCCCTTAGGTGAGCACGCCGGCCCCGTGCTTTTGTGCTTCTGTGACTCCTCCCTACATCTCCGTGACTCCGCTGTCCAATGTCATTGTTGTTGATGCTTTTGATCTGACCAGCCCAAAATCCAAGCAGCCCCCTGTTCAATCCTTGACACACTGCATCTCCCTTTTGTACACCAAATTATCTCGAGCTCCACGTCAAGCACCAGTGCCTGCCTGTCCTAATCGCAGGTCCCTTGGCGAGAACAAATCAATAACAAGAAGCCGGCGGAGAACAAGGGGAAGACAAGGAGATTTGATGGCGAAATATCCTACTTGTTGCTATAGTATTAGTTGTAAGAGTATAATGTTACAATAGGCAAGCGTTAATTCTGATGGGATTGAGATATGTTTGTACCTTTATCTGTGTAAAAGTAATTTCAGAGGTTTATTTCCCTCATTAAATAAATAAATTAAAGAAGCAAAATATCAAGGAATTTTAATCCATGCTGATTAATTTGACTTGGATGCCAATATATAGAAATTAAACTACTGATACGTACCTGTGCATCCAGTTCTTGGTTCCTCAGAAAAGACTGGACATGCATGGCGAAGCTAGAGGTGCGCATATTCCTCTCTATCTCCGTTTGCACCCCATCTAGCTTCGTTTTCATGCTGTTGGCCTCCAAGAATTGGCACAAAATGTTCTTCTTCTTCCACTTGTGGACTAAATCGAGGGCCTTGTCGGCGCTCTTTGCTATACCCTCCAGTGGGCCGCTCATGGCTGCTGTTACCTTCTTCTTATCGAACTGCTCCAGGATCAACCTCACATCGTCCACGAACCTCTTGATTCTGACGCATTCCTTCTCGTTGTGCTTAATTGTGTCGACAACCTCCTGGATCTGGCCGGCGACTTTGATAATTCTCTCCAGGCTGGCCAATGCGACATCGGCCATCTGCTTGCGCTCCTGCAGCGTTGACCAAGAAAATCTTCAGGGCCATTCAAGAAAGTGCATCACCAATAGCAGATCTAATGAGATACTGAGACTGGGAGAACTTTCTGTTCTTTAGGTTCCTCATATAACAACCAAAGTAAGTATTCGAGCAGCACTGACCTTATATTGGTTCTTTGTCTTCGAAATTTCTTGGGACGTCTTCCTCCACCTAGCCCGCTGCCTGGCACAGGTCTGAGCAAGCGGTGCCGCCCGGCCTTCTCTTCGTTGGATCAGCACCAAGCCACCAACTATGCTGCGATCCTATCAAGTTACTACTGCAATGCTTATTTAATCAAACCAAAATAAAGAAACAATAATACAGCCCAAGTACCTAGGAAGGAATCAGTAAGAGCAAGTATTACTCCCTTTAATTAATCCTAAAAAAATGATGTTTTTACTTTCAGATAGTGTGTTTAACCGTCTATTGTCTTATTTAAAAATTAATATAATTTATAAAATAAATATTTTTTTACTAAATTATCTTTAATAATAAAATAAGCTATAACAAAATAATAATATGTATGGCATTTTTGTTGGCACGTTCTCCCGTTGGCTCGCGTTTCTACGCGCAAGTCGGAGCAGTACATTAATGGAACGTGGGGCCCTCAGCCACCGCTGGTCAGCTCAGATGAGCTGGCAGGCGTCTTTATGAGCCATGTTCATGTTTAGATTCCACTGCCAAGCCAAAATACTTCTAAATCACATCGAATCTTTTATCGCATACTTCTTTTTCGTGGTTGAAAACGTGGTTGAAAAGAAAGACGTTTTTAAAAAGGTTTGAGTCAAACATTGGGAATATAAATCATTAATAACTTTTAAGTCGATGAGTTTAGAAATGTGAAAATCATATCAGTAGATTTGTCTTGAAAAAATCTTTCATAAAAGTATACATATATAATTTGTTAATAAATATTTTTATAAAAAAGTTAAAGTTGCGCTTTAGAAACCGTGTCGCTGTCCTAAACGCTTCTTCCTTTGCAACTATGGAGGGAGTATATGAAACATTAAATTTAGATAAATGAAATAACTAATTGTATAGTTTGGTTGTAAAGTGCGAGACGAATCTTTTTTGAGGCTAGTTGAACCATAGTCACTAAAAAATATTTTGAGAACTAAACACACGCCACATGCAGCACGCAGATCAAAATAGACTGCTCAAGTCAAGTCTCTCACGCAACAGAAGGGAAAAAGGGAAACAGATCGGAGAGCTGAGAAGAGGGTACCGCTCCGGTGGATATATCAACGGAGTTTTATTCTTAAAATCGTATGAAATATCAGCAATTTTGATGGCTGAGCAAAGTAGGTTTTCTCGGATGAAACTCAGTGATCATTTAATGAAGCCTGTAATATTTGCTTAGAAATGTTGCAGTTGGAAATTCATGTGACAGCCTTCCATTATATTGCATGAATTTTGTTTTTTGATTTGTGTGTGTTTTTGCGAGTAAGTTAAATTTGCTCAAGAGCATGTGCTCCTACACTATGGACCACAGGGATACATATTGTGATCCGTGTTAGCACACTCCTCGTGGTCCATAGTATGGGAGCACATGCTCTTGGGAGAAAAAAAAAAACCGCTTCCGTGTTTTTACCCTTTCCTTTCACATGATTTCCAAATTCAAAATTCATGTATCGGGAGGCCAAAAATACATGTCATGACCCAGGAGATAGGGCCGGGGAGGACAGGCCCGACGCGGGCTCGAGGGGGCGCCGCCGCCCCCGGGCTCGTGCGCGCGCCCCCCGCCGCCCGTCTCCTCCCTTCCGCGGATTCTTCGGCAACTAACCCGAGATAAAGGAGGAAATTATCTAGGATTATCCTTAGGTGTTTTGGTGTGCAAGGGGCTATCTCATCTATAAGGGAGACCCTTATTAGGAAATAAATAAATAGGACATGCTTGTAAAAAGTATTCCAATCTATAAGGAAACCTTTAGAGAGATTGCTTGAGATACAAGTCCCAATAGCCGGGCTATATAAGTAAGGGGTCTATAATCTTCGGGGTAACAAGCAAATAAAGAAATTTTATCCCAATCTCTCTCGCCTCTCCTCCTCAGCGGCGCCGCCTCCCTCCCAAGACGCCGCCGCCAGGCCGCCGCCCGCCACGCGCGCGCGCCCCGCCCGTGCCGCCCCCCGCCCAGACGCGCCACGCCGCCGCCTCCCCCGCCGCCGCCACCACCGCCGCCGTCCCCCATCTTCTCCTCTCAATCCCCCAACTCAAGTGTCAATTCCGGCCCAATCCAGCCGAATCGGACGGCCTAGTATCCGGAGACCACTACGATCCATCCACCACCATGGACACCGAATCCAAGATCCCTGGCGACGAACTTGACGGCCGAGGTCAAAAGGATCCACACCAGGATCGACCACCTCGAGGAAAGGATCACCATCTTCACCGGCGATGATCCCGCAAGTCAAACACCAACAACAACTCGCGGCGGTCGAGACCGAGATGCGCCCAATGTTTCGGGAGGCAACTAAGGACTTCATCAAGAGAAAGACGGATGGCAAGCGAGGACCAAAACAATCGGTGACCACGGCTGATTGAATAAACTGATGAATCGCTACTTGAAGCCACAAACCGCGCCAGCCAGATCATCCTCACCGGGGCGCTTGTGCCCCCCCTCCGGCTGAAACCTTCCTGGGCCTCGCTCCCGCTTGCATAAGCTGTCCTTCCCCCACCTATGATGGCAAAGAAGATCCCCTCCCGTGGATCAACCGGGCTACAGCAATTCTTCAAGGGACAAGGTACGCCACCCACAGAGCAAAGTCCGGGCACGCCTCTTATCATCCGACAAGAGGAGCACAAAGAATGGTACATGAGGTTGTCCGGAGGCGGTGGCGATTGGGCAAGCTTTCGCCCAATACGCCAACGCTTTGGCCCGGCCGAACGGCGCAACTGGGCCGGGTGAGCTAGCATCATCGAGGAAGACAGCACCGCCGATGAGTACACAGAGCAATTCCTGGCACACGTGGCACGAGCAGGCCACCTTGACGACAAGCAGCAGGTGAACATCTACACAGCAGGCTTGGGCGAACCGCTCAAGACGGGACGCCGAGATGCAAGATCCCAAGGACATGGAGGCAGCCATGTCTCTCGCGAGGCGTACGAGCAACGCCCGCCATCCTCTACCACACCGGCAAGCCAGCACAGACACAAGGGCGGGGCCCCTGCGCCCCGCCTCTGGCGGCCGCCCCCCCGCCGCCGCCAACACCAACCGGGGCGTTCAAACGGCCGACACCCGAAGGGAGATGACGGAACGGCGCAAAGGCTGGACTCGCTTCAACCGTGATGAGCCGTTCTCATGGGGTCACAAGTGCAAGCATCTCTTCGACATCACGATTTTCAGCGACTACACCGACGACGTGACGAACGCCCCACTAGCGGACGTGAAAGAGGAGCCAGCGGATCTCGAAGGTCCTCACCGGGACCCCGACTCCCGAGACGTGGTGCTCGTTCTCTCTACCTTGTCGGTATGATCTCGTGAACGGGCGTCAACATCATCGTCGACTTCGGAGCAACGCACAACTATATCGACCCGTGCGGTGACCACGGCAGGCCTCCGGCTCGGCCCGATTGCATGTGTTGATCACCACCGGCACCGGCCGCCACGCCTACATGTCGCGCCGCCACCTTCGACGCCACTACGCCGACGCCAAGACTCTTTTCGACATCGACGCCACGCCATGCCACCGGGCGAGGACGCCGACGTCATCCTTGGCATGCCTTACCGGCAAGCTTTGACGCGTGGACGATGGACTTCGCGACCCACGAGCTGCGGTACTACCGTGAGGGCCGCCCGACCACTTTCACCGCAGCTCCACCACCACGGCGCGGGGGCACCCGCCCCGCCTCCGGTCGCATCGCCGCTGGCATACGTACACCTGCGACTCGGCTCGGGAAACTTTCGAGGCATGCGACTGCCTTGGACCTCTACGACACATCAACTGGAGTCTTCGTGCAGCCGACGTCGGGCTACATTGGAAGATCAGCACCTACGCCGATCGCCCTCGACGTCACCCACGGGTGACGCTGCTCCAAAGATGGACTCTTGAAGACGGCGTCCTCCTCTTTGACGGCCGCTTCTACCTTCCGGCCTCTTCTCCACTACTGCCAGAGTTACTGGAGGCCCTGCTTTAAGGCGGCGTTCGCAGGACGAACTTCCTCGCCTTGGGAGCTTACACGATGGAGCCAACATCAGCTGGACCGACCGCCATACTCTTGGGCGCCATATGGCCGCGGGCGCCACCACCGTCGGCCCAGCCAGGGTCGTCTTTCTCGACGACATGGATCGCCTCTTCCTCACTGTCGACAACGTCCACATTAGCTACGATCGAGAGAGGGCCACTCACCAGCTCTCGCCCTCCCTATTCGACGTCGGCTCCTTCATGTACGGTACGATGTTGAATTTGGCTGCTACTCCTCCTACTCGCATTTTTCAACAAATAGTAAAGGTTGTTTTTCTATAGTCGTTTTTGACAAATGGCAACCTTAAACATTTTTAAATGTCCTGTTCCACGGAACACGATGGTTACGACATTAAGCGCAATTACAACTGTTATGCACCAAATAATGTTAGAATTGAGTTGAATGTGTTTTATGATACCAAATAACATTTGTTGTTTTTTTTATGCGAAATGGCAAGTATATATGTGCTTGACCACGTCGAACTTGAGAGAACATGCACAGAAACATGTGGCCCCAAAGCCCCGATGAGTGATGACAGAGCAGAGACAAGTACTCTGTTCTTTCTGCTACCACACTGTGTTAGAACAGAGCATGCAGTTACATCTACATATCTCACGTGACCGTCGCCATCGTCGCTCTCGCGCAGCCGCTTGCTACAAGAATTGCAGCGACCGTGGTCGGCCATGCCGGTGGCCAGGCGCCGGGCTCGATCCTACTCGTCCTGATTCCCGACGTACGGCTTCCGCAGAGGAGGACCGCCACCGGCGGCGGCCGGCCTGTGCGCTTGGCTTGACCCCAAGAGAGACGTCGCTGCCAAAACACAGCGCGAGCAAGCTCCAGGTCCAAGCCGGACGGCCGGCGGCATGGAGAACGGCAGAACGCCGTGGAGGCGTGGATGGCATTATCTAGATCCAACGAGGCCCAGGGCTGGCGGCCGCGCGGTGTCCGGGAGTCGACCTCGCGTGACTGCGTCCACCTCGCTGCACGTGCACCTCGATCGCTGCCGTGCCGTCGCGCGCGGAGGCAACGTTCGTTGGTCACCTTATCATGTATTTGTGCCACCAGCTGTGTCACGTCTGACATGTTTGGAGCCCCATGGCATATGCTTGGTCAATGCGTACTAATTTTATTGTAACAAAACAGACAGTACATGGTGTACCTTGGAATATAAGTGAAGTATCCATCTCCCCATCAAATTAATCTTTCGAGTTGAACAGGTAAGTGTATGGGCGTGTTTAGGACCGTGTTTGCGGGACTTATTTGTGAAAAACGCCGACTAATACCGCCACGTGCATCACGTTGTACGCGCTTATCCCGCCCGTCTGCAACGCAAAATCGCAGGAGTTGAACTGCGCACGGCAGAATCGCAGAAGCAGGCATGAAGCCACGTTGGGCTTATCGCTCTCGCGCGTTTCCTGGTCGCGGTCCCAAATAGGCCCTATATAACTCAATATGGTATCAAAGCTATAAGTCATGAGTTTGAGTCCTCGTTAGAGCAATTAAAAAAAAAGTAATTGTTACTTGCTCCTATTTTAGGTCTGAAGCCTATGAGAGTGTCCCAATGAGGGGAGTGTTGACTCCACGTGATGAGAAATGTTGGATGTTGTCAGATTCAGCGACTCAATCCCTCTTTGTTAAGTTAATTGTTCGTCTTTTCCTAACAACATACGCTTTTGAGTTGAAACAGCTATATGCATTGATCAATGCAGAGGCTGGAATATTAATATATTCAATTTTCTAAAAAAAAAAAAAACTTTTGAGTTGAACTGGTCAGTGCATGTAACTCAATAGTCCGAAACCCAACTACAATACGTAAAACGATTTTTAAGGTCTCGTTTGGATGTTGTCGGATACAACAGCTCAATCCCCTGTATGTTAGGTGGAGTGGGTTTAGTTCAAGTTCCACTTCAACTCAGCTCAACACATGTGAATTGATGTAAATCCAATAACATCTAAACAAGACCTAAAGTGGGATAAACTCACAAATATTCCACCTATTTAAGTCTCAAGCAACAAAGACATATAGCAATACCAGAACTGCCCATCCATTTGGTGCTTGTCCGAACTAGTATAAACATGTCTACTGAAACAAATTAATATACCACATCAAATCTACATCTAAATTATGAATATATATTGTTATCTAACATGTTTGAATAGCCATAAATTGTCTCTATGCATGTTTTAAAAAATATTGTCCTATTATATTATTATAATTAATGAATGAATAACTTAAGTAAGCATATACCAATTACAATAACTATTAATTTATATTACACTAAAATATTAGTGACAATCATTTATGCAATTGTAGTTCACTAGTAATCTATTGTAATGGAAACATTATGACATATAAATACTTAGTTGTAAGCACTTTATAATATAAAATACTACTATGATATGTATACAATTATTTAAGCAGCAATGTTAGTGTAGATAAAAGTTGGCTATAACCTCCAAATATTTTAGATTTTTCTAATAAACGACAATTACTAAGCTTAAATACTAATATTGTTTTGAGGTTAGCATCGTTGGCCCTCCTAAATCTTACCTCAATCTCTAATATCAATGGTGAGCCCGATGGTATAGGATTACACAATTTTTTTCGCCATCATTGTAATGATCAATTCTTTTTGACCAATCTAAAAATAGATAAATGCAGAATTTCAATAAAAGGGACAATACGCACAAGAGTTCAAACATAGCTTGAGGTAAAAATGTTTGTAGCAACTAATAAGATTCGAGAACTAAAAGTCTCAATCGATAAATTTATCCCAACCAAATGAAGATGTATATTTATATGCTATAGTGTTTCAAAATAAACAGAGAGGGAACATGTGTAAAGATAAGTAATTGTAATTAATTTTGTATCATACAAGAACTTTAGTGTCTATATGTTTTCTAGTATTCCACTAACATGCACAGGAACTCAAATCAATACAGTGCACCACCTCTTTTCACTTTTTTTAGTCATAAGGCACATCACACAAGAACTTCTAATGTTTATTTTTTCTAATACCATTAATATATATATAAAAACAACATATACATGTTGTGCCATTATGTTGATCAAGTATATCTGCATGCATGAGCAATAAATATATTGTATATTATACTCCCCCGATTGAAACTTTAAGTTGCTAGTTTTGTCCTAGGTCAAAAATGAGTTTCTTTGACAAATTTTATTGAAAAACATATTGGTATCCGTGATATCAATGCAATATCAAATTATATCTCATGGTGTGGCTAATGAATCTAGTTTGATGTTTTAGATGTTTTTTGTATCTTTCCATAAAGTTGGTCAAAACTAGCTAGAAAATTTAAGCTTAGAAGAAATTAAATCAACATACAATTTGATAGGGGTGAGTGGAAATGTTCCTTCACAACTCATAACCAATTACAATTACAAATATATTACATTTAAGTTCATGACGACAATGATTTATAAAATGTACTCGGATAAATTTATACATTTAACTAAAACATTATGACATATAAATATTTATTCGATATGCATACAAGAACTTTTCTATGATTTTTGATATTATCGTGGTCTAGTACCACCGTCACAAGAATGTCCGGCTAATGCATGCTCCGACGGCCTAGCTCTAGAGACAACGACACAAGATTTATACTGGTTCGGGGCAAATCGTGCTCCCTAGTCCAAAGTGTGATCACTATCCGAGCTCAAATGCTCATACCGGGGCTAGTACAAGCAAGATCGAGAGAGGGAGAGGGCTCCCAAGTCTCGGTGATTGAGGCTAGTGCCAATATCGAGTGGGTGTGGAGCGTGGATCTTTGGGTCCTTGAACCTTGGAAGCTTGCCTCAACCCGGAGGCCTACCTCCCCTTTTATAGTCGCAAGGAGCGTAGGAACATGAGCTCCTCCCGGCTGAGGTCCTAAAGAAGTGCGAACTCATAAATAGAAGGATATGAGCAGTCCCAGAGCTCTCGGACGAGCTCTCTTTATGGGCATGAGCTCTTCTCAAGCTCCAGGATGCTTTGGATGCTGAAATTGGTCGTCGCCGTACGCGGGAATCGTGGTTTGGGCGGTGGTCAGGCGTCGCCCTGTCCCTAATCGTAGTTGGAAGACGTCTCCTCGGCATGGGCGCTCGGCATGGGGCGCGCCCATACCGCTGACGGCAGGGTGTACCTCGTGTGTACCCAAGGGGTACTGTTGCGGAGCTGTTGGAGTCGACGGGGTATGGCGGTGTGACGGAATGACCTCCCTCTGTAGCTGTAGCGCAGCGTGGCTACAGTGCTCGTCAGGGAGTGGTTGGCCAACTCTGTACCCGCTAGCTTCTCCCGGAAGGTGGGTGAGCTCTTCGTCGTCATAGGGCTTGTCGAGCCGGGAGCTCGGCGGCGGAAAGAGGTCCCTCGCGTGAGGTCGATCGTTGCGTGGGACGGGAGCTCATCTCGGGAGCTCGGTCGAGACGAGAGGATATTCCTCGGTCGGGAGAGCTCGTTCGCGGGTTCCATCCTTGGAGGGAGCTCGTCCGCGGGCGCGGGAGCTCACGTGTGGTGAAGACCTCGAGCACCGCGACCGAGCCCTCCCGTGTTGCTCTTGCGGCTCGGGGCCGTGTCCACTGTTGATGTTAAGTAGGGAGCTCATTTGGTTGTCCCAAATATTGATCCCCACAAGAGCCCCCGAGGCGTTTGGGAGAGACGGGGTCTCTCCGGATCTTGTCCGTCCGCGGTGGTTCTTGCCGTGGAGGTCGCTTACGTCACGGGGTAGATGTTTTGGTTGTGGGTGCTTGCGAGCGCACCCGCGGGTGTAGCCCGAGGCTCCGTGAGAGCTGTGAGCTCTCGCGGAGGCTTTTTTGGAATTTTCGTGGGCTCGTCGACCCGTTGCCTTCGCAATGATTTGCAGAGGCGGTGAGCTCGAGCTTGTTGACGGTGAAAACACCCTTAATTTACACCATCAAAACACCGCCAATATCCCTATTTGGAAAGGAAGAACAACATTTCATGAACATATTTTATCTAATAACCTAGTTCCACATGTAGATGTCATTATTTTTATGCGAGATATGAATTCGGAGGAAATCCGGCGGAATAACACGTAGAGTCGTCATCCGGTCAGTGACCCAAGTATGGAAAGTGGGCAAAATACCATCACCATCATGATCACAATGTCCTATGATGCCGCCACACAAAATCAAGTCATTTGGCCACAAGATGAGCATCGGCCGACCAAGGGCCATTTCATTACGAGACATCGACATGTGGGGACAGCTTCTAGAAAGGTGGGGAAGGTCAAGGCCCAATGGACTGCATCGGCCGACCATAGGCCATTGGCCCAAACCCTCCCCACGTGACTTGCCACGTCACCAATCCATGGGAAACCAAGAGAAGGCACCCGATTGGTCGGGCCAAGACGTCCCTTGGATCGTGTGGGTACAAAACAGATGTCACGACAAGTTCGGACTCAAGACACGTAAACCGGCAATTGGGGCCAACATGTCCAAAGACTGAGGGTGGCCCACGGGTCATGGACCATGGTCGGCCGACCATGGCCCATTTGACCACCGACGTCCCCCCACGCCTACCACATTGTCCACGTGATTATTTCATCCAGCCGTTGATCCTAAGGCGGTTTATCCAAGGGTTACGAGGTGGGATCACGCGGATCGATGACATGGCGCTGGAGTAGCCCCTACTCCACCTTGGGCTATAAATACCCCCTTCCCCCCTCTCATTTAGAGTGTGGAGTGGAGTGTGGAGAAGTTGTAAAGGCAAAGCTCCAAGAGAGTGTAGTAGGATAGTCTAGTGTGGGAGTTAGAGTTGAGTCGAAGCCGCTTCGGGATTCCTGAGCTAGTCCTCGTGAGTCCGGTATAGCTCTAGTTATCTTTTCTCTTGTATTTGGATCTCTACTTTATAATATATAGTCCTTTCTTTACTTTATTCTAGTATTTACTTATTCAGTATTTACTTAGTGCAACTTTGCTCTAGTTGTCTAGACTATAGTTGTAGTGATATAAGTCTCACAAATAGGTGCTTCTACACTTAGTTTGTGGTTTAGTCCGGTTCTTAGTTGAATCCTCGTTTGGATGCGATCATCGCTTTGTCATAGGGTGCTCTAGTTGATCATTGTAGCTACCATCTAGAGTAGTAAGAGGAAGTATAAGCGTGGTGCTTAGACTCGATCTTACCTGTGGTTATCGCTTGTTGCACGGATGGATCGTGGTAGCTAGTGAGGTAGTGACAGCCCTTCCGGTCTCTGTATAAACCACCACGTGTTTAAACAAGTTACTAAAAAGGTAAGGCTCCAAAGAACATAGTATTTGGGGTAGTGGTGATTGAATTCACCATATCTCACCTCTTGCCTAGCATTCGGTTCGTGTAAACCACAACTAGTTGTCTCATCTTTTGTGTCTAGATACATATCACTAAAGTAAAGTTAGAGTCATAGGAGTCTTATACTCACTCGTTGTCCTCCCACCTAGCTATACCTTACTAGTTATCTTTAATTGCCTAAATTGTATCACTCCACCAACTTCTATCCAACCCTTCCTATCATATTTGTTTACCCGACACATTGGTCGGGTACTATATTGAGGTGAACTTAAGGATCTATCTCTCCCACATTAACCTTTTCTAGCTATTGCTTCCCTTGGGCTAAATATAAATAACGATACCTTGGAATACTCGGGGTGAAGTGCTACAACGGTATACTACGTGCGCTTGCGGAATCACCAACAGACATAAGATATACCTCACGCATTTCTAGCGACGTGGCTGGAGATAGGTTTTATATCTATTTCTAGTGACGACGCTAAGTAAATGTCAACAAGCATTTCTGGCGCCGTTCTTGGGAAGCATACGCCTAGAAAAAGATTAATTGAGATTGAATCAGGAAGTCATCATCAATTTAGTAACCAGCTAGTGTTAGGGATTACCCTTGCCCGTGTTTCTCTTTATCGTGAAAGACGGGCATTGCATGAGTGGATTCAACCTACCGAGCAACTTTGTTGATAATCCCGAGAGAATTCGAAGGAGCCCTAGAGGACGTTCGGTTCCTCCTCGGCCTTCGATTTCGAGAGTCAAATTCACTCAAGGAAGGAAGACCCGAATCGCTACCATCACCACCAAAGGTTATGGCTCGAAGGCTATCGTGACTTTGCTGCCCCCTCATTTGCTAATGTGGCGACGGGACCGCAAGTGAATTTGGGAGATGCCCGTTTGAGCTGAAACCTGCGTTGATCAACATGGTGCAAGCAAATCCATTACGCGGGGAAGCCCCATGAGGATGCCAATGCGCACCTTCAGCACTTCCTAGAGGTGTGTGGCACCTTCACGATGAAGAATGTGACATCGGATGCTATTCGCCTTCGCCTCTTCCGTTCTCCGCCGGGAAGGCGCGGCGGTGGTTCTATGCCAACCGTGATGTCACCAACACACGGGAGAATTGCGCCAACGCATTCCTCAAGAAGTTCTTCCCTATGGGCAAAACCAATGCCCTTCGAGGAAAGATCTCAAGCTTCCAACAACGAGCGGATGAAACCATTCCGAAGCACGGGAACGTCTCCAAGAGTACATTCGCTCTGTCCTCATCATGGGATTGAAGAGTGGCTCCCGATTCAAGGTTTCTATCATGGGCTCACACCTATAGCCCGTAGTCACCTTGATGTCGCCCAGAGGAGCCTTCTTTTCACTTAAGGTGAAGGAAGCCAAGGAACTCATTGAGAAGATGGTGACCAACCAAAAATTTTGGAATGATGAACGTCTCCAAACAAAGAAGAAGGGCATGCACTTTGTCCATGAAGTGGACATGCTCTCGCCTAAGATAGACCTCGATGAAGAAGATGGATGAGCGTGCTAAGGACAAAGAGGCCACGCAACACTATGTCCCGGCCCACGCCATCGCGGCTGATCCATGGTGCGAAGTATGTGGTAGTGAAGATCACTTTCGGGGAATAAGCGCCTGAAACTACGTAAGACGTGAGCTTCATCAACAATAATAACAACAATGGATATCGCCCTCGGCAAAATGGATGGAATCCACGCCCCTTCTATCAAGGTAATGGAGGTAATGGTTCGCCTAATAATTTCAATAATAATTATAATAACCAACCATCCATGAAAGATCTTATCTATGGTCAAGCAAAAATCAATGATAGCATTAATAAGAAGCTTTTTGCCAATGATAAGGCCCTTGAAAACCTTAATGCTAAGATGGAAAACTTTAATTACGCTATTAAAAATCAGTTGAGCTTTAATAAAATGCCGGAAACCCAACTAGCTCAGTTAGCGGCAGAAATGTGCCATCTTATGAGCAAGGTAAGATTCTGGGAAACCGGAGGATCCTACCGAAAATGTTAGTTTGGTAAACACAAGGTTTGGTAAGCCTCCGCTCCGATCCAACTACGGCTATCTCCTTGATCCTCCGCTCGTCGTCAAGAAGGGAGACCCGTGTCGCCCAACGGTCAAGTGCTCTATTGGACCACAAGTCTTTCACAATGCCTTCTCGCGACCTTGGGTCAAGTGTTAACATCATGTCCAAGGTAACTTATGATAACTTATTATGTGGACCCTTGTACCCTACACTTGTTCGATTGCGAGATGGCGGACCAAACAATCCGATTCCCGAAGGACTCGCAAGAGACATCTTGGTGAAAATCCAAGATGAATATGTCCCACCTGATTTCATCATTCTAGACATGGGAGCCGACGAGGATGTACCTCTAATTCAGGGGAAGACCCTTTCTCAACACAACCAATGCATGCATCTACGTATCGTGCAGGCGATTCACTTCCATGTTGAAGGAAGAAAGGTAAAATTTGCTTTCAATGGTTACACCAAGCAAAAAGGTTAAGACAGATCACCCAAAGAGAAGGCCACAAAACAATGGGTGGAGAACTCCCAATTCATATGAGTCCACCGAATCCTTTGTCACCCTCAAGGTGCGAACAAAAGCGGCGACGGAAGAA